>BPUM01000828.1:162500-762500 GCA_020521455.1 Prunus kanzakura
GAGTGAAACGTAAAGGTTAGCTCTTCCCAACAATTCACCCTTTTCTGTGCAATATTGTTTATGATGTGACTTAGAGTGCATTCGTTTGAAATTTCTCAAATTGTCGATAGCTATGAACAAGTTGTCGAGTTTTGTGATTAATATTAGGCTCTTTCTATTGAATAACTCCATGTTTCACCTGAATTTCGTTTCTTTGAAAATTCAAACCCTACAAGAAGCTGAGAAATTGCAATTGAACTGAGATCTCTTTGAGAGGGTAATATATTTTTCATACTCTCATAATATGTTTTGCATTTTCTATTGCATTCACTTAGTGTGTTTTTTTTTTTTGGGAGGGGGGATTTTAGAGCTTTAATTTTATGGGTTTCCACTTAAGGGCTCCTCCCTCTATGTGCAGGTAGTAGTTGTGTTTGCAACAATATATAAATTGGCTTCAGTTTATCGGTAGTAGATATGCTCACTGTATATTTCTTTTCCAGCCAGAGTTTCTTGATCTATCATTTGGTGCAACTTTTGCAGTTTTCTTGGCATTGGAAATTATTCAAGTAAGTTGACCCATATTAATGTCTACAAATAAAATGCGCTTGTTGAGGATACAATCCTGGTAAACGAAAAAAAAAAAATTTCTATGTTTGTAACATGATTGTGTCTCTCTGCGAGATTGAGAGATTGAGTGATTGAAGTCTGTATCTTTCTTATTTCATTTTGTTTTTCCATTTCTGGTTCATTTTTTTGTTAGTATGTGGATCAATGTAGTTGTCTTTTTTGTTTATTGTTTATCTGGGTTCATTTTATAGAATAAACTACATTCTCCTTTTACTTCATTTTTTGGAATATGTCATCGTTATTTCACTCGGCATTTGTTAGCTTTGAAAATTATATGTCTTTGATTGTTGGATTCATCCCAGTACACTTGTTCTTGGCAATGGGGGTCCTTAATTCTCTGTTTGGTCTTAATTCTTCATTTGGGTATGTTCTAATTGTATAATTCTGCAGCTTGATCAACCCCATTGGATTATTTGACTTTCTGTTGGGTTTGACTTCTTTTTGCTGATGGATCTCGGCTTCATTGTGCCGAATTCAGGTTCTTTTCTTGCCTTTTTATTCAGAAGGAGCAGATGATTTAAGACTTTACTCTTGTGTTGCTATTCAAAGCATTAAATTAAAGAATTTGTGATTTTGACACTTTTGTTCTCATCTTAATAAACTAAAACCAATCCAAGAATTTTGCAATGCAAATGTTTGAGTTTATTGTTTTTAAAATTGAAGTTCGTTAATTATGTTTATTTTGAGTTCAGTTGTTCTCTTGAATTTTAAGTTCTTTATTGCCTTGTTTCAACTTCTTGATGCATAAAAAAATTTGGAAAATTTTATTTTTATCCAAATTCTATTACTTGGAGGAGGTATACAATGTACATACATGCTACTTGGCCCTCCAATGTAATCTTGACAGTCTCAGTTTTCCTTTGTTATTTCTACATCTTAATAAACCCTTGTTCTCTGTTTACTCATGAGTTCAGAGAAAATCCTCAATTTGATTATAGAGAAATGACACAAGTAAGAATCTCAATGCTGCAGCATCACTTGTATGCCACCAAAATATGTTTTGTAAAAGCTTTAAAAAGATTCACTAGAGCTCCAACATCGCTTCATTTACTATTCAATAAAGCTTCATAATATTATTTTTATTTTTTGAGTAAGAAGTCTTCATTAGTATTTTTATGAATTTTTTAAGATGAACTCAAAAGACGTAGAAAGTGTCACATTGAGTTTGTAAAAAAAATTTGGGGTGTATTTTTATGCTATTTCATGAATTATTATGATTTTTGGAAGTTAAAGCATTCAAAAATAGTAATAAACGAAAGAGAATGACAAGTGGCAGCACTTGAATGATGCGTCAACAGTGCTTCTAACGAGTGTCATTCTTGCGTAGCGCCATGTGTCATAAGATGTTCATTTGTATCTTAATGTGTTGATAATAGTGTGAGTTGGTACCATTTGTGTACCTTAATGTGTAGATAATAGTGTGAGTATATATCATTTATGTATCTTAATGTGTTCACAATAGTGTTAGTAGGTATCATTTATGTCCTTTAATGTGTTGATAATAGTGTGAGTAGGTATCACTTATGTATCTGAATGTGTTGTTAATAGTTTGAGTAGGTATCATTTGTGTACCTTAATGTGTTGATAATAGTGTAAGTATGTATCATTTATGTATCTTAATGTATTGACAATAGTGTTAGTAGGTATCATTTCTGTATCTTAATGTGTTGACAATAATATTAGTAGATATTATTTTTGGTTCTTAATGTGTTCACAATAGTGTTAGTAGGTATCATTTATGTACTTTAATGTGTTGATAATAGTGTGAGTAGGTATCACTTATGTATCTGAATGTGTTGTTAATAGTTTGAGTAGGTATCATTTGTGTCATGAGATGTTCATTTGTATCTTAATGTGTTGACAATAGTGTGAGTAGATATCATTTATGTTTCTTAATGTGTTGATGATAGTGTGAGTGGTATGGATATGGGTATTAGGTATGTATCTTAATGTTTTCATAATGGTTTCAGTATATCTTATGTAACCGGTGTATGTTGCAGGTATAAAATGGAATTTGAGTTTGAACTATGTTTCACAGAGGCGAGTACAGTCCTGTAATTGAGCAATTTCTATGGATAAACGTCAGTATTAAAATTCACAATAAAATATACGTCGTAAACGATCCAAAGGATTCACTAGAGCTTCAACATCATATTTTTATAATTTTTAAACATTATAAATTTTACAAATGATAGAGAAATGATACAAGTTAGAATTGCAATGCCACATCATTACTTGTTTGCCACCAAAATATCTTTCGTAGACACTTCAAAAGGATTCACTAGAGCTTCAACATCGCTTCATTTATTATTCACTAAAGCTTCATAATATTATTTTTATTTTTTGACTAAGAAGTCTTCATTAGCACTTTTATGAATGTTTTAAGATAACTCAAATGGCGTAGAAAGTTTCACATTAAGTTTGTAGAATTTTTTGGTGTGTGTATTTTTCTGCTATTTAATGAAATACTATGGCTTTTGGAAGAGTGCGTCATCAGTGTTTCTAACGAGCATCATTTTGCGTAGCGCCACGTGTCATCGGAGTTTCAAATTATATATGTTTATCTTTAAAAATTCACAAACTATTAATTAAAAAATTGAAAAAATCCATCCTTAATTTCTACAAATTTCATGCGACATTATCTTCGATTATGATGCGCTAAATGTTTGATTTTAAACAAATTCCAAACAATTAATTCAAGTTTGCTTCATTAATAACAATAACACTAAGTTAAGATCACTCTTCATCACTATAACTCTTCCCCCAATTATTACTTCAAATTTCCCAATGTTACATTTTTATTTTTTTTGCATCAGAGTCGAAGATAATGTTACAAGGAATTTTTAGAAACGTTTGGTGTATTTTTCTGATTTTTGTAATGAATTTTCTTGAATTTTTTATGATAAACTCACAAAAATGAAATATTAATGACACGTGGTGCTATGAGATATTAACACCCATTGAAAAAGCTGACGATGCACCCATCAGGCTCTGCCATGTGTCATTCTCTATTATTTATTACTATTTTTCAATATTTTGAATTCCAAAAATCATAATAAATTTGAAAATTTCACTAAAAAAGACCCCGCACTCCTTGTGACATTTCCAACATCTTTTGAGAGTTAAAATATAATTTTGACTAAGAGAAAAATTCAAACAATTTCACAAAGTCAAGTTTGCTTCCAAACTAACAATAACACTAAGTTGAAAATCATTAATCTTCATTACTACAACTCTTCCTCCAATTATTACTTCAAATTTCCCAACGTCAAATTTTGATTTTCACATGTTAGAGTCGAGGATAATGTTGCAAGGAATTCGTAGAAATTTTCGGTGTATTTTTCTGATTTTTAAATGATTTTTCGTGATTTTTTTTAATATAAACTAAGAAAAATGAAACATTAATGACACGTGGCGCTATGAGATACTGACACCCGTTGGAAAAGCTAATGAAGCACCCATCAGGCGCTGCCATGTGTCATTCTTTTCCATTTGTTACCATTTTCCAATATTTTGGACTTCCAAAAATCATAATAAATATGAAAAATTCACCAAAAAATACCCCGGACTCCTTGCGACATTTCCAACATCTTCTGAGACTTAAAATATAATTTTGACTTAGAAAAAAATTCAAACAATTTCACAAAAGTCAAGTTTGCTTCCATACTAACAATAACACTATGTTAAAGATCACTAGTCTTCATAACTATAACTCTTCCTCCAATTATTACTTTGAATTTCCCAAAGTCAAATTTTGATTTTCACGCAATAGGGTCGAAGATAATGTCGCAAGGAATTTGTAGAAATTTTCGGTGTATTTTTCTGATTTTTCGGCGCGCGGTTTTCGGCGCGCGGTACGTGAATGAAGGAGATCCTAGAAAACCCGTCGGCCGTATTGAGGGCCGTTACATAATACATAGTTAGTGCTGGAGTTAGGTGCAAGCGGCCGACGAACCAGGACAACGTCCCAGAAAGTGCTGGAGTTAGGCACCGAGAATGTTCGACAGGATTTTGCGCGAAGTATTGATCGACCTCACTAGCCTTTAGATGACAGACAAAGCCACTAAGGAAGAGGGAGCGGCGGCCGTGACCGATCTATTGGAAAGACTGCTGGAACATTGGGCAAGAGAATCCTTGAGGCCAAATTCACCAATCAACCTAATCGAATTCCTCCACGAATCAGACGAGGCGGACGCTTTGACTTTTGACGACCTAGAAGCGGCTCCCGCCGAGATGGAGGATGACTACCCTGAGGTCTAGGACCCTTTATTAGAAATAAATGTAGGGTCGGAGGCCGAACCACTGCCTCTTTTTGTAAGCCAACTTTTGAACCCTGAGTTAGCGGTCGAGATTATCGGTCTGCTCCATGAATATAAGGATTGTTTTGCTTGGGATTACCATGAGATGCCTGGATTGCCAAGAAGTTTGGTCGAGCACGAATTAAAGATCAAGGAAGGGTTTAGGCCTTTCCAACAGCCGCCGAGGCGGTTCTCGACCGAAGTGCAACTTAAAGTCAAGGAAGAGATTGAACGGCTCCTTAAAGCCGGCTTCATCCGAACCGCTGTCTGCCGCGCAAATCTCACGGCCTGGGGTTCCGGGCCGAGGGGATTCGCGTTAACACGCGGTTTCCTGCTTTTGGACGGGGTGCGTTTGTGCGCGGGCGTGCCAGCACGGTCTACCGTGCGTCGAGATGTTTGAAGCGGGTGTAAGTGTTTAGATGGTGCGCCTGTCTGGACTCGTCTTCTAATCAAACGATTGTAGCCGAGAGAGGAACTAGTCTCGGCTGTAAGGTTCACGGCCTGAACTACAAGGCCGTTGAGTGGTGGTGTTTGGTGGGTTTTAGGGCGGTGCTCCGGCGCGCTACTCAATGAGCGGCGGTCGTATGATATATGGGGTGAGTGAGCGAATAACAAGGGTGGTGCTCCGGCGCCTTGAAAATCAAGGGTCGTTTGATATATTGATGAATGGATTTTCCTTACAGACTAACACTACTCCTAGGAAAGCAAGTAAAGATATTGAAAGTGCATTACAGGAAAATATAAGTTGCTCCGTGGGAGGCTTTTGTTTGGTGTTTGAACCCTTTGAAAGTAGTCCTGAGCCTTGTATTTATAGGCAGAGCTCCTGGAGGGGTAATCGAGGCTGAAAATCTGCGTGGTGGAGCCTGATTACGCCAAGTGGGTAGTCCAATCGACATTTGGGATTGTGAAGTATGGTGGTGTGACTCCATGAATCCCGGTGAATCTCGGCCGCCGCCCTGATCGTGGGTTCTGCGCTTCTGGCCGTGGAGACGCATTTATTGCTCTGATAGCCAATTACCTAATCTCTCAAGCTGCAAAGAGCTTTGTGAGAATGTTGGCGTCTAATCACTCTGATCTCTGTCACCAAATCCTGACTCCAATCACTTCCCACCTTCCCTCGTGCATTAAATGCTCATTCTTGGCCAGTGGGTTTGCTGCAATAAACAGAGACCTTGCTTCATTAAATGGAGCGTGGGACCCTGCTGTCACGTGATGATCTGACTTTAATGCCTTTGGCCGTGACCTTGTTCGGTCTCGGCCTCGGCCTGTAACCTTGGCCGAGATAACCATGCCTTGGTGATTTTTCTTGTTTCTCTGGAAAGCCAAACACCTTGACAAAACGCTGCGTTTCAGCTTGAGGCCGAGAAGAGAAGTTCCCCCGGCCAATTCATGGCCGTGATTTATTAGGCACAAACAACCGCCTGGTACGTTGAGTGGTTGGCCAACATCGTGCCAGTTTTGAAGAGGACTGGGGCCCTGAGGGTTTGCACCGATTACAGAAATCTGAATCTCGCGACCCCCAAGGACGAGTACCCCATGCCTATGTCAGATCTCCTGGTAGACGGAGCCGCGGAGCCATCGCCTCGGGGAGAAAAGTCCGCCTGTCCAGCGAGGAGACCACGAAGCCGTTGTTCGTAGATTTTTAGGATATGATCTTTTCTTATGTGTATTTGTAATCGGCCATGACCTGGGCGTTTCTTTGTAGACGTGCCCCTTTTTAAACTAAATGAAGTATGATTTTTCTTTCCTTCTGTCTGAAAGTACGCTTTTTCTTTCATCTTTGTTGCGTCGTTTACTTCATTTATTTTCTAATTGCAACCCTCATAATTCTTTTTCGGCCGTCTCCCTATCTTTTAAATACTGGTCGTTTATTGGCAAGTTGTGCCATTCTCCATCCCTATCTTTTAACTGAAATGCACCTCGGCCAAGAATTCGTTCAATAATAAACGGCCCTTCCCAATTGGGTGAGAATTTGCCGAACCGAGGGTCTTTAGTCCCGATAGGAAGCACGGCTTGCCATACCAAATCGCCTTCGGCGAAAGTCTTCTGCTTGACCTTTCTGTTATAGGCCCTCGCCGCAATCTGGTTCTGTGCTTGCATCAGGTTATAAGCATCGAGTCTGGATTGCTCCAAATCTTCTAACTCCTGAGCCATGGCCTGCGCATAGTTTTCCCTCTCTTGTCCAGGCTGTTCGGTCACACGGAGAGACCGAACCTTCAACTCCATTGGAACGATGGCGTCATGACCGTAGGTCAAGGCATAAGGAGATGTGCCTGTGGCCGAGCGTTTTGAGATCCGGTAAGCCCAAAGGGCTTCGGGGAGTAAGTCGTGCCATGCCCTAGGTTTTTCCTCGATCATTTTCTCAAGGATGCCTTTGATTACCTTGTTGCTCGCCTCGGCCTGTCCGTTAGATTGGGGGTAGTAAGGTGTTGAGTGGACCAATTTGATCCCCATCCTTTCGGTGTACTCCCGAGTCTCAGCCGATGCGAAAACTAGGCCGTTATCGGCCGTGATAGTTTCAGGTATACCGAATCTGTGGACGATGTGGCTCTCAAAGAATTTGACCACCTGTGTGCTAGAAATTGACCGATAGGACTCTGCCTCGACCCATTTAGTGAAATAGTCGGTTGCCACCAAAATCCATGCGTGTTGAATCAACGCGGCCGGATGGATCTTGCCAATGATATCCACGGCCCACCCTCTGAACGGCCATGGTTTAGTAACCGGGTGGAGGGCTTCAGCCGGTACCCTTTGTATGGGGCCGTAGATTTGACACTTGATACATCCCTTCGCATATTCTATGCAGTCCTTTAGAATGGTCGGCCAGTAATAACCGTGCCTCCGAACCAACCATCTCATCTTGACGCCAGACTGATGAGCGCCGTAAATCCCCTCGTGGGATTCGGTCATGATAACCTTGATGTCTTCGGCACTGGGACACAGGAGAAATAAGCCATCTGATCCCTTTCGGTACAGCTCGTTCTGATAAATCAAATAACACCGAGCCCGGAAACGTGTAGTCCTCTCATGGCTGCCGGAGGGGTCGCGCAAATACTTTCCTATAGGGTAGCGCCAATCGGCTTCGGTCGTGTTGACTTCGTCGGTGATCTCGGCCGATGACACTTGCGTTGTCATTCCCCTTTCAGCTAAAGCCGGCAAGGTACGCCTCTCGATTCTTATCACACGATCGTGGTCATTGTCCGAAATGTTCACGCCTAACGCCACTTGGGCCATCTCATTGGCCTCATGGTTTTCGGCGCGCGGTACGTGAATGAAGGAGATCCTAGAAAACTCGTCGGCCGTATTGAGGACCGTTACATAATACATAGTTAGATTCTCGCTCGTGCACTGGTATTCCCCGGTCAGTTGGTTAATTACCAGCTGAGAATCACCGTAGACCAAAACACGGGTTGCCTTCATTTCCTTCAGGATTTCGAGACCGATGATGAGCGCTTCAAACTCGGCCTGATTATTGGTGCATTTAAAATCAAGTTGGAATGCAAATTGCCACCTTTGCCCTTGAGGGGACTCGATCACGACCCCGGCCCCTGATCTGGTCTCGGTACTGGAGCCGTCGAAGTACATGGTCCAGTAGTTCTTTTCCATGCGAGCCATGCCGATCTCGACCTCCAACTCTTCTTCCTGCCCCTGAGCCGGGTGGTGGGCTAAGAAATCGGCCAATGCCTGACCCTTGACCGACTTATGAGCCACATATTGGAAGGTAAATTCGGACAATGCCATCGTCCACTTCCCAATTCGGCCGCGTATGATCGGCCGAGTGAGCATATATTTGATGAGATCGGTTTTGGAGATGATCTGGACGACCGAAGGAAGCATATAATGGCGCAATTTGATAGCCGCGAAATAAAGTGCCAAGCACAATTTCTCGATCGGCGAATAGTTTAGCTCGGCCATGTTAAGGGTACGGCTCAGATAGTGCACTGCTTGCTCTCGCTCCGACTCGTTGTTTTGAGCCAGCAGACAGCTAATAGAGCCTTCTGAAGCCAAAATGTAAAGCCTCAAGGGTTTCCCTCTTTTCGGCGGCATAAGGACCAGTGGTTGAGACAAATATTTCTTGATATCGTCGAGGGCCGCTTGATGTTCTGCCCCCCATACGAACGGCCGGATTTTCCCTGCTAAATTGGATATGAACCGCCTCAAAAAGTTGACCTTACCGAGAAAGGACTGGAGTTCCTTCTTGGTCCTTGGCGGAAGTGCTGCCATAATGGTCGTAGCCTTATTTTTATCCACTTCGATCCCTCATTGGTGAACCAAGAAGCCGAGGAAGTTCCCGGCAGTGACGCCGAAAGCACACTTCTTAGGGTTCATCTTCAGGCCGTACGCCCTCATCCGGTTGAATGCCTGCCGGAGGTGCCCTACGTGGTCAGTTCTGGATGGGGACGAGTACCCCGTGAATTTTTTAAGATAAACTCACAAAAATGAAACATTAATGACACGTGGCGCTACGAGATACTGACACCCGTCGGAAAAGGTGATGACCCAGCCATCAGACGCTGCCATGTGTCATTCTCTTCCATTTATTACTATTTTTACAATGTTTTGACTTCCAAAAATCATAATTAATTCATAAAAAAATCTGAAAAATTCACCGAAAAATGCCACAAACTCCTGTTTGTGCCTAATAAATCACGGCCATGAACTGACCGAAGGAGCCCTTTTTCTCGGCCCTAACACTTGCTCGTGAAACTAAAACGCGGCGTTTCGCCAAGGTGTTTGGCCTTCCTAAAACAAAGGAAAAGTTGCGAAGGCATGATCATCTCGGCCTCAATTATAGGCCGAGGCCAAGGCCGAACAAAATCACGGCCAAAGATATTAAAGTCAGATCATCAAGTGGCAGAGGGTCCCACGCTTCATTTAATGAAGTAGTGCCTCTGTGTATTGAAGCAAACCCACTGACCACGAATAAGCATTTAATGCACGAGGGAAGGTGGGAAGTGACTGAAGTCAGGGTTTGGCGACAGGAAACAGAGTGATTAGACGCAGACATTCTCACAAGAATTCTTACAGCTTGAGAGATTAGGTCACCAGCTATCAGAACAATAAATGCGTCTCCACGGCCAGAGGCGCAGAACCCACGATCAGGGCGGCAGTCGAGATTTACTAGGATTCATGGGGTCACACCACCATGCTTCACGATCCCAAATGTCGATTGGACTACCCACTTGCTCTAATCAGGCACCACCATGCAGATTTTTTGCCTCGATTACTCCTCCAAACACCAAACCAAAAGCCTCCCACGGAGCAAATTATATTTTCCTGTAATGCACTTTCAATACCTTTACTTGTTTTCCTAGGAGTAGTGTTAGATTGTAAGGAAAATCCATTCATCAATATATCATACGACCCTTGATTTTCAAGGCGCCGGAGCACCATCTCTGTTACTCTCTCACTCACCCCATATATCATACGACCGTCGCTCCTTGAGCAACGCGCCGGAGCACCGCCCAAAAACCACCACCAATATCACCATTAAACGGCCTTGTAGCTCAGGCCGTGAACCTAACGGCCGAGATCAGTTCCTCTCTCGGACACAATCGTTTGATTAGAAGTCGATTTCAAACAGGCGCACCACTTAACCATTTCATCCATATCACCATCTCGACGCACGGTAGACCGTGCTGGCACGCCCGCGCACAACCGCACCGCATCCAAAAGCAGGAAGCCACGTGTTAACGCACATCCCCTTGGCCCGGAGCACCAAGCCGTGAGATCTGCGCAGCCAACAACTCCTTGCGACATTTTCTTCATCTTTTCAGTTGTAAAATATAAATTTGAGAAATAAAAAATTTAAATAATTTCTCAAACTTAAGTTTTTTCATATACTACCTATAACATAAGTTGAAAATCATTACTCTTCCTCACTACAACACTTCCTCCAATTATAACTTCAATTTTTTGAAAGTCAAATTTTGATTTTCACGTATTAGAGTCGAAGATAATGTTGCAAGGAATTCGTAGAAATTTTCGGTGTATTTTTCTGATTTTTTAAATATTTTTCGTGAATTTTTTAAGATAAACTCACAAAAATGAACATTAATAACACGTGGTGCAACAAGATACTGACACCCATTGGAAAAGCTGACGACGCACCCATCAGGCGCTGCCATGTGTCATTCTCTTCCATTTATTACTATTTTCCAATATTTTGACTTCCAAAAATCATAATGAATTCATAATAAATCTGAAAAATTCACCAAAAAATACCCCGGACTCCTTGCGACATTTCCTACATCTTTTGAGACTTAAAATATAATTTTAACTAAGAGAAAAATTCAAATAATTTATCAAAGTCAAGTTTGCTTCCATACTAACAATAACACTACGTTAAAGATCACTAGTCTTCATAACTATAACTCTTCCTTCAATTATTACTTCGAATTTTCCAAAGTCAAATTTTGATTTTCACGCAATAGAGTCGAAGATAATGTCGCAAGGAATTTGTAGAAATTTTCGATGTATTTTTCAGATTTTTTAAATGATTTTTCTTGAATTTTATAAGATAAACTCACAAAAATAAAACATGAATGACATGTGGAGCTATGAGATACTAACATCCGTTGGAAAAGCTGACAACGCACCCATCAGCTGCTGCCATGTGTCATTATCTTCCATTTATTTCAATTTTCCAATATTTTGACTTCTAAAAATCATAATATATTCATAAAAAATCTGAAAAATTCACCAAAAAATTTCACAAAGTCCTTGCGATATTTTCTTCATATTTTCAGTTGTAAAATATAAATTTGACTTAGAGAAAAATTCAAATAATTTCTCAAACTCAAATTTGCTTTCATACTAACAATAACACTAAGTTAAAGATCACTAATCTTCGAATTTAACACTTTCAATTTTCAATTTTCACACATAAGAGTCGAAGATCATGTCGCAAGGAATTCATAGAAATTTTCGGTGTATTTTCCTGATATTTTAATGATTTTTCTTGATTTTATTAAGATAAACTCACAAAAATGAAACATTAATGACACGTAAAGCTACAAAATACTGACACCCGTTGGAAAAGCTGACGACTTACCCATCAAGCGCTACCATGTGTCATTCTCTTTCGTTTATTACTATTTTTGAATGCTTTAACTTCCAAAAATCATAATAATTCATGAAATAGAATAAAAATACACACACACACAAAAATTCTACAAACTCAATGTGACACTTTCTATGTCTTTTGAGTTCATCTTAAAAAATTCATTAAAATACTAATGAAGACTTCTTAGTAAAAAAATAAAAATTATATTATGAAGCTTTATTGAATGGTAAATGAAGCGATGTTGAAGCTCTAGTGAATCCTTTTAAAGCTTTTACGAACATATTTTGGTGGCAAACAAGTGATGTTGCAGCATTGAGATTCTAACTTGTGTCATTTCTCTATTATTTTATTGCATTACTTGTAAAATTTATAATTTATAATTATAAAAATATACATAAAATTACTATAAGTTCCTTTGCTTTTTGGACGGCGATTTCCTCCCTAAGCTTTGCCATATTTTCTCTTTTCCTCGCTTGTTGTTTGTGCAGAAGAAACACAAATACCCTTTAGTGATCAAAAGAAAAGTCTTGAATTGAACTCTGAAACATACAAAATGCAAACATCTGATCAGTTACATCCATCCCCAAGTAATTTTTACCAAATGTCTCTCCTGCCCTTCTGAAGACAGGCTCCACATATATCAAAAATGTTTTTGACCCAAATAATGGTGTCTCAAATGTAATCTCCCTTGTTGCATGTAACCTTTTTTCCAGAACCTCCTTGAAGTCTTGAGATTCCTTAACGCCGACCCCGGTAAAAATATCAACATCTGTTCTTCCTATAATGTGCTGTCAGAGTGCCACTTAAGCAAGGCAGTAATTACCTCCTTTTAAATTACATTGAAGTTATACAGCAATCCTATCAAACCTTGAATAAGAACTTCAGTGGCAATTAATTACCTCCTCTTGTAAACTTGGGAAGTGATTATAGATAAACCGATACCGCAATACTTCATTAATAAAAGTAAAATCAAATTAAGGCAGGAAAAGTATGAAGAAGCCAATTCTGGTAAAACCCTGAAGCCAAAAATAAGAAAGTAGACCAAATTGAGGATTTTCTCTGAACTCATGAGTAAACAGAGAATAGGGTTTATTAAGATGTAGAAATATAGAGGAAAACTGAGACAAATGTCAAGATTACATTGGAGGACCAAGTAGCATGTACGTACATTGTATACCTCCTCCAAGTAATAGAATTTGGATAAAAATAAAAATTTCCAAATTTTTTTATGCATCAAGTAGCTGAAACAAGGCAATCAAGAACTTAAAATTCCAGAGAAGAGCTGAACTCAAAATAAACATAATTAATGAACTTCAATCTCAAACATTTGCATTGCAAAATTCTCGGATTGGTTTTTGTTTATTAAGATGAGAAGAAAAGTGTCAAAATCACAAATTCTTAATGCTTTGAGTTCCAACTCCAATTTAAATATAACTCTGCCAATAGCAACACAAGAGCAGAGTCTTAAATCATATGCTCCTTCTGAATAAAAAGGCAAGAAGATAACCCAAATTCGGCACAATGAAGCCGAGATCCATCAGCAAAAAGAAGTCAAACCCAACAGAAAGTCAAATAATTCAATGGGGTTGATCAAGTTGAAGATTTATTCCACTAGATCATACCCAAATGAAGAATTAAGACCAAAATAGAGAATTAAGGGCCCCCAATGCCAAGAATAAGTGTACTGGTATGAATCCAACTACCAAAGACATATAAATTTCAAAGCTAACACATGCAGAGTTAAATAACAATGGCATATTCCAAAAAATGAAGTAAAAGGACAATGTAGTTTCTTCTATAAAATG
This sequence comes from Prunus kanzakura, assembly GCA_020521455.1. Lineage (NCBI taxonomy): Eukaryota > Viridiplantae > Streptophyta > Magnoliopsida > Rosales > Rosaceae > Prunus > Prunus kanzakura. The sequence goes on from BPUM01000828.1 coordinate 176,276, forward strand.
AACCCAGATAACAATAAACAAAAAAGATAAACACATTGATCCACATACTAACAAAAAAAAAAAAAAAAAAACCAGAAATGGCAAAGCAAAATGAAATAACAGAGATATAGACTTCAATCACTCAATCTCTCAATCTCGTAGGGAGACACAATCATGTTCCAAACATAGAAATAAATTATTTTGGTTTACCAGGATTGTATCCTCAACACTAAGTGAATGCAATAGAAATTGCAAAACATATTATGAGAGTATGAAAATATTTTACCCTCTCAAAGAGATCACAGATATTAGGGCTTGGGTGTTCTAGCAACATGGGGATTTTGGGCGTTTCAACCAACGGTAGGAGGGACGACACAGGTAGAGGGACACAACGAAGAGGAAAATGAAAGAGATATCAAATGAGAGCAGTAAATAAGGTTTTTGGACCTCGATTTTTGAATTGTGTGAGAGAGAGAGAGAGAGCGAGAGAGAGAGAGAGACGACGACGACGACAAGGGAGATCGACGCAGAGAAACTGAGAGAGCAACACAGAGAAAGAGTTTGAAAGGAGAGAAATTGAGAGGGCGAAGAAAGAGGAGAGGGGGAGTTCGAGAGAAATGTATCGATTATGACCAAAGAAAATAGGAGAAGGTATTGAGAGGAACAAGAGGGGGTCTGGAAAAAATAAAAAAATAAAAAAAGTGAGGGAGCGTGAAAAAATTGGGAGGGAGCGTGAAAAAGTTGAACAGCTGCTTAGGAAGGAGAGAGGAGAGAGAACAAGTTGAGGGACTCATTCTAGTACAACCGTTTCACTTACAATTGCTTTTCACGAAGTCGTTGGATTATATCCAACGGTGTTCTCATGTAAGGTTCTCTAATAGTTGTTCTCACTAGATCCTGACCCTATTAAAACCCATCATGTCAACGTATGAATGGCAATGGGCCGGGTTGCGGTATGACAATACCATCCCTGCTTTCCATCTCCGGTTGGGGTTGGAGTCCACCAATACAATGAGTCTCACCTCTATGAGAGAGATGGTACACAAGTTGGTATCTAAAGATGGTGTCCCTAGCTTTTTCCTATATTAGGCATTCTCCAACCCATGAGGGGCTAAACCCAAATTTTCCCCCTCCTAAAAGTGACTATTTGGGTTTTGCCTGGACTCAAATCATTTTTTCTCCCAACCCTTTGGACTCAAATTTTAAGTCTTTAACTTTATTAAATTGTTTAAGAATGGTTTAAGCCTAATTTTTTTTTTTTTATGGATAACTTTTCTTCATTCAATCTTTTTAAAAACTTCATAAATCAATTTTTTTTTCCTTCCACTAACATTTTTAAATGTACTTTAAATTTTTTCATTATATATGTATATATAATGTTTGCCAATAATATCAAAGAAAACTTGTGTCTTGGTTGGTTGTGACAGAACTATGGACCAATTAAAAATTGTGGGAATTCACTAAATGTTGTGCATATATAAAAATTGTGGGAATTCACTAAATGTTGAGCATATAAATTAAATATATTGATTGTTGTCTAAACTTTTGTAGGATCAATTCAAAATATTTCAGATTAAATCGGAATTTTCCGATCGGAATGCATTTCAAATATTCGGAATTTTTTAAATCGGAATATATCGGAATTATCGTATCGGAATGAGTTCGGAACATTTCGGATCGGAAATTTCGAAAATTTTGGAAGTTCCATGTACATTCCGAATCCGATCCGATTTTTTTCGGAAATTTCGGATTTCGGCGTTTACGGAATTCGGATTTGTCGGAGTCGGATTTTTTTGGAAATTTTCAGACCGGAATTGGTCGGAATCGGATTTTCCAATCCAACTTGCACCCCTAGTTCTACCAATAGTTCTTTGGGAACAAAATTTGTGAAAGCTTCAAGTACATGTGCTATGCCTAAAGACTTGTGTTCTCACTACTACGTTTTACTATTTGCGCGACGAGAGTTTGCGCTACGTTTTACAACTTCGTCGCACATGAGACACTAGCGCGACGGATATCAATAAGCGTAGTGTAAAAACCAGCGACGAATCACCTTCGTCGCGCAAAACACCTTCGCGCGACAGTAAGTACGATCGTCGCATAAAACTAGGGGGAAAAACCGCGAACCAATATTTTGGCGCCAAACTCTTGCGCGACGACATATCTCGTCGAAAAGAGATCTTGGCGCGACAATTGTGCATTGCGTCGGGTAAAGTGAAGAAGAAAAACGCGCGGGAAGCTTAGTTGGCGGTAAATCTTGCGCGATGGTGGCTCTAGTCGCGATAAGGTTTCTCACGCGACGACAATAATACGTCGTCGCGCAAAAAAGTAGAGGGAAAAAAACGCGGTTACTGAGTATTTGGTGCGAAATTCTTGCGCGATGAATAAATAAATTTGGCGCACTTAGCCTATTGCGACGACTAAGTCCGTCGTCGCGTAAGAAAAACTCGCTAAAGGTGGATTTTGCACGACGACATTGGCATTTGCGCGACGACAGTTTGTGCGACGAAGAGATTCAATCGTCGCACATTATTGATGTCGGCAGAGTGATGTTTGCGTGACGACAAAAAAGTTTGCGCGACGAAACAGTTTTGTGCGACGAGCAAATTATTCGTCGCGCAAAAATCTCAAACTTTGCATCACGATATGGACCCTTAGCAAAAAACTTCATCTACTACATTATCAGGTTCAGCCATGGCAGAGGCAAACTGGAAAAAAAAAACTGCAGCTTGCCTCTCCCTCTCTCTTCCTCTCTCTCGAACATTTTCGGCCAAAAAAACTAGTCAATTTCGTTTCATGTATGAGTTGAACTACCTCTACCACTGCTAAGTTCGTTGGGTATGTATTTTTTGTTGTTAGTGTAAAAGTGTTAATGTAAATTTATACTAACACTATTAATTTCGTTGTCTATAGGTATATTATATGTGATTAGCGATTGGTGGAGAATGATTGAGAAGGTATTTTCGTCGTTTTATAATTTTAAAATATAAAATTAATTATATTATGTTTAAATTGTTTTGTGAATTTATATTTATATTATGTTGTTAAATTTTGCATGTTGATGTACGAAGTTAATTGAAATTAACTTCGTACATTTTTTTTTTTAAAAACTTAGTTCCCGTTCGAGGTTAGTTGGATGTCGCACATGGATGCGTAAAGCATGACTGCGGTCCAATTAATTCTTGAATTGTCCCATATTTTGGACAGTTTGAAAATGCATAGTCGTGTCACGTAGTTTACAGCTACAGGATTAGGTTTCGATTGTGGAGATTTTGGTGTCATCTAGGTACGTTCTTCGGGTGGTACGTAGGTATTTTATATCTTCGGCACACCTCAAGAAATGTACCGAGATGCTGCCGAAATTCATCCACGTCGAAATCTAATCTCATGTAGCTGTAAATTACGTGACGTGACTATGCATTTCCGAATGGGATAGGGCCCTTACCGGAGGCATAAGGTGGATACAGAACCCGAATAGGTGCGCAGACGAATACTTGGATGGAATCGAGGATTTTATTGACTTTGTACGGACACACAACTCGGGTGTAACTAGAATCCGGTGTCCTTGTAGACATTGCTTCGTCTTTAAGGGCCACAAGAGTAGACAATGTTGAACCCATTGTGGATCCTAATGAACAAGTCAGGGATATTATAAATGGTGCATTTCCATTTGCATCGACCAGCAGTAATCAGGAAGGGGAAGATGATGTGCCTACACCAATGGACAGTGCAGAGTTCGAACAGTATGAAAACCTGTTAAGAAATGCCAACCAAGAGTTATACCCGGGGTGCGAGAGCTTTTCCGTTCTGACGGCGATTGTGGAGCTAATGCACGGAAAAATAAAGTATCGTATGTTGAACCTGTGTTTCGATTACTTTTTGGGGGTTTTCAAGAAAATGCTTCCAACGGACAATTGTTTGCCGAAAGACCACAGACAGGCGCAGAAGATGTTGAGTGGTCTTGGATTGGGTTATGAAAAAATCTATGCTTGCAAAAATAATTGCATGTTATTCTACAAAGAGTATGAAACGTTGGATACATGCCCTATATGCAATGAGTCGAGGTTCAAACAAACGTCTCAGAATAGAATGACTAAGATTCCACAAAAAGTCATGCGTTATTTGCCCCTAAAACCAAGGTTGCAGCGATTGTATATGTCGACGCATACTGCCATAGACATGAGATGGCATAAGGAAAAACGGGTAGACGACGATGTGATGCCGCATCCTGCAGATGGGGAGGCATGAAAAGAGTTCGATCGAACGTTCCCCGAGTTTGCTGCTGATCCCCGAAATATTAGGTTGGGACTTGCCACTGACGGATTCAATCCGTACGGGGTTCTAAACCAACACCACAGCACTTGGCCGATTTTCGTATTCCCATATAATTTGCCGCCTTGAAAATGCATGAAAAAAGAGTACATGATGATGACTGTTTTGATAACTGAGGATCCTGGCAGGTCAATCGATGTGTACTTAAGGCCGTTGGTTGATGAGCTCAAGGATTTATGGACAAACGGTGTGCGCACGTACGATATGAACTGGACGCACAAGTCTATGTTTTTTGAGCTCCCATATTCGTCGAAACTAAAATTGAGGCACAATCTCGACGTTATGCATGTTGAGGAAAATATGTTTGACACATTGATGGGAACGATTCTAGATATCAAGGGCAAGACAAAGGACACGATAAAAGCTCGTCTTGATTCGGAAAGAATGGGCATACGAAGGGGTTTATGGCTGAAAAGGGGCAGGGATAAAGCTATAAGGGATCTTGCATTTTTTCCATGAAACCGAATGACATCAAAGAGTTTCTACAGTTCGCATCGTCTGTAAAGTTTCCTGACGGGTATGCTTCTAATATCGTACGTTGCGTGAATGTTGACGGGGGTAAATTTACTGGACTAAAGAGCCACGACTGCCATGTGTTTATGAAACGCCTACTTCCTGTGGGGATTCGACACCTATTGCCGGAAGATGTAGTCAAGCCAATCATATTGTTGTCCAGATTTTTTTCCCAACTGACGGCAAAAAGGTTGCGAAAGACAAACATTGATCAGTTGCGCCATGACATTGTCCAAGTCTTATGCAAGTTTGAGATGATATTCCCTCCGGCTTTCTTCACGAGTATGATTCACGTGATAGTTCACTTGCCATAAGAGGCATTGCTTGTTGGTCCAGTCAACTATCGCTGGATGTATCCAATATAAAGGTATATAATCCTCATCATTTATGTATGCATTTTTATCCCATGCTTGCTACTTGCTAATTTGCATATTTTCGTTTTAATTTGGCAGGCTTCTTGGAGAGCTAAAAAAAAGTGTACGCAACAGAGCGAAGCCCGAAGGATTAATTGTAGAGGCTTGGGTTCAATATGAGGCGCTTACTTTCTGTGGAATGCATTTAAAGGATGTGGACACGGCTTTCAATCGACCTCAACGCAATAATGACGGAGGTGTGAGAAATGAGCAACTTTTTATTTTTGCCCAAAGCGCACGACCCTTTGGAGATCCTGTACGAGGAGAGTCGTTTTCCAGAAATGACATGGAGGTAGCTCATTGGTTCATATTGAACAATTGTGATGAGATAATGGCATACTTAGATGAGCATGAAGAGATGATGAAGTGAGAACATCCATCACATTTGTATTCCAAGAAACACTGTGAATTGTTTCCAAAATGGTTTTTGGAATATGTAAGTTATAAGTGTTTTGTAATTGACATATATATTGTAGTATTTAATTTTCTCAAACTAATATGTGAATGTTTTAATTAATATTAGGTGAATAAGTTGAAATCAGAGAATTCCCCCACTTACAGTGAAGAGTTATATAACTTGGCATTCGGCCCAATTCGGGCTAAATTGTTCTCGGGTTGCCATGTTAACGGCGTCAAGTTTTTGGGGACTGCACGAGATGACAAGTTGTGTACGCAAAACAGCGGTGTCCTTGTTCCTGGTGGAGGCGAAAGTACGGACATTAATTTCTATAGCAAACTCACAACTGTCGTGCAATTGCTTTACAAAGACCGATACGAAGTGATCATTTTTAAGTGTCGATGGTTTGATACGAACCCAAATAGGCAGGGAAGTGTTAAAATCGATCATGGGTTACTATCTGTGAACATGAACAGAACTTGGTATGATGACGACCCTTACATTTTGGCAAACATGGCAAAACAGATTGTCTATCTAGATGACCCTAAAGCTGGGAGTGGGTGGAAAGTTGTTCAGCAGATGGATAAGAGGAACGTGTATGCTATACCAGAACTAGACCCATCTGACAATGACGTCGACGTCGCTGACCAACGTTTAGAATCCTGCATGGAAAATGATGCAGAAGGGCTTCGAGATACAAATGTTGTTCAGGACCCATTTCAGCTTGAAGGGAGGTTTCGGAAAGAATTTAATATCAATATGATGAAAGCCCAATAATCGGCCCAATGAAAACCTAAAAATAATAATTTAAACCTACATAATAAATATATATACCGTTTCATTTCTTAAGTGTTGTGCATACTAAAATAATAGAATATGCACAAAATGTACCAAAATCTGCGAAATAATTTGTGCATACTAAAATAGTTTGCGCGACGACGAAGCATATTCGTCGCAATTATAAACCATGCGCGACGAAGAAGTACTTATTCGTCGCAATTCGCGCGACAACGTGTTAGTATTCGTCGTGCAAAATCATTTTCAAAATCTGTGAAAAATATCGTGAAATAATAGAGATACTTATTCATATAGCTTGCGCGAAGCCTAAAGTTTGTTTCGTCGCAAAAGGTTGCTTACAATAATCAAAAATCTATAACAAATATCCAGAAATTAGTGAGAGACGAATGAATACATGTTCGTCGCGTATAGAATTTTTGCGCGACGAATACTGTCGTCGCGCAAGAATTTGGGGACTCCAAAAAATCTGCAAGTATTGTGAAATAATAGAAAAAATTATAACAAATTGCATTTGCAGCTCAAATAATTACACTTTAAATCTCAGTAAATTGGTCATGACCTTCGTCGCGCAGAAATGCCTGTTTCTCTGGCTAGGAGAGAACTGAGAAGACAAATGCGCGAAATATATTTTTACACTAAAAATTGTTCCTTCAACTCTACAAAACTAGTTTCAACGATCCAACCGTCAAACGTGTTTGTATATACTGCGAGATTGTATACCCCAAAAATCGCAAAAAACAGACATTCAGAGATCTTGTAACGAACAAAACTTTTCAACGGTTATAAATGAAAAATCATGATTTAACGGTTTTTTTAATTCCGATTTTGATAATTTTTTACAACTACACTCATTGACCCTATATAAATACAATGACTGAATTTGATCTTCAATTTAAATGATTTACACTAGTGGATACCACAAAATCTTAAGCTATATATAACGAAAGTATAAATAAACTCTTAATTGTTAGAGAATATATTGTTTTGATGGCATACGCATTCTACGAAACTCGTTTCAACGATCCACCTGTCAAACGTGTTTGTATATACTGTGAGATCGTATACCCCAAAAATCGCAAATAACAAATATTCAGAGATCTAGAAATGGGACAAAATATTCAACGGTTATAAATGAAAACTTTTGCGAGACGCATCCTTTCGTCGCGCAACAGCACTTTGCGCGACGCCACATTATTGTATGTCGCGAAAAATATTGACAGACGGATAACTTCGTCGCGCAGTGTTATAATTTTCAGCATTTAGGGTTCAAGGGTTCAGGGTTGGCGCGACGCATGTGGCTTATTACGTCGCGCAAGGTTGCGAAATTTTGGCCGTTCACTTCCCGCTTATTAAAAAGTCTTTGCGCGATGTCTTGTTTCTTTACGTCGCGCAAGGCAAACTTATCGACGTTGCGCGACGAGTTATGTTTCGTCGCTCAAGATCCCGTACTTTAAACTCTCTTTGAGGGACGTCTTTTACATTTTACGTCGCGCAAGGTTGAAATATTGAGTTTACGCGACGGCATGGTTTCTCATCACGCAAGGTCCTGAATATTTTTTCTTAATAACGCGACTCTTTGTCTCATGATCGGTTCATAATTGTATATCATTTTGTACCCTTCTAGCTTATGATTTGGTTATGTTTTTGAGTTAAACTTGTGCTTTTAATCCTTTTTGTGTTTATCTTTCAGTTCATTGAGCATTATTTAATGATGGCTTTGGATAGGAAATGATGCAATCCATGCATGTTAAGGGCTGATTGGGATAAGAGCAAGAGCTTAAAGACAAACCCAAATTTGGGCCACATTCCTTGTCAGTCCAGTTTCGTAAGTCACCTTGCAGGTCTCATTTCAGCAATCTTCACAACTCGGATGAGGAGACATTGTTCATAGAAGTTGTTCCAATGGCTGTCTAGTATAACATATCCAAATTTGAGCCCCATTGGATACGTTTTGAAACCTCAGGTCTTCCTACACCAAATCTGGTTCAGAAAACTCGTTTTTGTTCAGCAACCAAAAGAAGACCACATGGGTTGGCAGCAAAAGGCAGCCACAACTAAACACCTTTGAACCCATGTGAAGAAAGCTTGAGGTGCAGCAGCAAAAGATGAAGGATGGTGTGAGAATTCATCATGATGTTCCTCCCTCTTAGCCCTATAAATAGAGAAGTCTTCAGGCTTCAAAACACACCCCCAAGGGGGGGAGCTCTCAAACACTTCTCTAGAGCTCCCCTCCCTTCTCTCCCTCAAATTCTCTTAGTTTCTCTTTCTAGTTTTCAATTGTTGTAATGAAATCTTTGTGCTGAAATTCTCCTTAAGTTTTTCTTAGTTCCACTTTACTTTTCATTGTTATGTAAATTCTTTTCTTTAGTTTCAAGTTTGATTAGTTTCCAAGTTTCAATTATGGTTTTTGTTCTTATTCATTATGCTTATAAGTTAATATGCTAGTTTGAATGATTGATCACCATTTAGGCTTGCATGTTAGCTATCTTGGTTTGAATTAAGAGTAGACACCATGCTTTAATTCGAATTGAACTATGAATAGGAAGAGTATGTATGGACATTTGACAACAGGGATTAGATACATACTTGGTTGTTTAAAATGTTCTTCTGTGCTTAATGGATTCCTAATGCTTAGTTTAGGTTAGACAACAGATGATCAAATTAGGGAATTAGGAATACAAGGTTATGACCAAACACCATGGCTTAATCATACTTTAGCTAGAATCAATCCGTTAATCTAATTGAACTTGGGAACTTATCTGCTTGAGTTATTTTCTTTTCTTTCTTTCTTGTTTTTCTGTTTTATGTAGGAAAATTGAATTGGATTATTCAATCACCAATCCCTGTGGAATCGACCTCGCACTTACATATGCTATACTATCGAACGGCTCGTGCACTTGCGAGTATTACAAGTTGAGGATTCAGCTGAATCCATTTTGGTGCAGCTGAATCGATGCAACATCTCACTCTGTCTTCCTCCGCGAAAATCCCTCAGTCTTCCTCCAGCCGTGCCCTCCCAAACGTCCAGACCACCACCGCCGGCAACGGCCAACCCCAAGACCTCCCTATCCAGTCGTGCTTGCGCCGTCACAAACCCTCTCTCCCTTTCCCCCTCACTGACCTCAAATTCTCTCCCTCTCTCTCCAACCCAAACTCCCCCCCCCCCCCCACCATCGACGCCCCCTAACTTCACAAACCCTCTCTCCCTTTCCCCCTCACTGACCTCAAATTCTCTCCCTCTCTCTCCAACCCAAACTCCCCCCAACCTTTGACACCCCCTAACCAAGCCACAAACCCTCTCTCCCTTTCCCCCTCACTGACCTCAAATTCTCTCCCTCTCTCTCCAACCCAAACTCCCCCCCCCCCCCCACCATCGACGCCCCCTAACTTCACAAACCCTCTCTCCCTTTCCCCCTCACTGACCTCAAATTCTCTCCCTCTCTCTCCAACCCAAACTCCCCCCCCCCACCATCGACGCCCCCTAACTTCACAAACCCTCTCTCCCTTTCCCCCTCACTGACCTCAAATTCTCTCCCTCTCTCTCCAACCCAAACTCCCCCCAACCTTTGACACCCCCTAACCAAGCCACAAACCCTCTCTCCCTGTCCCCCTCACTGACCTCAAATTCTCTCCCTCTCTGTCCAACCCGAACCCACCATCGGTGAAATCCCACGGTCTCCTCCCTTTGCGTGTCTCTCTCACCATCTCCATCTTCCTCTCACACTAGCAGTCACCACCACTGCCTCTTGCATCCGCTGTTTGTGGGAAGGTATAATTTCTGTTTCCTTTTTGTTTCAATTTTGTTAATGCATTTGTGATTTTGTTTTGCTATTTCGATTTCTGAATTTATTTTGTAAGTGTTGAAATTGCTTAGTCTGATGGTTGGTTAGGATTTTATGTTTCAATTTCCTTTTTGTATTGGCTTTTGATTTCAGATTTGATTGGAGGTGTTGAAATTGTATTATTTGATAGCAAAACAGCGATTGTATATGTCAAAATCCCGTAGGTTTCTAATTCTGTAAATCTGAAATTTTTTGGAATTGTGGTTCTTGGGTTTGTTTTATTGTTCAGATTGCATTCATCCATTTAATTTTGTAAATCTGAATTTGTTTGGAATTGAGGTTCTTGGGTTTGCTTCACAGAATGGAATGATGTGTTTTTCTTTTTTATTTAGGTAGAAATTATTCTAGTATATTTTGCAATTAAGTTTTCTTGACTGATTTTTTTATTTATTGCTACTTGATACTGGAGCATTTGGGGACTCCATGAGTTTTTGAAATTTGATTTGTTGGTATTTGGTGAATGAATATGTTTAATATTGAATTTATTCTTGATTAGTTGTTGAGGTTTTTTTTTTTTTTTTTTAAATATAAATTTTTGGTCAAGGAGGTACTTTAAATGCTTGTTCAGTCGTGCAGATGTCGGACCTTATCAGAAGTCGTAAGGCGGTGACGACTACATAGCCTTTGCCTCCCCCAGCTTCGACGTCAGCTGCCACTACTCCACCACAGGTGGACGTTATGTCGGTTTCTCCCCAGGTCTCCCATGTGCAGGTGTCATCTGAGTCATCAGTGGCGCAACCTGTTAGCGCCGGGCGGCGTCATCGGCCCCCCAGCACGACCGACACCACTTCGCCCTCCGCTGCTGGTGCGTCGCCAGGTAAAGATTTCCTTCAACTCCAGCTGTTTCGGACCAATATTTTAGTAGGATTATATATTTAACGTTAATGTTATATTTCTTTGCAGCCAAGAAGAACACCCGGGGACCTTGTCGCTAGTTGAAGACGGCGAAGGCCACCCGGGTGACCAACAGTCGTGTCAACATCGAATACGACGAGCAACATCGAGCTGCACCAACGGCGGACCAACATAGCTCATTGGCCCACGACATTGGTCACGTCGTTCGGACCCATTGTCCGATGACATGGAAGTCTTGGAAGGTCATGCCTGACGAGATGCGGACGACGGTGCGCGAACAGTTGTCGGTATGTATGCCTTTTAATTGTTTTGCTTTCAAATTTTATAAATTTCTAATACTTAATGAATGTAATTAATGTATTGCAGACGAACTACAATTTAGAGAACCTCCCCGACGAGTCGTTGGCGTACGTCAACAGACTCTTTGGTGAGAGGTACAAGCAGTGGAAGAGCGATCTGCACCGCCATTTTCTGGCATATGATGATCCGCAGGTCGCTCTTCAGGAGGGTTGCTCGAAGGAGCTTGAGGGGCGGGAGGATAGTTGGGCGTGGCTCTGCGGTCATTTTCAAGACTCCGATTATGTGGTAATGTTTTTATATTAAGTTGAAATTTATTACACGTTTCTTACTAATGTTTATTTACTTTTTTTTAATTTCATTTAATTTTCAACTAATACGTTTATTTTTGGTATAACAGAAGAAGGCGAAAGCAAATAAGGGCAATAGGGACAAGAAGACTCTTCTCCACCATTCCGGTTCCAGGCCCTTCTCATATAGGACGGACGCGCGGCGGCGGGTAATAATTAAGTCTTTTTTTTTTTAATTTTAATATGAATTTGTTTTTTTTGTACTAACAATTTTCTTCTCTTGTTCAATTAAGGGGGGTCCCAAATTCCCGGAGATCGACGTCTTTGGCGATGTTTATGTTCGACCCGGGAATGAGTTGGCGGAGTCCCTTCATGTAAGTATTCTTTAATTTTAAATATTCTTTTACGCATTCAAGTTTCATGGTTATTATATGAGTGTTTTAATTAATATTTTATGTTATGTTAAACAGGTGATGATGACGGAGAAGAGCCAGTTGGATCCTCCACAGGATGCGGGGTTTTAGATACTGACGGAGACCTTAGATCAGACTCTCGGGAGGAGGCTAGGGACATATTGTCGGGGGATGGGGAATGCCAGACGGCGGGAACCAAGAGCCCCTTCATCATCCCAGTCAAACAGTCAAGTGATTGCTTTGAAAGCTGAGGTGGCCGAGCTTAAGACCCAAATGGCTTCCCAAATGGCCTCGTATAATACCCAGATGTCACAGCTTATAGAGTCCCTCTCTCGATCTGGCATTCCACTCCCGTCACATTTTGGTTCCTCGTCGACCTCCGAGCCCCCTCAACCAGAGCATGGCCACCACACTTCTACCCCTGTCGACCATGTCCAGAGTTCCGAGCCGCATTTGCAAGACGACAACATAGATGTTGCTACATTTTTTAATTAGTTTTTTACTTTCTTAATTACATTTTAAACATTTTGTCTTGTACTATATAAATTTATATTATCTTTCCTCTTCATTATGGTTTTTTATTGCAATTTTATTCTATTACAAAAAACACCTAAAATTAAAACTAAATAAAATATATTTTATTACCAAAAAAAAAACGTACAATTAAAATTAAATCAAATATATTTTATTACAAAAAAAAAACGTAAAATTAAAATTAAATTAAATATATTTTATTACAAAAAAAAAACGTAAAATTAAAATTAAATAAAATATATTTACTTTTGCGCGACGACAATTTTCGTCGCGCTAATACAAAAGGATAAATTTAAATTAAATTTGAAAAATCTATATTTATTTTTGCGCAACGAAAAATGTTCGTCTCGTGAAAGGCAATGCTACTAATATGTTTTTGTCCCGCAAATATTTGGGAGACGAAAGCCTTTCGCCGCACGAAAGTTGGTGCAAGTACGGCCCTTCGTCGCCCATATTTTGGCGACGCGGAAATTGCGACGATTTTTGACCGTCGCTTTGTATTTTGCGCGACGATTCAGTTGTCGTCGCGCATGCTGTTGTGAGATGAATGTTTTGTGCGACGAAAATTAACCGTCGCTCAGTTGTGCGCGACTAATAAAGGTCTTTGTCGCGTATTGTGCAACTAAAACAGTTATTTGTCACGCAAAGTCATTCTTTACGAAATTTGCGCGACGTTTATCTTCTCAGTCGCGCTAAAACTAGTGCGACTCGATTGTTCTTTAAATGTAGTAGTGTCTTACCTGTCATGTTTGCAGTGAGGTAGGTCATATTCGACCTTTTTGTGACAAAATATTTGAATCATTCTGATAAGTTTTCTATTGGTGCAGCACGTACACATCTCTCAAATCTCTTGAGAGAAGTGAATAGGTTGTCTAAATTTGTTCATATTCCAAATTCATGGTTGCCTAAGATGAAACTTGTGTGGAGAGAAAAGAAAAGGTTGAAATCAGTGAATGAATCACATTGCTGCTTACTTGCTCATTCTTCAATTAAGTCCAACGATTTCAAATGCTTTGTTGCCTTTACTGCCTTGGATTCTTGCAACCCTAACAAGTGGTACTTTGACAGTGGTTGTCCAAGGCATATGACAGGTGATAAACGTTGGTTTCAGTCGTTCTCAGATAAAAATGTAAGAGGCACGGTAACCTTTGGTGATGGTAAGAAAGCCAAGGTTTCAGGTGAAGGTATGGTTACAGCACCTGGTTTACCTGCTTTGCATAATGTTTTACTTGTTGAAAACCTTACTGCAAACCTTATGAGTATTAGTCAACTATGTGATGATTTTGGTAAGGTTATATTTGATGAAATTGAATGCATAGTAAGTACAAAAATAGGTGAAAGGGTCATTTGTGGACCAAGGTCTGATGATAATTGCTATTGTGCTATGGCTAATGGTTTGAATGTTTGCTGCAGGGTTGAAACAATATCACTAATATATGGCATCGAAGATTAGGACACATGAATTTCAGAGATCTATTCAAAATTTCAAAGAAAGAATATGTAAGGGGGCTGCCCACATTAGGTGGAAAACAAGAAGGAGTTTGCGGTGATTGTCAAATAGGAAAGCAGACCAAAAGCTCACACAGTTCCACCAACTTCGCGTCCACATCAAAACCATTGGAACTTATGCATATGGACTTGGTTGGTCCAATGCAAACTTTAAGTTTGGGGGGTAAAAAGTATATACTGGTTCTTGTGGATGATTTCACTCGCTTTACCTGGGTTGCTTTCTTGCATGATAAATCTGAAGCATTTAAATCTTTCTCAGTTTTATGCATGAAAATTCAGAATGAAAAACATGATAACCTCATTAGACTAAGGACAGATCATGGGACAGAATTTGAGAATCATCTATTTTCTGAATTTTGTGATGAACATGGCATTTCACATGAGTTTTCTGCTCATATTACACCTCAACAAAATGGGGTGGTTGAAAGGAAAAATAGAGTCTTGCTTGACATGAGTAGAGTAATGCTTAATTCTGCAAATTTGGCAAAAAAATTTTGGGCTGAGGCAATAAGTTATGCTTGCTATACTGCTAAGAGAGTTTATTTAAGACCAAAGTCAAAAGCAACTCCTTATGAACTTTGGAAAGGAAAGAAGCCTAATGTGAGTTATTTGAGAGTCTTTGGGAGTACATGTTATATATACAAAGATAGGGAACATCTCGCTAAATTTGACTCTAGAAGTGACGTTGGTATTTTTCTTGGTTATTCTTTAACTAGCAAAGCGTATAGGGTCTACAACACTCGAACTAAGTCTGTAATGGAGTCCATAAATGATGTGATTAATGATTCTGATTTGAAGTAGGTCAAACAGATAAATGATGATGATGATCTTACTGGAATGCAAACAGAAAGTAGGCGTGATCAAGTTCAAGTAGCGAATGACGCTTTGAGTATCACAAACTCAGAAGACATCCATGACACATCATCTCAAATACTTAGAATTGGAGCTAAGCAAGTAAAAAGAGATCACAAGCTAGAAAACATCATTGGGAAGGTTAATGATAAAATGAGAACTCGAAGTCAAGATGTTGAAGAAATAAGCTACTTGTGTTATGTCTCTCAAATTGAGCCAAAAAATGTCAAAGAAGCCATAGTTGACAATGATTGGATATCTTAGCTATTCAAGAGGAGTTAAACCAGTTCGAAAGGAATGATGTTTGGTCCTTAGTTCCACGGCCCAAGGATGCAAATGTTATTGATACAAAGTGGATTTTTAGAAACAAGATTGATGAGAAAGGGAAGGTAATTCGTAATAAAGCTAGATTGGTTGCTCAAGGTTACACTCAAGTGGAATGTCTTGACTTTGATGAAACTTTTGCTCCTGTAGCAAGATTGGAATCAGTAAAATTACTGCTAGCAATTGCATGCCATCTCAGGATCAGGTTGTACCAGATGGATGTCAAAAGTGCGTTTCTGAATGGGGTCTTGCAGGAAGAAGTTTACGTGGAACAACCAGCTGGATTCAAAGATCATTTTCATCCTGATCATGTTTACCGACTAAAGAAAGCATTGTATGGTTTGAAACAGGCACCCCGGACTTGGTATGAGAGGTTGTCATCTTATTTGCTTCAAAATGGCTACACCAGAGGAGCAATTGACAAAACTTTGTTTGTCAAACGGGTTAAAAGTGATTTAGTTGTTGCTCAAGTTTATGTGGATGATATTGTGTTTGGTTCTACCTCAAATTTTCTAGTTTATGAATTTACTAATATTATGAGTAATGAATTTGAGATGAGTATGTGTGAAGAATTGAATTACTTTCTTGGTTTGCAGGTTCAACAACTTAAAGATGGAATGTTTCTATCCCAAACAAAATATGCAAAGGATCTTGTCACTAATTTGGTTTGGAAAGTGCCAAACCCGTGAGAAATCCCATGAGCACCACAGAGAAGCTCTACAAAGATCCTATTGGAGAAAAAATTGATCAAATGTTGTATAGAAGCATGATAGGGAGTCTACTATACCTTACTGCTAGTCCTCCCGACATTTCCTTTAGTGTTGGTGTTTGTGCAAGATTTCAATCATGTCCTAAACAATCACATTTGGCTGCTGTTAAAAGAATAATACGATATATAAGCGGGACTTTACACTTTGGAATTCATTATTCTTTTGACTCAAATGTGGAAATTGCAGGATTTTTGGATGCAGATTGGGCTGGTAATATAGATGATAGAAAGAGTACTTCATGAGGTTGTTTTTAACTAGGAAACAGCTTAGTTGTGTGGCATAGTAAGAAACAAAACTGTGTCTCACTCTCCACCGCCGAGGCTGAATACATAGCTGCTGATAGTTGCTGCACACAACTGTTATGGATGAAGCAGATGTTGTGTGACTATGGTATAGTACAAGGTACATTGATCATTTTTTGCGATAACCAAAGTGCAATTAATATCTCAAAGAATCCTGTTGAGCACTCTCGCACTAAACACATTGATATAAGGCATCAATTTATACGTGATCTTGTAGAAGATGATCTTCTTGCATTGGAATATATTCCCACTGATAAACAACTTGATGATATCTTCACAAAACCATTGGATAATAATCGATATGAACATCTCAGACAATCCATTTGTGTGTGTCCATTGCCTGACTGTGTAGTTTTCAAAATGCCAGTAATGCATGTCTTTCGTCTGCATATGTGTCTTTCTATATATACATATATAAATTTCTTTTTAATCCCTCTAGGTTGCTACGATTCTTTTCATCTCAGATTGGATTACTATTCTGGTTTCACTACTCCATTAGATATAAGGTGGTATTTTGTCTATCGAGAACCTGATGTTGATATTCCCTATTTTGTCTGTTTTGTGATGTCTCAGTTTCTCACTATGTCAAGTGTTTGTGGGGGTATGAATTCATGATCAATCGTACCTTTCTAATTAGTGGGGCACTTACGGTAGTTTTTTTTCCCACTCTGGTTGACCATAAGCACTTTGCTTAAAAAATTATAAATAAATTAAAAAAAAAAAGGGGAGTGCATGTACTGCAATTCAAATAATATTCATTTGGTCTCTTGTCTAAGCCTTGCAGTAGAAAGTTCAAAGTTGCTCACAATGAAGATATGTAAATGTCTCACCGTTGTGACAACCGCTAGCAATAATGTGTCTCAAATAAATGATGCAAGGCACACAACGAAGATATGTAAATGTCTCACCGTTGTGACAACCACTAGCAATAATGTGACAACTGCTAGCAATAATGTGTCTCAAATAAATGATGCAAGGCACACAACGAAGATATGTAAATGTCTCACCGTTGTGACAACCACTAGCAATAATGTGTCTCAAATAAATGATGCAAGGCACACAAAGAGGATATGCAAACGTCTAAACGTTGTGACAACTGATCACATCTGTGTCAATTATTAGTTTGGTACTCTCATTTCATTGCTTTAATAGAAATTTACAAAACTGCCAGATTTTGGACAAAACAGTTGGTTTGTATGGGCTCTTTTGGTTCGTAAGGGGTGTTGAATATGGTTCCTTAATCCCACACTATTGAGACACACTTACACTACCTCACACAAGCTATTTAAAATTCCCATACTCTTTCCTTGGTCTTCTAGTTTTTAAATTTCATCTTATCTCCTGTGGTTTTAGTTAAACTAAATGGACTATCTTGTATGTTGTGCCTAAGAGGAACAAGTACTGCACTTTGGGATTGGCATTCTATTTTTCTATTTATCTCATGCATATCTATCTCTTTCTCTCCTTACTGGCAATTTGAACTACCATTTACTGGCATGGCATACCTTAGCTATGTGATCATTGATCTGTTGCCTTTGATCTCTGTTCATTGGTTTCTTTGGCTTTCCCTTGACAAAAAGGGGGAGTAGTAATATGTTTTGTGTTTGTTAGCTTCAGGGGGAGTAGTAATATGTTTTGTGTATGTTAGCGTCAGGGGGAGTAGCAATATGTTTTTGTGTTTGTTAGATTCATGGGGAGAATATGTTCTGTAGATCTTTTAAAATCTTTTGCAAATGTATCTTTTGTGCTTCACCGGTAGTTTGTGTTTGTGCAGATAAATGCAATCCTTTGGAACGGCTATTATTTGTGATTCATTGGGAATTTTATCTAGGAAATGCCAAAGGGGGAGATTGAAAGTGTATTTTTAGTTGGCTATTTCCTAGCAAATGTAAAGAGTCTGTAAGTTGGTTATTCCTAGTCTTAGAAATTAATTGTAACTTACAACGTTGGAGCTTGCGGTAAATGAGGAGCTTGATTGACTAGTGTTACACGGCAAAGCTCTTTTTTGGTAAGAATCATTTGCATTCATATAGGATTTGTATTCCCAATTAAAGATTGATTTGGTGTAAAGTCTATACAAATCTGCATAGAGTCTTAAATAAGGAAGAGGTTTAAATAAGACCAATCTCTTTGTTTATTAGGTAAAAGAGTTAACCTAGTATATAAAGGGTTGGGCTGGAAGTTTTTTTTGACTCCCTTTTGCACTCTAATCAAAACTAATAACCTATACAAAACTAATAACCACCATCAAGGGGGCGTAGATAATAGTCCCTTGAGTTGTCTTCAGGATTAACGGTAGACTGTTGACCCCCTGCATGTTCTTGCAAAATTTCATCTTGTTTATCCCCCCAATACTTCTTCTTTCTTAGAGTAAATTTGGACACGTCCATGGACATTATTTTTTGTTCTTGGGCTTCCTTATCTTGTTCTTCTGATACGCATAAGCATCAGCTTGATCTTGGACAAACTTGTCCAGTATGTTGAGCTTTCGTCTCCTATCATCCTTGAAAGCAATACCTTTATCCACCAATGTTTCCAAGTACTTATCCCTTTTTTGTTGAGAAGGGTCATCCATCTTCCCTTTTTTTTTTGTTGCAGCCTTTTGTTTATCTCTCCCCTCAGGCCTTGGACTAGGCATGGTGGTATCATCTGTGTCGTTATCCAAATTCACCATACATGCGCTAGCTCCAGAAGAACGTTGTGTGGGAGGCTCATTTATATCATTCCACTTTGGGCAATCTTTTAAGATTTCCCAAGCATGGTACAACTTGAAAGGCCTATTTGGAGGCTTATTATCATTAAGAAATATCGTTTTTGCATACACGTCCTACGCATGAAAAAATAAATTTAAGTTTGGAGTTGAATAAAATTACAAATATAAATTTAAAGCTTTAATAAGAATGGTTACTTACCACATCATGTAGATTCGAGCCACTTTGTCAAGTGTGCCTTCCAAAGATAACACTGTTGGTTGATAGTCTTGAACCGAGAAGTAATGGCTTGATATGTTCGTCACTTGGGTCCACTAATGCCCGGATCATTTTCCAAAAACTTTTGATATACACGCTTCCAAAATGTGTCGCTTGCTTGATTGGTGCCAATAGCCCCATCTTCACTGACAGAAACCCACCCTTTGCACAATGCCTCATCTTCTTTGGGCCTCCAATTCACACCTATTTGAGATTTTGTGGACATCTTCAACAAGAATGAAAGGAGATTGATGAGATTGACAAAGGAAAAATAAATTGAGAAATAGATAAAATGTTTTTGGTATATTATTTGAGAAATGGATGGGTATTTATAGAGTTTGGAGTGAGTTTTGGGGTTGGATCTGATCTAGATTAATTTAAAATATTATTTTGACCGTTGGATTTAAATTTCAGCCATTAGATTGTTTGTGCCTAATAAATCACGGCCATGAACTGACAGAAGGAGCCCCTTTTCCTCGGCCCTGGCACTCGCTCGAAGGACTAAAACGCAGCGTTTCACCAAGATATTTGGCCCTCCTGAAGACGAAAGAAAAATTGCCAAGGCACGATCATCTCGGCCTAGATAATAGGCCGAGGCCGAGGCCGAACAAAATCACGGCCAAAGGTATTAAAAGTCAAATCATCACGTGATAGCAGGGTCCCATGCTTCATTTAATGAAGTAATGCCTCTGTTTATTGCAGCAAACCCACTGGCCACAAATAAGCATTTAATGCATGAGGGAAGGTGGGAAGTGACTGAAGTCAGGTTGTGGCGACAGGAAACAGAGTGATTAGACGCAGACATTCTCACAAGAATTCTTACAGCTTGAGAGATTGGGTGACTAACTATCAGAGCAATAAATGCGTCCCCACGGCCAGAAGCGCAGAACCCACGATCAGGGCGGCGGCCGAGATTCACCAGGATTTATGGGGTCAAACCACCATACTTCACGATCCCAAATGTCGATTGGACTGCCCACTTGCTCTGATCAGGCTCCACCATGCAGATTTTCAGCCTCGATTATTCCTCCAGGAACTCTTCCTATAAATACAGAGCTCAAACTACATTCAAAGGGTTCAAACACCAAACCAAAGCCTCCCACGGAGCAACTTATATTTTCCTGTAATGCACTTTCAATATTTTTACTTGCTTTCCTAGGAGTAGCGTTAGTTTGTAAGAAAAATCCATTCATCAATATAGCACACGACCCTTGATTTTCAAGGTGCCGGAGCAACATCCCTGTTACTCGCTCATTCACCCCATATATCATACAATCGTCGCTCTCTGAGCAGCGCGTCGGAGCACCGCCCAAAATCCACCATCACAACCACCACTAAACGGCCTTGTAGCTCAGGCCGTGAACCTAACGGCCGAGATCAGTTCCTCTCTCGGCCACAATCGCTTGATTAGAAGTCAAGTCCAAACAGGCGCACCACTTAACCACCTCCATCCAAAACCACATCTCGACGCACGGTAGACCGTGCTGGCACGCCCGCGCACAACCGCACCGCATCCAAAAGCAGGAAGCCACGTGTTAACGCACATCCCCTCGGCCCGGATCCCCAGGCCGTGAGATTTGCGCCGCCAACACTTTTGGCACGCCCGGTGGGACATTGTCAAAAACTTATGGTGGAAACTAGGGCACAGGCAAAGCTCAAAAACAAAGCAGTTGAAATGACTTCTGAGACTCTTGAGTCCACCTCCCCAATCACTATCACCGAGACTGAACATACGGTCAGAAGCTTGGCCAGCATCCCAGTGACGACGGATCGCACGGCCGAGTCCATGCAAGAATAGGTAGTAGTGGAGGAGCTGATGTCCAAGTAGGCCTACAGGATAGAAACATCCTTCATGGCCGCAATGGATAGATTCTCTTTAGAGCTACGGACACTTTTCCAGGAGAGGATGCCGGCAACCTCGTCCGCGACACCTCCTAGAGCTGGACAGAGAAGCCAAGAGCGCGAAAGGATCGAGCCTTACGGCGAAAGCAGTAGCCTCGGCGTCCCTGGCCGCCCCCAAGCGTCAAGTTACGATCAGCATTCTCTGCCGCCGACGAACAGCTGGGGGCAATCCCAGCCCACATGGGCGAGTCCCGGACCAACCTACTCGGCAGAGACAGCACACGGACCACTCCATGCTTTGGCCGTATCGCTAGGACAAAGTAGCCTCGCGTATCCCGCCGTCCAGACCCATCCTGGCCCGAGCAACGTGACTGCTGGTTCATCACAACAGTACGGTTAGAGCAATCCGACCATCTCACCATCATTGCAGCCGTCGTTGTTTCCGCCGGGCTCTCACTTTCACTACGGTTTGGCCATTCCAGCGGCAACGCACACGCACCTTGGCCAAACCCATGGCGCTCACCTGGCGTCAACCAGCTCGGTCATACCGGCCGAGCCCCACATCCCGGTGGCCCAACAAACAAGGCCACAGAACGATGTGCAATAGGTCCCACGGCCGTGTGCGGCCCAGCAAGAGGCGCCACCTCAAGGGCTCCGACTCGAAGACGTCCGGCGAATGATCGAGGACGGCCTAGAGGCGGCCAGACGCACCATGATATACAAGGCCGTACCCGCCAGAAATCGACCGAATCCCTCTTCCCCGGAACTATCGGTTGCCAGAATTCATGCTGTTCTCCGGGGACGGGCAGACCTCCTCCATCGAACACATAGGCCATTTCACGGCCCAGTGTGGAGAGGCCGATTCGGACGCCCAAAAGCTCCGTTTGTTTGTTCACTCCTTGACCGGCGCGGCTTTCTCATGGTTCATAAACCTTCCAGCGAATTCGGTGAGGGATTGGCCTGACATGGAAAGAATATTCCATGAACATTTCTATCAGACCAACCGAGAGATAACAGTCGCCGAGCTAGCTAGAATGAGCCAAGCATCAGACGAATCACCTCGGGATTACCTGCAGCGGTTCAAAACATGTAGGAACTGGTGCCGGACAAACCTGCCAGAGAGGGAATTTGTAAAGATGGCCGAAGAAGGGCTTGAATTCGAGTACCGGAAGAAATTCCAGGGACTCGAATTCCGGGACATGCATGACTTGACCAACAAGGTGGACAGATATGCATCCTTGTTGAAGGAAGAGATGCAGAAGAAGACGGCTTCAAAAGGGACTTACTACAGAAATCCCATTGTCAGCTACGCCGAAGCAGACGGCCCCGTGGTGGCCGAGGGCGACGAAGTAGAGATGAGTTCGGCCGAAGTCAGCATAGACAAGCCCTTCGTCTGCAAGGGACTTGTTAAAACCGACAATAGCCACACCAAAATTCCCGACGCCAAGTTCGCGACGCGGGAAACAAAGGCCTATACTTTTGACTTAACAAGGGCAGAGGCTATCTTCGACCTGCTATTGACCGAGAAAAAGGTCAAATTGTCCTTCGGCCACAAGATTCCGAAGCCCGACGAGCTCAAAGGGAAGACGTTTTGCAAATACCACAGTTCTTGGTCTCACAACACTAACGACTGCGTTGTCTTGCGAGATGTCATCTAGAAGTTGATAGACGAAAAGAAGCTCCAGTTTTCCGGAGAAGGCGGCCATGCAGGTTGACTCCAAGCCATTCCCTCCACCTGTCGTCAACATGGTCGACGCCCAACTCCCGGTCGGGTATAGGGGAGCTCGTCGGACGGCGAAAGGAAAGGAGCCATTGGCCGAATTGGAGCCGTTGCTTTGCGAGCGATGCAAGTATGAGATCGGTCAGACCAGGCCGCAGGAGAACAAGAGGAAGGCTGCCGAGTCATCCCAACCAACTGTAAAGAAATTCGGCGGTCACTACGACCGTCGGCCGGCCAGTAGAGTTGTTTTTGACCGGCTGGGAGCACAGACCCCCTATACAGCGGCAGGCCACAAGGACGAGGCCGCCCCTAGGCCAGTAAAAACTTTCAAACCACCAGTCATACTGGATGACCGCTGGTACCATGCACGGCCTGGGGGCAGGGCCGAACCACTGACAAAAACCCAACTGAGGAGAATGCAGAGACAAGTTCAGCAGGCTAGAATACAGACAACCGAGGCCGTAGGTTCCAGGCGCCAAAAGAGAATGGCGGCTGCAGACGGGCCACCATCCACTCCAATTGTCCCCTCGGCGGCAAAAGCGGCCAGCACCAAGCCGCCAAGGACGTGGAGCCTTAGGAAGGACGAGAGTCCCCTTGGAACGACGGCCATCTCGGTTCAGCCGAAGGCCGCGGTCCTAGAGAAAACAGACGAGGGTATCGTCGATATCTACCGCGGAATGGACCCCCCTTTTTCGGCAAACGGTCTGTCCTTTCTCATGGAATTCCATAAAGACCACTCGGCCACAGACCTATACGGCATGACCCCTGAGAACCGCGAAATCGTGGAGTTGGCCCTCAGGAACACAAAGGCGGAAGGGCTCCTCATCACCAGCGGATCCGACTCGGCCATTAAGGCTGTATACCAGGCGATCAGGGAAGCCAGAGCAAGGGGCATGCCAGGTTACCAGCCCGACCTCGGAGGATCGGAGGCTAAAGTCCCTTTCAGCAAGGGCGATTTGGAATATCTCCGTCAATATTTTACCGTGACTCCGGCGGACACTATCTTTGGTCTGACGGCCGAGGAAAGGGCCAGGGTAAGCCATTTGGACGATTACTTAACGGCTAGGGACACGTTGGCTAAAGCCAGACGGGCCCTCGAGGAGGAGGTCGAAGCCTCGGACCCCCCTAAGATCAAGGCATCCACAGGCGATATCCCGGGGGTCGGAAGGCCTATGATCGAGGGCCTCGGTGATCCTTTCTTTGGGCATGAGGCCGAAGACGACCCCACTTTAGGAATCTCCGATGAAGAATATGAGGGGATCCTCGGGATGGTCGAGGAAAAGGTCCTCACCAAAGACGGCTGCGTGGTCGAAGAAGAAGCTGGTAGGGGAAACCCGCAGGAGCCAGAGGAGGTCGGCATGAATATGGTCTTGGTGCTACCATCTGAGTTTTCAGCCCCAGGCGGGCAGAACAACGGCTTAGATGATGACATGGTTGAGGAGCAGCTTGATCAGAAGCCAAAGACGAAGGAAGAATTGTTGGCCGTGGCGTTTAACGAGGTAATACCTAGAGACGAGCCGAACAAATATCGACACCTCAAGCCGTTATACATCTCGGCTCATGTAGAGGGAGTGCCCGTGTCCAAGGTTTTCGTCGACTGTGGGGCGACGGTCAACATCCTTCCTTATTCCCTAATGAGGAAGCTGGACAAGTCAAAAGAGGACCTCATCCTCAGCGACGTGGTCATGAGCAGCTTCGTCGGCGATAAATCTAAAACCATCGGCGTGTTGCCATTAAAGATTACCGTGGCCGACCAGACAAGAGTCGCGGCTTTCTACGTGGTCGAGTCCAGCGTCGACTACAATATTTTGCTCGACCGTGATTGGATCCACCAATCCGGGTGCATACCGTCCTCCCTCTTCCAGCTATTATTCTTTTGGGACGGCCAAAAGGTGTCTATACACCCGGCCGACGAGAAACCTTTCGAAGCCAACGCCGTACAAGCTCGGATTTACGACGACGACGTTGAGTGGGTTGTCCTCACTGGCCACGACGCAAGCGGCCGACCGACCAGGACAACGGCCCAGAAAGTGCTAGAGTTAGGCGCCGAGAATGTTCGACAGGATTCAGCGCGCAAGATATTGATCGACCTTACCAGCCTTTAGATGACGGACAAAGCCACTGGAGAGGAGGGAGCAGCGGCCGTGACCGACCTGCTGGAAAGGCTGCTGGAACATTGGGCAGGCGAATCACTATGGCCAAACTCGCAGATCAACCTAATCGAGTTCCTCCACGAATCAGATGAGGCGGGCGCTCTGACCATTGAGGATCTAGAAACGGCACCCGCCGAGATGGAGGATGACTACCCCGAGGTCCAGGACCCTTTATTAGAAATAAATGTAGGGTCGGAGGCCGAACCACGGCCTCTTTTTGTAAGCCAACTTCTGAACCCTGAGATAGCGGCCGAGATTATCGGCCTACTCCATGAATATAAAGATTGTTTTGCTTGGGATTACCACGAGATGCCCGGATTGCCAAGAAGTTTGGTTGAGCACGAACTAAAAATCAAAGAGGGGTTTAAACCTTTCCAACAGTCGCCGAGGCGATTCTCGACCGAGGTACAACTTAAAGTCAAGGAAGAAATTGAACGGCTCCTTAAAGCTGACTTCATCCGGACGGCCCGGTACGTTGAATGGTTGGCCAACATCGTACCAGTTTTAAAGAGGACTGGGGCTTTGAGGGTTTGTACTGATTACAGGAATCTGAATCTCGCAACCCCCAAGGACGAATACCCCATGCCTATGTCAGACCTCTTGGTAGACGGAGCCGCAAAGCATGAACTCCTATCTTTCATGGACGGCCATGCTGGTTACAACCAAATTTTCATAGCCGAGGAGGATGTCCACAAGACAGCGTTCAGATGCCCAGGCGCAATCGGAACTTATGAATGGGTGGTCATGCCGTTCGGCCTAAAGAATGCCGGTGCGACATACCAGTGTTTGTACCTAATCGATCACGGCCAGGAACTGGCCGAGGGAGCTCATTTCCTCGGCCCTAGTACTTACTCGTGGAACTAAAACGCGGCGTTTCGCTGAGATACTTGGCCTTCCTGAAGACAGGAGAAAAGTTGCTAAGGCACGATCATCTCGGCCTCGATTATAGGCCGAGGCGGAGGCCGAACAAAATTACGGCCAAAGATATTAAAGTCAGATCACCAAGGGGCAGCAGGGTCCCATGTTTCATTTAATGAGGTAGTGCCTCTGTTTATTGCAGCAAACCCACTGGCCAAGAATAGGCATTTAATGCACGAGGGAAGGTGGGAAGTGACTGAAGTCAGGATTTGGCGACAGAAAGCAGAGTGATTAGACGCAGACATTCTCACAAGAATTCTTGCAACTTGAGAGATTGGGTGACTAACTATCAGAGCAATAAATGCGTCCCCATGGCCAGTTGCGCAGAAACCACGATTAGGGCGGCGGCCGAGATTCACCGGGATTCATGGGGTCACACCACCATGCTTCACGATCCCAAATGTCGATTGGACTACCCACTTGCTCTGATCAGGCTCCACCATGCAGATTTCAAGCCTCGATTACTCCTCCAGGAACTCTTCCTATAAATACAAGGCTCAAGCTACATTCAAAGGGTTCAAACACCAAACCAAAGCCTCCCACGGAGCAACTTATATTTTCCTGTAATGCACTTTCAATATCTTTACTTGCTTTTCTAGGAGTAGTGTTAGTTTGTAAGGAAAATCCATTCATCAATATATCATACGACCCTTGATTTTCAAGGCGCCGGAGCACCATCTCTGTTATTCGCTCATTCACCCCATATATCATACGACCGTCGCTCACTGAGCAGCGCGCCGGAGCACCGCCCTAAAACCACCATCAACACCACCATTAAACGGCCTTGTAGCTCAGGCCGTGAACCTGACGGCCGAGATTAGTTCCTCTCTCGGCCACAATCGTTTGGTTAAAAGTCAAGTCCAAACAGGCGCACCATTTCACGACTTCCATCCAAACCACATCTCGACGCACGGTAGACCGTGCTGGCACGCCCGCGCACAACCGCACCGCACCCAAAAGCAGGAAGCCGCGTGTCCACGCATATCCCCTCGGCCCGGAACTCCATGCCGTGAGATTTGCGCGGCAGACAACCAGCGAGCTATGAACCTTATTTTTCATGACCTTATTGGCCGAACCATCGAAGTTTACATCGACGACGTGGTCGTCAAATCCCCATCCAGAGCTGACCATGTAGGCCACCTCAGGCAGGCTTTCGACCGAATGCGGGCCTACGGTTTAAAAATGAACCCAAAGAAATGTGCTTTCGGCGTCACCGCCGGAAATTTCCTCGGTTTCTTGGTTCACCAACGAGGAATCGAGGTGGATAAAAACAAAGCTACGGCCATTATGGCGGCCCCTCCGCCAAAGACCAAGAAGGAGCTTCAGTCCTTCCTCGGCAAGGTCAACTTTTTGAGGCGGTTCATATCCAATTTGGCAGGAAAAATCCGGCCGTTGACTCCTCTGCTCAAGCTAAAAGACACGGAACGGTTCGTGTGGGGAGCAGAGCATCAAGCGGCCCTCGACGACATCAAGATATATTTATCCCAGCCACCGGTCCTTATGCTGCAAAAAAGAGGGAAACCCTTGAGGCTCTATATTTCGGCTTCAGAGGGCTCTATCGGCTGTCTGTTGGCTCAGAACAACGAGTCTGAGCGAGAACAAGCTGTGCACTATCTGAGCCGCACCCTCAACACGGCCGAACTAAACTATTCACCGATCGAGAAATTGTGCCTGGCGCTTTATTTCGCGGCCACCAAGTTGCGGCATTACATGCTTCCTTCGGTCATTCAGATCATCTCCAAGACCGATGTCATCAAGTATATGCTCACTCGGCCGATCATACGCGGCCGAATTGGGAAATGGACGATGGCATTATCTGAATTCACCTTCCAATATGTGGCTCAGAAGTCGGTCAAAGGTCAGGCATTGGCCGATTTCCTGGCTCATCACCCGGCCCAGGGGCAAGAAGAGGAGTTGGAGGTCGAGATCGGCATGGCCCGCATGGAAAAGAACTACTGGACCATGTACTTCGACGATTCCAGTACCGAGGCCAGGTCAGGGGCCGGAGTGATGATCGAATCCCCTCAAGGGCAAAGATGGCAGTTCGCATTCCAACTCGACTTCAAATGCACCAATAATCAGGCCAAATACGAAGCACTCATCATCGATCTCGAGATCCTGAAAGAAATGAAGGCAACCCGTGTTTTGGTCTACGGTGATTCTCAGCTGGTGATTAACCAACTAACCGGGGAATACCAATGCACGAGCGAGAATTTAACCATGTATTATGTGACGGCCCTCAACACGGCCGATAAGTTTTCCAGAATTTCCTTTGTTCATGTACCGCGCGCCGAAAACCATGAGGCCAATGAGATGGCCCAGATAGCGTCAGGCGTAAACATCCCGGACACCGACCACGATCGCGTGATAAGGATCGAGAGGCGCACCCTGCCAGCTTTGGCCGAACATGGAATGGCAACGCAAGTGTCTTCAGCCAAAATTACCGACGAGGTCAACACGGCCGAAGCCGACTGGCGCTACCCCATAGTGAAATATTTGCGTGACCCTTCCGGCAGCCATGAGAGAGCTACGCGTTTCCGGGCTCGGTGTTATTTGATTTATCAGAACGAGCTGTATCCAAAGGGATCAGACGGCTTGTTGCTTTTATGCCCCAGCGCCGAAGACATTAAGGTCATTATGACGGAATCACATGAAGGGATTTGCGGTGCCCATCAGTCTAGTGTCAAGATGAGATGGCTGGTTCGGAGGCACGGTTATTACTGGCCGACCATTTTAAAAGACTGCATAGAATATGCGAAGGGATGTATCAAGTGTCAAATCTACGGCCCCATACAGAGAGTACCGGCCGAAGCTCTCCACCCGGTCACCAAACCATGGCCGTTCAGAGGATGGGCCGTGGACATCATCGGCAAAATCCACCCGTCCTACCATCTTCATCAATCGCATTGCAGTTTCTCCTCGGCCTCACAGGGAGGGAGGTCGTCTTCCTCCGGGGATGAGAGGGAACCTCGGCCGCATCTTGGTTTTGGCTCATGTCGACTTCCCAGGACGAAAGGCGGTTGGTGGACAGCAGGAGAGGAGGAACCATCTGGACCAGGCCAAACTGCCAAATCATGAGGTTCAGCAGATGTAGCTCCTTGGCTTTGGAAGGGCTACAATAAGGGCCATCAGAGCAGGTTGAGACGAAGAAGGATGAAGCCCAGGAATCAAAGAAAGGCTCAAGAATGTTTAAGGCTGAGAAAACTGGGAAGGTTAGAGTGAGCTTTCGAGGAGCATAAACTCAAGGATTTTGGGAGTGTGAAGAAAAGACGAAGGATTGGGTTTTATACTAGCACTGGAATCCGAAACAAAGAAGTGTGATTCTCGTAAGACGAAACGGCCTGACAGCGCACTCAGAGCATGCGGGGATATGTCAGGAACCTGGGGGCCGCCGTTTGATTGGCAGAGCAAAATGATGGCTCGCGCGAATTAAAAGCACGATGACGTGTCGAAAGCTCAGAGACCGTCGTTTCATTTGACGAGGCAGAGCAACGCCTCGCGTAAGCCCTGGGCAATGATGGCCTACACGACGTGCCTGAAGCATTAAATGCGCCGACTGAACTGACCGAAGGAGCCCCTTTTCCTCGGCCCTGGCACTCGCTCGAAGGACTAAAACGCAACGTTTCGCCAAGATATTTGGCCCTCCTGAAGACAA
This sequence comes from Prunus kanzakura, assembly GCA_020521455.1. Lineage (NCBI taxonomy): Eukaryota > Viridiplantae > Streptophyta > Magnoliopsida > Rosales > Rosaceae > Prunus > Prunus kanzakura. Next base: position 205,953 of record BPUM01000828.1, read on the forward strand.
AAGAAAAATTGCCAAGGCAAGATCCTTTTTTTTTTTTTTACTGTTAAAATAGCTTAGATTTAATCCCCATCGTTGATTTAAGTTATATGTATATACAAAAAAAAAAAAAACAAACAAACAAACAACAACTTATTCAAATGTTGTCGTTGGATTCCAACGGCAACTCCATAGGACAGCGACAAGTGGCGCAAAGAGAAGACAAAAAGCAGCATCAAATTTAGAGGTGGGGCCCACGTCAGAATCTTTGCACATGGGGGCTGTTTGAGATGCAGGTGGGCTCCAAGAAAGGATTTGGGTCCAGGCAATAAGTAGACTGGTATTTGGGTCCAAATTTGGGTTTTCCCAAATTTTGGGTCCTTCATTTTCTTGGGTTGGGAGAGGTTTTGGGCAATAATTTGGGATATTTTGGGTTTAGGTCTTTGGGTTGGAGATGGCCTTATAACACTTAACTTGCAAACAAGTGGTCTCATGTTTGAACCATACGGTATCTTTACAGTGTGAGAAATCACCATACATGCTTACCCCATTGTCTGCTTTGGGCCCCTTTGATGAACCTGACCATAAAATATTTATAATTTATGGCCAAAGCCCCAAATAATTCTTCTAATATATTCTCCCAAGATTTAAGCAAATGATCAATGGCTCGCTTAAGCTTCTTTTGGTACTAGAAGTCTAGATGCATGTTGCCCCTGAAATTTGTTTTACTTTTCTTTCAATGTGCCCTTGAAGATTAGACATTAATACTTGAGTTGAGAAGCCTTCATTTGGGGGTGATATTTTTTTTTTGGTGGCATTTTATCCATATGGGCTGTTCTTATTCTTACAACTCTGCCATGAATGACTCCAAGAAGTAATAAGGTCTTTCTTATCAGCCAAAACATGAAAGGAACAGACTTTCATACTTGAATTGAAAACTTCATACTTGAGTTGACGGATTTTAAACGAGCCTTTGTATAATTAAGTTGTATTATTTAATTTTCATTAGCAAAGAAAACGTGATAAATTGGAGTTTACTTGATGAAATTGTATTCTAGTCATGGATTGTTTAAGATAATATATATGTTAGTCTTGTGTGCGATAGGATGTCACCATACAATGCCATGATCGTTCTCTTCGTTAATTTTGTAAATATCCAGCATTTCTTCTTCCACCGGATGGGTCTTGCCGGCTATGACAAGGCAATGGAGAGGTGCTCCAAAATGAACAAAATGCAGTTGCTTCATTTTACCAGAAACTATCTTCTGATCCTCACTTCCCAGCCGAGCAAACCCAACACACAGTGTCTTCATCATATGTTGCAAGGTAGGTAATGCAAAAATCAAAACTACAGCAACTAGAAGTCGTCGTCTTAAGTTGTGTACGAGCCAGACAATAGATAACATCCTTACCAGATTCTCCTCGATTGTCCTCAACCTCCAAAAGCTGCTCAATTGCAGTGTTTATTGACATATATCTAGGTTGTTCATACTGCTTCCTTCCACTGAAAGATTCAAGGTAGGTAGAAAAGAGTAAATAAGTCTATGCGATAGCAGAATCACAAAACACATAAAACAAGACACAGTAAATCCCTCCAAGCTGAAAATCAAAGAGAAGGCAATCAATCATTTGAACATAGACCTGCACAAAGATTCCAGAGTCGGTTCCTTCACGCGTATATCTACAGCGAAAAATAAATTTGAGATGAAAGTTTGTATGTAGCAAGATGAGCGTTATGAGAAAATATTTAGAATCCAACCTAACAAGCAGAAAGTATGCAGTCCAAGCCCGCGATTGTTTCGAATCTTGTCGTAAAAGCTAACAGGCCTCCAAGTTTCAGTGAAGAACGGAATTGAAACTATCTCCATAGTGGTAGAGTTGTAAACCACAGATTCCAACTGCATTCATCACCAATGCATTATGCACATACATCCCCAACTTATTGGCTCGAACAACAAGATCAGAGTGAGTTGTAGCTCTGTGTTCCAGATCAAATTATGCAAGAAATGAAATTGTATATTCAGAAAAAAACAATTGATCAAATAAGTCTCCCATTCAATCATAATTCCTATACTCTACTTTAATTGATCAAATAACTCAATTAAAATATAAAGTTGTTGGGAACCCAATTTCAATTACTTGTCAAAAATAATTCTTTGGAAACAAATATATAACATAATAAACTGACATTCCAAAGAAAGGCATACCCAAAAGGATCGCCGGCTACAAGGAAAGCCACGTTAGAAGCAGCAGCTGCACTTAGAATTTGGTCGGCCTTTTCCTCCACCGTTTCTCTATCTGCAAGTGTGACTGGTTTTCCGTACAACTTTTCCTGTGCATTGAAATTTCTTCTAAACTGAACACGTAGGTTCTGAAAACAAATAGAGCAAGAGAGGGAGAGAGGGGGAAAAGCCATACCAACGTCACGTTGGTAATGTGGAAAGGCCGTCGGAAGAGAGACCAAAAGAGAGAAGGGAAGTGTAGGCCTCCATGAAAATCTGGTCACATTGCTTCACTACTTCTAAGCCCCTCAAGGTAATGCCTTTTTCGTCCCCCAATCCCAGTCCTACTATGAACAGCATCCCTCTCGCCTCTTCCCAAAACCCTCCGTCTCTGATTGGTGTTCTTGTCTCCGACGGTCTTCCTTGTTAATTTTGTAACAATCCGGCATTTCTTCTTCCACCGGATGGGTCTTGCCAGCTATGACAAGGCAAGGGAGAGGTGCTCCAAAATCAACCAACTGTAGTTGCTTCATTGTGCCAGAAACTATCTTCTGATCCTCACTTCCCAGCCGAGCACACCCAACACACATGGTGTCCTCATCATATGCCGCAAGGCAATGCAAAAATCAAAACTACAGCAGCTAGAAGTCATCTTAACATTTATGTTTGACAGTGAAGGCCTCAAGATATGAAAATTTTGGGGCCCTTTCCGGATTCTCGTCGATTTTCCTCAACCTCCAAAAGCTGCTCAATTGCGTGTTTATTGACATATATCTAGGGGGTTCATACTGCGTCCTTCCACTGAAAGATTCAAGGGAGGCAGAAAAGAGTAAATAAGTCTATGCAACAGCAGAAGCACAAAAGTAAAGTAAAATAAGTGCTTGATCATGGAGAAGTAACCGGGCCTCTTGTCTAACCAACGTTGAGGTTCGCGTCAAAAAGCTTTGATCTTGTACACATTGTTCTTCTTTGTAGCCTACATGACTCGGGTTAGTACATCCTAGGGGTGCTTTAACATCCACTGTCTTAAAGTCAACTGACTTGAGCACATTGATTTAACACCCGTGACATGGGTCTTGTAGAAAGCTTGATAAAGTTAGCATTATTGTTTATGAAAAAAAAAAAAAGAGGTGAAAGTGGTGACCTCTGTATGCATTTTGTATGTGTTTATTCTATGTTCTTGGCTTGCTCTTGGTTGGATTTTTTCTTTGTTATTAAGCAAGTTTAGTCACATAACACGAGACTGAGATTTAATATTTGCTCATTTGATGGACTTTATTTCTTACAAATACTTTTGATTCTCCATTTTATAATCCTTGTGTTTGATTAAACCTTTGTGATTTGATGTGCCTTAGATCCTGAAAGGCTTTGCATCAAATGCTTCTAGACAGATATTGGTATTGGCTTTGCTTGTCTATCCTTATGCTTAGTGTTCGCTGTAAGTCTAAATAGATATAACATGCAATACACTAACTAACCTGTTTCAGACATGATGAACAAGATGAAGAACGAACTGAACTTCAGAAATCAGAGACTTTCTCCTAGAACCCGAGAACTTCTTCCAGCAGTAATTCCAATGGGGTGAATATCTGTATGTTTATTTTGTGTGTGTCTCGGCTCTAGAAGGAGCCTCCTATTTATATGCATGTCTCTAGGAGTTTTACCTATCAAGAAACTCCTAGAGATAACCTTAATGCTTATAGGATTAGGTAATCGTAATCCTTATCAAAGTAGGAATCCTTAAGCCTGTGAGTATATCTCGAACACTTAATTAGGCTACCATATCTGATAGGAATAGACTTTCTAATAAACAATGAGTTCTTAGGAAACCTTATTCGATTAGAAGATCACTTAAGTGGTTTAAGACGGTAAACCATCTTACATTCTCCCACTTGATCAAATAATCGATCGAAGCTCATTGTCATCACTTAATGGCCATGTGAAACTCCATTCCTATCTTTTATTCCTTTAACAAGCCACTGTCATGATTGATAGTTCACAAGGGACTGTTGAAGCTCCTTAGATATATAACATCTAAGACTTTTACAACCACACATATGAACTAGCAAAAACACATAAGGCTCCCAACTGGATTAAGATTGAAAACAGTTATGATTATACTGTCGAGTGTGATCAATCATAACTGGTTTAGCTCACCCTTAATGACTGCCAAGGTCTTTAAAAACAAAATCAATCAATGACTCATTCATAGATTCAAACTGTGAACAATTGCTAGCACAGTTACAGTTTGGCCTTAATCTATTTGTCATTTAATGAAACAGTATATGCAAGTAATAGAAAACTTCAAAACCTTTAACATAACTGAATCAAAACTGTCTAGATAAACTAGTTAACAAAAACAAAACAAAACTTTAATCACTTTAACTCCCACTAACTCCCACTGACTTTAAGCATCAAAACTTATCAACACCCCCATACTTGCAATGTGCCTATGAAAAACATGATTAGGCAAGCCTTTGTTTAAGGGATATGCTATCATCAATTATGTTCCTATATGACTTAAAGCAGTCTCACCATCTCGAATCTTCTCCTTTGCTGATAAGAACTTTAAATGTAGATGCCTCGTACCAGATGACCTTTTATTCCCATTTGCAAAGTATACTGCTGCACTGTTATCATTCCACAATTCAATAGGTTTCTGTATTGACTCCACTATATTTAGCATTGACATAAAATTCTTGAGCCATATTGCCATGGAAGTGGCTTCATAAACTGCTAAGAACTCAGCTTGCATTGTAGAGGTTGACACATATTGTTGTTTTACACTATTCCATGCGACTGCACCTCTTGCAAAAAGAAAAACAACACCTGATGTGCATTTCTGAGTATCCAAGCAGCCTGCAAAGTCAGCATCTGTATAACCTTCAAGCTTTAGTTCTTCAACTCTTCTATAATCCAGTTTATACTCCTTAGTCCTCTGTAGGTACCTTAACACCTTTTTCCCTGCAACCCAATGTGCCTGGGCTGGATTGGACTGAAATCTGCCAAGAACACTTATACAAAATGCAAGGTCAGGTTGAGTACGAACCTGAGCATACATGAGACTTCCTACCAATGAGGCATAAGGCTTGTCCTGCATCTCTATCCTTTCTTGTTTAGTCTTGGGAGACTGCTCAGTGCTAAGCTTGTCACCCTTTGAGAATGGAACATCACAGCCTGTGCAATTTTCCATATTAAATCTCTTAAGTATCTTCTCAATATAAGCCTTCTGAGACAAACCTATCAACTTTTTGTCTCTATCTCTACTGATTTCTATTCCCAGTACATAGTTGGCTTCTCCCAGATCACTTATATCAAAATGAGTAGACAACATTCTCTTGGTATCATGTAACAAAGACAAATTACTGCTTGCTAAGAGGATGTCGTCTACATATAAGAGTAGAATGATAAAGTCCTTTCCATTGAACCTCATGTATATGCATTCATCCACTGGATTGTCTATGAAACCTTGAGATTTTATCACCTCATCAAATTTTAGATACCACTGTCTTGAAGCCTGTTTTAAACCATGAATTGATTTCTGCAGTCTGCATACTAAATTCTCTCCCCCTTTTAAGACGAAACCATCTGGTTGTTTCATGTAAATCTCTTCAACTAGATTTCCATTTAGAAAAGCTGTCTTGACATCCATTTGATGCAAGTGTAGATCAAAATGTGCAACCAAAGCCATGATGACTCTGAATGAGTCTTTTGTTGACACAGGGGAAAAGGTTTCATTATAATCCAATCCTTCTTGTTGTGTGAACCCTTTTGCCACTAATCTAGCTTTGTATCTGTCTATTTTCCCTTGTGCATTCCTCTTGATTTTGTAGACCCACTTGCAGCCAATAGGTTTAGAACTTGATGGTAATTCAACTAAAACCCATACACCATTCTGCTCATCGATTCAAGTTCAGACTCCATGGCTGCAAACCAATGTTGATTTTCCTCACTTTCCGTAGCTTGTTTATAAGTGGCAGGATCTTCTATGGTGTTGATGTCAAACTCAGATTCTTGCAAATAGACAAAATAGTCATTTGGTAGAGCTGGTCCTCTAGTTCTTTGGGATCTCCTTAATTTCAGGGTCTGAGGTTGTTCTGGCAGATTTAACTACATTTCAACTTCTGCATTTTGTTGTGTTTCATCTTCTAGATTTTGATGATTGTTTAAGTCTTCATGTGCAGGTGAGATCTCTTTATTCAAGTTGTCGAAAGTGAAGATAGTCACTGCCTTTTCTTTATTTCCAGCTTCTGCAGTTTCTTTGCTTTCTATAATTTCTTCAAACTCAAAATCTGCTGTATCTATTTCTTCCTTCTCTTCTTCAATGAAAACAGCCCTTTGTGTCTCTACAAATCTGGTGTTGTGATTAGGACAATAAAATCTGTAGCCTTTTGTCCTGTCTAGATATCCCACAAATAACAACTAACTGTCTTTGAGTCAAGCTTCTTTTGCATTGGATTGTATATTTTTGCTTCTGCTCTACATCCCCAAGTTCTCAAGTGATTGAAACTTGGTTTTCTATTGCACCAGATTTCAAAGGGGGTTCTGTCAACACTTTTAGTAGGTGTTCTATTAAGCAAGTAATTTGCTGTCTTCAAAGCTTCTCCCCATAAGAAATTTAGTAGTGCTGAGCAACACATCATGCTTCTCACCATCTCTATCAAGGTTCTGTTTCTTCTCTCTGAAACACCATTTTGCTGTGGTGTTCCAGGATTTGTATACTGTGCCACAATACCTTCTTGCTGCAAGAAAATGGCAAAAGGTCCTGGATTTCTTCCTCTCCGCCTCTATCAGACCTCACTACCTTTATTTTCGAATCTAGTTGGTTCTCAACCCCTGCTTTGTAAATTGTAAACATGTCCAATGCCTTCGATTTTTCTGCTATTAGATACACATAACCATATCTGGAAAAATCATCAGTAAAGGTTATAAAATATATGTAGCCATCATGAGTGTTGACTGGAAAAGGGCCACAAATATCAGTGTGTATCAACTCAAGTAATTTTTCACTTCTTACAGCTCCTTTCTTTCTGAGGTTTGTCGTCTTCCCTTTTTCACATTCAATACATGTTTTATCCCTTTCATAGTGGTCAAGTGGTGGCAACATGGATTGCTTGCTTAAGAGATTCATCCTTTCTTTTGAGATATGTCCTAGTCTCTTGTGCCAAAGAGTATATGATTTTGAATTGCTTAAATATTTTGTGCTTATTACATTTAACATTTCAGTGCCTTGTTTTGGTAGTTTGCAATTCAAAAGAAACATTCCATCAACAATCATGCCATTACCAACAACTCTTTTATTTCTTGAAATGGAGAAACCAAAATCATCAAACTCAAACTGCAAGTTTGATTTTACAAGCCTACTAACTGATAAAAGATTCCTTGTCATAGTAGGAACATAAACAACATCAACTAATTCCAAACAAAAACCAAATTGCAACTCTAGATTAACTAAACCAATAAAATCTACTTTAACTCTTTCTCCATTTCCCACGAACACCTTCAAGTCATCCTTGTTTGGCACTCTCTTTGTTTTGAACCCCTGCAAGGAATTTGTTACATGAATTGTTGCACCACTGTCTAACCACCATGTATTGGATAAAATTTCAAGTGAATTTGATTCATAAACCACATAAATTGAGTTTTTCTTACCTTTAGCCTTTTGCTTGTCCAACCAACGTTTGCACCTTCTACAATCTCTCTTCATGTGACCAAACTTTTTGCAGAAAAAACATTTCAGACCTACTGGACCTGTCCCTTTGGCAGTTTCATCCTTTTTCAGCTTCTTGTCTGCATATTTGGATTTATATCCTTCCTTTGGCTTGCCTTTTAAATCCTGCACCAGATTCACATGTTTCTTCGCATTATCATTTCTAATGCTTTGCTCTTCCTGCACACATTTTCCTATTAGATTAGCCACTGTCCATGTTTCCTTTTGAGCAATGTAAGTAGTTTTCAAATGCCTATAAATGCTAGGTAGGGAGTTAAGAGCAAAGTGCACCATCATGGCTTCATCTACTGTAACTTGCAGAGCTTTCAGTTTGTTTCCAATTTCGACCATGTTCAGAATGTGAGTCCTTATGCATCCTTCTCCATTACACTTCAAATCTGTGAGTTTGCTCATTAGTGTACCTATCTCAGCCTTTTTGGAGCCTTGGAAATTCTTTGCTATTGCCTCAATAAATGCCTTTGCATTTTCAGACTCTGTGATGCTGCCCTTTACTTCCTCTGAAATTGATCTCCTCATGATGAAGATTGCCATTTTGTTAGCCTTAGTCCATTTTGCAAACTTGGTCCTAGTTTCGACAGATGCATCAGCTGCTGGTGTGGCTGGTGCTTCCTCAGTTAGAACCATTTCATAGTCCAATAAGCCAAGAGCTATCTCAAGATCTTCTCTACATTTCTTGTAGTTGGAGCCAATGAGGGTCTGGATTGAATTGTGATTGACTGTACAAGTTTTAAAACATTAATATCTTAAATAATTTCCCCAAAAACTTTAGCTTAAACATACTGAAAGACAAACAGTTATATAATTCCTTAAAAAAAAGTTGTCCACATCTTTGGATAGAGGAGAACTTCTGCTATTTTATAACTGTGCATATTCCATGTTGATCCATCATAGTCAAAGCTATATCAAACTGCTCACATCTTTTGATGGAGAGCCTTTCAATATGTTCTAAACTATGATGCCAATTTGGATCAATGGCTTTGAATGCAATTATCATGGAATGATTGAGCTGCTTTAGCTTGCTCAATTATCCCATGGCAACTGCAAACTTGATCAAAAACTGTCAAGAACATGATAAATTCAATTCTTTATGCTGTTATCATGTTCTTGTCTGTATAACTTGCAGCTTTCAGTTTAAAATTTCGTAGATTTCCTGTTTCAGATTGGTTAGGTAAAACACGATATAACTAAAGCTCTGATACCACATGTAAGTCTAAATAGAAATAACATGCAATACACTAACTAACCTGTTTCAGACATGATGAACAAGATGAAGAACGAACTGAACTTCAGAAATCAGAGCCTTTCTCCTAGAACCCAAGAACTTCTTCCAGCAGTAATTCCAATGGGGTGAATATCTGTATGCTTATTTTGTGCGTGTCTCGGCTCTAGAAGGAGCCTCCTATTTATATGCATGTCTCTAGGAGTTTTACCCATCAAGAAACTCCTAGAGATAACCTTAATGCTTATAGGATTAGGTAATCTTAATCCTTATCAAAGTAGGAATCCTTAAGCCTGTGAGTATATCTAGAACACTTATATTAGGCTGCCATATCTGATAGGAATAGACTTTCTGATAAACAATGAGTTCTTAGGAAACCTTATTCAATTAGAAGATCACTTCAGTGGTTTAAGACAGTAAACCATCTTACATTCGCATGTACTCTTGATTTTTTTTGGCATGAAAGAAGGAGGAGTCTTGGGTTCTTATTAAGCATAGTAGTTGGTGATTCTATATGTTTTGATTGATGTCTTTGTGGTGTCGTTATCTTTTCTAAGTGTTGTTTATGTTCTTTTTTATTGTTTAGTTTTGTTTGTAGCATTATCTTTTATTTATAAAAATAAAATAAAAAATTGAATATATATATATTTTCAAATATAGTGTCGTTTTATGCTTCTTGTTTAGTTGTGCAGCTAGGCTCAGCTTCATGTTACTAAGATGAACACATGATAAACTGAATCTGAGGATTGCAGTGTCATTATCAATCCTGTCCGTTGCAAAGCTATGGCACAGCAACATGTATGACACAATGAAGTGCAGAAGACATGCAACCAAAGAGGTAAGTATCATATATTGTTTATATGATTGAACCTAATTGTGTATGTTGTTCTTGTAGGTGATTAATGGATCTTGGCTATAAAAGATGAGACTTTTGCACCCATTGCACATCTGGAATCGGTGAGGCTATTGCTTGTTGTCACTCGACAAGATAAAGCCCCTTACATGCTTCATTAGTTAATCTCTATGCCTTTCTATGTTGGGATTGCAAATTGATTTTTTCCTCTTATTTTTGCTATTATATATGCTCACTTATGCTCTTTCCTTGCCCTTTGGATTTCCTAACAAAAAGGGGGAGAGATGATTGTGTGAAATTATATGATAAAAAAGGGGAGATTGTGTTGTATTATTAAGGGGGAGTTGTGTTGTAGAATTAAGGGGGAGCTGTGTTGTAATATTGCTTTGAATTACATTTCTTCTCCCACATGCTTCACTGGTTTTGTTGTTTCATAATGTGCAGGGATTCAGAGCTTCGAACTTAGAGTAGGATTTCATTTGTTAAATCCCATGCAATTTCTTTTGAGTTGTAATAGGTGTTTTGTCTAGGAAATGCCAAAGGGGGAGACTATTAGTATGAAAATTGTGTTGTCATTTCCTAGACACTAGCATAGATTGAAAACTAGTGTGTGAATTGTGATGTAGAAAATAAAGACGACAGTTCACCAAAAAACCTACCATATTAACTCCTAACTAAACACGACCAACTGTTCTTATTTCGCGTTGTATAATATAGTGGAATCCACGTCAGTATATTACAAAAGAACGACGTGTTAAATCAATGTACCATGACGTGAGAGATTAATTTATCGACTTATTATTTTGGAGTGTACTACAACGGTACCTACAACACTACTGTCGTATTTATTTACCACGTCCTAAGTTCAAATGACCGTCGTATTTTTTCTATTTATACGTTTGCCTTCTCTGTAAACCGCCGTCTTATTTTAAAATTAATTAATTTATTTATTTTGGTAATATCTTTCTTAATATCCACGTCGGTATATTACAAAACAACGCCGTGTTAAATCAATGTACCATGATGCGAAAGATAAATTTATCGACTTATTATTTGGGAGTGTACTACGACGGTGCCTTCTCTGTAAACCGCCGTCTTAATTTTTATTTCTTTTTAAGATTTATTTATTTTTTAATTTTGGTAGCCTACAAAAATTAAAATGAGATCCCAAGAGGTATGATATCTTACCATTGAGATCTTTGGATCCTGATCATAATCGAACCACCAAAGTGAGAAAGACAATATTTTAAATACACAAAATCCAAAAAGAAACCAGAACATCCAAATGAACTGAAATGAATATCATCCAAAAAGAAACTGACCACGGCAAACTTTGAGAAAGACAATGTTTTGAAAGTTAATGATGTGTGCGTTTTGGTGTCTTTGAGATACACCAAAACGCATACATCATTAACATCCAAATTATTGCCTTTAAGATGTGAGAGAGAGTGATGATGTATGTGTGTATGTGAGAGAGGAAGACGAGCCTCCAGAGAGGTCAGAAGAACTTGGAACCCTAAATGAAAACTGAAACTGAAAGAAAGCGTCAAATTTATACAATAAATCTTTACAACCCACGGCGGTCCTTATACACATACCGCCATCTAATTGTACAAAACCACGTCGGTTATTCTTTAATGGAATCCACGTCGTATAATTTAATGGAATCCATGTCGTATAATATAATGGAATCCACGTCGGTATATTACAAAACAACAATGTGTTAAATCAATGTACCATGACGCGAGAGATTAATTTATTGACTTATTATTTTGGAGTGTATTACGACGGTACCTACAACACTACTGTCGTATTTAGTTACCATGCCATAAGTTCAAATTACCGTCGTATTTTTTATATTTATACGTCCGCCTTCTCTGTAAACCGCCGTCTTATTTTTATTGCTTTTTAAAATTAATTAATTTTTTATTTATTTTGGTAATATCTTTCTTAATATCTATATGGGTAATAACTCTGGCAAAGTAAAAAAAATCAAAGGGGACAATAGAGACTCGGGTAATGGCCTAATAGTAATGAATAATGCTCTAAACTACTCTTATCGATAAAAGAAAATTGGGAAATTTTTATTTTATTTTATAAAGGATCCTAAAGATGGCCCTGAACTATATTTTGTCAATTTAGGTGGCTAGCAGTCAGCATAAAAACGGAGTTCTTTTTTTCTTCGTCAATTTTTGCATCCCTAGAATTCTCTTTTCCTATTTAAAGGATATCCCAAGTAAATATTTGATTTTTGGATCAAATGAATAAAGGTCAAGATTCAATAAGTTCAATCTACACTCATACTTGTTCCATTAAGAGATTCAATAAATTCAACAAAAGAATTAGTTGTGCTTCTTCTCTTTCTTGAGAACTCCTCTAACTCAGAGAAAATAATTACCATCTAATCAAGTGCTAGTTGGCTATGCTAGTAGAAATTCAACTCCCTCCGACTGAAGCAACACGTTCCGCTATAAATATCCCTCCTTGCTATATCTCAATTACGATCTTCATCTCATCAAACTTATATCTTTTCTTAATAATACAGGCAATGCAGGTGACTCAATGAGGTCTGCTATGGTGATCCTCTTCATCCTTGCTATGGTACTGTCTCCGATTTCGATCTCTGAGGCAGCTCGATCCACTTTTCAAGATAACAATTAATTCACATCTTTTTTCTTCATATAAGATTTTAATTTGTAGATTTTGTTGGTTTTGATGTATAATTAATTAAGAATAATGTTTTATGTGATTTTTTTTTCAGATGCAAAAACTATATGTCCTGCTTGTGTATGCTGCACCCGTGCACCACAAGGCTTTTGCTGCAAATGTTGTGCTACACCTTCATCACCAAGTCGAAGTCCGTCCGAGAGAAGTTCTCAATGAGAGACACAAAAATTGATACGGCAACGAAAACGAGTCTAAGTTAACTCAATAATATGGAATAAAACACGGGCTTCCTCTACTTGGAAACCATGTTCTGTCTTCAATTCAATAATATATAACAATTATTAAGTTATTATGTCTTTTTTTTAATGTGGTACATTATTCTTTTTTTATTTTGCTTAACAAACTTTGAAGTTTATTTAAATAATGGATTTGAGCTACGTCTTCATTTGACTATCAACTTTGCTCTTTACGGTGTGCAAACCATTTTTTCTTTCTCTCAATGGCCATATTATAAAGGGAGCTTTAGTTTTAAAACACAATATAGTTTACTAATTTGGAAGATAATAATACAATTTCATCTAATTAGCATAAGGCTAAAGACCAAAATGTAGTATCTAATTTTACAAAAATACCATTAAAAAATATCATAATTACACACAATGCCACTACTTCTAAGGCAAGCATACTATGCCACATGTCCACATCCAGCCAATCGCCACTGCCGCCCATCCACCATCTGCAGGGGACCAACTCCATTGCCCTTTATTCACCTTTTAAAAAAAAGATTTTGTGTCATTAAAGGGACTCGAACCTTGACCCTCGAAGGAGGAGGGCTCACTCACAAACCACTACACCAAACTTTTTTTTTTTTTTTTTTGGGATCAAATAGAAACTTCATTAGATAAACTTCAACGGTACAATCAAAGACATTAACAAGACATCTAAAATACCAATCCCAAAAGGGCAACAAACTAACATGCTAAAAGCAAAACTAACGCGGAGTATAGCCACACTAAAACTACTAGCCCACATCACCACAATTAACCATAAGCCCAAACAAAGCCCACAAACCCAACATAACCAAAACCCTAAACGAACCCTACCAACACCACCTGAAGAAGTGTCGTCGCGGCCACACCCACCACCACATCCGTAACAGGTCTTGGGAAAATATGATTTCCAGCGATCTACCTTGAGCAACTCACAAAAGGGCAACTTGAGCAACTTTGAGATCTTATTCCTATGCGATAACCAACTTTCTGGCTCAATTCCCCAAGAGTTAGAGAATCTCAAGAATTTGATTGAACTGGCGTTGGATACAAACCAATTGTCTAGATTTTTTTTATTTTTTTATTTTTTTATTTTTGTGTCGGAAGTGGATTTCATTAAAAACTCACAAAAGGGCATAACAATACACCAAAAAGTGAGTCCCAACCAATTGAGCTCAACAACAAAGCGAAAAGGCTAGAGGCCCAAATAAAATGCAAAATAACTAGCAACAAGTTAAAAGCCCAGAAGGCATTAGGCCCACACCAACCAATTGCCTGGTTATTTGCCCCCAAATATCTGACAAGGTGGAAAGCTCACGAACTTATCAGCACAAACAAACTATTTGACTGGTCCAATCCCCAAAAGCTTGAAAAATTGCACAGGCTTAGTGAGAGTCCGTCTTGACCAAAACCAATTGACGGGCAATATATCTGAAGACTTTAGTGTTTATCCGAATCTTCATTTTATGAATATAAGCCACAACAACTTGTATGGAGAAATCTCACACAACTGGAGACAATGCCCAAAGCTGAAAACCATACTAATGGCAGGAAACAACCTTTTTGGTAGCATACCACCTGAGATAGGCAATGCAACCCAAATTCATGTGCTGGACCTTTCTTCAAATCATTTAGTGGTTGAGACAGATGCGAAGATTGCCATTAACGACATCGTCTCTAGCAATGAGGCTTTTGGGGTTGCTGGGGGGATTATCAACGACATCTACATGTTATCTAGATATTTTGATTCTCTTTCTTTTGTCTTTGTTCCCAGATTGTGTAATATTCTGGCTGATAGACTTGCTAAGTTTGCTTTAGGTAGTGTGTCCATAGACGTTTGGCTTGAAGAGGGTCCTCCATGGCTCAATGTGTTTCTTCAAGCTCAAGCTGACGCTGATATTCTAGAGTTGTCATGAGTTTTTGTTTGTAGCCTTTATGGAGCGTGTGTCACTCTTTTCCTTCATCCTAGGTTTTGTCCCGTTGGGTTTTCCTAGGCAAGGTTTTAATGAGGCCACGTTTGTTCGCTTGAGTCTGTAACCTTTCATAATTTTAATGAAAATTTACTACTTCCTCTAAATAAAACAAATGACGTTTTTTGGTATTTTGAATGTTTCACCATTTTCTGTCTTTTACTTTATATTAGACTAGCCTCTCTGCACGCGCTTCCGCGGCTGCAAGAGGCTTTTTTTTTAAATTAAAAAATTATTTTAGAATTAAAAAAGATAATGGGTAGTTGTGTTTCATAAAAACAGGATCCATTATCTGATTTTTCTTTTAATTTTAATTTTTTTTAATATGAAAAAGTGTGAATTTACCATATTATCCTCATTTAATTAATAATTTCAATTCTTAATGTTTGCATTAACCAAGGGCATTTTCTGGTATTTTGAATGTTTCACCATTCTCTGCCTTTTGCTTTATATATATAGATAAATGATATCAATTTAAACTTCAATGAAAAAAAAATTAAAATCTAAGGCTAAGGCAACATTCACTTCTAATGAAAAATTCGAAATCTTAAGAAGTGGAATTTCACATGTTCCAATATCATCTTGAGAAACCTAAAAGTTATCCAAATGTTTTTTGAAAATATGACAACATGTGGTGAATTGCTTGCTCTTGATGGTTTCATTGCCTGATCAGGACATGCGCTGCTTTTTATTTGAGTCTGCCTTGTTCTAATTCTTCTTAGATGTTTGGATTATTGTAATCTATTTCATGCCCACTTCTGTCTTTTGGCTCACACTTTAATAAGGGTTATTGGTATTTAGAAATGTTTTTTGTAATGTATGTATGTTTTGCCACCTAAAAGAATATGAATATGTTGCTATTAGCCCAACCTTGTCAAGCATTTAGTTATAACGTCACTCGCAGTGCTCTATTATGAATAGTGATTCCTCAACAAAAAAAATAAAGTAGTGAACGTACACTCAAAATACAACAAAATCATAACTTAGATGACAATTAATCAACATTTGCGATAGGTGGAAGGCTCGTGATCAGCTTTGGACTTGAAGATGACCAGCCAAACAAAAGGAATAGGGAGTTGGAATAAATTGAACAGCGGGAACATATCAGGCAAGATTATTTTGCTGGATTCTATATGAGGCATGTGTTTCAGTCTCCGGAACCTAGACTCAACTAATTGGGTCGCCATTGCAGTAACATATGGATAGCTAGTTTTGGCATCAAGAAGCAGGGGAAGTCTACTCTCTTGTTGTGACGATAATAAGTTTTCATGAATGTCAATCCACAATCTCGTCAAACAAGTTTCTCAGCACGGGTTTTTATTACAGGTACCCTATTTTAAAAGTTCTTATTTTAGTCCTAAAACGTTCAAATAAATCAATAGGTCCTTTATATTTTGGTCTTACATCAATTTGGTCTTTGTTGTCGCATTACAACAAAACTTTGTTAAAATTGGTCATGAATCATCACCTGACCAACTTATTTCATCAAAATATAGCTCAATTTAGTCCTATAACTCAAATTTTTGCTCAACAAAATCATCTGCTTTCCATTCAAGGTTTCACATTTAGGTTTTATCAAGGAGAGTGCACAACTTTGTTGAGCAACATATGTATATTTTTTTTCCTTTGTTTTTCAGGGTTTCAATTTCTTCATCCAAACAGAGGGTTAAGGATCACATTGATTGATTGGAAAGTTTGAGAATTCAAATGAGGACTTTTGAAAAATTCAAGGACCATTCATGACAAAAACCCTTCTTGGTATCTTTCTATTCGCAGAGGCTGCATTTGTTGAAGCTTGTTACCTACGATATACCATGTGACATAGTGTCAGACATTCAGGTGGGACACTTCTGAACCCCTATGTCATGCAAATAGTAACCTCTCACTTTCCATCAATTTCATTTCAGTAATTCCAATATATTATTCTCCCAAAAACATCAAAGTCAACCATTGATCAGAGAAAAGTCTATGAGAAAGTTGTGCATACTAAAAAACAAACATTTAGTTTTCCAATCATGTGCATTGAGTTGAATGGCTCCTTTAATAAGTTATCTTGTCAATTCTTAGTTAAAACCGAAGAACACGCTCATTTTTAGGCCTCTCAAACTCTCAGTAGCAGCCAAGTCAAGTGATAAAGACAATGAATATATAGGTTTCAAGTGCAGCCACTATCTTGACTCATGGGTCATAATAACAGCAAGGAGGAAACGGCATTCAAGTATCAACCTCATTTTACTAAAGTAAAGCGACAACATGCAAACTTTCCAATTTTAACATTACAGATAACATACAAAGACTTTGACTGAAGATATGTATGCTTCTTTCCTATTTTTCAATGTGTCAGGGTTCTAATATTTTCTTGTTAGAGAAATTTTATTGAGATCCAACAATCCAAATAAGAAAAAAAAATAAAATGAACAAAGCTATAAAAATAAAATAAACAAAAACACCACAGATAGAGCAACAACCTCAACCCCCGGCTAAACTGTTGAAATCGCTTTCAATTTGTACCTAACTATCATTTTACCTCCTTATTTTTTTATTTAGAAAATTAAGGATACAAGTTTGTTTTTAGCCAATCTCTTCCTTACCGTTAATTTTCCTAAAATGTCATCATTTTAAAATGACTGAGCAGAACTTGAAAACGTTCCAAGCCATGTTAACACCAGATCTATGCATAATATTACTCGAATATACCCACACATAAAAACGTTATTTTTCTCTCTGTTTGATTTGTCAGAGCTGAGTGTGATCTAGGGTAGTTTGGAGGTCCAAGCTCACAAAAATGTAAAACATAGTGAGAAACAGTATTCCGAACAAAAAAAAAAGTGTTTTTAATTGTTTATAAGGTACAAATTGACCAATTTGCCCTCATAGTGCCCACATGGTATCTTTTAACGATAAAATGGAAATTTAGCAGCTGGGGGGAGATTGACTAAAAAAAGAAGTTTGTATCCTGAATTTTCTATAAATAAATAAAAAACAAATAACCGATTTTTCAAATAAAAGTTATGTTCAATAGTTTAGCCTTTTTTGTTTTTGGCACCAAATAACCGATTTTTTCATATATTTAAAATCAGAAGATATTTTTCATTCAACTACAAAGCAAGCAAGCAAGCAAAGCCTTTTTTGTTGAATGTAAGTCGTGTTGATACATTCAACAATTAAGTCTTTCAGTCTGCACACAACTTAATCAAATGAATTTGAGGAGATTCTGAGGTAATTACAAGTTCATGAAAACAAAACAAACCATCAATTATGCATTCCTATTCCTATAATAGACAAAGACTTTGACTAAGATATGTATGCTTCTTTCCTATTTTTCAATGTGTCAGAATTCTAATATTTTCTTGTTAGATAAACTTTATTGAGACCCAACAATCCAAATGAGACAAAATAAAAATGTACAAAGCTATAAAAATAACACCACAGATAGAGCAACAACCTCACCCCCGCCTATTGAAATCACTCCTGAACTTGTACCTAATTTTCATTTTGCTCCATAATTATTTTATTTTGAAAATTAAGGATACAAACTTTCGTCATTTTAAAATGACTGAGCAGAACTGGAAAACGTTCCAAGCCATGGTACACCACACAAAAAAATGTTATTTTTCTCTCTGTTTGATTTGTCAGAGCTAAGTGTGATATAGGGTTTATGATCCAACTAGGTAGTTTGGTGGTCCAAGCTCACAAAAATGTAAAACATAGTGAGAAACAGTATTCCGAACAACAAAGAAAGTGTTTTCTCTATTTTTATTATAATTATTTTATTTCTTGTGTATATGTTTTATGTTATTTTATTTTTCAGTTTTTAATTATTTATAAGATACAAATTGACCAATTTGCCCTCATAGTGCCCATATGGTATCTTTTAACTGTAAAATGGTTGGAATGTA
This sequence comes from Prunus kanzakura, assembly GCA_020521455.1. Taxonomy (NCBI): domain Eukaryota; kingdom Viridiplantae; phylum Streptophyta; class Magnoliopsida; order Rosales; family Rosaceae; genus Prunus; species Prunus kanzakura. The sequence continues at coordinate 224,759 of BPUM01000828.1, forward strand.
AGAAAAAAAAACAATGTTTGTATCCTGAATTTTCTGAAATAAAAAAACAATGGAAAAATGAAAGTTATGTACAAGCAAATGGGAATTTCAAAACTTTAGCCTCTTTTTTTTTACACCCCAAATAACCAATTTTTAAATAAAAAAATCTGAAGAAATAGCTTTCATTCAACTACAAAGCAAGCAAGCTAATAAATAACCGATGTATTTTGTGTTGATAAATTAAAAATGAAGTTGACTATTAATTATCGGTAGTGGCATCGAAGGAGCACAATAATCAAATGAATATATCCAATAAACGACAAAACAAACCATGAATTACGCATTCCTCACTACTACAGAAATTGAAATAGACGACGGAAATCCACCGTTGTGTAGCATGTTTTAAAACCGACGTGAAATCGACCGCCATCTTTGAATACATAAAATAACGACGGAAAATAACCGACGTCGTTAATATATTACACGTCACAAAACAACTAAAACCGACGTCTAATTCATACATAAATAGCTTAAAAAGACAACTTCGACTATATTAGACGACCTTTTTGGTAAAACACAGACGTTTAAATAATGTTAAATGTCAAGAACAACTACAAACCCGACGTAAAAATGATTATCAACGTCTCTAATTGAAATAAAACCGACGTGTAAACCGTAGAAACCATCGTGGTTAATATATACTACGTTCACTAAATAAAAAAACTGACGTCTAAAACATATAACATGGTAAATTAGACGTCACTTTTGTAAAAAAAAAGTGACGTTTGAAAACTTTAACATGGCATATATTTACTTGGACTGACGTAACAAACAAATAACCACGACGTTGAAAATGATTTTGACGGCTTGAACAGAGAAATAAACGATGTGGATTTAATATTGCACGTCGGTTAATTAAAATATCTGTCATGTTTAATCCATTTACTATGGCCTAGGAGTCACATTTTGGGACGTGGTTAATTATTTACAACGTCGGTTTTTATAGGCTTTGACGTGGTTGGCATTTTAAAAGTCTGTTTTGTGAGCCACTTAGATGTGTGTAATCTCTGAGACGTCATTGCTTTTAGCCTAACCGTTGTTAAGAAGTAAGGAAACGCCTTGAATTATGGATTTGACGTCGGTTATTGTAAAATGAAGGTCGTGGTTAGAACTTTACTATGTCCCAAGAATCCAATTCTTCGACGTTGTTATATAACTTACTACATCGGTGATTTGTTTATTCCATGACGTGGCTAGTCTTTGTTAAGTCTCTTTTATTCCATGACGTGGCTAGCCATTGAATGAAAGTGCTATTGTGCTTATCTTGTAGCCACTTTGTTCTCTTTCTAAATTTTGGATAAGTGGTCTTGATGTGGATCATATGTTCCCTACAATTGACATGAAAAAATCACGCATTACGGTCCCTTGTGTATAAGATAAACATAAGGAGTAATAATATTTAAAATGGCTACATATGAAAAATTAAACTCATACGTACTCAATATAAGGTAGGACTTCCTCCGTGTTCACTATGTCAAAAAAGGGCTTTAGCAACGGATAAAATCCGTTGCCTATTACACATAAATACCGTGGTATTCAAGCCTGTTGCCTATTCCTATGTAATAGGCAACGGATATTCTCCGTCGCTGTTTATCGTTTACTACATCGGATATCTGGTAATCTCCGATGCCTAAATGATTTCCGAGTGCCAAAAAAAGGTTGACTTCTGACGCCTAAACCCGAAACAACATCAGTAGTTTCAAAAGGTAGGAGGCTAAAGAGGTCTAACATCATCAATAGTTTTAAAAGGGATGAGGCTAAAGAGGTCTAACAGCATCAGTGATATCTACTATGCTGATGCATATTGTCAATTACAACATCATAGAAACAAATAATGGTGTTGTGAATTATGTTATACATCATCGCTTTTTTTATTTTGCGGACGTGAAAAGCCTCCAATAGTGTTGGTGGTTACATAAATGTTGATGCTACTTCTCGTTTTAGGCATCAGTGATAATAGATGTCTGGTTGTTGTTTTTATCTTTCAACTTCAGTTATTTCTGGAAAACTGAAGTTGTTATAAACAATAGGCATCATTTATGCAAGGAAAGGGTAAGTATTTTGCTTGTTTCACATCACACTTTACTTAGTTACTATAATAGTATTTAAGAAAGGCATGTAATTTAAATATATCCATAATTGTCTATATATATATATATAAGCAAAATACTTGAATGATCCATACTTGTCACATACAAATCACAAATTTACCAGCCCTACACCACAAATTATCCATACTTGTCTATGCATAAGCAAAATACTAGCTAGAAAGACATGTAAAATGAAGGAATGTTTAGCTTAATCAAAAATCCATTCTAGGACATGACTTGCCAATTCTTCTCACACCCCATCCAATTCCATTTGGGTGTACGTGTCCTTCCTTCTAGCTCTATACTGGGAAAAAAAAACACATAGTATGTAAACACAAAATATGAACATAAGCTTAAAAAGTGCAAGGTACTAAATTTGCATAAGATATGTTGTCACTTCAAATGAACCAATATGCAAATTTACGAAATCATATTGGTGAACAAGAAAATCTAATTTGTCAATCAATCTAATTAGATAACAAGAAGTCATTAATTGGATCCCACTTCATGTTTAAACTAGCAATTAAATGATCATGTGATGGGGTAGAGAGTTGAACAAGCACAGCTAGCATTTTTTCTCAATTGACATAGACCTAACTACCAAAAAAACAGAGGCACATTGCTGTGAAAAAAAATTACACAAGGTTCATATTAACACAGACCTTACTACCAAAAAAACAGAATTTGTCAACCAATCTAATTAGATAACAAGAAGTCATTAAATGGATCCCACATCATGTTTCAAATAGGTTCATAAATGATTATGTGATGGAGTAGAGAGTAAGCCAAAGTTTTCTGTTAAGAGTAAGATAAGAGTCAATGGTGAACCATATGCAACCAAACCTCAGCATATCAAGTGAGAACAAAAAGAAGAAAAACATAATAAGAAGATTTAGCAGTGTCTGAGAGACCAATTTGTGTTTGACAAAAATCATTCAAATATGTTCACTAAGCAAACCAAAATAAGATAGCAGCAATCCCATTCGTCGACTTTATTCTCTATACAAACATCCTATAGCATTGAGGATGAAGTTTCACCCATTTCCAGATATGTAGTGCAAATCCAAGAAACTATACTTTCTGTTTATTTAATAATCATTCCAAAAATTTACTCCAATAGACTGATAATGATGAGAAGCATAAAGTGCATAGCCCAACTCATTTGTCCATATACTCATGGTAATTTGCTTCTTATGTCAGTATACAAAAGTGGAGTTGTCAGAAAACCAACCTCCCAATTTCTCGTCCAAGAAAATAGACTAAATTAAGCCAAAACAGCCCAATAACACAGGTAAAGTGCAGTGCTTAATTTAATCAACTCACAAAAACACAAGTGATTTCAATTTCCCCAATGAAGAAGGAATGGTCCCTGATATGTTGTTGTTATATAAGTCCAAGCTAATGAGGCTCTTCAAGTTACCAAGCTCAGCTGGAATAGTTCCTTGAATGTTATTTTTGTACAGCTCCCTACATAATAAAGAGGTATAAGGGTTAGCCAGAAAGTACTTTAATCCAAGAACCTAAAATAAATGTAAGCTTTATGAACAACCCCAGCATATTGTCAGAGAAAATGAGAAAGGCTAAGAAACATACAGATATTGAACAACCCCATTCTAGCTAAACATACAGTTAAACAAAATCATCACAAAGGTAAAAATCATCTAGCTAAACATACACGTAAACTTCTCAAAACCCACTAACATTACGTGATGAATCAACATAAGCAGATATACAGATAAGAACAGTTGATTGAATTCCTAAATAGAAATAGCTGAATAACACAAATGGAAGAATATCTGCTGCATAGAAGATATCACAAAATGGTCTCAAAACATTCAAAATTAGAGAGTTCGTAAAATCTCATATTAAAATGCATAACAAAAACTATTAGAGTAACTGAACTACAACCATTAACACAATTCCACCAGACCTGCACATGAACAATTCCACAATCAACACAAACAGCATATAAATCCTATAACATAATCAAACCACCAAAGACAATGTGAAAATGAAAGGTTGGGCTCCCCAAAAACAAGCTACTCTCATCATACAATATGTTAGTCCAATTAAATAGCTGAAAAAAGAATCAGAAACAAATTTCCATTCGCTGGACGAGCAAACTAACTCAAATGTTACAAACATGGCACACAAAAACAGAGTTGACACCAAAAACCACTCTATTACAAACAAATTTTGATATTGATTGCAATGGTACCAAAACTAATTCATAACATTGACTTTGATAATATTCATGCGCATTTACGCCATCCAAATTGGAACATGAGGTTCTTTAACTCAAGCTGGTAACTGGTTTAACTCCTTATGAAATAAAGGGCAAAGAAAAAAACAACCAAATAAATTGACTATAACACAAACAATCTCATAAATTGACTATAACACAAAAATGCAAAAGCCATATGAAAACATATCAAACACACAGCGGGGGCAAAGAGAAAAATCTCATCTCATCTTGCAGAGGACGTTGGACATCTCTTCTTCTTAGCTCTCTTGTGGGTACCCCACTTCCTCTTGGCCACCTTAAGAGCACGCTTGTCCTTACCAACCTTCAAAAGCTCAGTGATCCTCTTCTCATAAGGAGCAAAACCAGCAACTTCCCTGATTAGGTTCCTCACGAAATGCACCCTCTCGCTTCTTTTCTTCAATATCAAAACCAACAAAGCATAGAAATTTTAGTATTATTCACATTACGTCATCACAAAATCAAGACCCAAACAACAAAAGAATATAAAGACAATCCCAGAAATCAAATAAACTTGTATGAACAATCAGTGACCAAACAAAAACATACCCCTTTGCGGTCAGATGGGCGAGGAGCCAATTCACGCTTGGTGACAATGTGGCCTTTGTTCAGACCAACGAAGATCCCGCTCTTGGGCGCAGCAGGAGCCATTTCCTGTACCAAAAAGCTTAAGTATTCAACAAAACCATCTAACACAAACACAATAGAAGGATGCTTAGTAAGAAGTCATCTAACACAAAAAGGCAGAGTAAGATTAGAGAAATTACCCAATAAATTGAAACCCTAACTGATAATCTCACCTGGAGGACGACGACAACGGAGGTAAACGAAGGGACTGCGATGGCTCTTCTCGACGACGAGGAGGACATCTATGGCTCTCTCTTTTAGGGTTTAGGAATAGATGACGGCAGAGATGGAGGACATAGAAGAAATCAGTGAAGAAGAGAGATGCTGACGGTGAGAGGAATGAGAGAGAGACTGTGACTGTGACTGTGGGTATAGTGAGAGAAGGTTTAGGCTGACTGTGGGTATCGCGAGAGAGAAGAAAGGGGACTTTGGAGGTGAGAAGAAGGATGAGAGAGTGACTCTGACTGGGTATCGTGACAGAGAAGAGAGGGAGTTTAATTTTTAGCCAAAAATATGAGAGGGAGTTAGACGAATTGGGGCAAGAGTTTGAGAGGGAGCTGAAGTTTCAGAGAGAGTTTGAGAGGGAGAGTAAAAATTTTGGGTTAGGGCGTTGACTCAGACTTTAGGCATCAGAGATATATTACCAAAAAATGACCCTCTTAAAAATAAAATAAAAACTAATCACTTTAGGCATCTATATTTATACAGATGATGCTAAAGGGGAATAAAGCCATCGTCATAAATAAACAAAAATGCGGGTTGATGTCTTTATACCTTTTTAGTATCGTTATTTACGAAATTGATGCCTAATCTGCTAATAGCATCGATTTCCCTCTCTACCGATGCCTATCTAGTGTTGCTGTAAGTGAAATTTGACGTAGTGGTTCTCCAAGACATATAGATGTGCCTGGTTCAACAAGTCCAGATCAACTAAGCTCATGTGCAACCTAATAATGGCTTCGAAACTCCCATCTTCTGGCTTGAAGGCACTCCAACTGTAGTAACATCATATAAATGCTCGGTACAAAACTCTACAGCTTCTTCAGCTAGATACCGCTCAGCAATGCAACCTTCGGGACGAGTACGATTCTGAACATACCCCTTTAGCACTTTCATATATCTTTCAAACGGATACGTCCATCTAAAATATACTGGCCCACATAGACGAACTTCTCTGACAAGATGTACTACTAGATGAACCATGATATCAAAGAATGAAGGGGGAAAGTACTTCTCAAGCAAACACAAAGTAACTACTACATCTTCTTCCAACTTATCTATCTTGGAAACATCTACCGTCTTTGCACATATAGCATTGAAGAAGAAGCACAATCGAGTTATTGCATACCTTGCAGGCTTCTCCAAAATAGAACGATTTGCCACAGGGAGCAATTGTTGCATCAAGGTATGACAATCATGAGATTTAAGGCTAAGAAGTCTTGAATGTTTTAAAGATACAAGATTTTTTATATTTGAAGAATAACCTTCAGGGACCTTCATACCATAGAAAGAATTGCAAACCGCTCTCTTCTCTACTCTTGACAAATTCCAAGGCCGTGGAGGCAAGCGAGTACGTCTTTCTCCATACTCGGGTTGCAAATTAGTTTTGACCTCCATGTTCAATAAGTCTAACCGAGCAGCAATCCCATATTTATTTTTTCCAGGGATCTCTAGCAATGTACCAATGATACTATCGCAAACATTCTTCTCAATGTGCATAACATCTAGGGCATGCCTCACAGGGAGGTATTTCCAATACTCGAGATCAAAGAATTTTGATTTCTTCTTCCAACAAACTCTGTTGACCTTAACTAAGATAACTGGCCAACAACTGTATATGCTACTTAAAGAATTGTGGGGATTGAATCCATCAGATGAGAGAGCCAATCTCAAGTTTCTTGGCTCATTACCAAAGTCGGGCCATTTATCATCAACAAGTTTCCAAGACGGGGAATCTGCTGGATGAGACACATGACCGTCAACTGATTTTCTTGCAGCATGCCAAGTCAAACTCTTAGCTGTCTTATGTGATTGAAACATCCGTTTAAACCTTGGAATTGGAGGAAAATACCACACCACCTTCGCTGCCACACCCTCTTTCAAGAACCCATCTTTGGTTTCCTTCCATCTTGAGATATCGCAAGTAGGACAATTAGTTGAATCCTCATACTCCTTATTCCTATACAAAATGCAGTCATTGGGATATGCGTGGATTTTCTCATAACTCATCCCTAAAGCAGACAAAGTCTTTTTTGCCTCGTACATAGAGGAAGGTAGTGTATTTCCTTCTGGAAGAAATTCTCCTTGAAGTATCAATAATTTTGTAAAACAAACATCACTCATCCCACGTTTTGCTTTCAAATTATATAACTTCACCAAAGCCGACAACTTCGTGTACTTACTGCAACCAGGGTACAAGGGTTCATCGCCATCCCCAATCACATTGGCAAACTCATAAGGATCAGATCCAATATTGGCAAAATCATTATCATCCATCCATAATTCTTCAGAAACGTAACTGAACCTACTTTGCTCATCTTCTTCCACATTTCTACTAGCATTGGTAGTCCATTCCCAAGGTTCTCCGTGCCATGTCCAAATCTTATAGCTTTGGTCAATTCCATTAAAGCATAAGTGTTCCCTTATAATTCCAACCCCAAACAATCGAATATTCCCACATTTAACACATGGACAACGAATATGAGTTGTATTTCCAAGATTTTCTATAGCAAGATTCAAAAATCCTTCCACCCCTAACTCATATGCCTTCGATCTTCTATCCGCATGCATCCATGACTTATCCATCTCACACTCTATAAAATCATATAAATATATATATATATATATATATATATATTAAAGTGGAAAGACCAGAAATGAAACACTACCTCATTCAAATAGCAGAGAACAAATTGAAAATAAAAAATAAAACATGAACAAGACAACGGTTTTTACAACATAATCGTTGTTTAATATAAATTCAGACGACGACATCTATAGTTACCATCGTCATTAAGATACCCAAACCCAGAAATTTGTACGGGGATTAAAACTCAGACGACATTTAATGGAGAAACAGTCGTCTTTAGGCTACCAATTGCGGATTAAAACTCAGACGACGGGAGTAAATGAACAACCAACGTATAATAAACATTTAGACGACGATTTGATCCATCAACCATCGTCGTAGTTTTAAAAAAAAAAAACAGCTTAAATCTCCCATCCCCATTCCTTTTCCAAGAACCCATGGCCAAACAAACATAAAAGAACCAAAACAGAGAGTAATTATTACAAGAATGCAAACACTAAAACATAAAATAACCCAAATATAGCTACGAATGAAAACACTTATGGATTTAAGAAGCCGTGCAATATCATTAAATAAAGAGATTAGGGTTTGCACTTACATGGATAAGATAACCAATGCTTCAGAGAGAGCTAAGAGAATATAATAAAAGCTTGAGAGAGAGCTGAGAGAGTATACCCAATGCTTTGAGAGAGAGCGAAAACTTTAAGACAAATTTATGTTGAAGAGAGAGAATGAACTATTTTAGGGTTAAAGGGAAATTCTGAAAATTTTAGATCGCGGTCAAAAATTTTAAAGTACCGCATTTTTCAACGACGACGGTAAATACTTATATATGGACGTCTAATATGCACTTACGACGGCGGTTTCCCCACAAAACCAACGTTGTAAACAGAACATACGTCACCACTTAATAACTGACGTCGTAAATATGATACAATTAGTCTAGGTTTACGTAGCTGACCAAAAATAGCGGGAGAAAACCGGCGTCATTTCAATAAACCCTAAACCCTAAATTTTACAATAATTATAAAAAAAATACACAAGTATGAGAAAAATGAACCGAAAATTGCTACGGACTCCTTCCAACAATGCCTTCTATAATAGTTGGCTAAAATATGGATTTCATCATTTTGAATTTATGGGCACCAATGGATCACATAAACTTTAGGGTTATGTTATGTAAAGTATAAGGAGTACCGTGCTTTGTCTCTAAATTTGTTTGAATTTTGATATCATTTGAACTTTGAAAACTAAAATTACATTTTCAGGCCTTAATGGCCAAGATATTATCTCAATGAGTGCATAGAATTTGTCGGTATATTTTTCAAATTTTGTTTTGAATATATTATTAATATTAGTAATTAAATACAATTAAAAAATATTTCTAAAATTATATTTTTTAAAGCTTTAGGGGAGAGACAATATTTCAATGAGTGCTTGGTAGTTGTCAGTTTAATTTTTGGAATTATTTTTGAATTTAATATGGAATTAAATAAAATATAAAAGTCATTTAAAATTAAATGCCAAATGACCTAGCCGACGTTGTATCCTTTTACAACAACGTTACACATTACAAACTGACGTCATATATATTTTTAGACGTCGAAACGAATAGAAAACGACGTCAATTGTTTGGAGAACCGACGTGGGTTATTGTATTACCACGTCATCTTATTTTAGATCACCGACGTTGTTTATCTATATGACGTCAAATTTTTTATAATAACCGCCTTTGTATATTATTAAGACGTCGATATGGTTGTACTAACAGACGTAGTATATCAGTACAAAATTTATCTGTACAAGATGAATTAATTATAAACCGTCATGTTTATGACTGTTACATGTCGTTTTTAAGAATTGCCGTCGATGTTATATTTCCAGTTATAGCAAGACGACCATTGTATACACATATGAGACGTGTAAATTAGAATCAGACGTTGGTTTTGGGGAATTAAATTAATTTTTATGAATTATATTAAGTTTTCATGAATTTTTTGGGAACTAAACAAATTTATAAAAAAAAATTAATTTTTTTGATGGTTGTTCGATTGATTACAACAAAAATATTTATGTACATTTTTAATAAACTAAAATAAACCTAAACATTGTTAATAAATATTTATCTCACTATGTTTTACATTTTTGTGAGCTTGGACCACCAAACTACCTAGCTGGATCATAAACCCTATATCACACTTAGCTCTAACAAATCAAACAGAGAAAAAAATAACGTTTTTTTGTGTGGTGTACCATGGCTTGGAACGTTTTCAAGTTATGCGCAGTCATTTTAAAATGACGAAAGTTTGTATCCTTAATTTTCAAAATAAAATAATTATGGAGCAAAATGAAAATTAGATACAAGTTCAGGAGTGATTTCAATAGCCGGGGGTGAGGTTGTTTTTCTATCTGTGGTGTTATTTTTATAGCTTTGTACATTTTTATTTTGTCTCATTTGGATTGTTGGGTCTCAATAAAGTTTATCTAACAAGAAAATATTAGAATTCTGACACATTGAAAAATAGGAAAGAAGCATACATATCTTAGTCAAAGTCTTTGTCTATTATAGGAATAGGAATGCATAATTGATGGTTTGTTTTGTTTTCATGAACTTGTAATTACCTCAGAATCTCCTCAAATTCATTTGATTAAGTTGTGTGCAGACTGAAAGACTTAATTGTTGAATGTATCAACACGACTTACATTCAACAAAAAAGGCTTTGCTTGCTTGCTTGCTTTGTAGTTGAATGAAAAATATCTTCTGATTTTAAATATATGAAAAAATCGGTTATTTGGTGCCAAAAACAAAAAAGGCTAAACTATTGAACATAACTTTTATTTGAAAAATCGGTTATTTGTTTTTTTTTATATAGAAAATTCAGGATACAAACTTCTTTTTTTAGTCAATCTCCCCCCAGCTGCTAAATTTCCATTTTATCGTTAAAAGATACCATGTGGGCACTATGAGGGCAAATTGGTCAATTTGTACCTTATAAACAATTAAAAACACTTTTTTTTTTTGTTCGGAATACTGTTTCTCACTATGTTTTACATTTTTGTGAGCTTGGACCTCCAAACTACCCTAGATCACACTCAGCTCTGACAAATCAAACAGAGAGAAAAATAACGTTTTTATGTGTGGGTATATTCGAGTAATATTATGCATAGATCTGGTGTTAACATGGCTTGGAACGTTTTCAAGTTCTGCTCAGTCATTTTAAAATGATGACATTTTAGGAAAATTAACGGTAAGGAAGAGATTGGCTAAAAACAAACTTGTATCCTTAATTTTCTAAATAAAAAAATAAGGAGGTAAAATGATAGTTAGGTACAAATTGAAAGCGATTTCAACAGTTTAGCCGGGGGTTGAGGTTGTTGCTCTATCTGTGGTGTTTTTGTTTATTTTATTTTTATAGCTTTGTTCATTTTATTTTTTTTTCTTATTTGGATTGTTGGATCTCAATAAAATTTCTCTAACAAGAAAATATTAGAACCCTGACACATTGAAAAATAGGAAAGAAGCATACATATCTTCAGTCAAAGTCTTTGTATGTTATCTGTAATGTTAAAATTGGAAAGTTTGCATGTTGTCGCTTTACTTTAGTAAAATGAGGTTGATACTTGAATGCCGTTTCCTCCTTGCTGTTATTATGACCCATGAGTCAAGATAGTGGCTGCACTTGAAACCTATATATTCATTGTCTTTATCACTTGACTTGGCTGCTACTGAGAGTTTGAGAGGCCTAAAAATGAGCGTGTTCTTCGGTTTTAACTAAGAATTGACAAGATAACTTATTAAAGGAGCCATTCAACTCAATGCACGTGATTGGAAAACTAAATGTTTGTTTTTTAGTATGCACAACTTTCTCATAGACTTTTCTCTGATCAATGGTTCCTCGACTTTGATGTTTTTGGGAGAATAATATATTGGAATTACTGAAATGAAATTGATGGAAAGTGAGAGGTTACTATTTGCATGACATAGGGGTTCAGAAGTGTCCCACCTGAATGTCTGACACTATGTCACATGGTATATCGTAGGTAACAAGCTTCAACAAATGCAGCCTCTGCGAATAGAAAGTTACCGAGAAGGGTTTTTGTCATGAATGGTCCTTGAATTTTTCAAAAGTCCTCATTTGAATTCTCAAACTTTCCAATCAATCAATGTGATCCTTAACCCTCTGTTTGGATGAAGAAATTGAAACCCTGAAAAACAAAGGAAAAAAAATATACATATGTTGCTCAACAAAGTTGTGCACTCTCCTTGATAAAACCTAAATGTGAAACCTTGAATGGAAAGCAGATGATTTTGTTGAGCAAAAATTTGAGTTATAGGACTAAATTGAGCTATATTTTGATGAAATAAGTTGGTCAGGTGATGATACATGACCAATTTTAACAAAGTTTTGTTGGAATGCGACAACAAAGACCAAATTGATGTAAGACCAAAATATAAAGGACCTATTGATTGATTTGAACGTTTTTGGGCTAAAATAAGAACTTTTAAAATAGGGTACCTGTAATAAAAACCCGTGCTGAGAAACTTGTTTGACGAGATTGTGGATTGACAATCATGAAAACTTATTATCGTCACAATAAGAGAGTAGACTTCCCCTGCTTCTTGATGCCAAAACTAGCTTTCCATATGTTACTGCAATGGCGACCCAATTAGTTGAGTCTAGGTTCCAGAGACTGAAACACATGCCTCAGATAGAATCCAGCAAAATAATCTTGCCTGATATGTTCCCGCTGTACAATTTATTCCAACTCCCTATTCCTTTTGTTTGGCTGGTCATCTTCAAGTCCAAAGCTGATCACGAGCCTTCCACCTATCGCAAATGTTGATTACTTGTCATCTACAATGGCGTAGCCAGGAATTCTCTCAAGGAGGGTCAACATTATATTAGCCAAGATAAATGGAAAAGCCATACCACCACCAGACTTGGACTAGGATGGTTTAGAGGAGAATAAAAATGCATACAAGGATGTGCCATGAGAATAAAACTATGAGATAATAGATTAACAACCTAAAATCTTAAGTATCCATTGTTTTTCTACATAAATATTTTAGAATAAGTTCAATTATATAAGAAAACTTTGATGGTTGTTGTTCCAAAAATATTTAATGGGTTTTAAGACAATATTGGAAGATGTTGCTAATTAAACTGAACATGAATAAAAACACTTATGTGGTAGAAGGTCGAACCAGTTGCTCTACCACCCACTTCCATATGCTTCATCAAGGGTGGAACCAAGAATTTTTCAACGGGTGGGCTAGCTAAAGTTATTAGCTTAAAATTTAATGATTATTTTTTTTGGTACGTACTTACAATTTCTATAGTCTTTGTAGAAATAAAAGTAAACATTAAATCATATAAACCACTCATCTAAGTTATGATTTTGTTGTATTTTGAGTGTACGTTCGCTACTTTATTTTTTTTGTTGAGGAATCACTATTCATAATAGAGCACTGCGAGTGAAGTTATAACTGAATGCTTGACAGGGTTGGGCTAATAGCAACATATTCATATTCTTTTAGGTGGCAAAACATACATACATTACAAAAAACATTTCTAAATACCAATAACCCTTATTAAAGTGTGAGCCAAAAGACAGAAGTGGGCATGAAATAGATTACAATAATCCAAACATCTACGAAGAATTAGAACAAGGCAGACTCAAATGAAAAGCAACGCTTGTCCTGATCAGGCAATGAAACCATCAAGAGCAAGCAATTCACCACATGTTGTCATATGTAATGGCTTTGACAAATGCAGCCTCTGAGTTGAAGGAGCTCAGAAAACTTTCTTCATTGTTGGACGAGACTGCGAACTGGGAATCAAGGATGCAAACGCGATGTTCAAAAGAAAGACCACCTCCCTTGCTTCTTGTTTTGTGGGTGGGTAGATGCGTTGGTCTAGAAGATCCGAAATTGGCATTTCAAGTTCCTGGTCCTCCTTAATTCTCCTGCTGGCGTGTGGCTCTATCCCCTGTACTTTTTTGCTTGCGACTTTAGTTTTGTATTACTGTTTTGGGTTTTCTGCTTTTGGTTTTTTTTTTCTACCTGGCTCTCTGGTAGCTTCTTCCTATGTTGCTGCTGTGTTGTATTTCTCTTGCCCCTTTTGTGGGGTTTCTGATTCAATCCTTTCTCGATAAATTTAAAACAACAAAAAAACAACAACAAAAAAAGTTTCCCAGGTGGTATTTATTTAACCGACTCAGGCACATTTGTCTCCAGGTGGCCCAATTGTTTTTCTTTTTAATATATACTAGTCTCTCCAGGTGGCCCAATTGTCTTTACTAGGAAACGTTGTGCCATATCATCAAGTGATTTATTTCACTTCATCTCAAACACCAATTTGTAACATATACATTTTTATATCCTTTTGATGTTTTAACTATAGGTTCAATCATTGCACTTTTTCCGGAAATATTCAACTTTACTGGACCGCCTCTTCCAGTTGGCCAATCTTTATTTACATTTGTTGACAATTATAACAAGTGGTGCAATATCATCATATATAGCCCTTGATAACTTTAGTACGTACTATAAACCAATATATCATCAATTCATGATCCCACGATTCTCATGTGCATGCGCATGCATAATTTATAAGCATCTCATTGCTTTCATTATTTTCTAGTACCAGTGCCACTTTAGAGGCTTTCATTGTCACTTCATTGAAAAATATCTCTTCTAAGATGTATAATTTATAGAATGTGGATCATAACCTCTTCTAGAGCGTTATTTTGAGTAGGGCTTAAACTTTGCAATTAATCTCCTCTTCTGAAGAGTTAAGTCTTTGGAACCTATAGATCTGTCATGCTTCAGGCATCCAACAGCTTTTATGGGGAGTTCAGTTTTTGCAATGTATAAATCTGTCATGCTTCAGGCATGCAACAAATGGGTTATTAGTAGTCACTTACTTTGTGTCTGTATATGCTTCTGGTCATTTGACTTACAATCCTTTTTGTGTTTGAATATGATTCTGGCATTTATCTTTTATACCAATTTTTTTGATGAGACAATAATAAATATATTTCATAATCATTCACGTCATTCTTTGTTCTTTCAGGAACAACCAAATCTCCCCCTAACGACGGGAATTTTGGTCTCGTCAAAATAATACCAAGAATGTCATAATAGTATTGTCCTTCAGTGACCTTAATTCATGTCATAAGTATTGTCCTTCAAGAACCTTAATGCATTCGGCGTGCATCATATTAATATTGACATTTTAATGGGTTGTCCTTCTGGGACTTTAATCTATGCAGTATATTATCAATGTATTCAACTTGCAATCTTTAGAATTTGCATTGTATTTAATCATTTAGAAATAGATACATATCAGGATGATTCAAGCCTTTCCTCTAGAATGGTCTTTTGTATATAATCCAAGTCATTCTTCTAGAATGATATTTTGCACATAATGCAAGTCGTTCTTCTGGAACACTCTTTTGTACATAAAACATGTCATTCTTATGGAAAGATTTCTTGCATGCCATTCTTCCGGAATGGTCTTATCCTCTCATTTTGTGCTTTGAACTACAGGTTGAAATTAAATATAAAAATAATTAAAATTAAGAACCAAGGAACTTGAAAGTTCCAATTAGAATTTGGTCACAATATTTTGATTCCATTGTGGAAAACATGATAAATATATAATTTTAAAAAAAAAAATTGATTCTGAACTTCAGGTTCAATTAAAATATCATATATGTCATGCTAGAACTGCAGGTTCTTGACAAGGTAGGAACTTCAAGTTCATATTAATATTAATCTCAATAAAAATGATGAACTTTGGATATATATTTACAAATATCTAGAACTTCAGGTTCGAATACATATATCAAATTTAAAAAGGATATTTGGTTTTGAACTTCAAGTTCAAATTTGTATTAATATGATATTTTCAAGGTAATAAAATAAAATGATAATAATAATAATAATAAATTAGAAAACATGAAATCCAAATAATGTCGAAACTTGAAGTTCTTAACATGATGTATATTTTTCAGCCCAAAATCATAATACATATGCACTTGTTGAAATATCAATTTGGAGGTTGACACAATTAGAACTTCAGGTTCTAGAATTTCCCTTTTTTAATTTAATGCACATGCGCCCGAAACTTACAGTTTGGATTAGACATAATTAGAACTTCGGGTTCTAAGATTTTTGAACTTCAGGTCATATTAGGAACTTCAGGTCCTTAATTATAAATCATTGAAATGAAAACAAATAACTGAATATAAGAAGAAAAATAAAATAATAATTAAAATACCGTAATAAAATAAACTGTTGGAACTTCTTGTTCCAATTAAAGAAAATCAAAGAACTCCAAGTCTTGATTTGGTCTCTAAGAATTGCAGAACTCCAATTCCTTGTATAGATATTATATAGATTGAGAACTAAGAGACTTCGAGTCTTTATTTAATTATATAAGAATAATTTAGGGACTTCAAGTCCTTGCATAAAATAAAAATGAAACCAAATAAAAGAACGAAGTAAAAGTAAAATACAACAAAAATAAAATATTACAATAAAATAAATTGTTGAAATTTCTGGTTCCAATGAAAAATGAATCAAAGAGCTTCAGGTCTTCATTTGTCTTCTAAGGATCTTCTGGCCCTTCCATGATTGAATAAGAATTGAGGAACTTCTAGTCCTCCATTAATATTTATATTATAAGGATTGAAATCTAAGGAACCTCATGCCCTTGTATGATTGAATAAGAACTGAGGAACTTCTCCTCCATTAGTTGTATAAGAATAAAAATTCTTGAGTCTCTCACTTTGCTCCTTAATGAAACTCTTAGATTTCTAACAAATAATAAAATACAGTTGAAATCTTGTAAGTAGATACACAAAATAGATATATAAAATAAACATGCAAATTCATCCTTAAAGTTCTAATTGATATACTTTAATACATATGTCCCAAAACCTTCTGGTCTTGGATTACACATAATTAAATATTATAATTGAGATGTTTGAACTTCATGTCCTTTTTTAGGACATCAGGCTCGTATATAAAATTTTGAAATGACAAAAATAAAATACAATAACAAAAGTAAGACAATAATTAAGTTGATGTAACAAAATAAATAGTAGAAACTTCTTATTTCAATAAGAGAGATTGAAAAACTTCTGGTCTTCTATGCTTTTGAGAAATGAGGAACTTCATGTCCACATACAATTATATTACAAGTGTTGAGAATTCAGGATCTTCTACTCCTAATTAATTGAAAATGAATTGAGGAACTTTTAACCCTCAAAACTGTAAATATGATAGTGCGCTCCACTAATAAATCATTTAGAACTTATGGTTCTATAATTATTACATTTGCTCAATGTTAAACTCCGGGTTTAACTCATTAGGATGTGAACTTCAGGGTCACATATATTTATACAAAGATGTAGACTTTTCAACCTTATATTTCATTATACATAAATTGAGATCTTCATACCCTTTTTAGATGTATAGGAATTTAGGATCTTCAGGTCCTTTTCCTTTAATTGTGTAAAATTTAGGGTCTTCAAGCCCCTTATAATTGAGGATCAAGATCTTCGGGTCTTAATTCCTTTTTTTTTTTTCAGCTTTGTAGTAACAAACGTGGAGTGTAACGACTATAATATTTTCATATAAATGTGAACCATGAATATATATAATAAATGTACATTAATTGCTTCTGGCAATCATAGTTTTATTTACTTATACATATATATCTAGGTATATATATATACTATATATCATATTGTATTACCATCAACTTTCCAATATAAAATGGAGCCATGTCAAAGTGAAACTGACAAAAACCATGATTAATATATTAAAATGGTCTATTCGTGGAGGATTGACCACATGCTCCTACTTTTGCACCTGCCACACAAGAACAGGTTCCAACACATCTATACTTGCTTTAGATGTTAGCATGAGTATCAAATTGTGTAGATATGATGGTGATAATAATAAATTGAAGAAGATAAAGTGAAAGGCAGAAGGCTTATCTCTTTGTTTCGGTGGATGTTCATATCCCACTATGAACGCCAAGAAGCTCAACACCTCAGCTGGTTTCTTTTGGTGAAGACTAGCATGGTATACTGGTCCTTGTTTTGGATTTGTGTCTCCTGGAATGATCTTCAATTTTCTTCTCTGGTTGGTTTGTTTTCTGTAAACATAGTATGCTACCAAAAGGAGTTTGTATTTACACACAGGGAAACCATGAAAACTCAATTGCCCAGAAAGCCTCAAGAAGAGGATGAGTAAAGCGGAGGTAGGGACGGACCCACAGTGGGGTCAATGGGGTCAAACGACCCTATGGACTCCATGGAAGTAAGGTAGAAGGTCCCCTTCAATGGCTGTGTGACCCCATGAATGGTTGAAGGAGAAGGCTCTGTCTGAGGAAGAAGAAGTTGCCCAGCTAGCGCTTCTGTCTTTTTTAAAAAAAAAACTTGCTAACCAAAACACCGTCGTTTTGGCGTAGCCCCATCGAATTTTTTTTTAAAAGACCTGGCCAAAACGACGTCATTTTGGTCCAGGTCTTTAAATAAAAAAAAATTAACAGATTTCATTTAACCCTTCAAACCCAAATCCCCTCCGGACTTCAACCTTTCAGAAACCCCTATTCCCAAACCCTCAAACCTAAATCCCCAATCTCCATCCCCCCAAAACCTTTAACCCTCTCCCCCACCAAATCTTTACATTATAACCCTATGAGATAAGATTCCTGGGTCCGTCCCTGAGCGGAGGGATTTAATCGAGGCACTCAGCTGCATTTTGGAAGAGAATTCGTGCTGATAACGTATTATATAACTAAGGAGAAATTGTAGAGAGAATTGGAAAGTAGAGGAAGACAATAAAATTGTTCAATCAACTTATATTTCTCATCTTGATAAGACCTCTTATTTATAGGCTTACAATGGTAATAAGACATTAACAGATCATAAGTTACAAGCACATAACTATGGTATTTAGTGTATAGGTTACATAAAATTAAAAAGAGTGAATGCTAAGAGGTATGGTGGTCATCCACCAACTCATGCATTTACAACAAAATCCATAAACACTCACTAAAAATACTCATAATTAAAAACCCACTCTACATAACCAAGACAGCAGTGAAAAACCCAACGGCCACAGATCCGGCGGCGGAGAATCTATTCAAAACGGCGCCGTTGGTGGAATTTGTTGTAGCATTAGAGGGCGGTGCAGTAGCATTAGAGGGCGAAGGTGGAGGGTTCTTTGGAGATTCAGGGGGCGGTGCGGTAGCATTGGAGGGCGAAGTAGGGGATTGCGCCCTTGTTGAGGCCAACAAGAGAGAAGCCATTAGCACCAAAACGACGCTGTTGAATCTGGCCATTGTTGGAGAGAGAGAGAGAGAGAGAGAGTTGGCAAAAAGAGAGAGGGTTGAGAGGCAGAGAGGCGATGGGTGGATTTAAGGAGAGCAGGGAGAGGGCATTTTATAGAGGGAAGGGGAGGACACTTGGATGGGGAATGGACCGTTGGATTATTAGGAGCTTATTTGGACGGTAGAGATTTTAGCCTTTTGAGAGAAGGTTGGGTTGGAAAACGTGTTACCAACTCAGGCGAAACGCGATTTGTGTATTGACCTTGTTTTGTAGCCGTTGGATGCAAAGGTTGAGGCTCCAACCGTGGAGATGGCACGTTTGGCTGATTGTGTTTCTTTTTGTGTTTTCTTTTTTGCCAGTGCAAATAGTGGTTTTAAGCCAACGGATCCTCCTCTTGCAGTTGAGATACAGGTTGGAAAGGGTTGCTTTATTTTAAAGAGTTGTGATTGGCACGCCGAAAAAAACATCATTTTGCACTTTATATTAAGGTGCAATTTTTCTCTTATATTTTTCTAATGAAGCAGTGTAGGATGATTGTTTTGGAATGCCATAACAATTAAGGACCCGTTCAGTATCCTACTTAAATTCAATTTTATAAACTCAAAAACATATTATAAATCCAAAGCTTAAAAAACCCATTTGGTATGTCTATTTTTTAGAACTCAAACCCAAAAAGAACACAAGACACCCCGCATTATTGAAAACAAAAAAAGTGAGATTTAAGAGTTTTCTCTCTCTCTCTCTCTCTCTCTCTCTCTCTGGTTGGTGGTTATGAGTCCACGTCGTCATTTGCAGCTCCGTGAAGGTTTCCTTCGTCCACTACCTCCTTGGTCTGACCCAACCGCAACCAAAATTGATAAATCTTTTTTCATGTTTTGGGTTTTTAAGGTTTCCACGGAAAACCACACAGATTTTTCCTTTTCTTTTGTTATGGGAATCTAGGGTTTCTGATTTTAATTTCAATTTCAATTTCTTTTAGATCTTAAAAATAGTTTAAAATCACTATTTGAAAACTCATATTTTTAAAAAGAATCATAGTTTTTGAGTTCTTTCCCAAAAAAAAAAATCATTGTTTTTTATTTTTATTTTTTTGAGTAGGATACCAAACATGCCCTAAGTTATTCAAAACAAGTTATTTCACATACAAACTCAACTAATGTAAATTCTTTTTTTTTTTGGTCGTTCACTAAAAAGAGGGGGAGGGGGAAGTAATATATTGGGTTGTCTCAAGATTGTCTCATACGTGAATCACACCCGAGTGCATTTTAGGGGCCAGGGTAAAGAGAGTAGTTGTAACAGCTTGTATAGGTGGCTTTATCTAGTGTATAGATTAGTTATGTGTTAAATACTTTTCTGTAATCTTTTCTCAATTAATTACTAAGAATCGCAATTTCCTTTACAAGGGGAGTAGGAAAAAAAAAAATTCAAACTCACTAGAGAAAACAATGGCAGATAAAAATTTGGATTCCTTCTGAAAAATTAATTCAACATTTTTTATTTTTAACTTTTGTGAAAACTTTAAAAATCATTTACCGAAAAGAATTACAAAAAATAAAATAAAAATGAGTTTGTTGTTAAGAGTGTTGTCCCTCGTTGGATTTAATCCAACGGCAAGTGACCAACAAACTTGCTGTCCACAGGACCAGGAGGACGGAACTGTAAAAGAGAAAAGAAAAGAGCAAATTTTAACACAACTCTAAGCTGTTGGCAAACTCGCTGTCCACAGGACCAAGAAACTCGCTATCTCATTTGATGATTTGAGTTTAACCAAAGAACAATTTTTAGGTTCAACTTCAACACAACTAGCTCAGCCCAGTGTGAGGTGGCAATAGCTGTTGGCAACTTGAGAATAATCACATGCATCGAAAAAAAAAATTTAAGAAAACAAATATGTCTCTTTTATATTCCCATATAACTGCGCTACAAATTTAAATTAAATTAAATTAATAAATAGAATTAAATTGATACAAATATTAAATGGATAATTGTGAAAAAACCCATAAACCCCCCAACTCTACATAACCAAAACAGCAGCGAAAATCCCAACGGCCACAGATCCGGCGGCGGAGAATCTATTCAAAACGGCACCGTTGCTGGCCGGTGCGGGTGCCTCAGAGGGCGGTGCAGAGACTGAAGATGGAGGGATCGCTGGAGATTCAGGGGAAGCGGATGGGGGAGAAGGTGGAGAGTCTGGGACGGAAGACGGAGAAGGAGCAGCCGACGGTGGAGTGCTCAAAGGAGAAGGTGAAGCCTTGGTTGGAGTGCTCGATGGAGAAGGGGCAGCGGCATGTTTGGGAGAGTGCGCAGGGGACTTGGCCGGTGACGCTTTTCTTCTGATGACAGAGAGGGTCGGTTTAGAAAACGTGTTACCAACTCCGAAAATTCATACATTACGAAAAGACCCTTATTAAAGTGTGAGCCAAAAGACAGAAATGGGCATGAAATAGATTTACAATAATCCAAACATCTAAGAAGAATTAGAACAAGGCAGACTCAAATGAAAAGCAGCGCATGTCCTGATCAGGCAATGAAACCATCAAGAGCAAGCAATTCACCACATGTTGTCATATGTAATGGCTTTGACAAATGCAGCCTCTGAGTTGATGAGAGGAGCTCAGAAAACTTTCTTCATTGTTGGACGAGACTGCGGACTGGGAATCAAGGATGCAAACGCGATGTTCAAAAGAAAGACCACCTCCCTTGCTTCTTGTTTTGTGGGTGGGAAGATGCGTTGGTCTAGAAGATCCGAAATTGGCATTTCAAGTTCCTGGTCCTCCTTAATTCTCCTGCTGGCGTGTGGCTCTATCCCCTGTACTTTTTTGCTTGCGACTTTAGTTTTGTATTACTGTTTTGGGTTTTCTGCTTTTGGTTTTTTTTTTTCTACCTGGCTCTCTGGTAGCTTCTTCCTATGTTGCTACTGTGTTGTATAACTTGTATTTCTCTTGCCCCTTTTGTGGGGTTTCTGATTCAATCCTTTCTTGACAAATTTTAAAAAAAAAGAAAAAGAGAAAGTTTCCCAGGTGGTATTTATTTAACCGACTCAGGCACATTTGTCTCCAGGTGGCCCAATTGTTTTTCTTTTTAATATATACTAGCCTCTCAGCACGCGCTTCCGCGCTTGCGAGAGGTTTTTTTTAAAAAAATTTAAATTTATTTTAGAATTAAAAAAGATAATGGGTAGTTATGTTCCATAAAAATAGGATCCATTATCTGAATTTTCTTTTAATTATAATTTTTTTAATATGAAAAGTGTGAATTTACCATATTATCCTCATTTAATTAATAATTTCAATTCTTAATGTTTGCATTAACCAAGAGCATTTTCTGGTATTTTGAATGTTTCACCATTCTATGCCTTTTACTTTATATATATAGATTAATATTTTCATTTAATATTTTCAAAAAACATTTGAATAACTTTTAGGTTTCTCAAGATGATATTGGAACATGTGAAATTCCACTTCTTAAGATTTCGAATTTTTCATTAGAAGTGAATATTGCCATAGCCTTAGATTTTAAATTTTTTTACATTGAAGTTTAAATTGATATCATTTATCTAATATAAAGTAAAAGACAGAAAATGGTGAAACATTCAAAATACCAAAAAATGTCATTTTTTTTATTTAGACGAAGTAGTAAATTTTCATTAAAATTATGAAAGGTTACAGACTCAAGCGAACAAACGTGGCCTCATTAAAACCTTGCCTAGGAAAACCCAACGGGACAAAACCTAGGATGAAGGAAAAGAGTGACACACGCTCCATAAAGGCTACAAACAAAAACTCATGACAACTCTAGAATATCAGCGTCAGCTTGAAGAAACACATTGAGCCATGGAAGACCCTCTTCAAGCCAAACGTCTATGGACACACTACCTAAAGCAAACTTAGCATGTCTATCAGCCACAATATTACACAATCTGGGAACAAAGACAAAAGAAAGAGAATCAAAATTTCTAGATAACATGTGGATGTCGTTGATAATCCCCCCAGCAACCCCAAAAGCCTCATTGCCAGAGACGATGTCGTTAATGGCAATCTTCGCATCTGTCTCAACCACTAAATGATTTGAAGAAAGGTCCAGCACATGAATTTGGGTTGCATTGCCTATCTCAGGTGGTATGCTACCAAAAAGGTTGTTTCCTGCCATTAGTATGGTTTTCAGCTTTGGGCATTCTCTCCAGTTGTGTGAGATTTCTCCATACAAGTTGTTGTGGCTTATATTCATAAAATCAAGATTCGGATAAACACTAAAGTCTTCAGATATATTGCCCGTCAATTGGTTTTGGTCAAGACGGACTCTCACTAAGCTTGTGCAATTTTTCAAGCTTTTGGGGATTGGACTAGTCAAATAGTTTGTTTGTGCTAATAAGTTTGTGAGTTTTCCACCTTGTCAGATATTTGGGGGCAAATAACCAGGCAATTGGTTTGTGTGGGCCTAATGCCTTCTGGGCTTTTAACTTGTTGCTAGTTATTTTGCATTTTATTTGGCCCTCCAGCCTTTTCGCTTTGTTGTTGAGTTCAGTTGGTTGGGTCTCACTTTTTGGTGTATTGTTATGCCCTTTTGTGAGTTTTTAATGAAATCCACTTCCGAAAAAAAAAAAACTAGACAATTGGTTTGTATCCAACACTAGTTCAGTCAAATTCTTGAGATTCTCTAACTCTTCGGGAATTGAGCCAGAAAGTTGGTTATCGCATAGGAATAAGATCTCAAAGTTGCTCAAGTTGCCCTTTTGTGAGTTGCTCAAGGTAGATCGCTGGAAATCATATTTTTCCTAGACCTGTTACGGATGCGATGGTGGGTGTGGCCGCAACGACACTTCTTCAGGTGGTGTTAGTAGGGTTCGTTTAGTGTTTTGGTTATGTTGGGTTTCTGGGCTTTGTTTGGGCTTATGGTTAATTGTGGTGATGTGGGCTAGTAGTTTTAGTGCGGCTGTACTCCGCGTTAGTTTTGCTTTTAGCATGTTAGTTTGTTGCCCTCTTGGGATTGGTATTTTAGATGTCTTGTTAATGTCTTTGATTGTACCGTTGAAGTTTATCTAATGAAGTTTCTATTTGATCCCAAACAAAAAAAAAAAAAAAGTTTGGTGTAGTGGTTTGTGAGTGAGCCCTCCTCCTTTGAGGGTCAAGGTTCGAGTCCCTTTAATGACACAAAATCTTTTTTTAAAAGGTGAATAAAGGGCAATGGAGTTGGTCCCCTGCAGATGGTGGATAGGCGGTGGTGGCAGTTGGCTGGATGTGGACATGTGGCATAGTATGCTTGCCTTAGAAATAGTGGCATTGTGTATGTAATTTTGATATTTTTTAATGATATTTTTGTAAACTTAGAGACTATATTTTGGTCTTTGGCCTTATGCTAATTAGATGAAATTGTATTACTATCTTCCAAATTAGTAAACTATATTGTGTTTTAAAACTAAAGCTCCCTTTATAATATGGCCATTGAGAGAAAGAAAAAATGGTTTGCACACCGTAAAGAGCAAAGTTGATAGTCAAATGAAGACGTAGCTCAAATCCATTATTTAAATAAACTTCAAAGTTTGTTAAGCAAAATAAAAGAAGAATAATGTACCACATTAAAAAAAAGACATAATAACTTAATAATTGTTATATATTATTGAATTGAAGACAGAACATGTTTCCAAGTAGAGGAAGCCCGTGTTTTATTCCATATTATTGAGTTAACTTAGACTCGTTTTCGTTGCCGTATCAATTTTTGTGTCTCTCATTGAGAACTTCTCTCGGATGGACTTCGACTTGGTCATGAAGGTGTAGCACAACATTTGCAGCAAGAGCCTTGTGGTGCAGGGGTGCAGCATACACAAGCAGGACATATAGTTTTTGCATCCGAAAAAAATCACATAAAACATTATTCTTAATTAATTATACATCAAAACCAAAATCTACAAATTAAAATCTTATGTGAAGAAAAAAGATGTGAATTAATTGTTATCTCGAAAAGTGGATCGAGCTGCCTCAGAGGTCGAAATCGGAGACAGTACCATAGCAAGGATGAAGAGGGTCACCAGAGCAGACCTCATTGAGTCACCTACCATTGCTTGTATTATTAAGAAAAGATATAAGTTTCATGAGATGAAGATCGTAATTGAGATATAGCAAGGAGGGATATTTATAGCGGAACTTGTTGCTTCAGTCAGAGGGAGTTGAATTTCTACTAGCATAGCCAACTAGCACTTGATTAGATGGTAATTATTTTCTCTGAGTTAGAGGTGTTTGTGCCTAATAAATCTCGGCTGATGAAGCTGACCGAAGGAACTTCCTCTCGGCCCTAGCGCCTACCCACGGCCACAAGTCGTTGTTCACCTTCTTTCGTTAAAAACAAAGGTGAGCTTATAAGGCAAGGTCATCACGGCCTCGGTGATACTGGCCGAAGACAAAACTCCCCAGATATACGGCCAAGATAGAAAGTCAAGTGGCGTCAAGGTCCCACGCCTCATTTAATGAAGTAACGCCTTTGACTACAGCAGAAGACCCACGTCACGTAAGAGCATTTAATGTGCAGGAGAAGAGAGGAAGTGATTGAAGTTAGGATATGGCGAGTAAAATCAGGGATTAGGTGCGAAAATCTCACGACTTGTAAGATTAAGTCACCAACCACCAGACCAGGGCATTAAGTGCTCCTTCAAGGCCCAAGACACAGAGCCCGCCATTAGGACGGCGGCTGGGGTTTATGGGGGTCACACCACCATGCGTCACATTCCCAAATGTCGATTCGACTATCCACTAGCTCTGATCAACCTCACCATGCAAATTTTTAGCTTCATTGTCTTCTCAGGACCTTCCCTATAAATACCAGGCTCCAACTACATTTAAAGGGTTCAACACCAAACACAAGCCTCCCACGGAGCAGATTGTATTTTCCTGTCATTTACTTCCTGTCATTTATCTTCTCGTAATGCTTTTTCAATACTTTTACTTGCTTTCCTAGGAGTAGTGGCAGTTTGTAGGAAAATCCATTCATCAATATATCATACGACCCTTGATTCTCAAGGCGCAGGAGCACCATCTTCGTTACTCTCTTGTTCATTCCATATATCATACGACCGTTGTTACTCAGCAACGCGCCGGAGCACCACCTAAAAACCCACCATCAACACCACCATTAACGGCCTTGTAGCTCAGGCCGTGAACCTAACGGCCGAGACTAGTTCCTCTCTCAGCCACAATCGCTCTGATTAGGAGTTAAAATCGAATAGGCGCACGACTCATCCACTCACCCAATCGCATCACCCTCAAACGCACAGTAAACCGTGCTGGCAAGCCCGCGCACAAACGCACCGCACCGAAGAAGGAGGACCTGTGTTGACGCAGATCCCTTTGGCCCGGAACACCAGGCTGTGAGATTTGCGAAGCCAACAAGAGGAGTTCTCAAGAAAGAAAAGAAGCACAACTAAATCTTTTGTTGAATTTATTGAATCTCTTAATGGAACAAGTATGAGTGTAGATTGAACTTATTGAATCTTGACCTTTACTCATTTTATCCAAAAATCAATACTGACTTGGGAAATCCTTTAAATAGGAAAAGAGAATTCTAGGGATGCAAAAATTGATGAAGAAAAAAAGAGCTCCGTTTTATGCTGATTGCTAGCCATCTAAATTGACAAGAGTAGTTTAGGGCATTATTCATTACTATTAGGCCATTACCCGAGTCTCTATTGTCCCCTTTGATTTTTCTACTTTGCCAGAGTTATTACCCATATAAAGAATTTAGCATTTTCATATTTAATACTCGTATTATACACGTACGTACGTATTTTTCAAGAGTACATCTGTTTTTTGTACACATCTTGGGCTATGTGATTTAAATTAAACCCGATCAATTAATTAATTATTTGTTTGAATTATTTTTAAAATTCAATTATCATATAATGTTTTTGTCTGATTGAGTTTTTCCTTATCTGATACATGTTGGAATAGGTATCAGCCACTCTATTTAAACACAAGCCCTGGGTCTGTACAATTACATCAAATTCGCAGAGAACATTCATATCATCATTCTTGTATAGCTTCAGAGATAAACACACAAATTTCGCCAAAAATCAAAGCCTCTATCTACAAGAACATTGCAATTTTGCAAGCCTCTATCTACAAGAACAGTCAGTTTTTAATTTATAGCCATATTTAATTTCATTATTCTATTTATTTTTTAATTTAATTGTTTAATTAAATTATTAGAATAATATTGATTGTTGTTCCTCCAACAAGTTTCAATTGAGAGAACGAGTTAGATCAAAGGCAAACATTCCCACAAAAAAAAAAAAAAAAAACATTGAACTCTCAGATTGATTTACTGTGAAATTTCTCTCTCTTCAATATCCGCTTTGGATATGTTGAAACCAGCCAATTAATATCTATAAAGTATAAATTAATGCAACTAGGAGGGCACTTTTAAAAAAAAAAAAATTTAAAATTTAAAATTTAAAATATAGCTGCGCTGTGATACCTTTCAAATATAATATATTTAACTAGTATAGCCGGCTATACTATGGTATTTCCTTTTTTTAAAACGTATGGCCGG
This sequence comes from Prunus kanzakura, assembly GCA_020521455.1. Lineage (NCBI taxonomy): Eukaryota > Viridiplantae > Streptophyta > Magnoliopsida > Rosales > Rosaceae > Prunus > Prunus kanzakura. The sequence goes on from BPUM01000828.1 coordinate 252,477, forward strand.
GCGGCTATACTATCGAGTATTTTACAAAATATTATGGCCGGGCGGCTATACACGGGTAATTGTTTTTTTTAAATAGTATAGCCGCCCGGCGATACTTGTTTTGACACGTAAAACTGTTTTTCACACGAGGCAATATTGGTAGTTCTTCTTAGCCATCTCTTTCCACTACACTTTGACCTCTAGGGCCACTGCTCCCAGTATTTTAAGTTATAAGTACACAAGAACACAAGATATTGAGATTAAAGAATAGAAGAAAAGATCGATCTAGCGTATGCATAGTTGCACATAGCATTGTCAATTCCTGCACAATAACATATCTTGACTGTGTGTGAGATACCCCCCTCCTTTTCCTAACTTTGGCAAAAAAAAATCAAAAAAAGAAAAACAACTTATGCATTTCTGAGTGATGTTTTAGGAATATGAGCTGTGAAATTGATGTTTTAGTTTTAGGGCCACAAAGAAGAAAATAAATTCTTGGGAAAAAAAATTCATTTCTATAGAAAGCACTTTGAATACAATGGAATTAGTGTCTCCTACTAGTACACTACTACAGTTATCACTAGAATTTGGGAAAGAAACATTATGGTTTGTGCTCAACTTTCCAATTATATTCATGCTCTTTGGAAGAGGAGGCCATTGACAGTCAAACCTCCGTCGATGCAAATAGTCTGCCCAGTTATGTAAGAAGCTGCAGGGAGGCATAGAAATGACACCAAGGCTGCCACCTCTTCCGGCTCTACCGGCCGTCCTAACGCGGTTTGAGAGTTAATAGCCTTCAAATATTTTTCGTCACTGAGATACTGCATGCATGTAAAGAAGAGAGATTGATAAGTTTTAATGTACTTACTAAATAATGTGGTAGTAAACATATATCAGTCGTTTTGTCAGAGAAAACTAAAATTCGGATTAGACTCAAATTTGAATAAATGATGCGTTAATAAACATGAAAACTAAAAAATTTAGGATCCTACAGGTTCAGCCGTGAGAGTTTTGATGAACCAAGGTGCAACGCTGTTGATCCTTATGTTATCTTTTCCCCACTCACAAGCCAAGGATTTTGCCAATTGATTTATTGCTCCAGAAACATATAATTTAAATAAATAAATAAAACAGTCACAGCTTACACTTTAAATTTTGAAAGGAGATTTTTCTTTTTTCTTTTTTAAAAGAAGGGGGGCAGTACCTTTAGTGGCAGCATATATACTTCCAACCTCCCCAATTGATACAACCCCAGCAACAGAAGACATAAAAACAATGTAACCAGCTCCTGAAGCTTTCAAAAGAGGATGTGCAAAGTTGGTTCAAATTGTAAGCTGATTCAAGATTGGTGCTCATTATAAATGAGTAATCTTCAGCTGTGCTCTCGATTGTTTGTTTTACTTCAGCAGTTCCCACATTATTTATCTACACCCAAATATATTTGCAAGAGGATGATCATTTTAGAACAACTCTTGGATATCATGATTTTCATATTTTAGATGTAGTTTTTAATAAAATAGTTTCAAGAAAGAGAAAAAAAAACATTTGTTGAGTATGATGGGGGTATGATGGAGGAGGGACGAGACTAGCTCACCATCCATCATACTCAACAAAAATCAATTAAGAAAAGCTGTATATTTGGCTAATAATAATAATGGTCTTCCCTTGGGTACTGGCTAATTTTCTTAATAACGTTATCTTCGTTTCTCATTACAAAAAAGATGAAAATTAAAGCCTTTCGATTGGGAAGGGAATTCGAATTTGGGTGCAATGGAACGAGTTCACTGTGCTGGCCAACGGGCCTATAAATTGTTTGTTTTGGCTCAACAAATACAACTTAAATGAATGGAGTACTTACAAGGATGTTAAGTTTCTCGTTGAGCATCGTTTATTAGCTCATGCCGTTGGGCTCTTGACACCAGATCACATACTGAACCAGTGATTTGATGAAAACCCTTCATCTTCCATTGACTCAAGCAGTCATTGAGCTGGTCTTCATTTGGAGAACAAGTATATATGTACAATTACACCTAGCCCCGCCAATTCCTCCACAATAGCATGCCTATATATATTATGCAATTATGATCCATACATAAAAAAAAGTGGGAAAGAGAGAAATTAATGTTCACTTAGTAGACTGTCTGATAACGTTAGATGTCTCTACATGTACTAGAGGTATATTGGATATGCATTACATGCATCATGCATGTTACAAGTTTTTCTTTGAGAAGAAAACACTAACGATCAGATTGAAAAAATAAGTTAGGAAATTGAAGGAGAAGGCTATCCCGAGCCCTATCGTTCCTCCAGTGACAAGAGCAGTCATTCCATGAAGAGACCATCTACGATCTTTGCCATTGATATCTGCCTTGGCCTCATCCCGAGCCCTTTAGTTTCACATAAAATTAAAGCACAAGCACTCGGGTATTAGATCCTTTAGATGGATCAGAATCAGACGGTATTTCTTTGACCTCAAAGAAGAATAGAAGAAAAAAGAAAAAAGAACTCAAGCGTGGCTCTCTTATTAGCAAACAAATAATACAACTATTTCCAAGTCATGCTCTTTGGAAGAGGAATCCATGAATGCTAATTACTAATTAGTGATAAAACACCACATCACAATGTTGGTGTAAGAGGCTCGATACAAGACATGATGTGTAAGTCCCACATCGGAGAATAAAACAATAATATATCATTCAAATGTATAGGTAGTCCACTCCTAATTGCACCGATGCCTTTTATGATAAAACCTCACACCTAGAGGTCCATTGAGCCTTCTCCTCTTAGATGGTTAAGGTGGGCAGGGACAATATCGATGCATGATTTGAACAGGTAATAGACTCCTATTACGCCTGTTGCTACAATACATAAATTGAACCATTGATTTGAAACCCCTTCTCTCCCATTGGCTAAAGCAGTCATTAAGTTCAAGAAGTATGTATGGTTCCGCCTAGCCCTCCCAATTCTTCCACTAATATTCTTAAGATTTTGCATAAATTGGTGAAATTAAATATGTACCCAGAGTTCTAAAACAGAGGAAAACAGGGGAATAATTTAAGGAAACGTTGCATTTGCATTGCCCTCACAATATTTTCTTTTAACGCAAAAAGGATGTCCAGAATACCTAACAACTAAGTAAAAATATCATTTCGACCAAAAAATAAAAAAAAAAGTAAAAATATCATGTATTTTCAATATTTCATATAAAACAAGATAATAAAATAAAATAAAAAATTTATTTATTTTGGCTGATGAACACATGACTCCATTGTCCAAGATATACTACTGTACTGGTGTTGTAGCTAGCATGAAATGCAAGGCATGTCTTAAATATTCGAACTCTAATTTGAAAATCAAAATAAATTCAAGTACAAACAGATCTGCTCTGAGACAGATACCCTCAGTCTCACTCACTCCCCGGTTCCGATAGAAATTCTTGGCGCCCCTCCTCTTATCTGAAACTGTTCACTCAAACCAAAATTTGCCATGAGAAGACAAACATGAGTAAGAAGCTCTCCCCCCTTTCTAAGATGTTGGGCATGCTCATTCCATCCACATTAGCTTGCTGCATAGCACAACATCTCTATCCACACCTTAGCTATCATTTCCCATTTCTCTTCATTTACCCATCTTTCCTCTGTTTCAAGTGATTGCAACTGTTTTGCAAGCCTACACCCGGCAAACAATACTGTCTTGCTTCTGTTCCCAATCACCCTCTCTGGATCCACCTCTGTGTTTACCTCAAGTAACACTTAACGGGCACGGCCTTTTCCATTACTACCACTTATGATACTTCTCTTCTCAAAAACTTTTGTGGCCTCAGCACACGTATCCCAGAACCTAATTTTCCCAATTCCCTTTGGCAACATGAAAGGGCGCGTCACGAGAATGTGCATCAGGTAATTCGAGACCAACTTGCTGAAACTGTATTTCGAATCGGGAGTAGGGATCGCCAGATATTTTTCTAGGTCAGTATAGTAGCACAAATCCGTTGCAATGTGCCACAGAAGAATGCTGTGGTCGAAAGGTACTTCAACCAAGCTCCAATTCAATTTGTCATCACAATTTGTCTTCTTTAGCACTTGATCACCTCTCGAACTCAAGACTTGGGTAATATGATGTTCGCTCTGAGCAAATTTGAGTTGCTCGAAGATAAACTGTTTCATTTTGATAGGGACATCCTCTAAAGTTGAATAGCAGTACTTCTCCCAAATGTCATAGGTGCCAATGAACTTTTGAATTCCACCAAACTTTACGGGCTTCTCTTTTAGACAAAAACCAAGAGATATTTAGTCATATACCCATTCTTAGCACTAAAACTATAAATAAACCCTACACCATTTAATTTCTATAAACAAGCCCAAAAAAAACTCAAAAAATGACAGCTGGCCCTATTGAATTTAATTTTGATTATTAAATTACTTTGATGCCCTATTGAGTGTTTTGGGGTTGGGTTTTTTTTAAGAAATCAATGACAATTTTGTAATTTAAAATAAGTTAAAAACCTTTTTGTTATGTTGTAAATGGGCTTTGGGTGTGTTTCTAAAGTCCATTTCATATATGATTTTTTTTATAATTTAGGCTCCTATATTGGGTATAATAGTGAATCTCCCAAAAATCAATGAGATTGAATTGTGTCATGGTTCCAGACCACCCTTTTTCATAGCTCAATTTCAACCGTAAGTAAGAGATTGCTCGATACATAGGTGGAGCAAACGTATGTAGACGCTTGATTAACCAATACTTAGGCTGGCTTAACCAATGTTTATACTTGCTCAACCAATATTGTGTCCAGTTTGTGAGAACTAGTGCAGCGATAGCATATAGCTTAAAGGCAATGGCTCCAACAGACAACAAGTAAGTGATAGCCACATCAATGGTTGAATAACGATGCTTATAATGACGAGACACAATACGAAAAATGTGGAAATGCAGCAAACAAGGCTGATGGAGCGGAAAATGATACCTGTGAGAGAATACACTATGTTTGTGTAACACCCCGACCCTAATTTTATTGACTATTTAAATTATTTAATTCATTTACTTATGAAATTACAATTTTGCCCTTGAGGTAGGGGTATTTTGGTCACTTTTTAATATAGAAACTTTGGGGAAATGAATGATACTATTGCGTAGATCATGTCGAGATAAGTCCGTATACACATAGTGGGCTCAAATCGGAGTTGTAATGAAGAAGTTACGATCAAAAGAAATATAGTGGCAAAACCGTAAATATTTCAAATGGGTTTATTAAAATCTGATTTTCTCGCTTTTTTTTTTTCTCTCTCTCTCCCTCTCTCCCTCTTTCCCTCCCGTGCGCAGAAACACCCCACCCCCCCCCCCCAATCGCAAAACAATTCCAACCGGCCACCATCCAATTCCGACCACCATTTTGGGTGGCACCGGTCCCAAAAGAACCAGCTCCGCTCCCTCTACCAGCCCCACCCCTCAACCGCTGTTAACAACCACTGTCGTTGCGCGAAAAAGCAAGAAATTGGCCGGTTTTTCTCAAAACTTACCAGAGCTCGTTCGAGTTATTCCGGCCAGTAGCAGATCCACATAGGGAGAAGGGGGGTCAATTGAACCCCGCAAGCCCGGAATCCACCATAGGAGGCCAAGAACTTGACCCGTGCAAATGCCTAGAAGGTGTTTGATGACATTCCCTAAAGAGGGAGCAGCCATAGCCAGAAGCAAGCAAGAAGCTTGTTGCGCAGCGTCTAGCGCTTCAGGAAAAAAAAAAAAAAAAAAAAAAAAAGCAGATTTTTTGTAAACAGTACTACCGGCGTACCGAATAAATCTGGACCAAACAAGGGGTTAACCAATCCGAATGATTAAAGGTTCTAATGGTTGGTTAACATAAGAGAAATTGGTCTATCGAAGAGTTTGGTTTGGTTAACGGAAGAGTCCTCTACCGTTTCGAACTGATCCATGCTCAGGCCTAATTAGCGGTAGTTGATCTCATACTCATTTGTAAATTCTCATTTCTTTTATTCATAACTTCTCTCACTTCAAGTACATAAGTGGGTGAATACACGGTTAGATTATTAGAATGGTTTAGATTGTGCGAAATGCGAATAAATGTACAAGACCTAAATGTAGAGGCTTGGAATCTATGTCATTAATAGTTAAAGAAGTGTTTGATTGATGGAATGAACAATCCAATTGAATGGAATAAAATGGAACCATGGGAGTTAGTAAAGATTGTAATTGATGTTATTGGTGTTTAACTGTCATCTATTGCTACGCATTTTATAAACAAAACGAAAAAATTATAGCTTCAAAATTCATTCATAGTTGGTAACAAAAAAAAAAAACAATCACTTATTGTGACACCATCTTCAAAAAAAATCTTCCTTTTGATTCTTAGTTCGGAGGATGAGGGCCCTCTTTGAAATACTTCTTGACACAAAAAAAATTATGATCCATGATTGAGCCATTACCCAACTTTTTGATTAATAATAATCTCAACCATTAGCCGTTAAATGGAATCATAATTCTTCAAATAAAGTTGTCCACTATATTCAAGTAAAGGGTTAATGACCAAAATGGTCCCTCAACTATTACTCTAGTATCATTTTGGTCCACCAACTAAAAGTTTCATTTGAATTGTCCTTAAACTCTTTATTTTGTATCAAGATGGTCCATCTGTGACGGATTCCGTCACTTCTGATCACGCAATGGCCACGTGACTGAGTTTTGAAGGGTATATGCGACTTTTTGAGAAGCTCTATTGTTCAGAAGCAAAATACCTACAGGTTGGTGGATGTTTCTCTCATTTTAGGCGATTACCATGGACTGAAAGGGTTTGATTTTGGGAGTTGCTAAATTGGTCGATAATGTAGTAGTGTGCGAGTCGCTGAATTGGTTAAGTTAGTGTGTAATTTCAGTGTTAATTTTGGAGTTTGAATTTGGGAGTTTGGGTTAGGGTTTGATTTTGGGGATTTTGAGAAATTCACTACTTGCTGATAATGGAGTTCGAATTCCGTTCGGGTGGAAAGACTCCCAAATATAGTAAGGGCTTCTGTAATGCATTTTATGTTGTTTTTGTTTGGAAATGGATGAGTTGTCCTTGTCTGGAAATATGGTTTCTTTATGCGTAAAAGATTCCTTTTCCTGTGTTTGTGTTCAGCTTTTTGGTTGTTTTATGTTTAACGTAAGGGTAAAAGAATCGTTTTCCTGTATGTGGATTTGGCTTTTGCTACATTGACTGCAGAGTGTAAGCTTTATTTTGTCTGAAATGTTGAATATGTGGTTTTTTAAAATGTCTGTAGTCCCTTGGTTGTCTGCTTCACACCCAACTCAGTAATTGTTGTCATTAGCATTAACAACAAAACTATGACTTTAAATTAACATATGTTGTTTCAATTTTGCAGCTACCAATGGAATGTGCAGTCTAGAATTACATCATGGGGGCTGGTTTGAAAACATGGTTTATAAAAAAGGTAAGGTTTGTTATTTGGACAATATTATAGAGGATTTTCTGTCCTTGTTAAATTTGCTGAAAATTGGGAGAGGTCTTGGGTATGATGTTGACATTTCTCAAGTTGAGCAAAGTTTCGAAATTAGATGTAGAAATGTTGAGGGTGGATAGGACCTTGTTACATCAAGATAATTGAGAAGAACAAGCTAGGTTCTTCACAATGCATTCCTAGATTGGCTGCTGAGAAATTGTATCAAGTAAGCCACATTTATGGTGGAGAATTTGTTGTTGACCTTAGAGCAATAACATGCTCTTGTAGGAGGTGGAATTTACGTGGAATACCATGTCCCCATGCAATCTCAGCAATATTTCAAAGATCTGAAAACCCAATTGCTTATGTGGATGATTGTTATAAGCCTGAGACTTATATGAAGGCTTATGAACCAATGATTCACCACATCCCTTCAATAGACCAATGGAGTAAATGTGGCATTCCTCTAATTAAACCTTCACTTTGTAAGCAACAACCGGGTAGGCCTAAAAGAGTTAGGACAAAGGAGCCTTGTGAGGTTGAAATACCAGCCCCCATCCCACCAAACCCTAGGCCTCCAAATTATATTGCCCCGCCAGCCGAGCTTAGAAGGGTTTTCATTCAAATAAGATGTTGTGGATACGGTCAAAGAAGCCATAATAGAGCAACATGTGACAGACAAAACAATGAAAACCAACAGGTATGACTGTTAGACACCTTGTTTAGTTCTATGCTATGGCGTACTTACATTAATAATTTTCTTATACACTTGCAGGTTAATGCTATTGTAAAATTGGCTCACATTTAGTATGCAAGTGATGGAGGAGGCGACCGGTCGCAAGGGAAAAGCGACCGGTCGTTTTGAAGCAGATTTGAGGTTTGAAGAAGAAGCTGGAATTCGAGGCAAGCGACCGGTCGCCAGGTAGTTGCAACCGGTTGTTTTCAGACAGGTTGCAAAGCGATCGGTCGCCAGGTACGTGAGGTTGAACTTACCAAGGGAGGAAGAGAGAGAGGGCAATCAATTCAAGTTTGGAGCTGAGTTGAGTCTTGAAAGTCTAGACACCAAAGGGGGGAAACACCAAGTGTGAGAGAGTGTTCACAAGTGCATCAAAGTGTTGAGTAAGGGGTGAGAGAGAAAAGAGAGCTTGGGAGAGAATAGAGTTCTAAGGGGGTTTCTTTGTAAACCAAAGTTGTAACTTATTCTTTCATTAGTGAATTTCTCAAGGGGATCACCAAGAGGATGTAGGCAATTGCTGAACCTCTATAAATTCTTGTGTCACTTTGTGCTTGGTTGGTTTCTCAAGTGTGTGTGTGTGTGTGATTCATCCATCCTTGTGTGTGTCACAAAGTCCATCAACAACAAGATCATTAGGGGAGTGAGTGAAAGTGTTTTTCCATTTTCACAACAAGTGGTATTAGAGCTGAGTTTGAGCAGCAAGTTCTAGTGTGTTGAAGATGGCAAGTGACAAGGAAGCTAGAGGTGGAAGTAGCTCTATGCAACCACAAGCTGTCACCATGAAGGTGGAGTTGAAGCCTTTCACAGGGAAGGAGAACTTCACACTATGGCAAAGGAGGATGAAGTCAGCCCTTACACAACAAAATCTCAGTGTTGTCTTGGGAGGCAAAGAGAAGAAGCCAGCAACCATGACATACGCAGAATGGGGTGTTCTAGATGAGTTCGCTAGAGGAGCCATCGAGAATTACATCACAGATGAGGTGCTCATAAACGTGATGCAAGACACAGCGAAGCGAACATGGGAGAAGCTCGAAGAGATGTTTGCAAGGAAGTCGCTGTCCAACAAGCTCTTCCTCAAGGAAGAACTCCTAAATCTTTGGATGGAGGAGGAAGGTAATCTAATGGAGCATTTGAGCAGCTTCAATAGATGTGTTGCTGATTTGCAAAGGATGGAAGTGTTGTATGATACGGAGGATAAGGCACTCATGCTTCTAACATCCTTACCTCCGTCTTATAAACATTTCCGAACAACGCTTATGTTTGGGAAGAGTACTTTGAAGTTTGAGGAGGTGGTGCAAGATGTGATGACTCATCACCGGATGTCCCAACGTTCGGAGGAGAACTCTCAAGATGTGGGTCTATTCGTAGGGAACCGTTCAAGCAAACGTGAAGGCAAGAGAAGCAACGGGAAAAATGCTAAGTCCAATGACAAAGAAGGGTGCTTCGAGTGTGGGTCTATGGATCATTGGAAGCAAAATTGTCTGGTATGGAAGGAGAAGATGAAGAAAGCTGGAAGTTCAGCAAATGTATGTGATGATGACATTTGTGATGAACTCTTGACGGTTACGGAGGAGAGTAACGGGGAAGTCATGGCAAGTTCTTCGGGTAAGAGTTCTTCTTCAAGTTGGATTTTAGATTCCAGATGCTCATATCATGTGTGTACAAATAAGTTGATGTTTGACACATATGAGGACAAGAAGGCAAGCATGATTATGTTGGGAGACAAAACTACATGTGAAGTTTTGGGCATAGGGACTGTGAAGATCAAGTTGCAAGATGGTGAAGTTTGGAGTCTTAGTGAGGTAAGGTTTGTACTTGCACTAAGAAAGAATTTACTCTCACTTGGCTCTTTGGATAGAGAAGGGTACTCTTACAAGGCCAAAGGAGGGAAGCTCATGGTCACACAAGGTACTGTGGTGGTTATGAGGGGGGAAATTCAACCAAACAACACATACAAGCTTTTGGGTGGTGCAGAGATTTGTACCAAGGAAGAGCATGCAACAAGTCTTAAAGTCAAGGAGCCGGTCCAACATAATGGGGAGGATGTTGTTGAAGAGAAGCTTCTTGCCAAGGTGGTCATGGAGGAGCTCCATTTGAGGTGGAGCTTGACACAAGGGCTGAAGAAGGAGGGCAACAACAACAAACTCACAAAGGGGTTCTACTTGAGGTGGAGCCATCATCAATTGCAAGGTCCGAGCCCAATGAATCCATCAATCCATCCCTAGGTTTCGGATGGATGGACCAAGAAGTTCCAACCACGTTTCGGAGTGCTATAGGGAGCATGAAGCGGGAAAGTTGGAGAGGTGTATTGATGAAAAGAAATGTGTTCTTAAATCCAAGAGCTAGGTTGGCTAAGTGGGGATTTAGTGAACAAAGGTTTGGTATGTGGTTTGCATATCAAGACATGTCCAAGATTCAAGGTTCCAAGAAGGCAAGGAGCAAGGAATTTGGCATGGGGGATTTCTCTTCTACAAAAGAGGTCCATGTTACTCAAGTTTAGACTTGGGTGGAGCACCTTCCACCAAAGGTGCATTGAGGCAAGAGGTGTATTGCCATGGTGGAGCTCTTGGAAATTACTAAAACGATTTCTAAGAGGTTGAAGAGGTTCTAGAGGTCAACAATGGTTCACGGGTGATTAAATGGTTCGCCAAGGTGGAGATTGTTGTAAAATTGGCTCACATTTAGTATGCAAGTGACAGAGGAGGCGATTGGTCGCAAGGGAAAAGCGACCGATCGTTTTGAAGCAGATTCGAGGTCTGAAGAAGAAGCTGGAATTCGAGGCAAGCGACCGGTTGCCAGGTAGTTGCGACCAGTTGCCAGGTAGTTGCAACCGGTCGTTTTCAGACAAGTTGCAAAGCGACCGGTCGCCAGACGTGCTGTGTCGTTTTTCCATGAGTTTTTCAAGGTGCCTTCCACATGTGCTTGTTCCCTACCTAACTCCAAGTGCCTCCGAAGAGTTTTATGGGTTCTAGGAAGTTTGGCAAGGTGCCTTAAAAGCTGGAACATCATTGAATGTTGTTTGTTGACTTGTATTAAAGGTTTTCTAGATGGGGGGACAAGGGTGCATGCTTTATGGCTTGTTTTCTGGTTTGCCTAACCTTTTGTTTAGGTGGGTGGCTGATAGCAAGAACATGGAGAAGTGTTTGCGAATAAGTCCAAGGCTTGTCTATAAAGAAGAGGAAGCAAGACAGCAAAGGGAGATTAAGTTCACCAAGTGTGTGGTTAATCTCAAAGAGTGGTCAAGTAGCTGGAGCTATTGTGTCCAAGAGGTTGAACTTACCAAGGGAGGAAGAGAGAGAGGGCAATCAATTCAAGTTTGGAGCTGAGTTGAGTCTTGAAAGTCTAGACACCAAAGGGGGGAAACACCAAGTGTGAGAGAGTGTTCACAAGTGCATTAAAGTGTTGAGCAAGGGGTGAGAGAGAAAAGAGAGCTTGGGAGAGAATAGAGTTCTAAGGGGGTTTCTTTGTAAACCAAAGTTGTAACTTATTCTTTCATTATTGAATTTCTCAAGGGGATCACCAAGAGGATGTAGGCAATTGTTGAACCTCTATAAATTCTTGTGTCACTTTGTGCTTGGTTGGTTTCTCAAGTGTGTGTGTGTGTGATTCATCCATCCTTGTGTGTGTCACAAAGTCCATCAACAACAAGATCATTAGGGGAGTGAGTGAAAGTGTTTGTCCATTTTCACAACAAATGCATCTTCAGCCCAAATGGAGCAAGTTTCTTTTTCACAACCAGTATAAGCTTCTTCACAGCCAGGATCTAGCACAGTCAGAGGGAAAAGCGTAAGTGGAGGAATAGGAAATGTTGCTCAAGCTACTGCTTATCCAAATTCACAATAGAGTGTAAGCTTTGGTTGCTCTTGTGGTTTTAAATTGCATAAGTCATTAGACAACTGAAATCATTAAATTTTTTTAGATGGCAAGAGGTAATGGACAAGGAGTCGGATGCATAAGTAGAGGAAGAGGCAATGTTGCTCAAGCCACTGTTTACCCAAATTCACAACAAAGAGGTAATGGACAAGGAGTCTTACCATCTTCACATATTAGTTTAGGAAGAGGTTTACCATCTTCAAAGCTAAGTGCAATTAGAGGAAGAGGCTTAGGAAGAGGCATAAGTAGAGGAAGAGGCTTACCATCTTCATAGCCAAGTGTAAGTTTTTGTCATTTGGTTCAATTCTTACTCATTTGACTAACTAACACATTTTCAACTATTACACACATGACATTACTACATTGTTTAGATGGCAAGAGGAAGGGGACTAGGTGGAGCAGATTTGGACAACATTTCCTATGATAATAACATGGCCTGAAAATAAGGGAAATTATTGCCAAGGGTGTCATATGTTGTGTATTTTGGGATATGTACTTTTCTGGGCAGGGGGATTTTGTGTACTTTGTCTAATTGCTTTTGAGCTAGAAGGGCTCAAACTGTGTAATTGGGTGTCTATTTTGAGTTATGTACTTTTCTAGGAAGGTGAATTTTATGTCCTTTGTCTAACTGATTTTGATTTTGAAGGGCTCAAACTTTGTAATTGGAATGTTTATATGGATGTCAATTTTGAAAATTGCTCGTGTGGTCAACAATGGAATGATGTTTAATTTGTTCTACTCATTGGAATATTAAGTTGGGAGATTCACTATTATACCCAATATAGGAGCCCAAATTACTTTTTTTTTTTAAACTCTATATGAAATGGACTTTGGAAACACACCCAAAGCCCATTTATAACATAACAAAAAGGCTTTTAACTTCTTTTAAATTACAAAACTGCCATTGATTTCTTAAAACAAACCCAACTCCAAAACCTCATAAAAAGCCCAAAACACTCAATAGGGCATCAAAGTAATTTAATAATCAAAATTAAATTCAATAGGGCCAGCTATCATTTTTTGGGTTTTTTTTGGGTGTGTTTATAGAAATTAAATGGTGTAGGGTTTATTTATAGTTTTAGTGTTAAGAATGGGTATATGACTAAATATCTCTATTAAGTTATGTGCATCTCCTAGATATTCAAATAATCCCAATTCAAGAAAATTTGAGAACACTAATGGACATTCATTCTACAATTGAAACAAAGTCTTCACCACTACAGAAGTCTTCACCATTACAATTGAAACAGAAGTCTTCACCATTACATTCAAAGAAACAAACCCCATAACATTTAAAACTTCCCACTCGTCACAAATATTATAAACAAACCCCAAGTAAAAATCAAGGAAACCCATATTTTCAATTGTCTTTGCCCATGAGCCCATTCCAAAACCATTTTTTCCTGAACCACTTTTTTCAATTTCTGTTGCAGTTCTTTCTTTTTTGCTTCCACAAATCTCAATTGTTCTTCCTTTGCTCTACCTTCCTCCTCCATTGCTCTAAGTCTTCTAAGCAAACCAGGGACCACTTGTTTTCCTCTTGGACAAGTTTCATTATCCACCCACTCGAAAAAATGCATACCTCTTCTACCATTCTGGAAATCAAATCTTACCCAATTTCAGACCTCACCAAGCAATTACAAATGGAAAAGAACAACTTTTGCAACCCAAATAATAACTTACCCAATTTTTATCACAAGCATCAAACCTTCTTCCCGGGTTCAAATATGTCCACGAAGTCCGACGAATTATCTTTGTCCCACAGGCGCAGTACCAACTTGTGCCACTTCAGGTCGTTGAAATCTCCAACATTGCAAACCTAAGGTTCTAATTTGGGGATTTTGGTGGAGCTTCTAACAGAAATGGGAGGGAATGCATTCCTACGTTGGCTTCGTCGTTTTAGAGGAGGGTACTCACCTAAAAATACGGTTTTGTCCCTCGATTTCATGGAATAATACACAGACTTTGACGGTATGACCATCTTGATACAAAATAAAGAGTTTAAGGACGTTTCAAATGAAAATTTTAATTGGTGGACCAAAATGATACTGGAGAAGTAGTTGGGGGACCATTTAAGTCATTAACCCTTCAAGTAAATAATTGGGGGAATAAAGTTGTTATCTATTTCCCAATAAATGAATAAATAGAATTAATATTCATATAGATAATTAAAAATGGATAGGTAAAGCCCCCAAAGTTTTTTGTTGGACTTTTAGAGAGGCGATAACACTACACGGATGTTAAGACTTGAACCCAATATGTTTCTAGGAGAGCAATTACTCCAAACCACTACACTAGTGGATCCTTTCTCCACCCCCAAATTGCTTATTTAACCAAGTTTGCAGCGTAAATCCCATCGGCCATGCGAACTTTTTCGAAATGGCCAAGTTAGGAGCGAATGTAGGGGCCTCAGAAGACGAACCAGAACTCGAAGAGGGAGAAATCTCAGTAGAGCTAAGAGGGGAAGATGAGGGAGGAGAAGGCGGAGAGTCGGCCTCGGGCGCAGTAGGAGCAACCTTTGGTGGAGCGCTCGATGGAGAAGGGGAAGGTGAAGCCTTAGATGGAGCACTCGATTGAGAATGTGCATGAGACTTGGCAGGTGATGATGCATGGGATTTTTCCGTTGTTGAGACCAGCAAGAGGGAAGCCATTAGCACCAAAACAACACTACTGAATTGACCCATTGGAGAGAGCGAGAGCGAGAGAGAGAGAGAGAGAGGGCTTTTGGGGGGGGGGGGTGTGTTTAAGAGGCAAATGATGAAGCCCGGGATAGGTTTATTTATTGAGAGCCCGGGATAGGTTTATTTATTGAGAGAAGATGTTGGGTTTTATAAAGGGACGCTGAGGAGGCTTGGCTTGTAGAACAATGGTCCGTTGAATTGTGAGAAACTAGTTTGAACGGTGGAGATTTCTCCAAGGTGGATTTGGTTGGAGCAAAACGTGGTTTGTTTGTATATTGGGCTGCTTTTCCTAGCTGTTGTATGTAAAGTTGAAGTTGATAATGTAACGGTTAGTTTCCGTAAGTCCTAACAAGTTCCTCCTAATTTATTGGTCATTCTTGTTCATCATTTCTAAATTTAAAAGCATTCATCATTGACCAGAACAAGATCCAGTACTAACCATAAAAATAAAAAAAATTCATTATTGTTACACAATCTAAAAGAGCGAGCTGTTATTTCCACCCCATGTCCCATTTCCCCACCCACCTTATTCTCAAAAATTTAAAGACAAATTTACCCCTTCGTAAAATGACTTCTAAAGACTTAGTGCATGTTTGGCATTGCTTATTTGGGGTGTGATTTTAAAAAAAATTTGGGAAGCCCAGCTTGTTTGGTAAACTATGAGAAAATCACTTATTGTTAAAAATTGATGTGACAGAAAGCTATAAGGGAAAGCAGCTAATGAGGTGCTTTTATTTTCTGATTATGCGGGAATCAGTTTCGAAGAGGCGCTGGGTTTAATGATTATGCGGGAATCAGTACCAACAACACTTTTAACAAAAATTTACCAAACGCCAAACTGTTTTCTCTTACAGCTGATTTCTCTCACAGCAAATTTGACAGTGATTATTTTCACAGCACAGCAATGCCAAACTGGGCCTTAGGGAAAAGACATAATCCACCTATTCTTTAAAAATAATTTAACTTTTAAATTTTTAAAACCAAAAATAAAAATCTTGTAGCCGAGCAACCCCTCTCTCCCTCTCTCACCCCAACCACCTTCTCCGACCCACCCCACAAATCCGCCCTTCCATGACCCACTGTCTTCTTCTCTCCCCCTCTCTTCCCCGACCTACATCCATTTCACTCTTGTGCTCAATGCTCACACTCATGTATTTTTATGAATTTCGATACATCACGACTTTTCACTGAAAAAAAAATTAAATATAGATAAATAATTCATTTAAACAATTAAAACAACAAATGTATATAATGATATGGCAAGAAAATTTTATCAAAAATTCAATTAAAAAATTGTGAATTTATGATTTTGCACCAATTGTTCCCCAATTGGATTTTTAGTGGACGAGTCTATTGTGCTTGAGACTTGCAATAGAATTAGCCTATTGTATTGGAGACCGTCGAGTCTTGGAATGTTGGCTTAAGACTGATTGATCTTGAGATATGAGCCAATGCATATTACCATTAGGTCTTGGGGCATCAAACTTTGTAATTTCATATTGGGCCTATAGCTGTTAATGATTTGTTAACGAGTTGAGTCCTCACAAGCCTTTAACTTTGTTGATCACGTCTTTTGAGCTCAAGGCAACAATGCACATGGCCTACCGACCTGCGAACTGAAGTCTTTTGTGACCTCTTGCTATTTTGTTTGTTTATGTCTTAATCGTCTTTTGAGTCTCAATTGTTTGCAGGTGGCAATGGAACAGAAGGGAACAATACCACTTCCTTCTTACTTTCACGTGGTGGGTTCACCACCACAGGCTTCTATTTTTTTTCTTTTGTTTACCTTCAGCGAAACATAATAACCGAAAGGTCTGATTTTGGATACTGAGAAAGAATTCCTCTTTCTTTTTTATTATGTGGGTCCATGAAGTTCTCAGACTTCACTTCATACCGCACAATTCAATTATCCCGCTAACATAAGAGGAACCCAGAAAACTCCAAGTCTTTTAACGGCGCTGTGAAACATAACAATCCCCACGGATTGAACTTGCTGTTTTGGATGATGAAGGCATAGTCAAATAATATGGGTAGAATATTTTCAGATATATTTCATTCTCCGAAAGGAGGTATTTATAATACAGGTTACAAACCCTAGTAGGGTTTAATTAGGAAATAAGTGGAATCCTAATTACATAATATCTATACAAAAGGAAAAATAAATAAAACCCAAATAGAATAGGATATATTCTACTCGCCAACACTCCCCCTCAAGTTGGAGCAAAGACGTCACGCATGCCCAACTTGTCAAGCGAGTTGAGAAAGATACTTGTAGAAACAGCTTTCGTAAGAACATCAGCTAACTGATACTCTGAACGGATGAAGGGGAAGGACACAATCTCCGCATCCAACTTTTCTTTAATGAAATTTCGATCAACCTCCACATGTTTTGTACGGTCATGTTGTACAGGATTATGAGCAATTGCAATCGCAGCCGTATTGTCACAATATAAATCAATGGGTTTATTAGGCCCAAAACCAAGGTCTTTCAACAATCTCCTCAACCATAGTAACTCAGATACACCATGGGCCATTCCCCGATACTCGGCCTCAGCACTAGATCTAGACACCACCTTTTGTTTCTTGCTCCTCCACGTAACAAGATTGCCACCCACAAACATAAAATACCCAGATGTCGAACGCCGATCTGTGGCTGAACCTGCCCAATCAGCATCTGTATACCCTTCTACATTCGTATGGCCATACTTGGAGAAAATTAACCCCTTGCCAGGAGTTACTTTCAGATACCTTAAAATACGAGTCACAGCCCCCATATGATCCACACTAGGAGAGTGCATAAACTGACTCACTATATTTACAGCATACGCAATGTCCGGACGGGTATGAGCTAAATAAATCAATTTCCCCACAAGTCGTTGATAACGTTCTTTATCAGTCGGAACTTGATCGGGATATATCCCCAACTTATAATTCTGCTCACTAGGGGTATTAATTGGTTTACAATCCAACATTCCAGTTTCTGCAAGTAAATCCAAAACGTACTTTCTTTGGGATAGAAAAATACCATGTTTAGATCTGGCAACTTCAATCCCAAGAAAATACTTTAAATCACCCAATGATTTCGTCTCGAACTCAGAAGCCAGATACTTCTGAAGACTCTGTATCTCTACATGATCATCTCCAGTCACAATCATATCATCAACATAAATAATTAAAGCCGTCAATTTACCTTTACGACGCTTCAGAAACAAAGTATGATCAGAGTTACTTTGCACATACCCAAACTTCTTCATGGATGCAGCAAATCTTCCAAACCACGCTCTTGGAGACTGCTTTAATCCATACAAGGATTTCCGTAGCTTGCACACCACACCCTCCTTAGAAGTCACAGGGATACCCGGCGGAGGATCCATATATATTTCTTCCTTGAGGTCACCATGGAGGAATGCATTTTTTACATCAAATTGTAGCAGCGGCCAGTCACGGTTAGCAGCTAAGGATAAGAGTACGCGTACAGTGTTGAGCTTAGCTACTGGAGCAAAAGTCTCTGTGTAATCCACTCCATATGTCTGAGTATACCCTTTTGCTACCAATCTTGCCTTGTAACGGTCAATGGAACCATCAGCCTTGTGCTTCAAAGTAAACACCCATCTGCACCCAACTGCCTTTTTTCCTTTTGGTAAAGTAACTAACTCCCAAGTAGCATTCTTGTTCAAGGCTTCCATCTCAACATGCATTGCATCTACCCAGTTTTGATCAGATAGAGCATCCTGCAACTTAGTTGGCACACATACACTAGATAATTGACACAAATATGATGCATATGACTTAGATAAACGATGAGTTGACATATAATGATTAATGGGATATTTAGACTTGGCATGTATATCAGGAGAATATTGCACTTTAGGTTTTCCACGGGTATTACGTGGGGGCAAAGAATAGGTAGGCACATCACTAGAAAGTACCTCATTATCACAACTTGATTGAGGCAATGGCAGGGCAGAGGGGGGTCTATTATCAATTTCATCTGTACGAGAGTCGCCAATGTCACTGTTATGTCCTTCTGAGAGAGGCTCTTTATCTGTACGAGAGTCGCCAATATCACTATTATGTCCTTCTGAGAGAGGCTCGAAAACACCAACAATTTCTTCTGGCGACCGGTCGTGGCTTTCCTCGCGACCGGTCGAGTCACTCGTATCGGTACTGTTGTCGCTCGTCGACGCGAGCGACCGGTCGCTTCCTATGTGTGACCGGTCGTTTTCATCACAGAGTCGTTGGCGACCGGTCGCGTCTTCCCTGCGACCGGTCGCTTCCTGTTCGCCAAAAATTCCTTCTTCATGTCCAAAAACTTCCATATTTTCCATTCCGAAACTCTTCAATTCACTCCCCCTCTCCCCCTGAATTGAAGAGGAGGGAGAGACATAGTAGGGTACTTCTTCATGAAAAGTAACATCCAAAGTGACATGTACCTTCTGAGTAGGCGGGTGATAACACTTATAACCCTTCTGTAGAATAACCAATGAAGACGCATCGGAGAGCACAAGGATCAAGTTTACTCCATTGATGGCAGTAGACATGAACATACGCAACACACCCAAACACCTTCGGAGGTAACTTAGAGACCGAAACCGGAGGAGTAAGAGCACACAACACATCAAGTGGAGTCTTGAAATCAAGAACCCGACTAGGAGTACGGTTAATCAAGTAGGCCGCGGCCAAGACACCATGTCCCCAAAGATGATGGGGAACAGACATATCCAATATAAGAGAGTGGGCAACTTCAAGGAACTGACGATTCTTCCTTTCAGACACGCCATTCTGTTGAGGAGTGAATGGAGTGGTAGTTTGGTGAATGATACCGTGATCACGAAAGAACTGATTCAATGTATGATTCACATATTCACCGCCATTATCGGTCCGAAAAACTTTAACATGAGCATGAAACTGAGTAGACACCATGGCACAAAAAACAGGGAGAATAGAGGCATCATGTTTATTCTTCATCAAATACACCCATGTTAAGCGAGTGCAGTCATCAATAAACGTAACAAACCAACGGAAACCATTTGAAGTCACACGAGCAGGACCCCATACATCAGAATGGACTAACTCAAAAGGCAAGGCAGCTTTAGTATTACTTAAGGGAAAAACAGTACGGTGACTCTTGGCCATTACACAAGTCTCACATTTGAAGCTAGACTCATCACAGGAGCGGAATAAAGATGGAAACAAACGCTTAAGGTAGCCAAATGACGGGTGTCCCAAGCGACGATGCCATAACCAAATTTGCTGTTTGTCTTTGACACTGCAACGTTGAACAGTATTAACGACATGATCACGAACTGGTGTAGAAGGTAATGTCAAATAATACAACCCCCCCTATCCGTTTACCATGCCCAATCACCTCGTGAGTCTTGAGATCCTGAAAAGAGCAATGGGTAGGATAGAAAGTAGCAGAAGCATTAAGTGTATCAAGTAAGAGACCAACAGATAACAAGTTATAATGGATATTAGGAACTAATAACGCACGAGACAAGGACAGAGTTGGGGTGAGAGAAATGGTGCCCTCGCCAATAATTGGAGAGGGCAAACCATTAGCACTAGTTATGTATGGGTCACGGGTGTTACTAGACAACTCATCAAAAAATTTAGTATTATAAGTCATATGATCAGAAGCACCAGTGTCAATTATCCAAGTATTAGAGCCAATACCTGGAATAGAGTCAGAAACACGCAAATTTGCAGAAGCAGCAGTAGCACCAACAATGGAATTATCACCCATGATTATAGCAGAAACTCAACAAATCACGCAGGGTATACAACAGATCACAGCACAGACACAAATATGGCAGATCCACGAAGACAACAGAGGCACAAACACAGTAGAGGCAGATGCACGAACACAGTAGAGGCACGCAGTAAAGGCACGAACACGACAGAGCACAAGGCACAAACACAGTAGAGGCAGATGCACGAACACAGTAGAGGCACAAACACGACAGAGCACACAGCGGAACACGGCAAAGACACAGACACAAGAATCCTAAAAGAAATTAGGGCACACAGTAGAACACGGGTGGGCACAACACACACAGGTCACCAGAAAGTCGGCTCTGATACCAAGTCAAATAATATGGGTAGAATATTTTCAGATATATTTCATTCTCCGAAAGGAGGTATTTATAATACAGGTTACAAACCCTAGTAGGGTTTAATTAGGAAATAAGTGGAATCCTAATTACATAATATCTATACAAAAGGAAAAATAAATAAAACCCAAATAGAATAGGATATATTCTACTCGCCAACAGGCATCAGTGAGAGAAATCTCAAGATCTTGTTGTTTGAGATGCTTGAAGGCATCACAGAGAGAGACCCAACAGTCTTGAATGGAGAAGAGCCAAGGGTGGATCCACATAGGAGCAAGAGGGGTCAATTGACCCCTGCAATCCCGGAATCCACAATTGGAGGTGAAGATGTTGACCTCTGCAAATTACCCACAAACTGCTTGATGAAATGCTCTTGACGTCAAAATGACAAAGTTGTACAGATTACCTTATTTCCATTTTCAGCATTTAAGTAAATGTCTTTGTCCTTTTACTTTCATTTATATTTTACTCCATTTACTTAAGTTTACAATGTAAATAAGAAAGTACCCCCCATTTGAATTCAAATAAAAATACTAGAAAATCAAATTCCCACCAAATCAAAATATGGAAAATTGATTTTAGTGCAAAAAACAATTTAGGCTAAAAATGATGGCTCATTAAGTGAATAAATACTTCATACTAATATCCCATAAAATTAAGTTTTCTGATTTGATGTGTAAGGAATAAAAGCCGCCAAAAATTATCTTGAGAAAATGATTATTCTGAAAAACCATTTTTCATACTTAGCCAATATTTCTACATAAAATAATTTTTCATGTATGATATAAATGCATAAAGGGACCTAAGGTCAATCCAGGTAAAAAGCCTTAGATGTTTAATCCACAAAGAGTTTTACAAGAATAACCTAACTCTTATGTATTTAAGAAATATTTGCTTGAATAAGCTCCTCCTAAGAGAGTACTCATAAGGGTCCAAAGTTTGAGAGCTAGAGCCCAAAAGAAATGGAGATAAAGCCCAAAATCAAAATGACGACGGACATGACGTAAATGCCCTAAAATGAGCAGGATTGCGCTAATATATGCCAGGTATTACGTCGAATAGAACGAGACGCCTTGGGAGGCGAAGAGGATTGCGCTAATTTTTTGGTTTATTATCACATTCTTAGAGATATTTCTGGTTTATTTTACTGTTTGTCTATTTTTTGAAGTTGATGCAGTTCTCTTTGATAATGAACATGAGTATTTTGTATGGTTTTATCTATTAACTATGAATTAGAATATAATCGTTTCATTTCGATGGGTTTTACACATTGACCCCCAGAATGAAAATTCCTGGATCCGCCACTGACCAGAGCCACGTCTTGGAGAGGATTCCTGACTTTATTTATGATGATAGAAGTCATCAAAACCAGCAATCCTTATGGATTGATTGAGAACTGGATGTTGAGTGCATCCACAGATGTATTTGAGTGGAGCCTTGACTAAGAGATTCCTGACTTTGTTCATGATGATAGAAGTCATCATAGTCGGGCATCTTCATGGGTTGATTGGGCACTCGATAGGGAACGCATCCCCGAAAATATTTGAGCAGAGCAATGCCTTAGATAGATTCCTTACTTTGTTTATGATGATAGAAGTCATGATGGCCAAGAATTTTCATGGATTGATCGAATCTTGGAGCCTTGAGAAGCAAGAAAACCTGTTCAACAAAACAATGAATTTACTTGAGATAACTCATGCTTGCTTGTTGTCTATCTCTTATTTTCTTGCGGCTACTCCTCTTCCCTCCGTTCCTTTTTCCTCCCAGCCATCTAGCCCTTTTTATAGGCTTCGATGTGAGGAATTTGAGTTGAAGTGAATAGCCACTTCTTAACTGGGATGATTATCTTTCACTGTTTGATACTTGACAAACACTTATATTTTTTGATACACTTGCAAAGAGGAATATTTCAATCCCATTCAAATACAAGTTTATGGCTGCCATTTTATTTTATTAAAAATTAAAATGGGTAGCCACCCCTCCTTTTTTGGTGAAAATTTCACGCCCAACACCTAATAAACTAGAGAACAACAAAATGAAGAATACAATATCTCAATGCATTGAAGAATGATTACATTGTTGTATTTATACAGTGATATATTAGGATAACTGTTCACCTCAGGAGGAGAAGTGGGACCAAGCACACTATGTGAATAGTATTATGTCCTCTCTTATGTTGGATCCAACTGGAAAATGATTTTACTTAAGGCCCAAGCAACATACCCAAGATCGGACTCATTAGACCAAAATTGTGACAGATAACCCTAGATCGGGCTACTTTTCTTGACGTAGAGCTCAAGTGTTTTCTAGTTCGATATTAATTAAACAAGTAAAAGATGATAAATGAACATTTCATAAACTTAAATGCAATTAGAAATGATGATTTAGAACTGAAGATTTCGCGATTCAATTCATTACAACAAAAGGTTAAAGGAAAGCAACTGATAAATTGATAAAACTAGTAAATTCACAAATTGGTAAAGAGAAAACAACAAGTTTGGCAACTAGGAATCGATACCAAGTGTTGGCAGAGCAATAAAATTAAAAGATAACTTAGGAATTGTCAACTAGATATCTTAATACATAGAGAAATAGTTGAGTTTCAAAGGGATATAAAGTGCTGATCGAGTGTGAAGTCCTTTTATGGGAGAAAAGTAGTGCTCTGCTGGTATTTATAGGCTTCTTGGTTCTTGAATCCGCACCCTTGGTGAAGGGATGGCTTGAAACTGTTGTCAATCCTTTCTTTGCGGGTGCAACTGGTGAACTTGAGTGCTTTGATTTTTATGCTGACGGTGAGCTGCCCAAGCATGGCTTTCTTGGACAAGCTGGTTTAGTAGACTCATGGTTCAAATCGCATTTAATGCGGTTGCTCAGCCTTTCTTTTGCTGCTTGACTTCTTCCCAATTGTCAAAGTCAACTTGAGCTTTGATTTGGGTAGTCCCACCTTTACCCGAGTAAAAGCATTTTTGAATTGTAAGCAACGGCTTTTGTTTTCAGAAAATCAAAGTTATTGGGCTGATTCGACTTGGGCCTCTATCTTTAAGCGACTCCCTCTATGAATTCAAGTGACACAAAGCTCATTTGGACTTAAAAAATCTCTTAACGGGTCTTTTTTTCCATTTTAGGCCCAAAAAATAACTTACTAGACGTTATGCAAAACTAACACATCCACTGTAACTAAGTTCTATTGATCCTCACTATTGGAAAACTCTATATCTAGCTATGAGGCCGACGTCTTTGTGCCTTCGTCATCAAATAGTCACTCTTCATTAACTTACTTGATTATTTTAGAGCAATTCATGGAAATAATATTGTTTTGAATAAGAAAATTGAGTTATAGGTGTTAAGCTAACGATGCAAAACTGACTTTGTCACAAAGGTGTGGTGTTGTCACAATCATATTCTTTGCTGGAACTGGTTTTCTTGACTTGGCTTCTAAGTTTCCGTGCGAAACCTTCTTGGATTGAACTTTGGTCCTTTTTCATGCAGCAACACCTTTACATCTAACAGCGCGTTCTGGTCACACGTTTCTAACCAAGTCCAGCTTGCTACGTAATATTTCCTTCCATCCCAACCACAAAATCTGCACCGTCCAAACCCCTTTGAAATTTCTCAAAATCAACGGGGATCTATTCACCAAACTCTCCTCAGCCCTCCCCTATAAAAAGCCCTCTCCCTTCTCTTCTTAAACCCATCCTTCGCTTCTTAATCTTAATCTGCCTGCCTCTTAAAACCCATCACGTTCTCTGTCTACATTCGCTCTTCTACAATGGCTCAATCCAACGCCGTCGTTTTGGTGCTAATGGCTGCCCTCTTGGTGGCCTCAACAAGGGCACAATCCCCTGCATCTTCCCCAGCCAAGTCCCCTGCCTCTGCCCCTTCTCCTTTGAGGACTCCACCCGCCGCCGCTCCTTCTCCTTTGAGCACTCCACCCGCTGCTTCACCTTCTCCCTTGAGTACCTCACCTTCTCCTTCGGGCACTCCACCCTCGGCTGCTCCTTCTACATCTCCGGTCGCAGACTCTCCACCTTCTCCCCCATCGTCTTCTCCTGAATCTCCAGCCACCTCTCCCCCTTCTTCAGTCTCGGGACCCCCCACCGAAGCTCCTGCACCCAACGGTGCAGTTTTGAACAGATTCTCCCTCGCCGGTTCCGTGGCCGTTGGGGTTTTCGCTGTCGCCATGCTTATGTAAAGAGGGAAAGTACAGCGGGAGTTTTATGAATTTTAATCATTTGTTTTATTGTTGTTGACGCTAAAAAATGGTTCAACAGCAAAGGACCCACTAGTGTAGTGGTTTGGAGTATTTACTCCCTCAGGCAAGGTCCTGGGTTCGAGTCCTAGCATCAGTGTAGTGTGTGTGAGTTTAGTAAGCTATCGCCCCTCTCAATAGGAAAGGTCCTCAAAAAAAAAAAAAAAAAAAAAAAAAAATGGTTCAACACTTTTTAGCCCAACTTAGAGATAGGGTGTGATGATGATGGGTAAAGGTGAGGGCCTTCATCTAGTGTGTGAGGATTTAACAAGCGATAAATATACAGAAGACAGGATATACGTGGTTCACTCTTAATGAATGGGCTACGTCCACGGAGAAGTATATTCTCATTATTATAACAATGTGTATTTACATTTGTACAAAGGGCTGGGCCCAAATATAAAGAGACTAAAGATCAAGCCCAACCAAGGGGAGATCCCTTCCTAAGTGGAGAGTGGTCTCCTTTTATAGATGAGAGGGAGTCTTCACTTCTTGCAATATTTCAATGTGGGACTCTTTGCCTTGCTTAGAATTGCTTCTAGTTGCTTGGTCAAATATGGTATAAACAATTGTATTTAATTTACCATCTGCTTAATTCATTCATTTTGTAGTTGTTGATATATATGGGAATAAAAAGAGATACATTTTTTTGTCATCAGAATTGCAATCTAATTTTTCTTTATTTTATATTTAAAATTATATAATTTTGTGTTTTATTTTAATGCACGTGGAAGGAATCGACTTAGGTTCAAGGAGATACAATATCTAACCCACATATGAAAAGGTAAAAGTTGGCCCATTGGCTTTTGCACCAGCTATTGCTAACCCCTGTTATTGGATTTGTCTCTGAATTCTCAAGAAATTGAGGTTCAATCTTCATTCATCCAAAAAATCTTCAAGCTCAAGATTGAATGAATTATTAAAAAAAAATTGAGAGAAGTTGTGTAATTGTTGCCAAATTCACAATTGACAAGAAGCTGAGATTTGAGATTACAAATGAAAAAGCTGCAATGATGAATTAGAATTTTCTTTTTAGAAAATTTTATTATGAAGTAATTTTTTTTCTTCTGATGATGATAAAGTAGTTCAAAGAGGAATCCTCTCATGAGAATGAGAATAAGTTCATTTTATACATCAATGGCTTCGATCGTCGGTCTAACTAAATAGTCTTACCCACTCAACCGCAAGCGGAAGTAAAAACTTCCCCAGTGATCTGTGGCATCATACTCTGTGTCTTCTACTATAGGACCGATAAGTAGTAATAGTCTTTAGAACAGAGACGATTTGGAGAGAATCGCTCTCAAAAATAAAATTAGTGAAACCCCTTTCCACTGCCAACACTGCACCCTCTCTGGCAGCCAACGCTTCAACTTGAACTGCGGAATAAATATTGTCTACATATAGTGCCCTTCTTGCAACAGAATGTCCAGCACAATTCCCACTCCACCCTCCTTGCTCCCCGCTACTAGGGGCCATTAACATTGATTTGTCCTCCATGCGTGCACGAGCACACACATTTTGTTTGGCATAGACTCGTGCAAACTCAGACAAGCGGACAACAGCATTGTGGCTAGTTCTGTCAGGGTCGAGTCTTAATTGTGCCACAGCTTGTCATTCCTTGCCTCCCAAATTGCCCAGTAGCTAAAAAAATATCAAAGTCAGTAGGGGTGGGCACAGTTCGGTTTGGACCAATTTTTGCCTTAAATTGGAATCGAATCCAGTACTATTTACCCAGTTTGGTTTTGTCCAATTTTAACAAAAAAAATTATAAAACAGTCTGGTTCGAGTTGAACCAATTTCGGTCCGATTCCGGTCTAGTTCGATTTTGAACCGAATTATTATTATTATTTTTTCAAATTATTTTTTTATACAAATTTCAACTTAAATTTTAGGGTTTACTAGTGAAATACCCCCTGAACTTGAACCTTGCTTTCAATTAGCCCCCTATCCTTTTTTTTTTAGAAAATTTAGGATATGAACTATTTTTTTTTCGCCAATTTTCCCCCTGCCGTCTAAATTTGCAACATTTCATCCAATTTGCCATTAAATATGAGGGTAAAATAGTCATTTTGTACGTTAAAAATAAATAAAAATTGAAAAATAAAATAAAAAATGGAAAATTGAAATAATAATCTTAAAATAAAAACTGAAAACTCTCTCTCTCTCTTCCTTCTTCCTCTTCTGCTTCTTCTTTTCTCTTCCCTCTGTCTCCATCCTCTCTTTCATTTTCTTTTTCCTTCTTCTCTTTGCCTTTATCTCTCCCTTGATTCTTCTCCTTTGGCTAAACCCAAAACCTTGGGACTTGGGGGCAAGGGTTAGGGATGGGTTTCGGCTAGGGCTTGTTATAGATCTCGTGTGGGGATGGATTTCGGCTCGGGTTAAGGTTTAGGGTTGCTGAAGGAGATATATATAGATGGGGGAGGGGGGTTGGCAATGGGATTGCTGGGGGAGGGGAGTGGCGACAGGTTTGGTTCATTCTTTTTTTTTTTTTTTTTTCTTGTTGTTGTTGTTGTTGTCAATTTTCCTATGGGGTTTGTGGGTTTGTGGGTTTGTGGGGGAGGGGTGAAAAATCAGATATGGGTTTATGGGTTTGTGGTTGCTGGCTGGAGTTTCTGGGTTTGTGGGGGAGGGGTGAAAAACCAGATTTGGAGTTCTGGGTTTGTGTTTTATGGCTGGAGTTTCTGGGTTTGTGGGGGAGGAGTGAAAAACCAGATCTGGGTTTCTGGGTTTCTAGGATATGCTTTTCTTCGAAGCATAAAGTCGAAAGAGAGAGCTCGTAGGGCCTCTAGCCATTTTTAACACTCGGATAAAATCAAAAGCTCATAGATATGATAAATCAATAAGAACCGACGAGTAAAGCTTAAATACGAATGAAAATCCCAGAAATTTGGGAACAATTTCAAGGAAATAAGCGAGTGTGAATTGAGCGGATTATAGAGAGCTCACCTGAGACAATAAAAAATGACTGAATTTGAGAGCGAGCGAGAACGCAAATTGAGGGGAAAGTGGTGGTGAGGGTTTACCCCAGCAAAAACCCAGAAGCTCCGTTGGGTTTTGAGGCTGATTTCTTACTTCAGGTCTGTTTGAGATTTACAGACTCAAATTTTCAAAATTGATTTGGTTTATACGGATTGCAATTTCTGGGATTCTTTAGTATCTTTTTCTTCTTTGTTTTTTTGGGTTAATTTTCCTATTTTTCTTCAAAAATTTTCCAAAAAAATAATTTTAAAAATAATTTAATTGAAAATTGGATGAAATGTTGATGATTTAGACGGCAAGGGGTAAATTGACGAAAAAAAAAAATTCATATCCTAAATTTTCTAAAAAAAAAAGAATAGGGGGCTAATTGAAAATTATGTACAAGTTCAGGGGGTATTTCACTAGTAAACCCAAAATTTTATTTTTTTTACTTGAAAATTAATAAATTATTCAGTTTCATACAAAAAGAAATATTAAGGCTGGAAAAGAGAGATGTTTTGAAATTGAACTTGGGTAAATATTAGTTATGAGATTAAAAATATAGCATTGTATATAAATAAATATTAAAATTATATATTTTTTTAATTTGGTCGGTTCGGTTCGGCCTAATTCGGTTTGTTGAGGTATAGAACCGGAACGGGATCTAGTTAGAACCGGTTCAGTTCGATTTTTTGAATTGGGTTTGACTTTTTGGTCAACACAGTTTTTTTCGATTTTTTCTAATCCAGTTTGGTTCGATTCTTCGGTTTCGATGCCCACCCCTGAAAGACAGCATGAGGTAGCTTTTCCACACAGCATAAAAACTAGTATGTTACTCCTTGCTGACATGACCGCTCGCGGGAACTGCCCAAGGAGGAGCTTGCCCGAACATCACGGCCAAAAGGGCAGTCCTGTAGAATATGAATAATAGATTCCATGAAATTCCCACAAAAATCACTAGTATCCATCTGTACTCTTCGTTTGGAAAGGTTTGCTTTAGTAGGTATAATATCTCTGAATACTCGCCACCAAAACATTTTGATTTTCCCTGGTACCTTTGCCTTCCAGAGATGCAAATGAATTTAAATTTCGAAATCATGAACAATATCAATACTTGCCTCTAGATTGCTAAATTAGCAAGAACTTGTTAGGCTTTAACCATTACAAATTTCAACTTTACATCCATCATCCATAAGAGCAGCTCAGTATACAAATAAACAGTGTTTTGCCCCGCGGTTATATTGGAGAAATCTCCACCGTTCACGTCCCTAAAAACCCGTGTCAAACTAGTTTCTCACAATCTAATGGGGACTAGTGTTATACAAGGCAAGCCTTCTCAGCCTTCCTCAATAAAAACCCTACCTCTTCTCTCTATAAACCCATCCCTCGCTTATTCATTTGCCGCTTGATTTCTCTCTTTTTTTGTGAGGCCATGCTCTTTCTGTCTCTCTACAATGGGTCGATTCAGCGGTGTCATTTTGGTGCTAATGGCTTCTCTCTTGCTGGCCTCAATAAGGGCACGATCCCTTGCATGGTCACCAGCCGAGTCTCCTCACCTTCTCAATTGAGCACAACATCTAAGTCTTCACCTTCTCCTTCTCCTTCTCCTTCTACCTCTCCAAAAAGCTCTCCACCTGAGGCTGCTTATTCTACTTAGCCCGCCATCGGCTCTCAACTTCGTACTTAACTGTCAACTTTTCGGAGATATTTGCTTCTTCGGACTTTACTTCCTGCCTGATATGATCAAAAAGAGTAATGTCAATTTGAAATTTGGGTTTTCACCACCCACTACTCACGTAACTATTAAATTTCAGAAAGACAAGCCAGCGGTCTACTACTGCCAACACCAATATTGTCCCCAACTTAACCACCTACAAAGCCCAGTATGTATGGGGTTTTATCACAAAAGCTCTCGGTACTACTAAGAATTATGCAACTTATTATATATTGTATTTCATGTAGTCAAATTTCCGATATACTTATATTTTTCAACTGTAACAAGCTAATTATTAAACATAAAAACATAATGCATAACATGCTCCTGCATCCACTACCGATGTTGCCATTTTGAATAAGTTCATCACCGTCGGATCTGTGGCCATTGGGATTTTCGTTGTCGTCTTGGTAATATGATGACGGGCAATCAGGACTTTGAAGGGTTTTATTGATTATTAATTATCTATTTGGATATTAATTTTATTTATTTCTTTATTGGTAAATACAAAGAGACTTTTTTATATATATTATTACTTGAATTATGATTTCATGTAACGGCTATATGATGGATAATTCGACTTCACCAAATAGTTGAGATTATAATTAATAAAAATGCTTAATTATTGTTTTACTCCCTGAAATAGGTGCTCAGTCTAGAGATGACAGAAATCTTTGTCAGCATAAGGTTTAGGGTATGGGGATTGGGTACGGGTATGGGGATACCCGAAACCGAAAAATCCCTGACGAGTCCGAGTAGGGGATGGTAATAGTGTCCTTGTCCTCAAACGTAGCCCAAAAATATATATTCATATTTAAATTAATAAATATATAATTATAATATAATAATGAGATGTCTGATTTACCTAATCATCTCTCTCTCTCTCTCCAACTCATCCACTCTCCAGTGCCTCTCCAACCCTAACATCTTCTCCTCACCGCCAAAACCAAGCCATCTCAAATCGTGTTGTTACAGTCACTACTACAAAAAATGCAAAAGACGACGGGAATTCACCGTCGTGAATTTGGTTTTCAAACCGTCGTAAAATCGAGCGACGTCTTTTGCAAAGTAAAACCACGACGCGAAATCACCGTCGTTGGTATTACAAACCACGTCATTAACAAAAAACAACCGACGTCTGTATACTGAAAAATGAACCAAAAAATTGTCCAGGAGAAGCATAGACGACATATTTTATACAACATACGTCGTATAAAAATATACAATACGTCTTTAAATAAATAAAATATGACGTTATAAAATCATACGACGTCTAATATATTTTTATAACCGTCGTGCAATTGTATTGCCACTTCGTTTTTTCCATTAATATTGACGTGGAAATAGCGGTTAGGGTAAATCACCGTCGTTGTTGTACCAAACAACGTCATTTACAAATAAAAACCGACGTCTGTACACTAAAAATGAACCAAAAATTGTCCTGGGAGTAGAATAGACGACCTATTGTAAACAACAGACGTCGTGTAAAATAATACAATACGTCCTTAAATAAATCAAATCTGACGTTATTAAGTTATACGACGTCCAATATATTTATATAACCGTCGTGCAATTGTATTGCCACTTCGTTTTTTCCATTAATATTGACGTGGAAATAGCGGTTAGGGTAAATCCCCGTCGTTGTTGTACCAAACAACGTCATTTACAAATAAAAACCGACGTCTGTACACTAAAAATGAACCAAAAATTGTCCTGGGAGAAGAATAGACGACCTATTTTATACAACAACCGTCGTTTAAAATAATACAATACGTCTTTAAATAAATAAAATATGACGTTATTAAAACATACGACGTCTAATATATTTATATAACCGTCGTGCAATTGTATTGCCACTTCGTTTTTTTCCATTAATATTGACGTGGAAATAGCGGTTAGGGTAAATCACCGTCGTTGTTGTACCAAAACAACGTCGTGTACAAAGAAAAACCGACGTCTGTACACTAAAAATGAACCAAAAATTGTCCTGGGAGTAGAATAGACGACCTATTTTATACAACAACCGTCGTTTAAAATAATACAATACGTCTTTAAATAAATAAAATATGACGTTATTAAAACATACGACGTCAAATATATTTATACAACCGTCGTGCAATATTATTGCCACTTCGTTTCTTCCATTAATATTGACGTGGAAATAGCGGTTAGGGGCAAATCACCGTCGTTGTTGTACCAAACAACGTCCTTTACAACACAGACGACCTATTTTGTACAAACATAGTCGTGTTTATATATATACTACGTCTTTAAATTAATAAAATATGACGTTATTAATATATACTACGTCGTATATATTTATATAACCGACGTGGAAAATATTTTAGGCTCATGACTTACGACATATTTATTTCTATTATCGACATAGTATGTGATATACAACGTCGTGATAATGTAAAAGACAGCTGTGTTTCTCTATTTATACGTCGTCTTTATTAAAATAATAGTCGTCTAATCCATCCAAGACGTCGTCTTTTGTAACGTTCAGGTTCGATATCTGTCCTTTTAGACGTCGGTATTATTGTACTGAAGTCGTGTTATTTGAAATTACATGTCGGCTCTTTATCCTTCTCCAACGTGATATCGTTAATAACTGTTTCACAATAACGTCGACTTTTTTCACTTTTAGTTCGCTTTTAGACGTCGGTAAATTCAATTACGTCGTTGAATGATCCAAAACGTCGTTTTTTATTGACAATTTTATGACAACAGACGTCTGTTTTTCACAGTTTTATAAGGACCGTCGTTTTATAATACTGAACCAGTATTTTATGTACTGATTGTTTTGTGTCCAAAACCTGCATAATGAAAGTGAAGAAAACACATTACAATTTATTACAAAATTAATGTCATACAGTAGTGCTGTTTAGGGCATAAATAATTTCATAAATTACAAGAGCATCATTCAATCCATATATCTTCACACCCATCTCGAATATTTTGACTCCCAAACTCACCCACTAGTTCATCAAATGTGTCAACATTTGGCATCCCTCTAGTAAATGGCTCACACTCAATTCTCACATCACCTAAGACATCATCACCAATAACATCATCATTATATTCTCTATTAGGTGCTGATAACACTACCGACCAACCATGATGCATCGGGTCGTCAACAAAAAATACTTGTTTGACTTGAGAAGCCAAAACAAATTGGTCATTCCTATGTCCAATTTTACTCAAATCTACAAGGGTAAATCCAAGTTCGTCGACTACAAGGCCGGAAGTACTATCTATCCAATCACACCTAAAGACTGGGATTGTAAACTTTTGGTAGTCAAGGTCCCAAATTTCTTGAATGACACCATAAAAACCCATATTTGAGAGAATTGGGTTTTTATCCTTGGCACTAGCAACTTGCATGGTATGTGCAAGTAAATAAACTCCACTATTTTGAACTGTCCGCACATCATCTTGTGCCTTGATGTTAAATTTAACACCTTTAATAAGATAGCTCCTATATAATGGCACTGCCATGTTTGGACCAGCTGCTAGCCACCTTAAATTTTCTGATATCCCATGATTGCCTCCCTCATCAAGTTCACTTTGAACCTGCAAATTAATCATATCTTAATTCAATCTAACATAGAAAGAAGAAAATTAAAAGTCCAATATGTTATTGAATAACATATACCTTGAAGTGTAGCCATTGAATAAAAGTGCTATTGTGCTTATCTTGCAGCCACTTTGTTCTCTTTCTAAATTTTGGATAAGCGGCCTTGATGTGGATCATATGTTCCCTACATGACACGAAAAATTCAAGCATTACGATCCCAAACATATAAGATAAACATAAGGAATAATTTAAAATGGAAACTTAAGGAATAAAACTCATACTCGATATAAGGTAGAACTTCCTCCGTATTCTCCAAGACATATAGATGTGCTTGGTTCAACAGGTCCCGATCAACTAAGCTCACTGTGCAACCTGATAATGGCTTTGAAACTCCTATCTTCTGACTTGATGGCACTCCAATTGTACTAATATCAGATAAATGTTCAGTGCAAAATTCTACAGCTTCTTCAGCTATATAACGCTCCGCAATGCAACCTTCGGGATGAGTACGGTTCTGAACATACCCCTTTAGAACTTTCATATATCTTTCGAACGGATACATCCATCTACAATAAACTGGCCCACATAGACGAACTTCTCTGACAAGATGTACTACTAGATGAACCATGATATCGAAGAATGAAGGTGGAAAGTATTTTTCAAGCAAACACAAAGTAACTACTACATCTTCTTCCAACTTATCTAGCTTGGAAACATCAACCGTCTTTGCACATATAGCATTGAAGAAGAAGCACAAACGAGTTATTGCATACCTTGCAGGCTTCTCCAAAACAGAACGAATTGCCACAGGGAGCAATTGTTGCATTAAGGTATGACAATCATGTGATTTAAGGCCAAGAAGTCT
Source organism: Prunus kanzakura (assembly GCA_020521455.1). Taxonomy (NCBI): domain Eukaryota; kingdom Viridiplantae; phylum Streptophyta; class Magnoliopsida; order Rosales; family Rosaceae; genus Prunus; species Prunus kanzakura. The sequence continues at coordinate 286,676 of BPUM01000828.1, forward strand.
TGAATCTTGTAAAGATACAAGATTTTTTATATTTGAAGAATAACCTTCAGGGACCTTCATACCATAGAAAGAATTGCAAACCGCTCTCTTCTCTGCTCTTGACAAATTCCAAGGCCCTGGAGGCAAACGAGTACTTCTTTCTCCATACTCGGGTTGCAAATCAGTTTTGACCCCCATGTTCAATAAATCTAACCGAGCAGCAATCCCATCTTTATTTTTTCCAGGGATCTCCAGCAATGTACCAATGATACTATCACAAACATTCTTCTCAATGTGCATAACATCGAGGACATGCCTCACTGGAAGGTATTTCCAATACTCAAGATCAAAGAATTTTGACTTCTTCTTCCAACAAACTCTGTCACCATCATTTTCACCTCCACCTCCCCCTTTTTTCGATCCCCATATGTAATTAATATCTTCAACCATTTGCAGCACTTCTTCTCCCGTTAATGGCTCCAGAGCCGTGCCATATTCAGGTTTCCCATTAAAAGCTGCACGTTGCCTCCTATATGGATGATTAATTGGTAACCATTTTCTATGCCCAATGTAACAAATTTTGTGGCCATTTTTCAACCTGTGACTAGGTGTATCATCGCCGCATATTGGACAAGCTTTATATCCTTTAACAACACAACCAGATAAGTTTCCATAGGCGGGAAAATCATTAATGGTCCACAGTAATGCAGCTCTGAGTGTAAAATATTCTCCTATGTGTGCATCATACACTCCTCTAATCCCATCCCACAAAGATTTTAAATCATCAATCAAAGGCTCCAAGTAGACGTCTATATCATTTCCGGGTTGTTTAGGACCGGAAATCAATAAAGTCAACATCATGAACTTTCGTTTCATGCACAGCCATGGTGGGAGATTATATGTAACTAAGATAACTGGCCAGCAACTATATCTGCTACTTAGAGAACTGTGGGGATTGAATCCATCAGATGAAAGAGCCAATCTCAAGTTTCTCGGCTCATTACCAAACTCGGGCCATTTATCATCAAGAAGTTTCCAAGACGGGGAATCCGCCGGATGAGACATCTAACCATCAATTGATTTTCTAGCAGCATGCCAAGTCAAATTCTTAGCTGTCTCATGTGATTGAAACATCCTTTTAAACCTTGGAATTGGAGGAAAATACCACAACACCTTCGCTGCCACACCCTCTTTCAAGAATCCATCTTTGGTTTCCTTCCACCTTGAGATACCACAAGTAGGACAATTAGTTGAATCTTCATACTCCTTCCTATACAAGATGCAATCATTGGGGCATGCGTGGATTTTCTCATAACTCAGCCCCAATGCACACAGAGTCTTTTTTGCCTCATACATAGAGGCCGGTATTGTATTTCCTTCTGGAAGCAACTCGCCCTGAAGTATCAATAATTCTGTAAAACATACATCACTCATCCCATGTTTTGCCTTCAAATTATACAACTTCACTAATGCCGATAACTTGGTGTACTTTCTACAACCAGGGTACAATGGTTGATCTCCATCCCCAATCACATTAGCAAACTCATAAGGATCCGATCCAAAATCACCAAAATCATTATCATCCATCTCTATTTCTTCAGACACAAAACTGTACCTACTATGGTCATCATCTTCTTCAACATTTCTACTAGCATTACTAGTTGCAATTGGTTCCCAAGGTTCTCCATGAAATGTCCAATTCTTATAGCTTTGGTCAACTCCATTAAAGTATAAGTGATCCCTTATAATTCCAACCCCAAACAATTTCAAATTCGCACATTTAACACATGGACAACGGATATGCGTTGTAGTTAGAAGATTTTCCACAGAAAATTGCAAAAATGCTTCCACCCCTAACTCATATGCCTTCGATCTTCTATCCGAGTGCATCCATGACTTATCCATCTTGGACACTATATCCTATTATCTATAATAAGGTGAAAAGACAAGCAATGACTATCACTATAGCAGATTATATAAGGTTTTAATAGCAAATAATATAGTATACAGAGGACGGTTTTTAAACAACAACAGACGTATTACACATTTATAGACGACGGGTTTTAAAAACACGTCGTCTAATGCTAGCAAGAAACAGACGCCAGCGAACTTTAACCACGACGGTAGTTAAAACAAGCGTCGTGGTATATTTTTATAGACGACGGTTTGTTAAAAAAAACCGTCGTCGTATGCATAAAAAGGATTTCGAAATCCCAGTTTATTTTCAAGAACCCAGAATATATTCAGAACACAACATATACATTAATTTTTATGTAGGGTATTAAGAACACAACATATACATTAATACTAAGCACGAAACCAACATATACTACGCATGAAAACATTAAATCCATTCCTGATTCATAATAACAGAGAGTATTAAAAGATCCGACAAGATTAAACCCTAAACCCGATTCATGAAAACATTAAACATTAAATCCATTAACCCATACCGTCGACAACATTAAAAAATCACAAAACCCTTTACCACAGAACTGAATATCATTCAATGAATTTACAAGCATGAGATTAGGGTTTGCACTTACAGGTAGGCAGAGCTCACAGCTTATGGCCTACTTGGATTCGACGGAGTTGTAAACTTGGCCAACTTGGATTCGACAGAGAGACTAACTTTGAAGTGAGAGAGCGGAGCGAAATGTTTTAGGACACAGACTATGGTCAACTTGTATAAGAGTTAGAGCGAAATCTGAAAATTTTAGGTCGAGCTGAAATTTTTAGAAAGCGCGCTTTTTAAAAAACATCGACGGAAACAAAAACATAATCGTCGTTAAAGGTTCACCCTAAACATGACGCTTATTTTAAAAATAACGTCGTTGTAAATATACTTACGACACAAAACCAAACTACCGTCGTTAAAAGTTCAACATAAAGAAATATGCCCTAAACCCTAATAAATAAAACCTAAATTATATATATTGTTTTTACAAATAATTTTTCAAAAGGGATTAGGGTTTTATGGCCTAAAATATCTCGTCCATAAAACCCTAAACCCTAATCCCTTTTCTAAATTTATATAAACCCTAAACCCTAAACCCTAAACCATTAAAGTATAAGTGAGTTGTGACTCATGATAACATTTTAATTTTTGGTGGTAATTTTAAATTTGTATAACTCAAACTTAATTTTTTAAAGCTTAAGGGGGAAGAAAATATTGCAATGACTTCATAGGAGTTGACGTTGCATTTTTTGGATTTATTTTAAATTTATTATGAATATTTCGAATTAAATAGAATAAAATATTATTAATAAAACCCACAAACCACGTCCTCTTTAATAAATTAACGACGTTTTAACTAATATAAACGACTTAATTTTAACAACAAACGTCGTTTAGAGTTCAAACCATGGCCATTTTTACAACTAAAACGACGTATAAACAATTTTCCACGACCTAATATCTTAACATCTCGCCGTCTAATGTCAATCAAACAACGTCAACCATATAATTAATAGCGTCGTTTTAACAACCATTTACGTCGCGTTTTTAAAAAATATGACGTTGTTATTTGTGTACAACGTCATTTTAAACAAACCAGGGTTTAGAAATGCGCTCTTCGTAAATCATCGACGGAAAACAAAAAAACCGTCGTTAAATATGACATCCATACCCTAAACCCTAAACCCTAAACCCTAAACCCTAAAATATAAACCCTAAATTATATATATATATATATATATGTTTAAATAATTATAGAAAAGGATTTATGGTTTTAGGGCCTAATATATATTAACCATAAACCCTAAACCCCAAAAATAAACCTTTATCCCCTTAAACCCTAAACCCTAAACCATTAAAGTATAAGTGATGTTGTGACTCATGAAAACATTTTTCTTTTTGGTGGTAATTTTAAATTTGAATAACTCAAACTTAATTTTTTAAAGCTTAAGGGGGAAGAAAATATCACAATGACTTCATAGGAGTTGACGTTGCATTTTTTGGATTTATTTTAAATTTATTATGAATATTTGAGTTAAATGGAATAAAATATTATTAATAAAACCCACAAACCACGTCGGCGTTAATAAATTAACGACGTTTTAAATTATTATAAACGACTTAATTTTAAAACAAAACGTCGTTTAAATTATAAACCATGGCCATTTTTACACATAAAACGACGTACAAACCATTTTCCATGACCAAAACTCTTACTTCTCGCAGTCTAATATCAAGAAAACAACGTCGTCTATAGAACCAAGAGGGTCGTTTGAACAACCTTTTACGTCGCTTTTTAAAAAAGTGACGTTGTTATGTGTCTGCAACGTCTTTTTGAAGAAACTATGGTTTTTCACAACATGAAAACCTCAACAAATTTGTTTCAGCATGATCTTGGGTTTTTAACAACATGAAAACCTCAACAAATTTACAGGGACGTTGACGTCAACAAAAACTTGCTAATTCTAACCAATTTTGTACAAAAACTTGTCTAATTCTAAAAAAATTTGTACATTTTATAAAAATGTTTAAGTATGCTAAAATTCCTCTACTCCATATGAACACACACAAACTCTGCCCATTCTTTCCTAACTTCGTCAATGGCAGCTTGGGGGTATGGCGCTTGATTCTTTCCTTTGGCAAACTGCAGTCCATAAACAAAGATTAATATCACCGACGACGCTATTATTCATTTACCGACGTAGGATATATATTCAACGACGGTATTTTTAATCTACCGTCGTTGATAATATAAAAACCGACATAAAAAATAAATCTGAAAATTTTCTTCTTACCGTCCTCTCAAAATCCAGGGAAGTATCCTTTATGATGTCTCTCATAAAGCGCATGACATAATACCCACATTCTACACTGCTTGGTTGCTTTGGAGTGCCGGGCAGAGTTTTCCAAAGAGGTGTTTTACGGCCTACTCTGCCTATGTGTGTATTATACATTTTTAGAGCAGAGTTCACTATGTTTTTCCCGTCCTCATCCACAACACGATTTCCAGGCAGTGGATCCAGAAAATAGACGGTCTCCTTCTTTGCTCTCACAATGATCAAGACCCAATGACGGCTGCACAAAATAAATATCAAGGTTAAATATAGTTTTATATGCAGAGCATCATACAAACAAAATCCTGTTTTTTGTTTGGAGACTAACCCTGGATTGTAAGGCATCAGGAAAATCTGTTCACCATCTGTTTTTTGAAGTCGATTGGCTACGAGACGTGATCTGTCAGTTAATGAACCAGCGTCGGCACTAACTGCAGCAGGGTCGATAAAGCCAACCATATTCACCATATTTGCAGCTTTCAGATGATCAAATAGGCACCTAAATATATGAATTGAAACCATGAGTGTTTTTTTTTTTAAACATAAAGGAGAGTGTCAAATGAATATTTGATAAGGACAAACCTCATATATACTGCAACGACAGTAGCCCCAATTTCTTCCATACCAGCAAATTGGGTAATATCTTCATGCAAGACGAAGGTGTTACGAGCTATGCCAAACACCTCCTTCTCAATAGTAAAGGACATAGCCTTCTCCTGAGGCTTTAGTATCGATTCAACATAACTACAAAGGGATTGTAAAGAAGATGGCAACTCCAGCTTTGAATAATCTAGTACTTCAGTACTCTGTTTGAACAAATAAAGCAACATAAAGTGACGTGGTAAATAAATAACAACGACGTTTTAAATAATAAACGTCGTCTTAAAATGAGTTACACGACGGTACAAAAACTACTGTCGTAATGAATACTTATTACGTCGTTGAAATAAAACCGACGTCTAATTCAAATGCAAAATTCATAATTAATGAATTTACCTTTTCAATTTTCTCTTCTCCAACACTGGATTGCTGTTATAATAAATAAAGAGATATATATATATATAAGAAAGATTGTACAACAATTTAAACATTCAACTAAATAAAAAATGGCGTGGAAATTTTAAACAAACGACGGTTTAAAGAAAATAAAACAAATGAAAAAGGCAAAGTTATGAGAATTTACCTTTTCATCTTTCTTTTCTTCAATCTTTTCTACATCCCCAGATTTCTGTTATAAGAAATAAAGAAATATATATAAGACATTGTACAAAAAGTAAAAAAAAATGAAAAAGTAAAATTAAATTAAACCGTCGTGGTACTGAAAAACAAACGACGGTATTAAATAATTACAGACGTCTATATTTAATTAGACGACGGTAAATAATAAACGTCGTGGTATTTCATATACTACGACGTTATGTAAACTTGTACAACAATTTAAACATTCAATTAAATAAAAACTGCCGTGGAAATTTAAAACAAACGACGGTTTAAAGAAAATATAGACGTCTGAAAATTGAAAAACAAATTAAAAAGGCAAAGTCATGAGAATTTACCATTTCATCTTTCTTTTCCTCTATATTTTCTACTATCTTTTCTACATCGCCAGATTTCTGTTTTAAGTAATAAAGAAATATATATGACATTGTACAAAAAGTAAAAAATTAAATTAAACCGTCGTGGTACTCAACAACAGACGACGGTATGTAATAATTACAGACGTGTAAAATTCATTAAACGACGTTAAATAAAGAATTACGACGGTAATGAGAATTGAAAAAAAAAATGAAAAAGGCTAAGTTATGAGAATTTACCTGTTCAACTATCTCAAGTATCTTTCCTTCTACTGTCTTTTCTACTTCCCCGGATTTCTGTTTTAAGAAATAAAGAAATATATAAATGACATTGTACAAAAATTAAAAACAAATAAATTCACCGTCGTGGTAAACGTTAACAGAAGGCGGTTTAATACAAGAGCGTCGTGGTGAACGTTACCATTTCTTCCTGCTGTTCCCCATTCTTGGCAGTATCCTCCTCAAATTGAAGGGCTCTAACATCAAGTGCCCCTGAGCAGCTTGCTTTGTCCGACATTGGATTTTTAGGACTTTGCCCTTGGATTTGGGACATTGTATTCAGTTTCAGCATGCTTTGATCAAAATTGGGGATGAGTTTGGAAAGCTGACTCAGCAAATTTTCCCTCTCAGCTTCTAACAATTGCTTGGTCCTAGCCTCCATCTTTAAACTCTCTTCCCTTGATCTAGCCTCCATTTTCAAAGTCTCTTCTTGAAGGACAAGTCTTACACTTTCCTTCAATTGATCGGCAAACTTTACCTTCTGTTGTCTAGGTAAATTGAAGTATTGCTTAGGGGAAACCCCAGCCCCTACCCCTCTAACTCTTCCTGGATGCTCGGGACCCAAAGCCATTGTCAAAACATCATTGGTTCCTGACAGAGAAAGAGTGCCTTCAGAGACTTGCTTTTGCAAATCATCCTAACAAAAAGACATAATAAAGAGTCAGAATAAGAAAACAAACGACGGTTATTTATAAAAAATCGACGTAGTATAATATTTCGCACGACTCAATAACATAACAATCGACGTAATATAGTATTTCATACGACGCTAACTAAATACCGACGTTATTAATTTATTAAACGACGTCAATAATAAACCACCGACGTCTTATGATATAATTACAAAAAACAGAGCATGGATTCCAGATTCAGACCTTTAACGACGCGTTTTAAAATATTTCGACGTAGTAAAACTTTTCACACGACGCAAAAATATAACAGCAGACGTAATAAAATTTTTAAAACAGAGTGAGTAGGCTTACAATTAATTTTGCTTTCTCTGCAGTCTTTGGATCCGGGATGTTACCATGTTTGTCTTCTCTTGCTTTTTTCCATAAGGTAGATCGATCAATATCTACCCCAGGCATGATTTCCTTCAAGTCCTCCTTAAAACCAACATATCCTTTTCGAGACAATCGATGATTGTACTCGAGTTTCTCCCTCCTCTGTGATTGTTCTTCATGCACAGCCCCAAATTTTTCAGACAACCTTGAAGCTACAAAGGCATCCCATTGAGCTTTCTCTAAGAATTTGTATGTTTCAGGGGGCTGCCTTAATCTATCCTGCTCCTTGATGAATGGAAGGATATGAAACCTCGTTAGTGTAGACTTGAAATCCTTCCATTTCTTGGCGGCAGAAGATAGCACCATTTGCTTGCCCCCTTTACCAACCACAAAAGCCATGTCAACGGCTTCCCAAATCTGCTCTTTTATATCCTTGGATATTTGAACCCATTTCTTGTCCACAAGTGGGACTCTGGAGCGTGCCAACACACCAATGTAGGACTGCATCTCATTATGTGCACGGCCATATGGTTTCCCTTCTTCATTGTACTCAACAACAGGCTTGATTTTCTGAATTTTTCTCTGCACAACACGGGGCATTGTGCTCATACCCCGACCTGACTTTGGCTCCTCAGAAATAGTTGTCGTGCTGCCTGGTTCTGTCTCAGAAGATGAAACAAACTTCATCTTCTTCGAGGACTTGGTTTGAGGATTTACAACACTAAGCTCCCTCTTCGAGGATTCATTTTTTTTCAAGCCAGACTCCTTACTTTGGGATTGAGAAACCATGGTTACAGACAAATTAAACCTGCAAGTGAAAATTTATCAGTGAAATTAAGAAAAACCACGACGATTATTTATAAACTACGACGTATTATAATATTTAAAACGACGTAAGAATAAAACAAACGACGTAATAATAAATTTAAACGACGGTAATTAATAACCGATGTGATAAAATATTACGACGACTTCAATAATAAACAACCGACGTCTTATGATATAATCAAAAAAGAGAGTATTAAATATTACAACGACGTTAATAATAAAAATCGCCGTGGTATTAAAATAAAACGACGTAAATATTAATATACCGTCGTCTATACCACAAAAACATTAGGAACAACGTAAAATATTTTCAGCAGAAAAATAATTAAAAAGATTTTCGAAACAAAAACCATTGTTCAGAGAAATCAAACATGCGATGAATATATCCTTAAAAATCAAAAACAAAAAAAGGATCTCATTTTAAAAAACAACGAAGAACACTTTCACACGACGCTAGAGTGACTGGCGAACCGTCGTGGTCTATAAATCTAACCACGTAAATAACAAGCCACCGTCGTCTTATTTAGTTGAAGTAGAAGAACCAGAGTAGTGTTCAAACTTGGAAACTTTTCGTCTTTGTCTGCAAATTTTATCAAACTTGGAAAGAAAATATGTAAAAAGATTTAAAAAAACGAAAATGATATGCGCATGCAAAACAGGAACAAAAATCCTTTCAGAAATGCTTACCCTTTGCTTGCGATGAAAGCTTTCTTCTGGAGTTTGGTGTTTCAGTTCAGAGATGAAGACGAAGAGGAGATAAGCTTGAAAGTTTGAAACAGTTCTTGGAGAATGAAAAATGAGAGAAGCTTGAAAGTTTTTCTCGGGTTTGGAAACAGTGCAAATATGGGTCAGGAAGGCGAAAAGTTTAAAATAATAAAAAACTGTTTAATAAAGACGACGCTATTAATAGTATGCGCCCTAGTATGACACATTATATGGCGCTATTGTTAACACTGCCCTATAATATCACTTTACACGACGGTATGTTTTAATGAAACGACGTTTTAAAAACGAATTACACGACGAATGTTTTTTCAAAAAAGATGAATCGTCATTTTCCAATTTACCCAACGACCTTATATTCAATAATACCACGTCGTTTTAATTACACATACCGACGTGAAAAATTAATTCCACGTCTTCATTTTTCAATTAGGCGCTTTGTTCTTATGAACAGACGTTGTACTTATAAATTGAACGACTGTGTATTTTAATAAACCGACGTGGTTACTTTGGTGTTCTGAAAACGACGTCGTTCTCTTTTTAATACGCGCCAAATGACTTTTGGATTTTCGATGCAATTATGACGGCGCTTTTTTTATTTTAACGGACGTTGTACTTAGAAATAGAACGACCCTGTATTTTACGAAACCGACGTGGTTACTTGGGGTTTCTGAAAACGACGTCGTTCTATTTTTAATACGCGTCAAATGACTTTTGGATTTCCGATGTAGTTATAACGGCGCTTGTTTATCTAAACTGACGTTGATTATTAAAATATGACGTCGCTATGTAAATTAGAACCGACGTTGTACTTCGATAATTTGTTTAAATATGATTTTTTCACGCGTTTTTTAACTCTCAGTTTTCAATTAGGGTTGCAGAATGATTCCTCACAAGACCAAGCATGGGTTTGCTACATCCTCCTGTGTAGCAAGGGTGAAACCAGCTTGAGAACCCGCATGGGTGTTCCTGATGCTCGCAGAGACGGACTCAGGTGGTGGCTGTAGCTGGGAGTGGGCTTGAGGTTCAGAATGAGTAGGTGGTGTCTATTCATTCTGAACCTCAAGCCCACTCCCAGCTTCACCCCAAAGGCACAACCCACAACAGGTTCTAAGGCTGGTTCCACCTTGCTACACAGGAGTTTTGAAGTTGATCACTGTGGAAAAGGATTCTACAATGTAACCAGGAATCGAGGAGTGAGGGTTCACACTTTGTTGATTTTGATTTTGATTTTGATTTTGATTTTCAGGAATCGAGGCTGTGCAGGAGCTTGAGAACAAGAGGAAGGAGAGGGCCCAGCTTGCATATGAGAGGAAGAAACAGTTGAACATATATTTGCCACGATGTATTTGCCAAATTTGTGTTCATATATTGTGTAAATATTTAACACGAAGAGATTTTCCTTTTAAGATGAAAATGTTGTTGAGGATTGAGAATTAAATTTTGTTTTGTGTTAAGAAAGATATTACCAAAATAAAAGAAAAATTAATTAATTTTAAAAAGCTATAAACATAAGACGGCGGTTTACAGAGAGGGCAGACGTATAAATTGAAAAAATACGACGGTAATTTGAACTTAGGACGTGGTAAATAAAAACGACAGTAGTGTTGTAGGTACCGTCGTAGTATACTCCAAAATAATAAGTCGGCGGTTTACAGAGAATGCACCGTCGTAGTATACAGACGTTGATTCCACTATATTATACGACGTGGATTAAGAACAGTTGGTCGTGTTTAGTAAGGAGTTAACACGGCAGGTTTTTTGGTGAACTGTCGTCTTTATTTTCTACGTCAGTGTATTCATACCTGCTGTCGTTGTTTTTTGGTCAGATTTTAACTCTGAAGAAATCCTTTTTTAAAAACGACGGTTTTTTATTTGTATGCGTCGTCTTTTAAAAATATTGAACAGTAAATCACTTATTCACGACGGTTTTTTTTAATACCGTCGTCGATTTAAATACAACGACGGTTTTATGTTATGCCGTCGTCTTTTTCTGGTCGTCTTTTCCCATTTTTGTAGTAGTGAGTGATGCTTGTTATTCAAGTTGTTATCATGTTTTTTGTTCCAATTCCTTGCAATTCTCGAAAGTTGTTGATAATGATTTATGATTGATGTTGGTATTAGCTTAGGAGATGGAGTACACGGGTTGGCTAGAGAAAAGAAGTCTTCTTTTTTGTTTTTTCTTTTGTCTTGTGGAGATAAATCGGGGATTCGGGGCTGAGATTGTAACACGCCGTCCCAAATTCACTGTTTTATTTGTGAATTTACAATTTTGTCCTTAGGTACATGGATATTTTGATCACTTTTTTATTGAGAACAATTTTTTTCCACTTTGTTTGACACCATTGCATAGAGCTCGTCAATACGAGTCCGTAGACAGGCTGCACGCTCAATTCCGAGTTGTAACGAACGTGTAAAGGTGTGAAAACTGAAAGGACACATTGGGAATTTCTGAAATTATTCAGAAACCCTAAATACACCAGCTTCTCTTCTTCCTCGTGCGCGCCTCTCTCTTCTCTCTCTCACTGACATCGTCTCTTTGACCGGCGATTTCGTCGTCGTCCGGTGTCCATTTCTGACATGGTGGGTACTAAAAGAATCGTATCTTCGTCCTCTACCTAACCCAAGCCATTTCCTAGCTCGAAAACCTAAGGATTTGCAGCTAGAACAACTAGAGGTGTCAATGATTTTTGAAGCTTCCGAAGTCGTTTCCAAGGACTCTAGCCACCATTTCAGTCGAGTCAGGTATGGTTTTTCATCCTTTTTTCGTGCTCTATCCGTTTATGTACTTAGTTTAGGTCAATTTTGTTGTTTGAAGGTTCAACTTGGACACCCACATGGTCGGCGGCTTTGGCCGTGTTCTAGGCCACTCCAGCTACTTTTTGGTCGAGGCCCAAGAACCAAAAACACTACCCTAGTTGTGCTTGATCTTTTGGTATAAGTTTTGGTTAATGGTTTGGAGATTTTCTGTAGCTAGGAAATCTCTTAAGCCACCCACCGTAAGCGGCGGCGTGTGGCGGTGCGTCAGCTGGATGTCGATGACATGTTTTCGACATAGAATTGTTCCCTCATCATCCCGAGCACAATGGTATTCTCGAATTAGCTAAATTCAACCGTTTGAGTATTATACCAAAAATCACCTATTAGGGGTTTCCGGGTTCGATACATTTGGACCGTCGGATCATGACGAAACTCTTGGGACATGTTTAATGGATTGTGTTGGACCTATAGAAACTTTCGGATTGGAAATCGGAGGTCGTGGACCCCGCAAGTCCGGTTGATCTTTTTGGAAACTACGAAGACTCAGTTAACCACGAGTCTTCCGATATTGTCCCGACCGTTGTTTAGCATTAGAATGGGCCCAGAATCTCTTCTTAAAGATTGTGCACACACTGTGAGTCCCGAGAACTAGGGTATTGATTTAAAGTTCAGTGTTGGGTTCAATATTAAGTTAATCCTTGTATTCTCTCAAATAGGTTTTCAAGCGCAACTTATCGTTCTCGACGAAACCCAGAGGGTTAAGTGTGCTTTGGACCTATTGTGAGTGGACATTTGTTTTCTAAATAGTTTTATGGAATTCTTGAATTGTGATTATCATTTGTAGTCTTTTATGGAATTGATGAATTATGAATACCAGTTTTCAAAACAGTATATTATGCATATTCGGATTTAGTTTGAGAACAGTTTTGAAAGATTATGCATGGTCTAAATCAAGTTAATGAATTTTGAGATTGATATCTGTTTTAAAAGGGATTTTGTTTATTTATTTAAGAAATGATTTTTGGAAAGGTAATTGAGTTTTGGAATTAAGATTGGTTTTAAAAGAATTATGCATGTTACTTGTGGATTGTTTTGGGAAAGTTGAGAAAGGATTTGGGAAATGGTTTTGGAAAGTTAATTGGTGGAAAAAGGTGGAAAAAGGAATTTTTATGACAAAGTTTTGAGAAATGGATTTCAAACCCGCCTTAGGTACCCAACCCCGGTTGCCTTTGGAATATATTGGTTGCCTTAGGAATATATCGGTTGCCTTTGGTAGAGTCTGTGCACATTACTAGTTTTGCATGTACCTGTGTTTAATATACAAGTGTCCGGCTAGGATTGCCGTGTTTACTACGCAGGTGTCCACCAGTGTATTGCATGTACCTGCTTTTGTAGGTATCCAGTCAATGAATTGCATGTACTCGTATCACAAAGACGAGTATCTGGCCAAGATTTTTCCATGCCACCCTGCCGATTGTTTACACAGGGTTGGTCAATTTCCCCATATGTATACTTAGGTAGAGATTTTTATATGGATTGGTTTGAGACTTGAATTTTGTTGAATTATATGTTGAGATCGCTTGATTTGTTGGATTTAAAATGATGGTTTGAATTACAAATTGTGTTAATTGAATATTGCTTACCAGTTAATTACAAGCGTGTTTCACGTACATATGTATTTATCACATCTCATTCTTGTATGTGTATTTACAAGTGTATTGGTGAATCTTCAAAGATTTGTGGAAATAGAGGGGTTAGTATGTTCTGTATATATATTTTCAAGAAAACCTTTCTTTTTGTCCAATCACATTTTTACTGTTTTCCGCCCTCAGGCAGTTGATAGCTCAGGGTTTGGACTACCACGTGAGCTACTTCGTCTTCATTTTTGTCCCATTCTATCCACCTCGTAAGACTTCGCCTTACATTGCTTTGTATATTGGAACTGATCTTGTAAACTAAACTCCAGTAGTTGCTCTGATATTGCCCATGTAGGATTGAATTTGAGGTCGAATGCCTAGTTGTGAACTGTGTGTTTTAGCATTGTGTGTGTTGCCAGTTGAGTTGTTGTTTGTGTTGTTTGACAGGTGAAAAAAATTTGGGAAATGTTTGTTTTACAGGGGAGACTCAGTCGAATTTTTGGTAGAAACCTTGGTTCATGTTCTGTTTTAAACCGGGAAGAAAATGTTATTTTAGTAAGTGGGCCCGACATCTGTTAGATGCGGGACGGGAACAGAGTTCGTCACAGATTTCAAGAGGGAATCCGGGACAGGTTCTGTCAGAGATGGAGGATAGCCCCCCGACTGGGATAGGGACGGGGATTCCCCGAAACCGCTTAAACAAGAATGGGGGCAGGGATGGGAGACGGGGACATGGATGGTATTATCCTACCTGGCCCGTTGCTATCCCTAGATTGATCATTAGCCGTAAAGGTGGGCATCTCATCTGAATTATCTGCCTACCAACCATACCGTACCGACAATTTGGTTTGGTTTGGTTAAATAATTATTTTTTATTATTTTTTATTCCGATCCGATCCGTACTGAAATGTTTGGTTAAAATGCCGAGTAACATTCTCCCTAACCCAACAGGAATTCGTACAAATCCAATGATTGAGAACATAAAAAGAAAAGGAAAATGATTCATATCTTGACAGAAAAAGAAACATGAAGGCATCTTGTAGCGATATGTTATTCAAGATGATATTAATAAGTTCTTTGAATCCTCATGTTGGACTGCTAAGAATCCCACATTGATTTCTTAAGGAAACATCCACCGTATTTTCCTTTACAAAAACCTTCATCCTAGGATCTTAGTCCACATGCTTGAATTTCACCATTCTCCCATATTTTGGGTTGACCAATGTTTGTCTATTGGGAATTTTTTTAAGGGAGCTGATTTTCCCACTTCCTTTTTCTCCACTTACACTCCTTTTTACTTTTTAATACTTTTTAATCAATTTTTTCTTTTTGTTCTTTCTCTTTCCTATTCTACCATTACCCTAAATTAATAATTTGATAACTAAAATTAAGAAAAGTTAACATAAAATAAAACCAAAAAATAAAAAAATAAGTCAAAGCCTCTTCTTCTCCTTCATCGTGTCTTTCCCACTTCTCCTACCCAGAGCTACTCTCAAAGCAAGTCATGGAATAGAACAATCCTTCTCTTACCTGAAGCAAATGCTCTTTAATTATTGGTGAAAGGTTAGCAATGGATGAACAAACATTAGAGTTTGAGTTGCAGAGGATTTTAGACATGCAGTAGCAGTGATTTGAGTGGAATGGCAATTCAATTTTGAGGGTTTTTTTTTTTATGCTCTATCTTTCTTTTGCCCACTTATCTTCTCATGTGCACACATAGACAAGTTCAAATTAGTGGGAAGAGGTACTGCTGTGAGACATTTCATCGAGCAGCTGGTAGGTGCCTCCGAGGGGTTGCACCAGCAGGTGGGCAAAAATAAAGAGATAGCAGTGCCACATATTCGTTAAGAAGGAAAATAAAGAGATAGATATATATATATATATATATATATATATATATATATATATATATATATATATATATATATTCCTTCTTAACGAATATGTGATAGGCCGTGAAGCATAAAAATTCTTCATAGTTGTAGACAATGTGTAGTTTATGTTTTATATAAATTGGATGGTTTATGATATAGGCAGTGAAGCATCGATTGATAAAAGTGACAAAATGCTCTCTTTGACAAACAAAAAATTTCAAAGTCGAGAAGACCTCATTGAAGCTGCTCGTAAGATTGC
Organism: Prunus kanzakura; assembly: GCA_020521455.1. Lineage (NCBI taxonomy): Eukaryota > Viridiplantae > Streptophyta > Magnoliopsida > Rosales > Rosaceae > Prunus > Prunus kanzakura. The sequence goes on from BPUM01000828.1 coordinate 302,384, forward strand.
CTTTGTGCAAGGGTATGCACTAGTTATTAGAAGATCTAAATCTGAGAAAAATGTTGTCCTTGGTTGTTATAAAGGTGGTAATTATAAAAATAGAAAAGTTCCACTAGATGAAAGAAAAAAAGAAATCAGCATCTTGCCTCATAAACTGTCCATTTGAAATTTAGGGCAAAAAAAAAAAGGAAACTTCAAGGATTTTGGAACTTGGTGATTAAAAGTTTGTTGCATAATCATGAACCTTCAACAGACATGTATGAACATCCATATTGTTCTTTGATTTTCAAATGAGGAAATTATGCGGATTAAAGAAATGTGTATGGCTGGTATACCACGGCACCAAATTTTCTCTGCACTTCGACAAAGCAATCCTCATCTTCGAGCAATTTCTCGAAACATTTACAATAAGAAGGCTAAAATTTTGGATGATAGCCTAGCAAGACGTACGGTTGTTCAAGCATTATTGGATGAACTTGGTGAACGTGGTTTCTCTTATAACATTGAGTATGACCAAGAAGGGCATTTGACTCATTTGTTCTTTGCTCATCCTATGTCAATTAAATTGATTAGGAGTTACCCACATGTCTTTTTGATGGATTGCACTTATAAAACTAATAAGTATAAGATGCCACTATTGGATATAATAGGAGTTTCAAGTTTCAATACTTCATTCTACTCTTGTTTTGTCTTCATGCAAAAAGAAGAAGAGAAGGATTATGTGTGGGCTCTAGAAATGTTCAATAAAATTTTGGGAGTTCATAATCAGCCATTGGTGCTCATATCTGATAAATAATTGGCCTTAATGAATGCTATGCGAATTGTATTCCCAAGTGCTTGTAATTTGTTATGTGTGTGGCATATTGAGAAAAATATTCTTGCAAATTGTTAACCTGATTTTAAAGAAGAAGTTGATTGGGTCAATTTCCTATCTACTTGGGCTTATTTAATCAAGTCTCCAAATGAATCATCATTCGATGAAGCTTGGGATCATTTTGAAAATGAGTACAAGGAGAATGCAGTTGTTTTGAACTATATTAGAGGTACTTGGCTGCCATTGGAAGAAAAATTTATAAGTGCATGGACAGATGAGGTTGCACACTTAGGTAATCGGGCTACTTCAAGAGCTAAAGGTGCACATGCAACGCTAAAGAAGTATCTTCAAGTTTCAATTGGAGGTCTTTGTGAGGTAAAAGAAAAAATGTCTTGCTATTGAACATCAATTTCAAGAAATCAAAACTCAACTCTCAAGTGAAAAGGCTCGTGTTCCACATATACTTCGGATTCCATTCTTTGATGAAGAAGTTGTTACTCATGTATCTATGTTTGCTTTAGATGAGTTATACAAGCAACATGAAGCTGCAAAATATGGTAATCTTTCATCTCAATGCACAGGCCATTTTTTCAAAATGATGGGTATTCCTTGTGGACACATGATTAAGGACATGAAAATTCAAGTATTGCCTTTAAATGCCATACATAATTAGTGGAGGATTGATGCACAATTGTTTAACAATGATCAACATGCAAGTTTGGATGATGAAGATGATCAAATAAATAGTCTTCTATTGGACTTCAAAGAAAAGTATGAAAAATTGCCCATTCTTCAAAAAGATGATACAAAGAGACAACTATCTCAATTTGTTGGTACTTCTTTTCCCTTAATTTTGGAGCCTAAGGTTCAACCTCATAAAGGATGTCCACTAGGTTCAAAGAAGAGAAATGAATTTAGCTCTACAAGGCGTGAACCTTCAAATTTTGAGATAGTTGAAAAGGCTCATAAATGTAGTGTTTGAAAAGGTGTTGGCCACAATAAAAGTACTTGTCCATTTCAAGTTGCCTCTTAATTCTACCTTTGGAAATGGATAGAAATGTAAGTATTTGCACGCCAAATTCTTTGTATTTTTACCAAGTTTTATCTTTGTTGTAGTTAATATAGATAATAAATTTTTTCAAGTAACATGTTTACAAGTAGTAGAACCAAAGAATGTTACTAACCAAACTATCATTAGGAGCTTAGATATGCAGAGAGCAAGGTACTTCTTATGCATAATAGTCTCATATTTTTATTCTTTCATAATTTTCAAAGTAATTGTACATGTCTTCTTATTAAAGGGAATTGTATCTCATCAAATTTTGCAGTAGTAAATAGTATTATGAGAGATAAATTAGTTTGTTAATTAATTAGTCTTCTTTCTTGTAGGTATTTTGAAGTGGATGGATGGATTCATCCTTATTTCACATGTCTTTTTTTAACACAAGGAAGAAGTGTTGTATGGAATGATACGGTTTAGTTAATGGAGCTAAATTATCTTTTTTGTGGTTATAGATTTTCTCTGCTCTTGTATGGAATGATATAGTTTAGTTAATGGAGCTAAATTTTTGGCAACTATGATGATTTTGTCTATACTTGTTGGTTGTTGCTCTTGTTGCTATCTCTGTTTAACGGTCTTTTCTTTATTTCAATGAATTTTCAGCTATTGACCGAAAAAAGAACAGGCCAATGGAGCTAAGTTTTTCGCTTTCTTTTATTTCCCATGTTATCTGAACAACCCAATGAAGCATCTAAGTAAATATTTATATTTTGTTCTCGAATGGATCCATAGGATTATAATTGTTCAGTGGAGTTCTTCCGATCACCATTTTCTAGTTCAAGAATGGGACATGCCAGATGCAAATGGATCACTAAAGAAATGTTTTGCCTATTCCACCAAAAAAAAAAACAAAAAAAAAACAAAAAAAACAAAAAAAAACCCTATGGTTGCAAGGTTTATTCGTGGGCATGAGTTTCTGCAATAGGTGGACCATATAATTTTGCATAGACAAATATACAGTGTTAATTATTTCTTACTTGATGAAAGGAAAAAAAAACTAAAAATATAGTGCAAGTTGGAAAATTAAGTATAAAGAAAAAGAAATAATATAAAAGTGAAGTAAAAATAAATAAGGTAGGTTAAAGGTAGAATAGGAAAGAGAAAAAATAAAAAAGAACAAAATTGATTAAAAAGTATTAAAAAGAAAAAGGGAGTGTAAGTGGAGAAAAGGGGAGTGGGAAAATCATCTTCCTTTTTTAAACGCTCATTTGGAGTTTTTCAACTCGTATTAGTAATAAATGTTTTTATTCTCAAGGTTTTTCTTTTTTGAATTTGGAATACTTGTTTTTAATCCATTTTGGCCTAATTTGGAATACATAATTAGTAGGTTTTTTGTTAAACGATACTACTGGCGTACCGAATTAATCCAAACTGAACAAGCGGTTAATCGATTTGAATGGTTAAAGGTTCTAATGGTTTGTTAACGAAAGAGAAATTGGTCTACCGAAGATTTTGATTTGGTTAATGGAAGAGCCATCTACCGTTCTGAACTGATCCGTGCTCAGGCCTAATTAGCAGTAGTAAATCTTAGATCCATTTGTAAATTCTCATTTCTTTGATTCAAACTTCTCTCATTTCAAATATATTAATAGTTAAAGAAGTGTTTGATTGTTGGAATGAACAATCTAATTGAATGGAATAAAAAGGAACCATGGGAGTTAGTAAAGATTGTAATTGATGTTATTGATATTTAACTGTCATCTATTGTTATGCATTTTATAAGCAAAACGAAAAAAATTATAGCATTCCTATTGTATTTAAAAATTCATTCATAGATGGTAACACCATCTTAAAAAACAATCTTCTTTTTCATTCTCAATTCGGAGGATGAGGGCCCCTCTTTGAAATACTTCTTGACAAAAAAAAAATTGATGATCCATGAAACAGAAATCATCACCCAACTTTTTGATTAATAATAATCTCAGCCATTAGCCGTTAAATGGAATCATAATTCTTTAAATGGTAAAGTTATCCACTATATTCAAGTAATAATTGGGGGAATAAAGTCGCTATCTATTTCCCAATAAATGAATTAATAGAATTAATATTCAAATAGATAATTAAAATTTGATAGGTAAATCCCCCAAAGTTTTTTGTTGGACCTTTTAGAGAGGCGATAACATAAACTTACACACACTACAGGGATGCTAAGACTCGAATCCAGTACGTTTCTAGGGAAGCAATTACTTCAAATCATTACACTAATGGATCATTTCTCCGCCCCCAATGTACTTATTTAACCAAGATTCCAGCGTAAATCCCATTGGCCAGGTGAACTTTTTCGAAATGGCCAAGTTAGGAGCGGATGTAGGAGCCTTAGAAGACGAACCAGAACTCGAAGAGGGAGAAATCTCTGCAAAGCTAACAGGGGAAGATGAGGGAGGAGAAGGCGGAGAGTCAGCTTCAGGCGCAGTAGGAGCAGCCTTTGGTGGAGTGCTCGATGGATAAGGGGAAGGTGAAGCCTTAGATGGAGCGCTCGATTGAGAAGGCGCATGAGACGTGGCAGGTGATGATGCATGGGTTTTTTCTGTTGTTGAGGCGAGCAAGAGGGAAGCCATTAGCACCAAAACTACACAACTGAATCGACCCATTAGAGAGAGAGAGAGAGAGAGAGAGAGAGATAGAGAGAGTTATGGGGCTTTAGGGCGGTTTAAGAGGCAAATGAAGAAGCCAGGAATGGGTTTATTGAGAGAAGATGTTGGGTTTTATAGAGGGACGCTGAGGAGGCTTGGATTGTAGAACACTGGTCCGTTGGATTGTGAGAAACTAGTTTGAACGGTGGAAATTTCTCCAAGGTGGATTTGGTTGGAGCAAACCTCTGTCTGTTTGTATATTGGGCTGCTTTTCCTAGATGTTGTTGGTAAAGTTGAAGTTGATTATGCAACGGTTAGTTTCCATAAGTCCTAATTTATTGGTCATTCTTGTTCATCATTTCTAAACTTAAAATCATTCATCATTGACCATAAAAAAAACAGTTCATTATTGTTACACAGATCACATCCCACCATTGCCCTTCTCCCCAATTGTGCCAAGCAAGCTCCTTTCTTCAACAAACAATACCGTGAAGAAGACCCAAATCCCATTTCAATTTGTTAATAAGGTGCATAGCAATTTGCCCAGTCCTGCAAGCATCAAACCCATAGTAGCAAGTCTTTCAATCACGTTGTATGTGTTAGACATGAAGATATTATTACGAATTTGGTCACTCCGCCGGCTCTTCATCAGTCTCCCTAAAACTACAACTTCTCTTGAACCCATGGAAGACCTGCAAGATCTCTAATCATTGCAAATGGGTCCATATTCAAACAAATAGGCTTTAATCGTTATCAAATTGAAATACTAATTTACTGAGACATTTGAATGCTCATCGAGTAATGGAAAGACAAAGAGGGAGGGCCATCGGAAGATGGTGTCTGTGCGATGGTAGGGGTGGTTTTCATTTTCTCTATTTTTCTAACAATTTTTTTAATTTTGTCGTGAAGGGTAAAATTGGAGTTTCAAATCCAATTGGAACAATAGTTTAATTTCTTATAAAAATAATACACATGGCAAATTTTGAATGAAGTACTATCGGTTGACATGGTGATACCGTACTATTCTATAATTTCTCCTAAAATAGAGTGTTGCTATTTCCACTCCATGTCATATTTCCCCTCCCACCTTATCTTTAAAATTTTAAAGACAAAACACCCCTTCGTAAAATGACTTCTAAAGACTTAGGGAAAAAACATAACTCACCTATTCTTCAAAAATAACTTAACTTTTAAATTTTTTTAACCAAAAATAAAAATCCCATAGCCCAGCAATCCCTCTCTCCCTTTCCCACCCCAGCCACCTTCTCCGACCCACTCCACAAATCCATCCTTCCATGACCCCCTTGATAAGTGCATTATTTCCTATATTTTTATACCTTTTATATTTGGTTTTTGTAGGGAAAGATAATTAAAAATAGCATTATTACCTTACTCCTTATTTTCAGCTATTTTGCTCTCTTGGAAGGGTTTTGATTGAAAATCGACTTTTCAAATGAATTTTAGTGCAAGGCCAATTGGAGAAGAAATCTAAGACATTGAAGATCATTGTGTCAAAGTTTCATAATTTTATACCCAGTCAAATACTCCAGACTTGCAAGTCAAGATAGCCTAAGTTGAAATCCCGTCAGAACTGCACTACTATGGAAGATTGAAAATTTGAAGACTTTTCCGATTTTTTCTAGTGGCGTGTGATATATGCTTGGAAAGCTTAGATATCAAACTACATTTATCATATTTTTCAAAAATTTTATAGGAAGTGGAAAGACCCTAAAACGTGTGTGAAAGTTGGCTGACGTGTTTCCAAGTCAAAGAAGGATTATTTCCTGGTTTGTTTCCTTAATTGTTTGGGATTTTGTTTTGCTTTAGGAGAGTTTTTCTAGACCTTTTTAGAGTAGGGTTTAGTTGTTTTAAACTATATAAGGTCATCCTAAGCTCTCTCTATGGACCACATACCATATACTTTTTCATCATATTTCAATACACCCACAAATATATTAGAGAGAGAGCCAAGAGTTGCTGCCGCAGTGCTTTTGGAGCTTACGAAGGTGTTGCTATGGAGAATATGAAGATCAAATCCATTTCCCAAATTGGTTTTATGACAACCATTTTTTTGTTTATCTTTTCTTTTGTCATGACCTAAGACCATGAATACTTAATTTTTATAGTTGTATTAATTTCTGATTGCTATTCCATGTTCAGTATTTGTTATTGTTCTTAATGCTTTGAATATCTTGCCAATATTTAATTGATTTGATGACACAAGCAGAGACCGAGGTGAGATATTTGGTGTTTGCTTCTCGTAACAAATACCATGTCTTGAATGAGTGTCCGAGAGGTACTAACATGACTCATACAGTTTTCTTGCAGGTTCTCATAGAACTTAATGGGTTCCTGATTTTCTAAATCCGTTGCTCGAGAGAGAATGGGTTGTCAATTAAGAATATTTTTGGTTGAGCCTGAGATGGGATATTGAATGAATTAGGAGAAACCAACTGTCAACGTAGATAGTAATTATGGTTAATTGGCTATAAGAATTAAGTAAAATTGGTTACGGTAAAATCGGATGCTCTAGTGTCTCATCAACTTGATTTTCCACTGTTAATTAAATTGTTATTTTTCATATTTGTTTTAATTTAGTTTAATAAATCAAACACTCTCATTATTGCATATTTCATCCTCCTAATTCAAAACCCTAGCCGCTCTCTCCCTCTATGAGTCCTAAAGAAAAATTCCATATAAGGGGGAGGAGGAAGAAGCATTACTGCCCCCTCCTCTCCCTCCTCTCTTCTCGTCTTTTCCTTTTAGGTTAGTGAATAAGTCCACTAGGGCATTTTGGATAAAAAGCCCCTTGTGGTGGTTTCTTATAAGCCATGGTTAGATTGAAGTTCCTCATCTCCCTTTTAGTCTATGTTCTCAATCAAATCCTACTCCCTAATGCTACTCATGTTCTCTAAATTTGATTATACATTGTCTTTGACGGAGGTTGCTGCAAATCACCCAATTGTTATTTGGCAAAGTTGTTGTTTTCGTTTATTTGTTCACTCTTATGCGCAAGTAGATCGCTAGAAATCATATTTTCCCCAAATCTGTTACGAATGTGGGGGTGGGTGTGGCCGCAACGGTGCTTCTTCAGGTGGTGGTGGTAGGGTTTGTGGGCTTTATTTAGGCTCATGGGTTGTTTTAGGATTTTGGTTATGTTGGGTTTGTAGGTTTTGTTTGGGCTTATGGCTAAGTGTGGTGATGTGGGCTAGTAGTTTTAGTACGACTTTTGTCCGCGCTAGTTTTGCTTTCAGCATGTTAGTTTGTTACCGTATTGGGATTAGTATTTTAGATGTCTTGTTGATATCTTTGATTGTACCGTTGAAATTTATCTAATGAAGTTTCTACTTGATCAAAAAAAAACTTGTACAAATAAACTTCTGAATTAATCATAATTGGTACTTTAAAGGAAATTACAGTCTTCATCTGAACGACACTTCACTTATCTCTATATTACCTAAACCCTTCCACGACCCACTCTCTTCTTCTCTCCCCCTCACACTTACATCCGTTTCACTCTTGCTCAATGCTCATACTCAAGCAAAGCTTGTAAAGAGAGAAAAGAGAGATCTGGTCTTTGGCGTCTTGCACCAAGGTATATTGGAATCACTCCAATAGAAACTTGAAAAGTTATGGCGTCTTGCTCAATGCTTCCGTATTCCTGCTTGTCTCATCAATGGTGTATCATATTTAAGAAGAATTTGGAAATGGTTGATCATATGTTCATTGCCTGGGATCTATAATTGAATTTGTGGAGGGAGATGGGCATTAGCTGGGTAATTCCAAGGGACTGCTTTTCTCTTCTTAGCCAAACACATAAATTGTTATGGACGTAAGAAGGCCAAAGTTATGTGGGGATGCATGATCATGGTTACGTTATGGGTGGTATCAACAGAGAGAAACAGAAGGATTCTGAAGATTATGCAAGAGCATGCTTTTAGGAGTTATGAGGCAGAATTCATTTTTGGTATGCGGGCTTATGTTTTCTCTAAGTTAGGTATTTTAGGAATAATGGTGGTGGAAAGATAGGATTGTGTTTTTTCAAATTTAAATGGTGGGTGGAAAGATAAAGTGGGTGGGGAAATAGGATAGGGGGTGGAAATAACAACACTCCGAAAATAACATTGTTCCCCTTTATGAAGTACTTCTTAATCAAAATGTTTAATGAACCAAAAAACCGTAGCCCCCTCTCCCCAAAAAACACTCCTACCGCATTTTTCACTTTTATGGGGGAGGAAGCCACTGTTCTTCTACCCCTCTCCCCTCATATTTTTGGTTGAATTATGAATGCAATTTTAGAATTTATCAAAATAATAATAATGAAAATAATCAGTTGGATGAACCCATCATTTAGACTCCCATTGTAGTATATGTCACACTCCACTCTTTAACTAAAATATAAATAAATGTATTACATAAAATAATTAAAAAGGGAGCTCACTATCTTGCTCCCATAATAACTCAATATCTCGAAGAAAGAAATGGCTCAAGCCACATGCATCCACACCTTCGGCCCCCATCATCTAAAATTTGTGTTGCCACCTCCGTATGTAACCTTGCTACTAGGGTTATATGATCAAATATATAAAAAAAACTAGATAAAAACAAAACCAGGAATTGTTGATGTCATAAAAAAAACTAAGCACAACTATCTTCCATGACGACATGCCTAGTCCAGTCGTTTGGTGTGGTAATGTTGCCTAACTCGTCATGAAATTGATACTCCCTAGGGCCATCTTATGAAGAAAATTTTGTTGCTTCGAAAAAAGAAGTAAAGAAACTACTGGAGTGCTTAAGTGAGAATCGAACCTGCAAACTAACTCCATCGAGCGCACAATTGTGTAAGTTTATCTAAGGAACATCTTTGTGGGTCCATTCCGCATTGTATTTCAATCATCCTAACTATCCATCTTTTACATATTCCGTCAAAGAAATCAGTTGATCACTCAATTAATAGTTGTCATTTTAGTGTATTCTTGAAACAATGCATTCAATGATTTTCAATTTGATGGTTCCGACCTTTAAAATTAAATTCATAGTAAATCAATTTGATAAGGACCCTTAGGTGCTGAACGGTAACATTTATATGTGACCGCCATTTGATTGTCAAAATTTCCTTTTACTTGCTAAAGTTCAGTCTTGAGCACGAAGATTTCTTTTTTTCTTTTTGGTCAAAAATCCTGCGTTCTTTGCTTTGCCAATGCCCAGTGACAAAGCTGGCAGCAGCTGCTTTTGCTAAAGTTGAAGGCTTTCCAGCTGGAAATATCATTTGACACCACAAAATTGGATTCGATAATTAAATAAAATGTCTCCATTTAATTTTGTATTCCCACACAACTGTGCTACAAATTTAAGCATTAAAAAAACAAATAAATTGAATCGGTACAATAATTAGTGAATAAATAAAAATCCATAAACACTCACTAAAAATACTCATAATTAAAAACCCACTCTACATAACCAAGACAGCAGCGAAAAACCCAACGGCCACAGATCCGGCGGCGGAGAATCTATTCAAAATGGCGCCGTTGGTGGCGGGTGCGGGAGCCTCAGAGGGCGGTGCAGAGACTGAAGATGGAGGGATCGCTGGAGATTCAGGGGAAGCGGATGGGGGAGAAGGTGGAGAGTGAGAAGGAGCAGCCGACGGTGGAGTGCTCAAAGGAGAAGGCGAAGCCTTGGGTGGAGTGCTCGATGGAGATGGGGCCGCGGCATGTTTGGGAGAGAGCGCAGGGGACTTGGCTGGTGACGATGTAGGGGATTGCGCCCTTGTTGAGGCCAACAAGAGAGAAGCCATTAGCACCAAAACGACGCTGCTGAATCTGGCCATTGTTGTAGAGAGAGAGAGAGAGAGAGAGAGAGAGAGAGAAAGAGTTGGCAAAAAGAGAGAGGGTTGAGAGGCAGAGAGGCGATGGATGGGTTTAAGGAGAGCAGGGAGAGGGCATTTTATAGAGTGAAGGGGAGGACACTTGGATGTGGAATGGACCGTTGGATTATTAGGAGCTTATTTGGACGGTAAAGATTTTAGCCTTTTGAGAGAAGGTCGGGTTGGAAAACGTGTTACCAACTCAGGCGAAACGCAGTTTGTGTATTGACCTTGTTTTGTAGCCGTTGGTTGCAAAGGTTGAGTCTCTAACGGTTAGTTTTCCTACGGTGCAGATGGCAAGTTTGGCTGATTGTGTTTCTTTTTGTGTTTTCTTTTTTGCCAGTGCAAATAGTGGTTTTATGCCAACGGATCCTCCTCTTGCAGTTGAGGTACAGGTTGGAAAGGGTTGCTTTATTTTAAAGAGTTGTGATTGGCACGTCATTTTGCACTTTATATTAAGGTGCAATTTTTCTCTTATATTTTTCTAATGAAGCAGTGTAGGATGACTGTTTTGGAATGCCATAACAATTAAGGACCCGTTCGGTACCCTACTTAAATTTAATTTTATAAACTCAAAAACAGATTATAAATCCAAAGCTTAAAAAACCCATTTGGTATGTCTATTTTTTAGAACTCAAACCCAAAAAGAACTCAAGACACCCCCCGTTATTGAAAACAAAAAAAGTGAGGTTTGAGAGTTCTCTCTCTCTCTCTCTCTCTCTCTCTCTCTCTCTCTCTCGTCGGTTGGTGGTTATGAGTCGACGTCATCATTTGCAGCTCCGTGAAGGCCTCCTTCGTCCACTACCTCCTTGGTCTGACCCGACCGCAACCAAAATTGATAAATCTTTTTTCATGTTTTGGGTTTTTAAGGTTTCCACGGAAAACCACACATATTTTTCCTTTTCTTTTGTTAATTTCAATTTGGGAATCTAGGGTTTCTGATTTTAATTTTAATTTCAATTTCTTTTAGATCTTAAAAATAGTTTAAAATCACTATTTGAAAACTCATATTTTTAAAAAGAATCATAGTTTTTGAGTTCTTTCCAAAAAAAAAATTCATAGTTTTTTATTTTAATTTTTTTGAGTAGGATACCAAACATGCCCTAAGTTATTCAAAACAAGTTATTTCACATACAAACTCAACTAATGTAAATTTTTTTTTTTTTTTTGTCGTTCACTAAAGAGGGGGAGGGGGAAGTAATATATTAGATTGTCTAAAGATTGTCTCCTATGTGAATCACACCCGAGTGCATTTTAGCGGCCAGGGTAAAGAGTTGTACAGGTGGCTTTATCTAGTGTATAGATTAGTTATGTGTTAAATACTTTTCTGTAATCTTTTCTCAATTAATTACTATTACTAAGAATCACAATTTCCTTTACAGGGGAGTAGGAAAAAAAAAATTTCAAACTCACAAGAGAAAACAATGGCAGATAAAAATTTGGATTAATTATGAAAAATTACTTCAAAATTTTTTATTTTTAACTTTTGTGAAAACTTTAAAAATCATTTACCGAAAAGAATTACAAAAAATAAAATAAAAATGAGTGTGTTGTTAACAGTGTTGTCCGTCGTTGGATTTAATCCAACGGCAAGTGACCAAGAAACTCGCTGTCCGCAGGACCAGGAGGACGGAACTGTAAAAGAGAAAAGAAAAGAGCAAATTTTAATTTAAACTCTAGTCTGATTAAATATTTAATGTCGAAGCTATCTCATTTGACGATTTGAGTTTTAATGAAAGAACAATTTTTAGGTTCAACTTCAACACAACTAGCTCAGCTCAGTGTGAGGTGGCAATAGCTGTTGTTGGCAGATGCCAACGACTACTTATTTGTAATTCTGGACCCAATGCAGGGCTAACTTGAGAATAATTATATGTATCGAAAAAAAAAATTTAAGAAAACAAATGTCTCGTTTATATTCCCATATAACTGCGCTACAAATTTAAATTAAAATAAATAAATAAATAGAATTAAATTGATACAAATATTAAATGGATAATTGTGAAAAAACCCATAAACCCCCCCCACTCTACATAACCAAAACAGCAGCGAAAATCACAACGGCCACAGATCCGGCGGCGGAGAATCTATTCAAAACGGCACCGTTGCTGGCCGGTGCGGGAGCCTCAGAGGGCGGTGCAGAGACTGAAGACGGAGGGATCGCTGGAGATTGAGGGGAAGCGGATGGGGGAGAAGGCGGAGAGACGGCGACGGGAGACTTAGAAGGAGCAGCCGACGGTTGAGTGCTCAAAGGAGAAGGTGAAGCCTTGGGTGGAGTGCTCGATGGAGAAGGGGCAGCGGCATGTTTGGGAGAGTGCGCAGGGGACTTGGCCGGTGACGATGTAGGGGATTGCGCCCTTGTTGAGGCCAACAAGAGAGAAGCCAATAGCACCAAAACGACGCCGCTGAATCTGGCCATTGTAGAGAAAGAAAGAGAGAATTCGCACGAACAGAGAGAATGAGAGAGAGTGAGGGTTTAAGAGGCAGAGAGGCGAAGGATATGAGTTTAAGGAGAGCAGGGAGAGGGGCCTTTTATAGCGGGATATGGTGAGTAGACTTGGCTGAGGGATCGCCGTTGGATTATTAAAATCTTGTTTGTGGCGAAATTTAAGGGACTTGGACGGTGGAGTTTTTCTTCTGATGACAGAGAGGGTCGGTTTAGAAAACGTGTTACCAACTCAGGGCGAAACGCGGTTTGTTTACTGCGCGGGTTTTATGGCCGTTGGATGAAAAGTTCAGCCTATAACGGTTAGTTTTCCTACGGTGCAGATGGCCGGTGATAAGGTGATCTGGCGATTTGCTTTTTGTCTTTTTCATCGGAAAGTACAGATTATGATTTGAAAGCAAGCAAATCGTCTCTTTCATTGAAATTGGAGTCAATATATTTCCGTAGTTTAAGGAACATGGGAGAACAGAAAATCAGTCTCTTTTTGTTTTTTTCTCTTGAAGTTGTGGGCCGAAGCCCACAATGAAAACAAACTTCACATAATTATGGGCCAAGAAATGAAAGAGAGAAGCCCACAACCCTTTATGTTAAATGATGTGTGCAAGGCCCATATCTGTTAAAATGGCCTGCAAATTTAAATGTAAGGATCCAAAACATCACGATAACATACGTCGATTTTTTATTGGACATTTTTTTTACTCATGGGCTCTTAACAATTAATATACAAGTCTAGTTTTACCAATTGGGCCAAAACTCCATGAAATGACCCTAAACCCTAAACTCTATAGTCGCTCGAAATTGAAATTATCTCTCCATTTTTTTACCAACTTCTAACTGAATGACTTAAAGTAAATGAATTAGTAAGTTGATGAGTTAATACGATACTAACTACTCATTTGGGCCAACTGATCACAATGTGGTTTCACTAAGTGAACCGTTTGGTTTTTAGATCCTTATTTTAACAATCATCGTTTGCATTTGTCTATATAGTGGTGATCAACTATATAGACAAATGCAATGTTTACAATAAAACAATGAAAATAATCACCATGATATATTAAAATGGTTAGAGGGTTTCAAGTAGGCTGATTTGTTTTAAGGCATAAATGGAATATCCCAATCATGATATAATATTGTATAATAAACCGAAAACCAACGTTTAATGCTGTATTAGCCTACTAATAATTTAGTAATTGTTTGTGCATCCGCACAAAGCCCTCGAGAATGTCAGCCTGCAAACAAAAGTGAGAAGCTGACAACTAAGGGAGCATTTTTGCTCACTACTTTAACCCAAGATGTACAATCACTACCCTTTTCTACATTTGACATGTGTTCATTTCCATAAAATATAAAGTAAATAGTTAACAATGTTTATGTCAATGGACACATGTCAAGTGTTAAAAAGGATAGTAAATGTACACCAAAGTAATGAGCAAAAATATTTCCAACAACTAATGCCTTCTGTTAAATGATGTGTGCGAGGCCCATGTTTGTTTGTGCTTAGCAGTTAACTTTTGGGTTTTTCGAAAACCCAAAACTTAAAAAAAAAACATTTGTTCAGCAAAAAACAAACAACGTTTGCCAACACCTCAATGACTCGGTCTCTATTGCTTTTAGGAAACAAAAAAGGAGAAATAAAAAGTTGAAAATAGAAAAGGGAAAGGGTCATAGTCAAGGAAGGCGTGCGAGAAGACGAGTAGGAGGAAAACTTTGGTTTGGGCTTTTGCATCCTCCCCCGTCGTCAAAGGAGTGTTGTGTTATCCAACCAACGACGAGCATTTTGACCCTCATTTCTCAGTGGATAGGGACACAGACAGAAAGACGAATCTCCTCGACCTTCCTTTCAATTTCTTTCTCTATATTGCTTGCGTGGACGGCCGCACGTGCCTTTTCTCCACTTCTCACCCTTCATTGTCGTAATCCCATTGTTGCATTGCATCACCCGCCTGTGACTCTCTATACACAACGTGTACAACAATTACAAGGAAGATCCTCTTCGGATCTTAAGATTAAAAAAAGTCAAAACGTAAACGAAACAACTAAATTAGGATAATCTCGAAACCAAATACAGAGAAGGACGTAAAAATAAACGACTAAATGATCTGCTACCATATTTGTTTCTTTGAAATTGTGGCTTTACATCTAGAATTATTCACATTATTTCTTACTGTTGAATTCCCACTTCAATTCTTGCAACCATAGATGGTATCTCAGTATCTTTTTAATTTAAGAATAAATATAATTATGAATTGAGTTTATGAAAGAGTTATTTATATTGACACTCCTTGAGGTTTCTGGTGTTTTCACAAAACTTTTGAAATTCCGCAAAAACAATTTTTGAACTGAAAATTAACTTTGGATGAGGAAATTTAAAAGCATGATAAAGGAATTCATAAATGATGAAATTTAAAATGACGGAAATTAATGTTATAGAATTTATAAAGTTTCTTGTTTGGGTAACGAATTTAAATACGAAATTTAACATTTATTTGCAAAGTTTTTATTTTTATTTTTTATAAACTCAATCTCTCTTGGAATTTTAGAAATGACGAATTTTTAGATAGAATTTAAAGTTGGGATTTATGACCTCCGAATTCCATGTTTTTTCTCATGCGGAATTTCTAAATTTCTATGTTTTTTTTTAAAATCTAAACACGGGAATTGGTTCATGTTAATTTAGAAATTCTGACTTTTGTCAAAATCTCAAGTTTATTTCCCTCATCCAAATGCACTATAAAGGATATTTGTGAAAACAATTTGAAACCTCAAGGAATGTTAATGTAATTTCCGAAACCTCTGAGAATTTTGTGAAAACACCAAAAATCTTAGGGATGTCAGTGTAAATAACTCTTTGTGAAATTGGTGGGATGTATGTGCAACAATGACGTGCATGATTACATTTCACAGTCATTTAAGCTTCTGCTAAATTAAATTGACGGAATTTAGTCTAAATTGAAAATGGCAACCAACTATAATGGTCAAGTTGCTAAATTAAATTGACAGAATTTAGTCTAAAACTTTAACTTCTAGGGCAGTGATCTCATGTTCAAAGTACATAGCACTTGGCGATATGTTTGTGTGAGAGAAAAAAAAAAAAAAAAAAAACCCTCCCCTACCTAGCTTTGACAAAAAAAAACTTATGTACAATTGAACAAAAAAAGAACAAAAAATTGTAGTTTACTGTGCTTTAAACTACTCCGCATGAAGATGAAAAGTCAGAAATTATTTGAAAAACTCTCTACCAAACAACATAGTCTAGAAAGCACAATAAAAAACCATTTTGGCAATTTCATCTAAATTTAGGACCTTCTTCCGTTTTTCTCTTTGGGCTTTCTTTTTGATAATGATCTCCCTTAATTTTTCAAAACGTCCCAATTTACCCCTTACAATCAAATTTGTCAAATTCATGTCAAATTGAGGATTGTTTTCATCCATTCCGGGGGCATTGTTAATAGAAAACTACTATAAATTTTGACAGGTTAGGCGGTAGGGGCAAATTGGCATGTTTTAAAAGAGTA
This sequence comes from Prunus kanzakura, assembly GCA_020521455.1. Taxonomy (NCBI): domain Eukaryota; kingdom Viridiplantae; phylum Streptophyta; class Magnoliopsida; order Rosales; family Rosaceae; genus Prunus; species Prunus kanzakura. The sequence continues at coordinate 318,649 of BPUM01000828.1, forward strand.
GAGGTGCTCATAACCAAACTAAAAGTTGAGGGATAAATCGGAAGAAAGTCAAAAGTTCAAGGGCAATGTTAAAATTTTCCCTATGTAATTTATATGATGATTCCCTTTTATCCTTTGAAAGGGCAAAAATAAAATGAGATGATTAAGTAGTTTTGTTCTTTTCCCATGTTGTTTTAGTAGCATATATATGGAAGTATTCTCAAAACAATTTTAAGATACAAACGAATGAGACTAACAATGTGTTAATCAAACACACAACTATATTTTGGACCATTCAATTTAAAAGAATAGAAGAATACGTAATATTGAAAAATAACTTTTAAAGAAAAAAGAGGAATCACTTTTACTTTTGGTTTTTTTTTTTTTTTTTTTGATTGAGTTCTCAAAGATGAGCTCATAAGTTTTGAAGAGCACTTCCACCGCAAGGGTTTAGACCAGGTAGGAGGGGGCCCTAGGCCAGTGAGATGATTCTAGCGCGCACAAAGCAGCCTGGGCAAGATGTGGGGGCCACCAACCCCAGCAAGCCCAAAGGCAGATCCAGCCCTTGCTATTGCCTAGGTTTGTTGACATCATGTTGATGCTAGGCTGGCGTTAGCGCACTTTTCAAATTTGTTTTCCACTGCTACAAGGCACGTGGCAATACCTGGGGCGTTCGATCAAATATTCCACTACAATCCAACAACTGCCATTTTTTATGTAATAAATGTGGGAACCGAATTAATTCATAACCCTAGGTCAAATAATTCCTTCCATTTGGGGATTATTTGACCTAATTGGGAATTATTCAATTTAATTGGGGATTACCCAATTAAATAGAATGTTACCTAATTAGGTTGAGGATTGATTTGATTCCTACGAATATTCTCAATTAATGGAAGAGTTACCTAATTAAATTAGGTATTGATTTGATTGCTACCCTGATTAGGGATTTGATTTAAACCAAATAAATCAAATCCCTAATTAGTCAAATCTCGCCAAATTGGGGAGGAATAATTCCCTTCCATCTGCGGAATTATTCCTCTGAAACCTTAGCTCCCGAGACCTCTATAAAAGGATGGCCACACACAAGGGTTGAGGTACGTCTAAAATTACTACCAAATCTCTGCAGAAATTATTTCTCACAAACCCTAGCTGCCACTCTCTCTCTCCCTTTTACACAAGGCTCCGGCCACCACTTACGGCTCCGGCCACCTGGTTTTCACCACACATATATATTCCCGTACCCTATTTTAGCTATAATTTCTCTTTAGATCGATTGAACTGACTTAGGCATTGGAGGGCCTTTGGCCAACACCCCCCGGGTGTGGTCCTCTCCTTGCTATTCATTTTGCAGGGAGAAAGAGAAGCGGAGAAGACGAAGAAATCTGTCAACCGAATATTCCCGTGGAAGGAAATTTGATCCCACAATATAAATTTTAAATAATAAAATTAATTTTAAAAGTTTAAGTAAAAAAATATAAAATAAATTAAAGCGAATTGCCATTGCCCATAGGGGTGGAAACAAAATTGTAAGGGATGCCACTATTAAATAATAAGATTAAATTTTAAAGTTTAAGTAAAATAAATATAAAATAAATTAAAATGAATAGTAATTGCCCTTGCCAATAAGGATGGAAACAAAATTGCTAGGGCTGCTAGGGCTGCCACTATTCACATGAATAGTGACAGCCCTTGCCCATAGGGGTGGAAGTGCTCTTATGGGACCAAAGGCCAAAGAAAAACTAACTAACTAGTCCTTGGATTAGGTCTAGGTCTAGGCCTAGCCATGGTTACCAATCAATACGTATTAAGCATACCTTTCTTCCCCATTCTTCGTCCCTACCCCAATGTCAAGTGAGGTAGAGTAGAGCTCTATAAGAGAACTTCCACCCCTTTGGGCAAAGGCAAGGGCTATCACTATTCACATGAATAGTGGCAGCCCTTGCAATTTTGTTTTCACCCCTGTTGGCAAGTGCAAGGGCAATTACAATTCACTTTAATTAATTAATTAATTATTTTTATACTTAAACAATTAATTTTGAAAAAAATTTCGGATAAGATTTTCGGTTGCCATGTGTCATTATTTATTATAAAATTCTCATCTCAAATTTCCGATTAAATTTTAGGATAAGATTTTCGGTTGCCACGTGTTCATATTTATTATAAAATTCACATCTCACTCATCATACAATTGAAATACTTACTCACTTATCATACAATTGAAATACTCCCGGTTCTCATAGTTCGGCACAATCGAGTACAGGAATGACTTAATCATTTGCAGAGGTAGTTCCACCAGATCACGACATAGGGAAGTATTTTCCTTTGAAGGATATAATAGTGCCATTATTTCCGACAAGGAACGCACCACTCGAACCGACTGCGGGCATTGTTCACTTAAAGAGCCATGGGTACTTGACCAAAAAAAAAAAAAAAAAAAAAAAAGGAGCCATGTGTAATGGTTTTCCTCTTTTTTGTTTTTCCTTGAATAATCTATTTAAAAAAATAAAATTGGAAATGCAAGAAAATATCAACAACAAAAAAGACATTAAATTGAATTAAACGACAATTAATTTTTTTTATCTCGTCGCCAAGATTTTAACCGCTTAGAACATTTGTCCAAAACCCTCCGGCTTTGATGGAAGAGGCCGTTTGTATTTTTACACAAATGGAATTTTGTAGTAGAAAATTTGGTGTGGAAAGTGAAAAATATTGGAAGGAGATGAATTTGTAAGAAGATTTGGTGTGGAAAGTAAATAATATTGGTAGATATTTATAGAAAAAATTTCTAAATTTTTTTGGTCCGTCGGATTTCTCAAAAAAAATTTATCCGAGCATCCAGAAAGCGCCACGTGACTTCTTTCCGTTGGAGCGTGTCACGCCTAACATAAAATTAAATGAAATTAAAAATAAAAAGCTATTTAACCAGTGTGAAATAGAATTTATTTCATCAAAATGCAATTGAACCAACCCCTTCCGCTCCGCCCCATCCTCCATCGTCCATAACCCATACCCCATACCCCATCCTCCATTCTCCATCCCCCATCCTCCATACCCCATGCATTAATTGTGTAGATAATATATATATTTCACCGAAATCTAGGGGCACGCAACGGATACAAAATCTATTGATATAGTATTAGGAAAATTGTATTTATACTACTCCAACTGCTCACTCTACGATCCTTTTAATTAAGTTCTAATTTTGCAAATGTAGATCAGGACAATTGGTTAAGTTACTATATCGTTTCTTTTGTACATGAGTTCGATCCCTCTCTTCATCCATGTAGTAGTTTAGAAACATTATAAAAATATAGTCCTAATTTTACCATTAACAAAATTCTAAAAGCTGCAAGAGGAAAATTGAAATTAAAAAACCTAGCAATCCCACCAACCATGCCGTCCCACTTTCTCTCTCTCAACCAGATTTGAACTCAGCAAGTTACCCGTTGCTAAATCAGAAGTCTTTATGTAAAGAAAGAGAAGAAATGAAAGAGGACATGGAAGGATGACCGGTGAAGAAGGGACTAGGAGAAGGGGTCCGAGGAAGGAGGATGTTCTTCTTTAAATTGTTATATTTATCAACAGTCAACTTTTTAGTCTACTTGCGTGAGAGCCATTGCAGAGCATTTGTTAAGCAATTAAAAGGTCAATCTCATTATAAATTTATAGACCACAAGATGCGAGAGACATGTATTACACTTGATGCATACGCACAAATAAATTTCTCCTATTTTAATTTCCAATGCATATTCTTGTTTCTTTTATTTGCATCAAATGCATCTTCTGCCTTAAAATAAGAAAAGATTTTGTGCGGTAATTTTTTTTTTTTTTTTTTTTGGTTTTGTTTTGTTTTTTTTCTATCTTCCCTATCCAAGATAAGGTAAACTCCCAAACAAACTGGCGGATGGGCACCACAGTGCAGAGGTTGGGGCTTTGCCCCTTCCTAGGAGTGGTCTCAGGCTCGACCCCCGCATCGGCGTGTGTGAGTTTGTAGATATTTATCGACCCTTTCATTAAGAGAGGCCTTAAAAAAAAAACCCAAAAAAAAACAAAACAAAACCGTGGGACTCCCAAGATGGAATCCACCTTTTCTTTTAATAATTAAAAAATAAAATAAGTGAGCCCACAATATTGACCACAGAGGCACCAACAATACATATTAGGATAAAATAAAACAAATTGTGAATCGAGAGCAAATTCAGAGACTATTGGTATTAAAAACTCGAAAATAACAAAGGACTTGTAGTTCAAGTGGTTAAGAGTAATTACTTATGCACTTGATGTTCTAGGTTCAATTACCTCCTTACTCAATATCGCTTGTATATAAAAAATCCGAAAATAAAATAAATATATGAGTCATTTTTCCAATATTATCATGCCTTTTTAAAATTTATTATTATTATTATTTTTTAGGGATTTTATAAATTTTTTTAATTATCAACGAGGAGATCAACATCTTTATTCAATTTTTTTTAAAAAGTTCGTACCATATGATGTGTTATTGTTTTCTGATTGGTTGGGGACAAAGCTTCGTCACCCGCGAGTACAAACCTCTTCCTTCTATATAAATCGCCATTGCTTCATAATCTGTTCCCTGTCCGCCTTCCTTCGTTTTGCTTCTTCTTCTTTCATCCTATAATCTAAAGGGAGCCATTTCAGTGGGAAGGTCTCAAAAGAGTCTGATTTTGGGCTCTGCCAAGGCTTCTCCAACAATCCCATGGCTTCCATCAACGTCTCTTGCCCTTCTACAACTCCCCTTTCACGACCTCAGTGAGTTTTCTTTCATTTCTTCAGCTTTTTATCTGTTGTATTAATCTTTTAAGTTAAAACCCATCTGGGTTTTTGTGTTCTTGATGTTTTGTAGCTTTTTTCCTTTACATCTTCTACAGATGTCTTGTTTGATTGAAATTTGCTCATCAAATGTGGACTTGGATTGTGGCAAGATGCTAATGCGTTGCTTAATTCTTTGAACTTTTATTTATTTATGTTTTTAGCTGTATACTTCATGCTATTATTTATTTTTTCATTGTTTACCATATGTTTGTCATATCATATGATTTGCCTCTTAAGAACTCTTATTTGTGATTGTTGTTGTGTATGAGTACGAATTTTCTCTAGTTGGTCAGATCCAACAATTCGATTAGTTAACAATTTTAAGTGCTCAGATAATGGAAGTTACAAAATAATAAAAAAATTTGGCGGCTTTGTTTGTCTGCTTGGGAAATAGTTTTGGACAACCTTCTTTTGAGGAAAAACAAAAATTTGACAATTTGTTGTGTCCATTGGTTTCACTCAATTTGAAGGAAACAAAAATAGATAATATCATAAAGCTGTACCCTTTTCTGATATACTTGCAAATAAAAACTTTTTCAAAGGCTTTGCTAAGATTGGTTTTGAGATATAAACTCTGAGAACCGCACTTTTTTGCAGAACACATAACCAAATAGGCCCTTTAAGTATTGAACGTTTCAACTGTTACGTTAATGTAACTGATTAATAGTGTAAATAATACAGTTGTAGTATTCATGTGTATGTTACTTATTTTTTTCTTTTCGTATCTCATGAACAAAGCAATACAATTGATGATTGTTTCGGCTGTAACTCTTAGGAGAAACTTTAATTTATGGTAGACTTATTTTAAGGCCTGGATTATTCAACAACTGGTTCTCTTCATAAAAGGATGTCGAATGCATTTTATATGCTGAGACGTTCCTATCTAGTTAATATCTTCAACTATTTGCGTTAGCTACACAATCTACTCACACCATTTTGCTATGTTTCGTGTTATCCTTTCTCTACCACTATTTTCATCTCTTGGTACTTATTGGCATTCTATTTTGTGTAGGGCATGCAAAAATTTTAAATTGTTCAATGGGTTGCATACTCTGAATCTTTCTCTGTCTAATGGGAACACGTCTAGTATAGCCTCGATCCAGATGGGTAGTAAATTTTCATTCAGTAATAAGGGGGTTTCTCGAATCAGAGCTACAATGGTGTCTGAAGAGGGTGACCTTGTTTATACTAATGGCAATGTTGCAGTGACAAATAGTACTCTCATTGATGATCAGTCAGTTGGGATTGAGATACAGCCGGATGCAGTAGCATTTGGAACACTTTCAGCAGATACTGTTCCAACAACTAGTGGTTTTCCGGTTGATAATGATGAATTTGATTTGGATTGCCCCACAAAAGGATTTGCTTCCATCCCAGAGGCCATTGAAGACATTCGCCAAGGAAAGGTTGCTTATTTTATGTGCTTTTTTTCTTGTCTTATAGACTGGTGGCATGGCACTCTTTTGTCCACCTTTTTTTGAAGTATATTTCCATGAGTAATTGAAATTACTATTGCAGATGGTAGTGGTTGTAGACGATGAGGACAGAGAAAATGAAGGAGATCTGATCATGGCAGCGGAACTAGTAACCCCTGAGGCTATGGCTTTTATTGTGAAGCATAGCACTGGAATAGTGTGCGTGAGCATGGATGGAAAAGATCTGGAGAGGTTGCAACTACCTCTAATGGTAACACAAAAGGATAACGATGAGAAGCTTCGAACAGCATTCACCGTGACAGTGGTAAGTATTCTTATTATTTGACATTTTATTTGAAAATTTTAACTTTTCCTTTCAATATTGTAATTTCATGACTTAATATTGATCTCTTATTTGACATTCTAAGCTACAATAGATTAATTCCTCATCTCAGCAGGGCAGACCTGCAATTTTAAATTTGAGCTCTCCTATCTTATCACGAAAAAGAAAACAATGATAATATGCGAGTTCTCTTTCTAAAGAGACAGTGCTGAGACAATGCAGTTTGTTCACAATGAATATGTTAGAAAAAATGCCAATGTATCATAGGTTTGAATGTTAAATGTACTAACATATTTTAGAAAATCAATGACCACAACAGTAAGTACAATAACAAACCCATTAAAAAACTTATACTCTCCTGTTTAGGATATTTACCTGAATTGTCCACTGACAATATTTCCAGTTGACTCAACTGCAGTGTTGTGTTTTATGGAAGGTTTTGTAAGTTAGTTGTTGATGTTTTTCATTTGCGTACTTATCTAACTCTTTCTCAACTTTGATTTTGCATTAATAACTTTTTTAGGATGCAAAAAATGGTACAACCACAGGGGTATCTGCAAGTGATAGGGCAACAACAGTTTTAGCTCTTGCTTCTAGAGATTCAAAACCTGATGATTTCAACCGCCCAGGTCATATATTTCCACTGAAGTACAGAGAGGGTGGTGTTTTGAAAAGAGCTGGACACACTGAAGCTTCTGTTGATCTTGCCGTGCTAGCTGGATTGGATCCCGTCGCTGTTTTGTGTGAGGTTGTTGATGATGATGGTTCAATGGCTAGATTACCAAAGCTTCGCCAATTTGCACAGCGGGAGAATTTGAAAATTGTATCCATTGCTGATTTAATAAGGTAAAATTATTGCCCACTTTTGGACAAAATCTACTGTATACTAAGTTAACTGCAGTTGCTCCATGAAAGCCTACATTTTCGTCTGCGACTTTAAATATAGGTAGAATTATTTAACCTGTGGTTTTAAATGTTTTATAGCTTGATGAAAGCCTACATTTCACCTGCATTTTCACGGCAATATATATTTATGCACATATTTTATATGCAATAGCTCATAAAGTACAAACATTTTATCTCATAGATTCATCGATCCCTATTCTTTTGTCAGGTCAATGTATAAATAAATGTATGCATGTATCGACTATTTTCTTTTCAATTTTATACTTACCCTCCATCTTATTTGTTATGGTGTTGCATTTTCATTCAAGCATAAATGACTTAACTGATCCAGTGCTCGGACATTGGCAGGTATAGGCGGAAGAGAGACAAATTAGTTGATCGTTCTGGTGCTGCAAGGATACCTACAATGTGGGGACCTTTCACAGCCCACTGTTATAGATCCATCTTAGATGGGATTGAACATATTGCAATGGTTAAGGTATGCACTGTTTGTTCTGTTGGTATTCAATCTATTTTTAATTTGTTTATCTCAGTTACAATGTAAAACAAAGTTATTGGTTGCACTCACTTGTAATACTAGAATACTAGACTTTTTATACCAAAAATAGTTATGTAGCTGGTAGACAAAGTTACCTGATGACCAGAATGAAAATATGTCTGAAGCCTAGGCCAATCTGGTCCTGTTAGATCGTTCGCCTGAATGCGGGATCCATAATTTCTTTTTCTTTTTCTTTTCAATACTATAGTAATGTTTAATTTATAACCTAAGTCTATGGTATAAGCAGGGTGACATTGGGGACGGACAAGATGTTCTAGTGAGAGTACATTCAGAATGCCTCACAGGAGATATATTTGGATCGGCCAGATGTGACTGCGGGAACCAGCTCGCACTTGCAATGCGGCAGATTGAGGCTAACGGCAAGGGTGTCTTGGTGTATCTACGTGGTCATGAAGGAAGGGGCATCGGTTTGGGTCACAAGCTTCGTGCTTATAACCTACAGGATGCTGGACGTGATACAGTTGAAGCCAATGAGGATTTGGGGTTGCCTGTTGACTCACGAGAATACGGCATTGGTGCCCAGGTACTTCCTAGTAAAAATTCTGTGTACTGGCATTTTGAAAGTAGACTGCATTACTGTTTCACGTTGGTAACAAATTAACTGGGATTTCTTTATTGAGCATTCGATTGCTCGGCAATCAATGTTGATTCTGTCTGGCCTCTAATGACATGCTTAAGTTCTGATATTTCGAAACAATTTATTAGCCATAGAGGTCTGGATCTGATCATAATGTTGTTTAATTAAGTATTGGTCTTTATCTTGCATGAATTCTGTTAAATTTATCGGATAGTTGAAACTCAAATTTGAAGATTTCAAGAGTTTTAACATAGAGGAGTAGTTATGATGAATATTGACAAGTCATTTGTTCTGCAACGTATAATAGTTCTCATATTGCATTCAAGAGTCGAATGAATGCTGGTTTATACAAGCTTGAAGGAAAAACTTACTCTCAGAGACTATCAGTTATAAGGAATCTTTTTATTATTTCATAGAACAGTGAACTTTATCCTGTGACTATCTTTTTTAAACCCAAATACTTGCATATTCAAGAGTACCTTTCTCTTGGTAAAACTGAACTATTGGCTTATTCATTGCAGATACTAAGGGACCTCGGTGTTCGAACAATGAAGCTGATGACAAACAACCCTTCCAAGTATGTTGGGCTTAAGGGTTATGGTTTAACAGTTTCGGGCAGAGTACCATTAGTAACTCCCATTACTAAGGAGAACAAGAGGTATTTGGAGACTAAACGTGCTAAAATGGGTCACATCTATGGGTCGGAATTTAGTGGCCCCTTGAGTAGTCTTATTATTGGCAATGGGAAACAGAATGTTGATTCCACAACTGATGTCATGTCAAGCTCATAAGCCTGGTTACCTGCCCGTGCCGACACAGTTCGTCTGAGATGCGAAGAAGAGAGGTCTTCTTGTCATCCCATAGCTTATTATGATTTGATTAATTCTTTGGATTCAAGACTCAAACTAAACTGGGAGCCTTCCTCACAAGCTTAGTAAAAAATTTCATTAAAATTGGGATTCAAGACTCAAACTAAATTGCAGCATTTTTCATTTTTTCTGTAAGTTGTAACATAGGCAGATATCCCATTTTGGCGACTTATGAATTTGTCAGAATTAATTTACCAAGGTCAAGGTGTAAGAATGCACTGCATTTACAAAATATAGCATTGTTGTAAAACTTTGTAATATGTATTTTCTGTTACGTTGGAAGGAATTGAATCCTTGACTGATCATATCAAAGGAAAATGCAATAAGCCCATCTGTAGGGTTAATATATTAAAACTCACAAGAATGAGTAATTGATTGTGCATGGTATACAATTCTAGATCCTTCTTTTTATTTATTGAAATTTTCGAATGACTCGGTATATACAACACAACTTTTCAATTGAAGGATCAATCAAATTAGTTTATTTGATGAACATTCTTGTTGGGCCTTATGCCTTGTATTTCAACGATTCAAACATTCTTATTCGGCCCTTATGTTAATGACAAATTCTCAAGTGTTTTAATTATTTAATTGTTGGTATTTTCCCTTTTTTCTTCTTTAAGCTGGAAAAATAAACATTGATCGCAACAATTTTTTAAGTTGGCCTATCTCTTCGTCCAAAAAACACCCACGCCGTTGACGGTGAAAATGTAAAGGATCTTACTGGCCTTCAACCTGCCCTTGTGGTTTAGTGCGCTTGCACTAACTCCTAGTGGTCTTGGGTTCGAAGGTTGGTACAACATTCTCAACAAAACCAAAAAAATGTAAAGGATCTTCTTACCTTTAGAAATTGAACAATCAAACAATTGAAATTGATTACTAATTGCAATTTTAAGAAAAAATAGGTTACCATCCGTGAACAACTTTTGTTGATATTAAAGGATCTTCTTACCCATCGCCATTTATTAGAAGGAAACATTTACATCTCATGACTTGGAAATGAATTTAGCCACAATATATAACACCTAAACATTCATAATGACGGATTGATTATGGTTATTCTAGTTGAACTAAGTCTTTTTCATGTTAACCCAATTATCTTATGATCTAGTCTATTTGAGTACCCAAAAAAAAAAAAGATAAGATTTTACCCTTGAAGACTATTTATTGGACAAGCTAAGAATGAACACCTTTGTAAGAAAAGTCTTCTTTCTTCCTCTTCTTACAAGCTTCTCAACCCAAGACTCTAAGATTGAAGTCCTCTACCTCACCACACCAAAATTGACTAGAGATAAAGAGAAATCAACCTAGAAGACTTAGATGCTAGACTTCCTCTAGATTGGACCGATTTTTAGCTAAGGAAGATGAGAGGGAGCATGTCTCTCCTACACATAAAAAACCCAACAATGGAATGTCAAAAACCCTAACAAGGTTTTGAGTCAAGTTTAGCTTTTATAGGAAAAAGCACACAAAGGGAGAGAGAGAGCTCTCTCTATGGCCGACCATGTAGGAAAGGTGGGCTTGACTTAGGTCCTTAGATTTGTCTTGTCATACAACACTTAGGGCAAGTTTGGCATTGCTGTGCTGTGAAAATAATCGTTGCCCCCACATCCCTGGATTCTTCGGCCTCGGCATGAGTAGGGGCCGAATGGATTCCAAGGGATGGACCTTTAGCCTTCCGCGGTGATTGACAGCTGGAGCTTTAAATGCGCAGTCCAGTCGGCGCATTTAATGCCTCAGGCACGTCGTGTAGGCCATCATTGCCCAAAGCGTCGCTTCGTTTTGTCAGAGGAAACGACGGCCTTTGGGCTTTCGACACGTCATCGCGCCTGTTTAGTGCTGACAAAACGTTACGTCTCTCGAGAGAGACATACCCTTTCGTTTCGAATTCTAGCGCCAATATAAAAACCCAAACTTTCTTGCTTCCTCCCTACGCTTTCAGAATTCTCAGACGCCCAATCTTTGCAAAAACCTTCCTCTCCAAACCTTCAGTCTTAACAGAAAATTGTGTTTCTCGCTCGTGAGTTTTCCAGTCCTTCAGAACCCTGCGAACCTTCACCCCCTTCTGGATTTCCTTTCAGTGTCTCTCACGTTCACCTTCCTCTTCTGCATTTTCCCTTCTTCAGAACGCCCAGCTCACATCTGTTTTAATGGCCTCCAGTGCTTCCATCTCCGTCGAAGTCCGGTCCCAAACCTTTCAGACTGAGTTCGAGACCATTTGCCGAGATATCTAGGGCTCGATCCTTCCAAACATTCTTACACCCTGGGCCGATGATGATGGTGAACTTACCGATGCTTGTGTCCTCGGCCCCTCTATTGAGGGTGGAATGCCAGAAAGGCTCGTGGCCCTTCTGAAGAACAACCTGACAGATCACTCGGCCTTCGACGGGGGGGACTTCCAAGATTAGAACGTCATCAGGCCGCAGAAACAATGGCCCACCGTGACTTCAGACTGGGAGAAGTGGCTGCCGAGGATGGAGCACTTCTTCGGCCAACAATGGAAGGATCAAGGCATCTACTACTTGATCAAACTGTTTGAGCAGCCGTTGGTCATGGATCGGTCGCTCTTGGCCGCGGCCTTGTGCTTTTGGTCATCGGCCACCAATACCATGAATTTTCGGTTCGGCATGATGACGCCGACCGTTCTAGACATGGCCGCCCTGTTCGGCCTCTCTCCTCTCGGCGTGGAAGTAAACGCCGCCCTGGTTGCCCCCGAGGCGGCGGGGAGTTTTAAAACCATGTGGCCGACTCTCACGAGAGTTAGTGGAAACAAGGCGAAGAATATGCTTAATTACTCCAGTTTCTACAGCAACTTCGGCGTGGAAGACAGCCCCGAAGATGACGCCGTCACCCCCCTGGTGAAGTTGAGCACGCCGCTTTTCTGCTGTACTGGCTGTGCAAGTTCGTCTTCTGTACTCAGGCGAACAAGGTCACCGTGGAGTTTGCTCATGTGGCCGATTACCTTGCACAGGGTGGCAGGCTGGCGCTCGGCCCCTATCTCCTCGGCCAACTCTACCGCACGCTTCATGACATCGTTACTGATGGCATGAAGCCGAAGCACGGCGGTCCACTGTGGGCTTTCCAATTCTGGCTGCAAGCCTACTTCCCCGAGCTGAGGACGACAACCAACATCAGCGACGCCGAGCCGCTGGCCAATGCATTTGCCCGCGCCCCCAAAAAGCACAATACCTCGGCCTTTTGTTACAAATTCTTCTATGGTTTGGCCGAGAGAACTGGCACGCAGTTCCGAGTCTGCCTGGCTCGGCCGTTCCCACTATTCCTGTCGCATGACCTCTCGGTCGTCCCCGATGTTGAGACCGAGAATGATTTGAAGGAGATCTGGGGCTCCTTCCTGGTTTCGCGCGACCTTCACTGCGGCATGTCCAAGGCCGGGGCCGAGGTTTACCTGCCCAACTTCGTGGCGCGACAGTTCGGTTTGATCCAAACGGCCCCACTCCCTCCTCTGTCAATCAACCGCCTCTCGTCCTGGAGGGCCGATGTCTCTCAACTGCACGGGGTGGCTAAAATCACCTTCCAGCTTCAACAGGGGATGACCTTCCTGAACCTGATGCCGTGGAGGCGCCGCAATGCATATGACGAGGATGGAAGGGTCTGGTACGAGGAGTGCATCTCGGCCAGGTTTATCCGGCCAGATGGGGAGGCCGCGAGAGCGGCCCTGAAGAATGCGGATTGGGACCCTCTTACCCCCAAAGGCACCAAAGTGAAGAAGGTATCAGCCGGACCCCCTCGGCCAAGTACCGCAGCCGTGGTCGCTCCTAGAGCAACGGTCCCTCCGTCGGCCGGAGGAGCGGTCGCGGCTTTGACGACGGCTCCAGACTTGATTGCGGCCCCGGCTCCCATGGCGGCGCCTGTGGTGGGGCCGCGAAAGACGCTGGCCCATAGGACCGTGCCGTCTTCCCCGTCGGCTCGATCGGCCGCTGCCGCTGGTAAGTTTTGCATGATTTATTTTTATATATTTATATATTTGCCGGTCTCTCAAAGCCACCTGGTCCTTGATTATCTCATCTCCCTTTCTTTTTACAATCACAGCCCCGGGCCGTAAGAGGAGCCGAGAAGCGTCAAGTGTTGGGGCCGCACCGGTGGAGGCCGCGCCAGCCAGAGTCACCGCGGTAGAGATGGCGGCAGTGGAGCGACCGAGGAAGAGGACCCTCTTTACTTCTCCGGAGGGCGGAAAGGAGGAGGGAGTCCCTTCGGAGATTGTAAGGGAAGCTCCCCCTGTGGCCGTAAGCATTTCTCCCTTGTCTCCTTTTCCTTTTTGTTTTATCGAGGTCGCCCTCCTTCCCCTTTTTCGTACGTTGATAGTCTGGCTGTTTCCCAGGACGTGGTAATAGTCGAGGAGGAGGCCGCGGCTGAGGTGCCGCATGTAGAGGAGACGGCCGCCGTTCAGGTGGTGGTCGAGGAGTTGAGAGCCGCAGAGGTAGCGGTTGAAGAGGAAGCTACGGCCGAGGGGCCGGTCGAGGAAGCGGCAACCACCGAGATCATGGTCGAAGAGGCGGACGCGGCCGAAACTGTGATTGAAGAGATGGCCGCTGATGAGGTGGTTGCAGAGGAGTTCGAAGAGGAGGCCGTGGACGAGGGGGCTACCGAGGAGGTCGCCGAGGAGGTTGCCGAGGAGGCCACCGAAGAAGCCGCCGAAGAGTTTACCACAGACGTGCCTGCTGAGCCGTCGCGGCCCGCTCCTCCTCGTCCGAGCGGTATTTCCTTCCGCCTGGTAAGAGTTCGCTTTTTCATACTTTAACTTTGTCGTTTTCCTCATGGAATTCCGCATGATGTTTTTGACTGAATTTTTTGGTTCCAGCCTCCCCAGCCGTCGTCGCCATCCTCGATGGTTGCTACGACCATGCCTCCTGCGCCGTCGTCTCAAGATTCGATCGTTGTGGCCGAGCCGTTAGTAACTGGGGCCGCGGTCGTGAGTGTACCGAGCCTCCTGCGGACTACTTCGACGGCTAGAAATGATCTCTTGCTTGCCGTAAGTATTCAATCCCTCCTTATTCCTTTATGTCCTTGCTCATCATTTCTCACCTAGACTCTTCCTTATACGCAGGAGGCCACTTCTTCTGACAATCTTGACGATTTGTACGCCAAGCTTCATGAGGAAGGAGGTAGTTCGGCCTCAGCTCCCCTGGACGAGGATTCCACGACCATAATTGAACGGCTCCGGGAGTTCCTTCTTCTCGGAGTTCGAGAGATGACCGCTACCGGTGCGCTCATGGAGTTCAGGTCCTGCCTGGATACGGCTATGGCGATCGGTCTGCTGGACTCGGCTCAGCTGGATGAATTGCAAGCCCGTCTGGCCGAAGGCGAGGAGATGATTGGCCGGTACGCCGAAGCCGTGACCAGGATGGCCGAGGGAAGCTCGCTCGAACAAGACTTGGTGGGGATCAAAGAAAAGGTCGAACCTGCAATGGCCCGATTGAAAGAAAATGACCTCGTTGTTCAACGAGAAAATGAAGAGCTTGCGCAGGTTGAGGCCCAGATTGCCAAGCTCCAGGCCCGTCGAGCTCTTATTCTTCAGCGCCGAGATGGTGCGGTCGCGACCGGACGTGAACTGAAATCCTCGGCCAAGCAGATCCTTAAAGCCGCGACCGAGACGAAGAAGGCCCTGGCCGAACGTAAGCTGATCCGGGCGAGGTGGCAAACGGATATTGACGGCGGTGACATCGCTTGGAGGAGGATCACTTGCCTGGTCTGGGGAATGTTCAGCGAGGGGGCCTAGGCAGGCAAATAGCAGCCGTTTAATTTTCTCTCTTTTTTTTTTTCTTTTGGTGTGTAATAAATAACTATAAACTTTTTAAATTTATCTACACATATTTCCCTTTTGGTGTAAATAATAACCCTTTTTATCTATATGTAAGGGCTATGTATACTTCCCCCTTTCTTCTTTTTGACTTTCTTATCGTAGGGCCTTGGCGCCATTTTCTTTTCAACTTGAGCCGAGTTGTGAACGTGGAGCTTCGAGGTTTTTGAACTTCCTAAGACTTCGCGCCTAATCTGCGAATAGTTTTTCTTTAGGCCCCGCCGTCTGGTACCCCGAAGGAGTTGGACTCTCAGCTTGGGTAGTTTATTAGCGCCCCGGTTGTTGGCCAAACTATGCAAAGGAATGCCCACGGCCAAACTTTCCGGAACCCGGTGAGCCCGCAAATCCTTAGGGAAGCCTTGGGGCAAGACCCTGCGCTCCCTTGGTAGGCACGGTCTCTCGCAACCTAGTGCCCCCAACTCTCTTTGTGTCAAACCGTCTTTCAAGATAAGCCGGATGTCTTTAGATTGATATCCTCGGCACGGCCTGCTTAGCCACGCATTGTTTGCGGCCATTCCTGCTGAGTTGTTTGAGCCGCGGGCTCGGTCTCTGCGACCGAAAGGCTCCGTTTCAGGCCCCCGTATGTTTGACTAGGGTGAACTTGATCCGCCGGCCCTCAGAACGTGGCTACCTAGTTCTGTTGATCTAAATCATGGTAGGAACCTTGGCGCATCTGGGTCGTTGTCGGACCGGCCGGGTCGTGTCTTTGCAATGGTAGTACAGTAGCCAAGTCTTCGAGATTATTTTGTGATAACGTTTCGGTCACATTATTTTGGCCGGGTAGCGCTTGGTCGGCCAAAATATGGGTCGGGCCGAGACTCTGGACCGTGGATACCGCAGGCCTGCCCCGTCCTGATGCTCTGGCTAACACGTGGAATGGGCCGCGCGTGGCTTTTACCGTATGAGCTAGTCCAGAATCCGTCCTCGTTGGCTGGCGCTGCCCCCGGCCATTGGTTGGTAGCGGAGAATGCTGGCCGTGGCCTGACACTTCGGTGCGGCCATAAACGCCGAGGCTGCCGTTTTCGCCGTGTGTTTCGCTCTCTTGGCCATTTCGTCCAGCTTCGGGAGATGCCGCGGTTGAGGTTGTCGGCATCTCTTCTTGAAAAAATGTTCGCAGCTCAGAGGAGAATCTGTCCACTGCGGCCATGAAGGATGTCTCTATCCTGCAGGCCTGCTTGGACATCTGTTCTTCCATCGCTGCCTGTTTTTGTATGGACTCGGCCAGGCGGTCCGTCGTTGTAGGAACGTTGGTTTCCATCGCAAGTTTTGACAAGGGGTCCCACCGGGCGTGCCAAAAGTGTCTGCCGCGCAAATCTCACGGCCTGGGGTTCCGGGCCGAGGGGATCTGCGTTAACACGCGGTTTCCTGCTTTTGGACGGGGTGCGTTTGTGCGCGGGCGTGCCAGCACGGTCTACCGTGCGTCGAGATGTTTGAGGTGTTGATAGTATTTAGATGGTGCGCCTGTCTGAACTTGTCTTCTAATCAAACGATTGTAGCCGAGAGAGGAACTAGTCTCGGCTGTGAGGTTCACGGCCTGAACTACAAGGCCGTTGAATGGTGGTGTTTGGTGGATTTTGGGGCGGTGCTCCGGCGCGCCACTCGATGAGCGGCGGTCGTATGATATATGGGATGAGTGAGCGAACAACAAGGGTGGTGCTCCGGCGCCTTGAAAATCAATGGTCGTTTGATATATTGATGAATGGATTTTCCTTACAAACTAACACTACTCCTAGAAAAGCAAGTAAAGATATTGAAAGTGCATTACAGGAAAATATAAGTTGCTCCGTGGGAGGCTTTTGTTTGGTGTTTGAACCCTTTGAAAGTGGTCTTGAGTCTTGTATTTATAGGTAGAGCTCCTGGAGGGGTAATCGAGGCTGAAAATCTGCATGGTGGAGCCTGATTACGCCAAGTGGGTAGTCTAATCGACATTTGGGATCGTGAAGTATGGTGGTGTGACTCCATGAATCCCGGTGAATCTCGGCCGCCGCCCTGATCGTGGGTTCTGCGCTTCTGGCCGTGGAGACGCATTTATTGCCCTGATAGCCAATTACCTAATCTCTCAAGCTGCAAAGAGCTTTGTGAGAATGTTGGCGTCTAATCATTCTGATTTCTGTCACCAAATCCTGACTCCAATCACTTCCCACCTTCCCTCGCGCATTGAATGCTCATTCTTGGCCAGTGGGTTTGCTGCAATAAACAGAGACCTTGCTTCATTAAATGGAGCGTGGGACCCTGCTGTCACGTGACGATCTGACTTTAATGCCTTTGGCCGCGACCTCGCTCGATCTCGGCCTCGGCCTATAACCTTGGCCGAGATAACCATGCCTTGGCGATTTTCCTCATGTTTCTCTGGAAAGCCAAACGCCCTGACAAAACGCTGTGTTTCATCTTGAGGCCGAGAAGAGTTATTCCCTCGGCCAATTCACGGCCGTGGTTTATTAGGCACAAACAAATCGCTGTCAGATTTTCTGTGAGAGAAATCAACTGTGAGAGAACACAGTTTGGCGTTTGGTAAACTTTTTGTTTGAAGTGTTGTTGGTATGGATTCCCATATAATCAAAAAATAATTGCTGCATAATCATTAAATCCAACGCCTCTTTGAAACTGATTTCTGTATAATCAAAAAATGAAAGCACCTTATTAGCTGATTTCCCAAATAGCTTTCTCTGACAGCAATTTTTAACAATAAGTGATTTTCTCATAGTTTACCAAACGGGTTGGGCTTCCCAAAATTTTTAAAAAATCACTTATCACCCCAAATAAGCAATACCAAACGGGCACTTATCCTTAGGGCCAATAGGTTTTTGGGTATTTTGCCTTATTCCTTTAAATCATATTTAAAGCCTAATTCAATTCCTTATGTCAAAGTTAATTCCATAATTAACTCTTAATTATGAATTATAACTTGGGAGCTTCACTAATATACCCAAAATGGGAGATGAATTTTTTTAAAAAAAACCCCACATAGAATGCATTTTAGAAACACACCCAAAATACATTTATTATATAACAAATTGGTATTGAAGTTCCTATATATTACAGGGTTGCCACTAATAAGCCCAACAGAAAAAAACTAAAAAAACACCCAAAACCAACCCAACCCAAATTTATAAACAAGCCCAAACATTTTAACCATCTAGAAAACTGTAACTTTTGTCCCAAAAAAAAACGGTAACTCAACTTCCAACACGCGCTTTTATTAACTTCTCTGCAAAACATCACTTCGTTCACCTTCATCAAAGCGTCCTCATCTTCAATCAGACAAAAACTCCATAACCACCACCAAGCACCAAGAACAAATACGACACAGTGACCTCCGCCTACAAAACCAAGAGAAAAGTTCAGAGAACGATTTCAACACGAAAATGCTTCAAAGGTAAGACATTTACAACACCGAACTTACTGTAATGTTGATAAATTGATATAAAGTTCCATTCTAGTGTAATAACAGTCTCTGCAAAACATAACTACAAGCATGCATCTTCATTAAACAATCTCTGCAAAACATCTAATTATTTCATCGTCTTCATCATTTATGCATTCTGAGCATGTATGATTTTAGTACTGAGCATGCATAATTGGCATCTACATTGCAATGTGTAACTTGGATTGATTAGCATAAAGGTGGATCGATACGAAATGATAAGAAGTAAGATAAGTGAATAGTGCATGGAATAAGGCCCTGAGAAATTTTACTGGAGATGCAAAATTGAAAGGTGGTTTAATACATAACAAGAAAATGATGCAAGCTAGTGCACCATATGAATAACACTAATCAATCAATCATTTTTTTTTTTTGAACTTGAATGCACGTGCTTTTGTCTATGCTTGAGATTGTTCAATGAAACATAAATTTTATGGATATATTAAAACAACAAACAAATATATATGCTATATTGAGATCAACAAGGCATGATAATAAAAATCTTATCTTTGTGAAGCCATTCGCAAAGATGAGGCTGAGAGCATTGAGCAAGTGTTCCTTCTCCCTCTCTCACCGCGTTTTCACAACTTTAGAGAGGTGATGGCTGTTACGAAGGTGATTTATGGCGATGGCCAGACTTGCTGATGATGTATTATGGTGGAGAGGTGAATGGCAGAGTTAGCCTCAACAATTGATGACGACGATCAGCGGCTTGCACGTTGGCTGAAGCCCCCAGTTCTCTTACAAGATCTTGTTTTGCTTGAGAATGGGGATCTAACACACAAACAAATGGAGCATGTGAGTAATCTATATTTATATTTGTTATGCAAAGTAGATAGTCAACAAGAGGAAAAAACAAACAAGAAAAAGGGAATGTTCTTATCTCCTTATTTTCTCTAGTTTATTGCTTTTGATCTTTGACTTTGGAGGTATTGGTGAAGATATCGGCCTAATCCCCAGCAGAGTCGCCAATTTATGTAGGGGCTTTTTTCTTCCGGCAGCAAGTGGGCTTAGCTGATGAAATTGTCCCCTTTGTCTGAGTTCGAAAATTAAGCCCCAAAATGCTTCGAAAGGGCAGCAGGGCCTTAGGAAGTATTTTGGTTACCTTCACCAACCAAAACAACAACAACTTACAGATAATTTCTTCATGCTTACAGATAAAATCTTGGGCTTGGCATGAGAGGCATATGGCATGGAAGCAAAATCAACATGAGTTTAGCACTGAGGGAAAATTAAGTGTTTCTAGGGGAAAGATGGGGTATTAAGGTAGGAGAGGAAAGGGTTTTGCAGAGAGGTTTGGTTGAGATTGAGGGAAAGAGAGAAATGGGTGACTTGAGTATCACTTCCGGCAGCTCGTCAGTGACTCT
Organism: Prunus kanzakura; assembly: GCA_020521455.1. Taxonomy (NCBI): domain Eukaryota; kingdom Viridiplantae; phylum Streptophyta; class Magnoliopsida; order Rosales; family Rosaceae; genus Prunus; species Prunus kanzakura. The sequence continues at coordinate 338,742 of BPUM01000828.1, forward strand.
GAGCAGCCTGCCATAAGAGGAAAAAAAATGAGGGGAATAAGGGTGATAGACCAGCAAAGCACGAAAATTACTGAGCTTGCAGGTAGGAGAGGAAGCTTGCTCTCCCAAGTGTGTGTTGTGTTGGGTAGAGAGGGGTCCTATTTATAGTTGCTGGGATTTGCTCTTCTCCAAGAAACCCTAATGGTTTCCTCCCAATCTAGCTAAGCTTTCCTCCTTCTTTCTTCTCCTCCCTCTTGACTTACCTTATGGTGGCAACAATTAGCTCTGCCCAATCCCACAAAATCAGAGACTTTTGGGGGCTCAAGGCTTCCTCCCTTGGCTGCTTCAGAGGAGAGGCTCTATTTTCACCCATCTTCCTTCTCTTCTTTCTTCCTTTTTCCATGGCCAAATTTGATGAAGGAAAGAAAATGGGTTTGTATGTTGGTTCAAGGGATGGCATCCCTCCTTGCGTGCTAATATCCCTTGGTTCCTTGAAGGACTTTTGCTTGGAACTTGCTCCCCCATGTGCTGGAACCTCCAGCAGCTTTATTCAATAAACCTTCAGACCTCCCCCTTCGTGGGTTTTGTTCTCCCAGCCAGCTGGGGTAATTGTATGGGCCAAGATGGCTCATTAAGTAAGTGGGCTTTTTGGTTGAGTTAATAGGCTACTTTTTGATTGGGCTATTTTTGATTGGGCTATTTTCATTAAACGTTTGGGCTTTTGGTAAGGTTCATAGGCTATTTTGACTGGGCTATTTCTTCCTCTTGTGCTCACCCACATGTTCGGGTCTAAGAAATGGGCTTGAGTCCCGAGGCTCCCAAGCGACTCGGGGCTTCCATTTCTCGACCCATCAATGGGCCTCATGTTGATTTATTACCATCCATACCACAACCCACTCAAGCAAGCCCCGGGCATTTGAGTGGCTTGGGCCCACTTAAGCTTGTAGCGCGACGTGTTGCTTATTTGCTTGGCGTGGCATGTGTGCAAGCGCGTATGATGAACTTTCGCGTGCCCTATTCGGGCTTCTCCTCGGTAAGGTATTGCATTGGGCCGAGAATTTATTTGGGCCGAACCGTGGATTTTTTGGGCCTCAACAAAGTTATACTTATAGTCTTACTATTTGACTCGATCAATTACTTCTGTCAAATATGTTGACTTTGCCTTTGACCGTTGACTTTTGACTCTTAGTTTCTTTTCTCTTCATTTGTTCCTCTAATCACATTTCTCGGTGTGCAATCTGTAGGTTCGTTTTAGCAAGGTAGCGAGTAGACTCAACTTCTCTGAGTTGACTTATGAGTTAATCTCACTATTTAATACTTCTTGTTAGTGAAGGTCAATTATGATTGAACCTTTTAGGACTTCCACAAACTATGGTTGACGTCTAGTAACATGTCATTGTTATCCGAGCTAAATAGGTGTAGGGAAGAACCTAATCAAATTGGATCGTGCAATTGAATCATTCTCTTATACAATACTCCTTATTCACATTATTAGATAATGGAATCTAATATAGAATATCCTAATGTGAATTATTCCTTTATATGATTATCCTAGTAAGATTTGAAGACTTCTCCTTTCAAATCTTATTCACTACTCTGCGTAGAGATTTGATCAATCATATCCTTGGAGCAGTCTTTCTCTTTACTGAGAATAGAGATTGTTTGTTGTACATTCATTTGCCTCCATGACTTTATTAGAGTATTGATAAACACTTTTAGGCCATGTCTCCTACAACACAACTGTACAGTACCCTCAAAAACAAACAATATAACCACAAGACATCTATGATGTCTCAAGTCTAAGGATCAGTTTGCACAATTGTAATCTATGAGTTCTAGTTTGACATGTGAGTAAAGACATATGAGTTCTAATTTGACATGTGAGTAAAGATTAGTTTGCACCATTGCAACCCTTTCCCATAAACTAAATGAAAAAGGGACATGCCAATTGGAGTCTTGAAGGTTGTTCAATACGCCCATAATGCATCAGTAAGCTTCACACTCCAGTCTTTTCTCGAAGAGCTAACTGTTTTCTCCAAAATCCGTTTGAGCTCTCTATTTGAAATTTCAACTTGGCCTGATGTTTAAGGATGATAAGCTATTGCAACTTTGTGACTGATGTTATATTTTGTAAGCATAGAAGCAAAAGCACGATTGATAAAATGAGTGCCCTCATCCATGATTATATCTCTAGGAGTTCCAAATATGGGAAAAATGGTTCCTTGAAGAAAACTCGTTACAACTTAGGCTTTGTTTGTTAGAGACGCAATGGCTTCAACCCACTTAGATACATAATCAACAGCCACTAAAATATACTGGTTACCATGAGATGAAGGGAAAGGTCGCATGAAAACTATAACCCAAACATCAAATAGTTCCACAATTAAGATACTTTTTTGAGGCATTTCATTACTACGAGACTGATTTCCAACTCTCTGACATTTATCACACGCTTGGCACCAGTGATAAGCATCTTTGAACAATGTTGGCCATAAGAAACCACTTTGAAGAATTTTGGTTGCAATTCTCTTGGGACCGAAATGACCTCCACAAGCATAATGATAAGAGTACTTCCTTCAAAATATTGCCCTGCTCCTCCACAGGCACACATCTTCAAATAATCTGATCTGGACAATGCTTGTAAAGGCAGGGATCATCCCAAAATTAGTATTTCACAGTAGCTAAAAACTTCTTCCTTTGTTGATACGTGAAATCCTTCAGAACTACCCCACATGCGAGATAGTTAACTATGTCTACATACCATGGAAGTGTAGAACTAATGGTGAAGAGTTGCTCATCCGGAAACATCTCTTGCAAAGGAAGTAAATCATTTTCTTCATCATGAGTGTGAACTAATCTGGACAAATGGTCTGTTACAACATTTTCTCTTTTTTGTCTCTAACCTCCGAATCAAATTCTTGCAATAGAAGCACCCATCTAATCAATCTCGGCTTTGCCTCTTTTTTTTATAACAAGTATTTGAGGGCTGCATGGTTAGTGTAAATAATCACTTTGGAACCAACTCAATAGACCAAAATTTCTCCAAAGAAAAAATCAAAGCAATGAGCTCATTTTCTGTGGTTGAATAATTAAGTTGAACATCATTTAAGGTACAGCTTGCATAATAGATAACGTGAGGTAGCTTATCCTTCCCCTGGCCAAGAACAGCACCTAAAGCATAGTCTGATGCATCACACATGAATTCAAACGATAAATCCCAATTTAGAAGCTTGGATAATTGCTACAAAAGTAAGAAGCTTCTTCAATATGTTGAAGGCTTTAAGGCATGCTTCATTAAACACAAATGGCACGTCTTTGGCAAGAAGATGACATAAAGGGCTGCTGATTTTTGAAAAGTCTTTAATGAGCCTTCTATAGAAACGTGCGTGACCAAGAAAACTTCTGATGTCCTTCACTGAAGTTGGCGATGGAAGCATTGCAATCAAATCTATCTTGGCTTTATCAACTTCGATACCTTTACTTGAAATCAAATGACCAAGTACAATGTCATGCCTTACCATAAAGTGGCATTTTTCCCAATTTAGAATTAAATTGGTCTCCTGCATCTTTCCAAAAATAATGTGAGATTTTCCAAACATTGATCAAATGAGTTACCATAATCTGAGAAGTCATCCATGAATACCTTAATAATCCTTTCCACCATATCAGCATATTTGGAATGTGGCTGGTGTATTGCACAATCCAAAGGGCATGCGCCTATAGGCAGAAGTGCCAAAAGAACATGTAAAAGTGGTATTTTCTTGATCCTCTAGAGCAATGGGAATCATATTATAGCCTGAGTAACAATCAAGGAAGTAGTGGTGAGAATGGCCAGCTGATATTTCAAGCATTTGATCCATAAATGGAAGAAGAAAGTGATCTTTCCTTGTTACGACATAACTTCCTGTAGTCGATACAAACTCTCCAACCTGTAGTCAACCTTGTAGGCACCAATTCATTGTTGTCATTCTAAACTACAGTAATTCCAGACTTCTTTGGAACTTGTGTATGACTCACCCATGCATTATATGAAATTGGATATATCACGCCGACATCAAGTAGCATCATGACCTCAACTCTTACTGCTTCCTTCATATTGGGATTGAGACACCTTTAAGCTTCAATAGTAGGTTTAGCATCTGCTTCTAATAGTATTATGTGCATTCACATGGTGGGACTAATACCTTTAATGTCTGCAATAGTCCATCCAATGGCTGTCTTGTATTCCCTCATAAATCTCAACAATTTATCCTCCTCAGTCTCATTCAAGTTTGGTGCAATGATTACTGGTAACATGTTTAAGGCTCCCAAATATGCATACTTAAGATTAACCAGTAATGGTTTGAGTTCCAACCTTGGTGGTTGCTCAATGGAAGGTGGGAGGGGCGACTTTGGGGAACCAAGAGCTTCAAAGGAATGGCGCCCAATTGGAATTGAATTGGAGCTTTGTCAAGTGTGGCAATGAGCTCTAACATGTCATCTTCCGCTTCCAAGCACTCTTTTGGTCTAGTGAGGCAAGCTTGAATAATATATGAAGTTGAATTTCTCAAGAACGCAAATTTCACTACCTCAATGCGAAAACACTCATCTTCGTTGTGTGGTTTCTTGGAAACATCAAACAATTTAAAAATCACTGATTCATCCATAATGCGTAAGGTGAGAGAGCCTTCTTCAACGTCTATTAAGGTTCTAGCAGTGGCCATGAAAGGTCTCCCAAATATCAAAGGTACGTCCTTGTCTTTTTCCATGTCCAAGACCACAAAGTCCACTAGTAGGTAGAACCAGTCCACTTTGATGATGACATTCTCCAGAACTCCAAGTAGGTAAGTGACTGACCTATCTACAAGTTGCAAAGTTATAGAAGTTGGCTTAAGTTAACCTTTTTCTAGTTTATGAAAAACAGAGAAAGGCATCAAATTAATTCTAGCTCCTAGATCAATTAAAACTTTGTCAAAATGAGAATTTCCAATTGTGCAAGAAATTGCAAAACTCCCTAGATCTGGCTTTTTAGGTGATAGTTTCTTGAGGAGCACAACGCTACATTGCTCTGTAAGTATGACCTTATCCTGCTTTAGTAACTTAATCTTGTAGCTACACAAATCCTTCAAAAGTTTGGCATATGATGGTATGGATTTGATTGCATCAAGTAGTGGCAGGTTAATTTGCACTTTAGTAAGTGTCTTCATGAAATCCAGCATATTTTGGTCCTTGGTAGCATTCTGAGGAAAAGGCAATGGCGGAGTATATAGTGGTTTTTTAGAGGGCGCAAACAAGTTACCAAAACTAACACAACCAACAGCTAGAACGTCTCGAGATGTTGAGAAAGCATACTTGTAGCGATATTGTTGCTACAATAACAAACTTGAAAATTCCCGTTACGTCCTTTTCGTTTCTAGACATTTCCTCATTCGTTAAAACTCGGAATTGGGCGTGCTGCATGTCTATGAACTCGTATCATCGAGCTCTACGCAATGGTACCACCCAAATCCCCAAATTCTTCCCCGAACTGAAATGACATTTTTTCCCTTTAGTATTAATTAATATTTTAATTGTCAAAAACCTTAATTAATTCAAATCATTTTACTTGATTATTTATTTCAATTTATTTTCTCATTTAAACTTATTTCCTCTTATTTTAATTATTTAATCTTCCCCGAATAAAAAGTCAACTCTTAAATCATTTAAATATTCCCAGAGTAAAATTGTCTTTTACTGAAATAATTTAATATTTAACTATTAATTTATGATCGAGTTGTTACATGAGTAGATTTCCAACAGCTTGACGATTGCTTGGTCATGCTTTAGATGGTTGAAGATGACTTGCTCATGTTGATATGAGATTATATGAGCTTGGCATGAGAGCTTGGAGTGTGAGAGCCAAAGACCCACAAGTTTAGCAAATGAGAATGCATATGCTTAGCTTGGTGTTTGATATGCTTGAGTTGAGTTCTAGAGGTGGGAAGATGGAAGGAAAAGCTTGAGGCTTGAAGGCTATGGTTTTTATAGCTTGGAAGGGTATGAGGAGGAAGGAAAAGCTTGGAGTTATGCTTGGTGATGCTTTATAAGGAAGATGAATGATTTCATTGGTGAGAAAGTAGAAGAAATGGTTGTGATAGTTGAGGAATGGCTGGGATGGCTGCTAGAATGCTTGCAGCAGCCGATGGAAGGAAGAAAGCTGGTCTGATGGTTCCTGGGGTGCTTGAGCAACCAAGAGATGTTGGTAGATGGTTGCTGGGATGGTTGCTGGGATGCTTGCAATAGCCAAAGGACGGAGGTTGATGGCTCAGGAATGGTTGTGATGGCTAGTGGAATGCTTGCAGCAGCTGAAGAAAGGTAAGTTCTCATGGTTGCTGAGAGGCTTGCAGCAACCAAGAGGGGTTGGTTTTGCCTAGGCAATGCCTCCCAATTTATAGAAGGTGAAGGCTCTCTTTGGTTTCCCATAAGTAAAAATAAGTGTTGGAGCTAGTCTATTTCCAATGGATAAAAGAGAGCATTGAGACATTCTTATTTCCAACAGGTAAAGGTAGGCATTGGAAAATAATTATTTCCTATGGGTAAAAAGAAAGTGTCGGAATTGACTTGTTTCTAGTGGGTAATAAGGAGTGCTTGAAGAATAACTCATTTGCTTACCCACATTGGAGAACTTAAGTAATGAGCTTGGATTTTGGTGCTCCAAAGTAGTTAGATCAAAATCTCCATTATCCAGGAGCTTCCGTGGGCCTTATGGACCTCCGTAACCTTCCACACCACAATACCTCGTGCAAGCCCTGTAAACCACATCACTTGGGTTCATGTGAGCTTGGTAGGTGATTGGTATATGAAAAATGTATTATTGGTTTGGCATGACATGTACACTATTTCTATATTTATTTAATAAATTAATTCACAAAATACAGCTTGAATTAACGCATGACCAACATTATATGTTATATTGGATTTTAAATGTCTTTGGACTTCCCGTGACTTTTTTGGGTCTTAAAACTTTAACACTCTTATATCAAAAAAAAAAAAAAAACTGAATAAAAAAAAAAAAAAAAAAGGAAAGAAAAGAGAAAAAAGAAAAATAAATAAAACCATTGAATTCCCTCCTCACATCGGGTGCTCACCAGAGTCACTCCTACATATTCATACCAGCATCCTCTGTGTCTCCGTCTGTCTGTCTTTTTCTCTCCCGTCTTTGGGAGTTCCGCTCTTCTCCCACAAAAATACACCAAAAATTCTCTCTCCCTCTCTCGTCACCCCACTTCCCAATTCCAATTCTCATTCATTTCTGTCTCTCATTCTCTCTCTAACAAGTGAGCAACAATGGAGAGCTTTGCCCTCCACTCTCTCTCCACCTCCTCCTTCTCTCTCTCCACTCGCGCTTCCCTCTTCCGCCGCTCAAACCCCATTCTCAAATCCCCACCCTCCATCTCCAAAAGCCCCAAATCATCTCCCGCCCTCCGATCACCAACCCTCTTTGCCTCCGAACCCATCTCCTTCTCTTCTCCCTCGAAACTCAACAAAACCCACTTCCCAATTCAAGCCTCTCAATCTCCACAGCTCCAAACCACTCTAAAACCACCACCAGAGGCCCCTCAAGGCGCCAAGCCCATCCCCCTCATCATCTCCATCGCCATAGGCCTTGTCGTGCGCTTCTTGGTCCCCAAACCAGTCGAAGTCTCCCCACAAGCCTGGCAATTGCTCGCCATTTTCCTATCCACCATTGCCGGCCTGGTTCTGAGCCCATTGCCCGTCGGCGCTTGGGCCTTTCTCGGCCTCACAACCTCCATTGTCACCGGGACTCTGCCCTTCACGACGGCGTTTAGTGCTTTCACCAGTGATGTGATCTGGTTGATTGTTATTTCCTTCTTCTTCGCTCGTGGGTTCGTGAAGACCGGCTTGGGAGATCGGATTGCCACTTATTTTGTGAAGTGGTTGGGGAAAAGCACACTGGGTTTGTCTTATGGGTTGACAATAAGCGAGGCACTTATTGCTCCGGCAATGCCTAGTACCACGGCCAGGGCTGGTGGTGTTTTCTTGCCTATTATTAAGTCCTTGTCCCTCTCTGCCGGGAGTAAACCCGATCACCCCTCCAAAAGAAAGCTGGGTTCTTATCTGATTATGTCTCAATTTCAGGTTTGTGATTTTACTCCCTTGTATTGTTAAATATATTTCACAAAGGATCATATGAATCTGTCTCTGCTTATATGTTTTATAGTTCGTGGGTGTTTCACAAGGATCGTAATTCACATTTTTTTTCATTACTTGGTTAGCCCAGTTAATGGTTTGAGGGTATTCTAAGTCAACAAGTTATCAACATTGTAGGTTTAAGTATTATGCTTGCAGTTTACTAAATGAAAGATTTAAGGGAAATGCAGTAGATTGTGCCCTTAGAAGTAGGCCTTAAGTACTCTGTTTACATGATATGTTTAAATGTGCCCCGTAAGCCATATATACCTTTGCAGTTTACTCTGTGCTTCTTCAATGTGATCTCTATCGTGTAATGTTGGCCCAAATCCTAGGAGTCATGAAGCATTGCAATAGTTGGAAACCAGTGAGTTTGATTTGTTCCTTTTAAGGATACTCACTGAGCATATAAGTTATCTTCATGGTAGAGACTGTAGTCTGTAGCCAAATTGCAAAGAAAACCATAACACTTTGTCTAATTTTCTCATTTCCTGCGTCAGTAGATTGTATTAAAATTTAAATATAGATCGTTGAACTAATCAAACTGCAGATTTAAAACTTCTGTATCTTATCTGTGCATTTGGTTATTGCGGTTATCCTGGACTGTGTTTGGAACATGTGGTCTGCTTGAAGAAAGGGCAGGCACTCATGTTTGAAATAAGAGAACCACTGTATCTAAATTACAAGATCTATAGTTTCCTTTCTTTTTCATTAATTCAGCATTAAGTATTAGATATTCTGTCCTTGGATCTATTAGCATGTTTTATTTGTGTCATCATGTGATTATTATGTGACTTATGCATCTGTGTTGTGTGATGCATGACAGTCCGCTGGTAACTCTAGTGCTCTTTTCTTAACGGCTGCAGCGCAAAATCTGTTGTGCCTTAAATTAGCTGAGGAGCTTGGGGTGATAATTTCAAGCCCTTGGGTTTCTTGGTTCAAGGCTGCTAGCTTACCAGCATTTGTTTCGCTTCTAGCTACTCCGCTAGTCTTATACAAGCTATATCCTCCAGAAACCAAAGACACGCCTGATGCCCCTGCCATGGCTACAAAGAAACTCGAGCATATGGGTCCTGTCACGAAACATGAATTCATTATGGTTGGCACAATGCTTCTTGCTGTCTCTTTGTGGGTCTTCGGGTATGTAGCTTTTCTTGCTTAGCACTATTCATTATTAATTTTACATGTCCTGTAGATCATAATTGCATATTCTTCTTTTTGGCAATCGGTTATATTCTGCACTTAGAATAAGACTTTGCTTGGGATGCTTCCATCGACTTAGTGATTACAATAATAATCTTTTGTCATATTAGCTCCTTTTTCGGGAACTTTCAATTCTATTCCCGACAGATGTTATTCGTCAAAGTCATGTTTAGTGGGTTAAGTATAATTTTGTTATTATGTATTCTTTTTGGGGGTTAAACAAGTTGGATTTTCTGGACCTTTATTTCCACGAACTTACTGTGTTCGTTTGTGGTTTCATAAGAGAGCTGATTTTATGGACTTATTCAACGGTGAGAATGAGCTTGTTTTAAGTGTTATAATCGTAATAGTAAAAATTTAATTTCAAAAAACAATATTGTAGGTGTATTAGCTTGTAACAAGAGCTTCAAATTCATGTAGAGATTGTTCATAACCTTTAACTATAATGGAAGATATAAGTTGTCAAAGATGAGGTTACAGCCAAAAAAAACTTGGACCTAACATCCAATTTTGTTTCTTTGTCAAATTGGCTTCAAATAAGCAAAAACTTGTTGAAACTCATGGGTTTTACTCGAGGATGACCAAAAACCATGTCTATAGCCTTGAATTTGTCTTTCAAACAAGAAACCGAAGAAATTTCAAACTTGGAGTTGAAATCCTCAAAATTCTTTGAGACTCAATCATTCTATCAAATAATCACGAAAATTAAAATTAGTTTTAGAAATCCCGTAAGGGGGCCTTTCAATCCTGCAACAACATTTTTCGAAAACAAACAGATTGTTTTGCGCCAAATTGAAAATTCGGGCTATCAATTACTGAATTTGAAACTGTACTTAAAACTGCTAACAAAATCAAACAAAGTGACCAAATTGATAAAATTGAAATCACAGTGTCCGAATGTGATTTTGGGTCTAAACGCAGTGACCAAAGATGTGTTTTACACATTCTTATTTGAATTATAATTTTTCCTCATAAGGTCTCCTTTAGTGCAACATTTTCCAACCCAGCAAGATTTTCTTATACTGATTGTTGACAATAGCAAATCCATTATATAATGGATATAGATATTTTCTGTTCATGATTTCCCTAATAATGCATTTTGTCCTACTAGGATTCCGAATCTTCTGATTCACCAACTCTTTTTTTGGTTCTCTTGCAGAGATGCTCTTGGTATAGCAAGTGTTGTAACTGCAATGATTGGCTTATCTATACTCCTTTTGTTAGGAGTCCTTGATTGGGATGACTGCTTAAGTGAAAAATCAGCATGGGATACATTGGCTTGGTTTGCTGTTCTAGTGGGTATGGCTGGCCAATTGACAAACCTTGGTATCGTAAATTGGATGTCTAATAGTGTAGCCAATACCCTCCAGTCTTACTCTTTGAGCTGGCCAGCTGCATTTTGTGTTCTTCAGGCAGCTTACTTCTTCATCCACTACCTGTTTGCAAGTCAAACTGGTCATGTGGGTGCTTTATACTCTGCATTTCTTGCCATGAACTTGGCAGCTGGGGTACCTGGCGTGTTGGCAGCATTGGCTTTAGCTTATAATACAAATCTTTTTGGGGCTTTAACGCATTATAGCAGCGGTCAGGCTGCTGTATACTACGGAGGTATGCTCCCTTCCGACCTCATTTGCTTAACTTCGGAATTTTTTTTCGTAATCAATTGCATTTTTGTAATGTTCATCTGTTCTCCAATGACAGTTGCTTCATTCAATCCCCTTTGAAAAAAAACAATTATTGGAAAATTTTATTTTCCCTCTATTTGTTTGACTCTCTCTCTCTCTCTCTCTCTCTCTCTCTCTCTCAGCACTCTATGGTCAAGCATGAAAAACATTGAATTGTCTTTAGTAGATTATGTTCTCGGTGATGACTGATAAGATTTTGTTTCTTCTTTCCAACAGCTGGTTATGTTGATCTTCCTGATGTATTCAAAGTGGGCTTTGTGATGGCTATTATTAATGCTCTCATCTGGGCAGTAGTAGGATCGTTCTGGTGTAAATTTTTGGGCCTCTACTGATTTTCATTTTCCATGCAAGAAGATTATTGGTATTCCCTGCGTATTATCTTGAGGGCAGGAAGGCAGGAATTGAGACCATCATTTTATCACATACAAGATATCAAAGCGATTAGTTTATTTTAATTTTAGCTCCACTTTACTTTTGCATAAGTGTAACGACACAAATTGAGAGGTGGATAATTGTTTTGCCGGAAACCTATAAACCATAGGCCCGGCCACAGTTTGAATTATTGTGTAGCCATAGGACCTCTCCTGTATATGAAGCAAAGAGTTCTCTCTTTTGAATGAATTATTATAGTTTATTCCAAGCATCATGTTTATACCCTAGTCTTGTTTCAAATGGTGGGCATTCGATCAGAAAAATTTGTGTATCGACTGTACCGAACTGACGGTTTGATTAGGGCTGGGCATACCATACTCAATTCACAATCGATTTAATTGGAATAATGGAAAATAGGAAAGGAATAAGAATGTTTGAAGATGGTTACCGGTACCCGCGTTCTTGGAATTGGATGTAGCTCGCTGTCCATGTTATAGATCCCAAGATGCACCAAATGTTATCAACTATGCAAAATATGAAAGTAACGCTATTGCTAGTAGAACGTTTAAGCAAAACCTGAAGCAATGGCACCTCGGTCATTAGTTTTGGCATCTTCAATTCCAAGAGGAGCAACAAGCAGTAATTAATTTATGAATTAGCCTTAGGGATATCGATTTCTTGTCCCCATGAATGTATCCCACAGCAACAAGTAGTAATAACGCTCTTGGCAAGTGTATATCCAAAATGTAGTTTGCTACTATTATATCTGCTTTTGAAATAACAACTACGATGACATATTTACTTACCATAAATGAAGTAAGGAATTTAGGAATTTAGGAATGGGGGAAGTAAGGAATTGGTACAGAAAAATTCCAATTAAATTGTTTACTAACCATATGGAAGGGAGAACATAATGGGAATCAGATCAACCATTCCTCTCCAGTTGCCCATCTCCTATTGTCTTGTTTCAATCATGTTCTGAACCCTTGTCTATCTCTCTTTATATCACTTTAATGGATTCCCTTATTTTTCCTATCTTCATTATATTATAATCAGACATGTAGGCCATCTCGTTTTGTCATCTTGTCATTATTTTCTGAGTGAGAATCTTTGTTTACCCTACACATTGTCTCTCTATATGTTATCATGATTTCCTCTCATCATCCTTTCCAACCTCCATCCCCTTGTCTATTTAAGAAGAGTTGCTCTATCCAACCAAACACACACTTTATACAATGAGCTCATGTGAGAGGGCTATAGCCAGTTGCTTGCTTCATCATTTCCTTCATGTGGGCTTGGGTGTCGGCTCCACCAAATTCCCGTCCGAACTGCAACATGGTCATCATATATTTTGCCCGAAAATATAGCTGGGCAAAATTTTAGACCGCTGCTATACATGGGTTTGGTGAGCTTTCTAGGCTAAATTCCCAAATATTGAGTTTGGCACCCTATGGTTGGAGATGGCCTTATTATGGAGAAATTCTTTGGTCCGGTGGATTGATGATGTCACCCATACAACCACAACGCAAACAAGGGACCCCTGGATTCGTGTTCCACATGACCCCAAACTGGTCCTACCCCAATGTACAGAGTGACCCTTACTTGTCTGTGGCCAAACAGGTGACGTGGTCCACCCACCAGACCAAAGAATTTCTCGTTACTATGGCTGATAAGCACTGCCCAGAAGCCCTTGTTCCAACAGTGAAAAGAAGCAATGCTTTTGATTCCAGTCATACCCAAATACCTGCACTTCGGCATAAACACAACGCACATTCACATGTAGCAGCAAGTTCCTCACTTCCACAATCTGTTCGATTGATCAAAAACAAATATACAATTATCGAAATTTCCATGATTCTCAAGCTCAGTCAATTATACAGAAACAAGGTCCAAACATGATATTTTATTCGGTACACGAACTTTCATTTGCATCAATTTGGTACCTGATTATTGTAATGTGCATAAATCTGACCCAACTAAAGTTTTGTTTATTTTTTTATGGAGAAATAAGAACAATCACAAACGGAAACCAGGGGGCACGCATGCCTAAATAAATCAAAATAAAAAAGAAAAAAACAATTCAGCGGCAGACCATGCTCCCACACACGGGAAGTAGAGAGGCCATGGCCTAAGTCAGCTACAGCATCTGCCATAAAATTGGCTTCTCGAAAGACATGAATAAACGAAACTTCTTCATAAGATGAAGTCAGCAGCCAAATATCTTGAACTAACAATAAAATACTCCAAGGAATTGAGACCTTCTTGTTGATGCAATCAATAACCAGTTTAGAGTCCTCTTCCACACAAATCTTGCGCCACCCATTATGAATTGCATGGGCAAGGCTATCACGCATAGCAAGACACTTCGCAACTCTTATAGAAGCTTGACCAGCATTTTTGGCACCAACAAGTAACACATGCCCATTCCAATCTTGAATAATAAAACCTGTGGCAGCCTTATTATTGCGAACAGAACCATCAAAATTAATTTTGACCCAATCCATGGGAGGCGGCTACCATTTAATGTTCTTCACATGCTACACACTAGAGGAAGACTTGAAATTAAGTTTCCAATAGTCCATACCAATTTGACCAGCAACAACTCTCGCATGATGTGGGGAAACGTCTTGGAAAACACATTTGTTACGAGTGTCCCAAATTTGCTAGCAAATCAGTAAGGCTTTGATAAGAGTGTTCGGGCCATCACCGGTGGATTTACTAGAGAGGGTAGATAACCAAGAAACACCATCAGAACCTGCGGGATAGATATTGAGAGGAGCGAGGTACATCTCCAGATACTTATAGCAAAACGGCACTTGAAAAATAGATGATTGATAGTTTTCACTTTGATTTTTGCACAAAGGACACTCAAGGTTAACATGAGGAAGAAATCTGTGCAAATGACTTCTCACTTGGAGTCTCTTTCTGATAAATAACCAGAAAAAAAGCTTCACCTTAGGAGGATCTGCTTTAGAGTGGATAATCTCATCTTGCAATTGGACATAGTAAGCACTTATAATAGTAAACTTGCCGTTGGGACTAGGCCTCCACCCAAAAGTTTTAATTTTGTTAACTTTAGTCTTTGTCGTTAAAACTGCCGGTTCCTTTTCTTTTCTTTTTTTTTTTTTCCAATTTTTTTGTCAAAATTAGTTAGGCTATCTCTAGTAGTGGAGGGCTAAACATAGCCCACCCATAAAATTTAGCTCACATTTGGACCTTTTGACCCGCTGACTGGGTTTGACCCGGTGACATGGCACATTTAGCTCACTTACTGAATATGGATTTTCCCACTATTGGAGATGGCCTTACTTATCTCGCTTTTGACCTCTTTACCACATCAATCTACTTGTAGTGGTGCAAATCATATAGTTGCCAACCACAGATTTTCAGTACAAGTGTTTCAGCCTATCACTGCCTTGCCCTTCTCTCGAGAATGATAAATTTGAGGAATCCGGTAGTCCATGATTTCTCAAAATTAGACTCACTTACTATTTAGGAGCACAAGTGATTTTAAAACGAGTTGCACTTCAGTCAGTTGTCCAAGCGCCTGTTGGCAATTTCTTACCGTTGATACATGTAGCACTCAAATCTCATTAACCATAAAAGAATCACGCATGCGCGTGGGTGACTGACCTTAGCAAAATCCTTTCAAAAATTAAACATGGTGCAAATTGTTATATAGCATGAAAATGTTCATCTGGCACAATGTGAATGAGGGTTTGCAACGTATGTCTCACATATTCATATTCTCTGCATCATCACATATATATAATGGATTATTGGAACGCAACATTTTTCAAATATTAGATTCGCTTAAGAAATCAACAAATAACGAATGAATTATTATTCATTTTGGTGGCGCAGCCAATCCAAATATATCAGAGGAAGCAGGTCAGAAGCTTCTGAGTTTGCAGCATAAACTCTTCGTCAATAGAAATGTCATGGAAACACAAAAAGAATAAAAACCCTGGATTCTTAAAGATAAATCTTCCCTAGAACATTGAATATTGGAGAGAATAGAAAGAAGCAGAAAAAACTTCTATAAAGTATAAACTGTGATTATAAGGATTGGAAATTTTACTGTTTTCTCAAGTTGTAAGGGTCTTATTAATGGACCTAAAGTTCTACTCTACAGTCTACACATTCATTGAATAATGTACATACGGGATTTTCATTCGAAATGTACATGAAAAATGAACTAATAGTTGCATTCAGATTGTACATTCATAATCTACATATACTTATCAATGAATGTACATTGAGAATGAACGTTCATAATTTACTGACCATTCAATGTACTTCAGCATGAACTGCAAAATCAACCAGTATGAAAACTCTAAAAAGTACATAATTAATTCCATAGAAAAGAATACAAGATGTTAAGTTTGTCATCTGTACATAAGGCTTTCGAAGCATCTCACCTGCCAAGCTTATCGCATGCTATTTGCATCAGGGAAATCATCGAATGATCTTAGCTTTTCAAGGATCAGTCTTTCTTGTGTGGCATCTATCGGATGTATAGTCAAGGGATCAATGGCAATCTTTGGATAACTGCATGCTAAGACTCTAAAATATACAAAGTAATTAATTAAAGATTTCAGTTCTTATTTTTCTGAGAAGCTCTCTACTAGCACATAAATCCAACAATATGATTTTACTGCAAAAGGCATATAAAGAATCTAAGCTCTCTCTCTCCCCTCATATATTTCTAACACAACTCGATTTGGAAAAGCAAAAAAAATTAGTTACACAACCTCCAAGCACATCCATGTTTGCCTTTACCTTTCCAAATTTCAGCTGTTTGAATTGCTCTATAGACCAAAGCAGCAACCAATATAGCTTCCATACACTTGACTTTAATAGCACAGTTAAGAGCCAATAAGGGTCTACAAAATTGGCCTTAAACCAGAGGAAACGAACACCGACTCTGTTGCCTGACCACACTAGACAGATAGGAATAATGGGTCAAGATAGTGAAAATCCTCTCCACAACACTCTATTCAGTTCAGTTTTTAGGGCATGTCAAAATTATTTATCTGCTTCATAACATTTTAGCACGCACATACAAAATGAATATGCAAGGACAGAACTTAACAAAAGAAAAATGCATGCACAAATAGCTGGCAAGGATACATTCCAGATCAGGGTTCTCAGTGAAATTCGAATGCAGAGCATTTCCAACACTGTCTACGATGGCCGAGGTAGTCATGGATGATTCAATGCATAAAATGGCTGTAATCGCATCCAAACGAGTGACCTCATTTCTGAACATCAGTCTTGCGTGTGCTGCAATATAGGCCCAGTCAACATCTTAGGGAGTGAAACAGGAGATTGAGTTAAGATATGTGCTCCGCAAAGAGATTAATGTACCCTGAGCTAGGCGTATCAAGCTTTCAAGCATTCGCACAGTTGTCCTCGCTGAGTCACAAAAGATTGCCCAACTAATTGGATAGAACAAGTACAGACAGATTTAACAAAGGGAACTTGTTTAAGATGGAACCTGCATTGCCAGTTGCAGATCTTCTTTGGAGTTGATAATAGCTAGAGATGACTATTTCAGCTTCCTTTGTAAGGACTGGTCTGAAGTACCCTTTTACAAAGTGAATATATCTGCAAGAGTTGTTCAAAAAAAAGAATATAGAATTTGATGCAAGGGTCGGACACAAAATTTACTTGAAACATATCAGTGTAACAGAAGAGAACACCTCCATTAAGGGGATTTTGGTTGTTGACTATAGTACCTTAAGGAGTTCATGCTTTTGGACGTAGATAGTTCAGATATTTTAATGATTTCGAAAGATGTTGATGCAGGATATGAAAAGCCTTATGGTGTGGGATGATTGAGTTCATTTGCCAGATTGGTTTAGCTGATTTAGTTTATTTGTTTGAGCTAATTTGGATTATTTCTAGGGCAAATTTTTAGGAATTATTCATTACTATATATATATATGAAGGCCATATAAGGCTGTACATGACTCAGTTGATTCTCCATTTCTTAAATTTTATGTTTGTTTTATCATCAGAGCATTAGTATCAGAGCACACAGTCAGGTAGATAGAAATTGCACCAAATATCGACCAAATTGGGTTGAATAGATGACAAAACTGACGAAACAGCATGTACAAAATAACAAAGTAAGAGGGAAGGTACGTCCTAGTTTGTAGCCCATCCCGGAACCATAAGAGAAGAGCATTTGATCCCATACCAAGTGTACCCTTTGCCATATGCGCAATAATATTTACACGTGCAAGCATGTGTGCATTCGTAGAGTTTACTAAGGGTCATCCAAAGAAGCTATACATACTATTTTAAATGTGTTTTTCTTTTAGGGAAGTTTTAACAATACCCTACATGTTGCAAAGCATAATACTTGAGTCCCTTTGAGTACAGCTGGCCACATTTATACATGTATTGACACATAAATAAGATAATCATCTTTACAATACATTATGATTGCTAATAGTTTTTAGGTGGGATACTCTCCATTATAAACAGGTGATGCAAAAGTCTTACTTCTTCACCTCCTCAAAGGATAAACTAGCATATAAAAGACAAAAATCACAAGCTTTTATCTAATCAACTGCTTTTGTAGGCAGATTAGTAGCACTAGTACACTAACCAGTACCTAACAATTGCCAGGAACAATACGTAAGATGTCAGCCAAGTTTTCTGAAAATTGGCATGACCTCTGCTTCTACAAACATGGATTTATCCATTTATCATTCGATTTGTTAGTGTACATTCTGAGAAGTTTCTACTTGTTCTTTGTTTCTCTTTTTTTCTCTTTTTTACTACCCAGAAATCCCCCAAATCTGCTTGGCGGACTCAGATTCAAACCTGGTCCCCCTTCAAACCTTACTATCTTTGGGAACTAGGAAACTCTAGCAAATAGCTAGCTAGGTACCGTGTGAAATAGAACCCCAGAACACATGGGAGTAAACCACAAGCCTGACGACTCATCTGACCCCTTGTTGATGTTTCTACTTTTTACTTATTGAAAATAACAAACATGAGAAAGCACAAAAATAATATTTGTTGTTGCAATAGAAGGGATATTTTTTTATTTTTTTAACGAAAACAATGGAAGGGATTTCAACCCTTGACCTAGCCTGATCCTAACCCATTTCCCTAACTTCCGTCACCACTTGGGCTTAACCAAAAAAAATAATTTATACATAGACAACTTTTTGGAAAATAGAAAATCAGGGTTTGAATTTAAGCTCTCTTCAACTAAAGAAAACATTTTACCTGCGGAGCATGGGAAATGGCCAGATGTTTGCTAAATCTTCATCCTGCTTGTCTTTGTCTGGTTCTCCCTGAAGTGGTTTAGTAAAAGGGGAAAAAATCATGATTAGATTCATCCAAATGGCTGCAAGACAACAGGGTGCCACTTACACGATCTTAAGAGCAGATTACCTCAGAAAGAATGTGAGATGACACGACCCCATCCCACTCAGGATTCTTTGTATCCAAGAGTACGAGGACTATATCAAATCTGCTCAATAAGGGACCAGAGAGTGCCGTATTGACAGACAGAGCTACAAGATAAAAATAAGGGAATAAAGTTTAGGATAAGCTGAGCGACTACTATTTTAGAAGAAATGTGTTTTTTACAGGCTAAAATTTAAGAAAAGCAATAATGATCTCCGTTAGATATTCCAAGTAATTCAAGAAATAGAAAATTTATAGTCTTCCACAAATGACAGATGTACATAATCAGAAAACCATAATCTAGACAAATAAATCCAACTAACAATATCTTCTAAATGTAAGTAGTACATTGATCAGGATCATACTGTCCCTTGGGATTGGTTGCACCAAAAACAATTGTTTTAGTACTGAGAGTTGTCACAAGACCTGCCTAGCAAAGAGAGATACAGAGAGAGAGAGGAATAGTCAGCTCTTAGTAAACATAGCATAGAACATTGTTTTAAAAACAATCAATAATAGTATAGGCTGCAGACTTCTATACAGGATTTCGAACAAACAGAAAATATATAAACATGTTGTTTAGAAGCGCGAGGGGTAAGAAAATAGTTCTATGCACATGGATAGAAATTGAAGTATGTTATAGATAATTAAAGCACATGGAAACAGCACAGACAATCCAATATCTGTAGTGCATAATAGCATCTATTATAGCAATTTGAAATTCATTGTATCCTAACTTTCCTTATCCTCTTTTACTGTATTATTTATCAGAAACATAGTATGCACTGATAGAATAAAGGAAAATGGATTCCGCTGAAGAGTAATGCATCGAAGAAAGAGAAAATCATTTGTATTAATGTGCATGTTGTTTGCAGGACTTGCAGCTGATTCTGCTTTTTAATATTTAGAAAAACACAGAAGATTCAAGAGCAACACTGAAAAAGACCAGAACAAAGACAATAAGAAACAAGCTGTGTGATAGCCTGAGTGAGAGTAAGCAAAATTTCTTCTTCATTGCCCCACATGGCTGCTGAACTTGTAGCAACCCAAGGCCACCCTTATGCTTAGTCAAGTCTGCATTAAAAGTGAAGACCATCCGATGCTCTAGGTCCACTGAGGCCAGCTTACCTAGACCCTTCGTTTAGGTAACCTGATGGCTTGAGAGTAACCTTATGGTTAGCCCAAGTGTGTGTGTAACCTTATGGTTAGCTCAAGTGTGCGTGTGTGTCTGCATTGCTTATCTTAACAAAAAGTCTGCGGAGAACGCTATTTCGTTTGGCCAGATTTTGACCTATTTGACACACTAAACCCACCTTACACAGAGTCGAATTTCCCATGAGGACGGCATATTTTTCTTAAACTATTTATAAAACATAAGCAAAAGTTGTTACCTTGGCAACACTTATGGTCTGCTGTTCCATTGCTTCATGTATGGTTGCCCTATCATGTTCTCGCATGCTGCCAAAGCAGAATTAACTTGATATTATATGGCAAAAAGCAAGGAAACAACTTCAAGGTCAACCACTAAAGTTCAAGTTTATATTATGCAATTGTCTGAGACTTTGTCAGAATTTCCAAAACTAAAAATACTTGAGAACAGAAGTTACAATTTCCTTTCCTTGTTTAATATATATATTTCCCGAGTCTAATAGAGCTTAGTGCAAATGCATATGTCCATTCCCACTTAATTATCATCCAGGGCAATCCAGTAGAAGCAACTAGGCATCTAAGATTTGAAATTTTCTTTTTTCTCTATCGAGAATGACAGAGTTGCTTCCCTAAGTTGTTTTTCACAAGTATAACTATAGAGATAATATTATTGACAATGAATTATTAATGACAAAAAGAATCAGGACATGGTAAGGTCATAACTTCAAAACATATAAATCATGTATTACCAATTTGAATGCACAATGAAAAAGGCTAGAAATACATGTTCCAAAAAGCCATCAAAGGACTTGCCTATCAAATTCGTCTATGCAACAAAGCCCACCATCTGCCAAAACAAGGGCTCCAGCTTCCAACATCCATTCGCCTAGATATTCCATAAACATAGTTAATCCATTTACTATAATATTGTACTGGAAGAAAAAGCAAAACAGTGCATAGAGGTCAAATAATGCTTCTCAATTAAATGATGTAAGTTCATGGCCAAGCTTAGAAATTTAGAATATTTTTGTTTCTTCTTTATAAATAAATAAAAAGTCATGCTTAGAAGAGATCTAGATTACACTAAATCTGATTTAAGTGGAAAACTTTAATCTGAAAATTTTTGTGCATGAAATCAACCTTTGGAGATTTTTATCAAAATCAAAAAAGATTTAAAAAATTCAGAGAATTTTAGTATTTCATTATTCTTCTATTTAGGTTGACATGGGATATGTAACTAGGGTCATATATGCCTTCCAAGTTAATATAAACCACTCTTTCTTCATGTTTGGCTAATTCTCCAGGCATAAAAACAAATCAGTTCTTTAACAATGTTCTTTTGTGTCTTCATATATTAATCACTCTTTATTGTAGTTTGATGCTTTACACACAGTTTTAGTGCAAAATAATATATTACAGCAACTTTTTAATGCGTAAATCTTTGCTAAATAAGAAATAGTCATATTTGTGTTTGTTCACTATATCTTTGATCGATGTTGTCCCATATGAATTTTACCAAAAAAAAGGAAAAACGATCTTATATTCTTATAGGCATGAACAAGGGGAAGTTCAACTATAGACAAGCACAACTTGTCAGTAGAAGCATTCACACTGCACAACCAACACTCTTCTCTATATGATATGAATATATGTCTCTCAGTCATATCTTGCATTGATGCTTTCTATCCTACTAATTTCCAAACATGTCACATAGAAGGATGAAAAACACTTGCATACATACATAATGTCAATAAATGAAAATAGAGAGGAAAAAGCAATGGAAGGACAAACTAAATGGAACCATTGCCAACTTAATGATTCAGCATTCTTTAATTGTTATTTATTTATTTATTTTAGAAGACACAACTTAAGGATTCAGCTGGAGATATGAAAACTTACCGCCATCCTTGACTGCAGTGACAGTTAATCCAGCACTTGTGCTTCCTAATCCGGTTGTAATAACAGATCGGTTGCTCAACTTTGCAGCAAACTTCAAAAATTGAGATTTTCCAGTACCTGAGAGTTTTAGCTGCCAACGGTTACATATAGAGTCCATGACTATAATTCAGAGTCCAAAGTGGTCAAGATCCAATAACACATCTACAGGACTTCAGTGGGATATTTGTGCGAGTGTGTGTTCTGACATGCATGCATGTGCAGTTGTGTGTGTATTATGGCTGATATCTATTGAAGCAAGCAATCATGAGAGATTAAGCCGAATTTTGGGTATAAAATATAGTCAATTAAAGTGTTTGGTCTCAATGTCTTCTCTTTTTTTTTTCTAAGATTCCTATCATTGAATGAGCCTTTTAGCATTAAGTGTTGAGTTTTTTAGTATTTTGATGAGTCTTTTTGTATTATAATTAACGAGTCTTTTAGTATTAATATAAGTCTTCAGTTGTTCAATTTGAAGCCCATAAATAAGGCTATCAATTGTAAAACAAGGTTTCGGGATGAATGATAATATTAAGTGTTGTTGAAAGGCCTGGAGCCATGATATCCCCTTTCCAATCTCTCTCCTCTTCCCTATTTTTCTCTATCTCCACTCCAACAGGGCAGTTATAGCAATCTCAGATCTTTCACTTGTCTAAACCAAATAGTTACTAAAATTTCAAACATAGATTTGAAGTACATTCAGCCTCATAGAAGCTACCCGCTTTATACAGCCTCAACTTACACACATGATACAGTATGAAATCAAAAGCTGTATTACGAAAATGGCTAAATGCAAGTGACAGTGTGATTGAAATGAACCGTGGCATTTAGTTTCAGTTGACTTAAACCTTTCTAAGAATAAAATATTCACGTCTGAAAACCTCTAAAGTGATAAATAAATATTAGAAAAATAACCTGGATCACCAACCAAAAGCAAATGAGACTCTCCTCGAACCTTTGTCCCAGTAGTATCAACATGTTGCACACCTCCAATAAGTGTTAATGCCACTATTTTGAACAAAGAAATGTGATTTAATTTTTATACAGGAAATATTAAAAAGAAATGAATGAGAAACTGAAATGTAGAAAGGAAAAAGGGGGGAAAGACAAACAGACAGATCAGTTTATTTTCTTGGTTATACCACCAAAACCCCTAAACTAGTTCATTCAGAATGCTAGAAATCCTAGTAAATAACATGAATGGGATGTTGATGTCCAAATACCTGCAAGCTTTACAGTAAAGAGTCCAAAGACTTGTGGGCAAATGCCTCGTAGAATGGCGTTTCGCCCTGTAAAATTCTCGAAAGAAAATAAAAAGAAGTTATAATGGAAAAAGATACTCAAGCTCATAGTACAATATCATATCACTCCAAAATAACAATTAACTAAACTTTAATATCCTATATATTCCGCTATGCTACAGCCACAAAAAAGTGATAATACTCTCATAAATATTTGTGAATCAATAACTTTTCTACCTTTCAAAGGGGTATCTTTGAAGTCGGACCAGAACTGCTTAAATTTCAGAATAGCATCATCAGGTATATCAATTTCTGACTTCAGCTCATTAGTTCTCCTAAATATCAAACACAACAAGTTCTTTAGAAAAACAAATATAAAAATGTGAAATCTGTTAGAAGAAAAACTAATATTGAGTGTCTCTACTTCTACTTGCTTACGCTATCAAACATTATCTTCACCGGCATACAACACTGTTAAGCTGCCAAGGCAGCTAAGGTATACTTAAATTTAAAAATCCAAAACTTGAGCTATGTGAATGTGTCATCTTTCTTTTTGGGAAGGGTGGGACTGTAATCCAATAGAAGAAATAGTAATAAAGCTTTTCTCAGTAAGTTACTGATATCCATTTCAATTATACAAGTACATAACTTATGTACTTGTATAATTGAAATGGAACATAACACAATATTAAGCTTCATACAACCTAGATCACACAGAAGATATCAAGAAACCCCATATGGTATTCTTAAATCCATTCATGATGTAAATTCAAAAAAAAAAAAATACTATTAATTTTACCTAACATAATTAGCAATTAATATAGGATCGAGGTCACAACGCACATCTTTTAAGTCTGGAGACCACTTTGCAGTTAATATCCCAGTAACGATGACATCATCTGCATTAACAATTAATAAAAGTCATATTCACCACTACACAACAAAATCAAGTAATACAGGCGAATTTTAAAAACATCTTATAACATAAACAAATATATATTACAGTCCCCTTCAATTGAGGGATCCCTCAAATAAAATTATTTGAGGGACACCCTTTAGGGTCCTGTACGAATTTTTTTTCAACGATCCAAACCATCTATTTTTAAAATCTACATTCATAGATCATCCTTGCAAAAATTAGATAAATCGGAAACCGTTTTGACATCCAATTGTGTCCTACAAAATCAATGAACACGGTGCTTAAAGAAAGTACTAAAATTTCAATAACTCAATTGAGTGGTCAAATGATATCGGATTCAAGTGATTTTTTGTAGAGATGATCTTTGAATGATTATCTAAAAAACAGACGGTTTGGATTAGTGAAATACAATGTTGAGTGGGCCCTACAAGGGTGTCCCTCAAATAAGCTTATTTGAGGGATCCCTCAGTGGAAGCTCTCTCTCTCTCTCTCTCTCTCTCTCTCTCTCTCTCTCTCTCTCTCTCTCTCTCTCTCTCTCTCTCTCTCTCTCTCTCTCTCTCTCTCTCTCTCTCTCTCTCTCTCTCTCTCTCTCTCTCTCTCTCTCTCTCTCTCTCTCTCTCTCTCCTCTCTCTCTCTCTCTCTCTCTCTCTCTCTCTCTATATATATATATATATATATATATATATATATATATATATATATATAAAATATATGTATAGATTCATTCATTTAAAGCAGGACAAGAAAGATGCTATATAATAATGAGAATAGATGCTACATAATAATGAGGAAAAAATGCAGGCACAAATTAACATAACAAACAACCACATATTCAAAGAGTAGGTCCAAATCGCCATAAGGACACCATTATTAATAGCAAAAGATATTAAGATTAAGGATGAAGTTTATGCCATCTTTGTACAAGTCTACACAAAATCCTGAAGCTGTCACCAATTACAATGTCAAAGAAAAGGACTCAAGAAATTATACAAAGTTTTGTTTGACTGAATCAGTTTGGTAAAGCTCAAGTTGCTAAGCAACCAAGCTGAGTTTCCTAGTTGGAGCGAGCAGATATCTATGATCTTTATATAAAATTAGTGAGAATTGATAGAGAATAATTTTATTGACATCTGGCCACCCAAGTCCAAATGATTACTTAAGAAAATTACTTGACCATAAAAGTGTGAAGATTTATGGTTTTCTCATAGATTTTGTAAAATGGCTTAGTTATTAGTCATCTTACAGTCAAGGATTTTTCAGGTACAAACAAAGAAAACAACATTTATCCAAGAGGAAATAACAGAGAAAGGAGAAATACAAAATAAGTATAAAGAGATTCATGAGCACATATACAACAGCTTCATCATCGAGATAGCACACCTCTTTTCTTGTAGTTCTCTAGTACAAAGTTAAGAATTTTCTTCATGCAACACCCTTTTAAAATGCTAAGTTTCCATGAAGTTCATCTTTAAGTAAACCATAATTAAGCTTTGTTTTAATATTTTAAAAGGCAAAACAATATATGGTAATCTTAAATGGTTTACACTGAAAGAAACTTGAAAACAAGCACATTCTTGTATTATCCAAAAATGTAGGCCAAAATACACTTTGGGTCCCTGTAGTTTGCTAGCATTTTTGGTTTCAACCCTGTAGTTTAAAAATGGACAATAACGCCCTTGTAGTTTCAATCGGTTGCAATCAAGCCCAAAAGATTACCAGTTTGTCATGTGTATTCTAAGGGTTTGGACAAAGGATTTTGAATTTTTTGTACTGTCAGGTGGTTATTGTTGCACTTAAAATGTCAAATTCCCTCTCCAATCCCTTTTAAAACATGAAAAAGTGATTATTGCAACCTAATTCAAATTACAGGGGTATGATTGTGCATTTTTATTCGGGGTTGAAATTGAAAATTCCTAAGCAAAATACAGGGACTAAAAGTATGTTTTGACAAAAATGTATATTACTTATTTCCAATTAATAAAACTGGGATAATTTTCAAACTGAAATTAAGTTTCACTTTGGAATCAGTAATATCAGGAGGTAAATTATTAAAAACAAAAAGAAAAGAAGAAAAGAAAGCAGAGATCCCAGAATGTAGTACCTCCAGCTTTAACAATATCAACAAGATCGTCCTTTAGAATGACAGGAATTGAGCGAGGAATTGCCCCAACACCCAGTACATGTGTACTCTCCTGGATTTTAATTTCCTGATAATCATGGCATGTAATAGAACCTTCTAAATGCCCGAACTTTGTACCTTCACAGGGTTTAGACCTCTGTCATTGGGAAAATCAGATCAGATGCCAAAACTCCAAAAGCATAATTATATCAGAATTCAGAAGAGACGTGACTCGTAAAAAATGCAAAAGTAAAATAAAACACTAAGTGTCCTATTAAACATCTGAATCCACACACAGTGTCAATCTTCAATTATTCTCTCTTCATTCTTAGCATGATTGAAACCAACGACCGACCCAATCAAACCCATCATGTACCACTGAAGCTAAAGCCCAAGAATAATTCCAAACTACAAGAAGTCTAAAAAAACCAAAATCAAAGATCTAGATGACTATGTTCCTACTTTAAAAAATCTAAAGACTTTTTAATGTTTTACATGTACTCACATGACCTCTTCTGATAGTTGCTAATGCTAATCTCAATGTTGCCTTCGGACTTTCCAAACAATGAATAGCAAATAATATTCTTAGTTCTGAGCTGAAGTAAATAACCTGAGAGGGGCAATATGATGGCAGTTTTATGGAGTTTCTCGATTCCAGCTCAGGATAAACCAGGAATCTGCAGATAAACAAAGTTAAGTTAACTCAACGCAAAGAGGAGTTTATTCCAATATATACTGGAATAACATCTGCATATGTGCTACATCTATAATTCCAGTAAACTACAAATTTGTTCTCAAAGAAAAAGATTCAATATACCACATGAAATAGTAAAAGAATATCATATTTAGTACCTATCTTTCATTCTGAAATTTTTCCAAGAAAAACTGCTGATCAGATGCAGAATTTACTTTTCTAGACAGTTTTACTGTAATTGGTAAATTACATACAATAGCACTGAGCTAGGTTATTCATGCTCTCAAAACATAATGAGCAGCAAGGATGCTAACATAGCTAGTCAAGATTTAGAAGTGAAATGAACCAAATTTATGAACATTATATTTCTTTAAGCACAAGAATTTTTAATATATCCAGATGTTTCTTTCTTTCCACAAACACAGTATGTGTGTAATAGTTGCGGAGAGAAAAAAAAAACTCACTCGTGCTTGCATTTCTGACACATATACTTCCTCTCTCCTTCATACATCTTGATTGCTCCAGATCGAATTACTGTCCCTTTGAGCGTGAGCAGAATCCCACGATGCTTGACTCTCACACGCCCAATGCTCGGAAAAGTCTCTACGTAACACACACATCAACCAACAGTTTATAACAAAATTAAGAATACCCAGTTGAAAGAAATGGCTCCAAATAATTTTTAAGAGCTTAAACAGAAGCAAACCAGGGCATTCAAGTGGTGAACCGCCAATATCGATACGAACATGAATGAATTCCTTCTTTATCCCTTTATTGGAACCATTCAAATCCCCCAATATGACTTTCTACACGGAATGCCACACATACCCAAATCAAAATTCATCATTTCAACAAGTTCAGTTCAACAAATTATGACTACACTTGTAATTAAACACACAATTTGAATACACACATGAGCCCAAACAGCCGCCTCGTCAAAAAGCCGCAAGTACTCGGTGGGTTGAGAGAAGACGAGGTGTGAAAGCGGAGGATCGTCATCCATGAGCTCTGCAAAACTAAGATATATACACACACACACACACAAAAAGTGAGAGATAGAGAAAGATAGCTTAAAGAGTCAGAAAAGATGCAAACCATTGAAAAAAAAAAAAAAAAAAAAAAAAAAAAGTAAAATGGGTTTTGATGAGGGTTTGATGTACTTGACGTAGAGAGGGAAATGAAGCTTCGGGTCTTGGGAAAGAGCGATGGAGCGAAGCTGGTCAGAGTGGTGGCGGATGAGAAATGCCGCCAAATGTTTGACGTGAGCAGGTTGCTCATCCGTTGCCGCCGAGTCCATGTGAGGTGAAGAAGGGGAAATTGGGAATGAGCGGGAAGGGTGGTCTTCTTTTTTTCATTCACTGCAGCTAAAAGCTTCGGTTCGTTTTGATATTCAAAATTTTATTTTTCTTTGAGTGTATTGATTATCCACTAAAAATCAATATACCAGAAGTATCCTTAAAACAAAAAATAATAATAATAATGACTGGTGGTGACTGGTGACATACAAAATTGAAAGAAAAAACAATCATGTCCGAATTGGATCGGTTTCACATACAAAATTTACGGCTGAATCAAAGCATGCTTATTTTTAATAACTCCAAAAGTCCATAAAACTTCAAATTCAACACTCCTATATTGGTATTATCTAATTAGAATACTACACATATAAAACAAAATACAAATATATATAAGTAGATGGTCCGATTCGATTTAGGTCCGATTCGATTTAGGTCCATCCTCTCATATAGTCTGCCCGTGTAGCTCTGTATGCAGACCTACACGGGCAGACTATATGAGAGGATGGGACCCAGACAGCTTTGGTACCCAATATAGCAACGGATCTCTCACAATTGCAGTTCATGGGCTATCATTGGAGAAAAGGCGGGGTGACCCAAAGAGTGTCCCACTATGGGCTTTAGATGGAGTCGACCGCATGCTGGACCCTCAAGTTTTTCTTGGGCCCAAACCTGTTGAGCAGAGACCCGAAGGTGTTGGGGGGCCTCAAATAAGGGAGATCACTGAACTTGACTATGAGCATTCTGTCTCTACATGCCAAACAAACAATTTAGTTGGTGAGTCCAGCGCAGGATACAAAGGCAAACATAAGGCCCATTATTATGATGATAAAAATTCTGAGCCCAATGTAGCAAAGAGGGCAAGGGTTAATATAAGCCCTGGCAGAGGTGGCTTTCTGAAATACTCAAGCAAAGGAGGCCGTGGTTTGAGAGGCAGAGCACCTGGGCGACGGGGACGTAATAATACAAAAGGAGCAAAAGAATATGAGAACTCTGGCTATGAGGTCTCAAATGGCAATCTGTGCGAAGTGGTCGTAAGCCCATCGAAGGAGCTTGCTCAGGCAGAAAAGAAGTTGAGAGATGCTGGTAATGGCAGACCCAATGACGAAATGGGTGGTGGTGGCTGGCCCGGAACAGCCACAAGAAAGTCATGATACAACTGGCATGGAACTGTCAAGGGTTGGGGAATCCCTTGACAGTTCTCTATCTCAAGGAACTTATTCGTTCCAAAAATCCCACTGTGGTTTTTTTGATGGAGACAAAACAAAACAATCACAGAAATAAGATGTTGAGGAGACAGTGTGGTTTTTTTAAGGGTTATACTGTGGACCCTATTGGGATTGCAGGCGGATTGAGTGTGTGGTGGAAGCCAGGAGTGGAAGTTGAGATTATTGACTCGAATAGACACTGGGTGGAGGCTATAGTTAATGTCCCGGGGGAAAACCTTCATGGGAGGTGTACGTGGATGTATGGTACGCCATACAGACAAGAAAAACACTCTTTTTGGGAAGAAGTGTCTGATTGGAGGAAAGCCGATGGTCTACCGTGGCTAGTTTTTGGGGACCTCAATGAAATTTTGTGGCAGAGTGAAAAGGATGGAGGTAGAGATGTCACCTCCAGAAGAAGAACCTATCTTATGGACTTCTTGGAAACTCAGAACTTGATTGATATTGGGTTTACAGGGCAAAGATACACTTGGGAAAGATGGTGTGATGGACAACTCCAGGTTAGAGAACGATTAGACCGGGGGCTAGTCAATGCTGAATGGTTAGAAAGTTGGCCCAATACATGTGTTAACCATTGCGCTCGTATAGGCTCAGACCACTGTCCACTGATGTTGGATAGTAATCCTGATGGTCAGAAAACAAGAAAATTATTTCGCTTTGAAATGAAATGGGCAGAGCATGAGGAGTGTGAGCAAGTCATTAGAAACAATTGGTCAGGCCATGGTGGTGGCACAATGTTAAGACAATGGGAGGTAAACTCAATGAAATGTAGAGAGGCGCTGAAGGCTTGGAGTAAAGAAAATTTTTTGAACAGCAAAATGAGAATTTCCTCCCTTATGAACGAAGGGCATGACTTGCAACATAGAAACATGAGTGATGTGGATTTCCAAAGACAAAGCATTGTCCAAGAGGAGATTGAACAATTGTGGAAAGAGGAAGAGCTTTACTGGAAGCAAAGGTCAAGAGTGAATTGGCTACAAGCTGGCGACTCAAATACAAGATTCTTTCACCTGACCACAATCCAACACAGGCAGAAAAATAGGGTGCTGAAGCTAAAAAATGATAGAGGTGTCTGGATATCTGGGGAAAAGAATTTGAGATTGGAATTTCAGAAGTTTTTCACTAATCTTTTCCATACCTCTGGGCCAAGGAACTGGGAAGGAATCATTGATTGTATTCCTGCTATTGTCTCGGTCGAGATGAACAGGGATTTGCTAGCCCCGTTTAATGAAGAAGAAATACAAAAGGCTGCTATGCAGCTAGGGGCGTGGAAGGCGCCTGGACCGGATGGCTTCCCAAGCTACTTCTACCAAAGGTACTGGCAAATTGTTAAAAACATTGTCTCTGGATCAACAGAGGAGTTCCAATGCGGTTTCAGCAACTTGGAGGAGATCAACAAAACTTTCATTGCCCTAATCCCGAAGGTCCAGTACCCGGAATCTACAGGTCAATTTCGCCCTATCAGTTTATGTAACTGCTCCTATAAAATCATTGCCAAGGTGATTGCGAACAGGCTGAAGAAAATTCTCCCTTTCATCATATCGGACAATCAAAACGCTTTTGTCCCAGGAAGACAAATACAAGATAACATTATCTTGGCTCATGAGGCTTTCCACTATCTAAAAATGAAGAAGAAAGGCAGTTGTTATGAAGCGGGTATTAAAGTGGATATGAACAAGGCTTACGATAGGGTCGAGTGGGATTTTTTGGAAGCATTATTGTTGAAAATGGGGTTTGACGATAGATGGATTGGTCTAGTTTTGGCTTGTGTGAGATCTGTTTCCTTTTCCATTATTTTGAACGGCAAGCCGGGAAGTTTCTTTCGTCCAAGGAGAGGCTTGAGACAAGGGGATCCCCTGTCCCCTTACCTTTTTCTGCTAATTAGTGAAGCCCTATCCATTAATCTGTCCAAGAAAGTTAGAGATGGCAACATTCAGGGAGTTAAATTAGCAAGAAGATGTCCCATTCTCTCGCATCTATTTTTTGCAGACGACTCACTCTTTTTCATCAAGGCGGAGGCTACGAATTGCCATAGATTCATGCAAGTTCTAAACAACTATTGCTTAGCTTCGGGGCAGAAAGTGAATTTTGAAAAATCAAATATGGTTTTTAGCCCGAATACCCCTGAACCCCTTAGAGAGCAGTTGTGTGAGATATTTGGTATTAATGGAGCAGAAAATGCTGGTATTTACTTGGGGTTGCCAACAGTTTGGGGAAGGTCAAAAAGAGCAGCTCTAGCTTATATTAGAGATAGAGTGAGAAGAAAGATTGACGGCTGGAAACAGATATCCTTGTCTTTGGCAGGAAAGGAAATCCTCCTGAAAGCGGTGGCTACAGCCATTCCGGCGTATCCCATGGCCTGCTTTAAGTTCCCTGCAGCGGTTTGTAAAGATATTAATGGAGATTTAGCTAGATTTTGGTGGAAGAATGGAGATGAGGGTTCCAAAATTCACTGGAAGTCGTGGGCGAGTTTATGTAATTCAAAGGAAGAAGGTGGTCTGGGCTTTCGAGATTTCATGTCCTTCAATACAGCTTTGCTCACAAAACAATGCTGGAGAATTTTACAAAATCCAAATGCAGGATGGGTGCAGTTTTTGAAAGCTAGATATTACCCGGATTGTGATTTTTTACAGGCGAAGAAGGGAGCTCGAGCATCCTGGGCTTGGGCCAGTTTATTAGAAGGGAGGGATGCTCTTATTAGAGACTCTCGTTGTCAAATTTTTAATGGTGCTAGTACGAACATCTGGAAGGACTCTTGGTTACCTCCTCCTCATGAGGGGATCATTAATGTGTCTCAGTTGATCTCTCCCTCTGCCCCCCAACAGGTTTGTGAAATTATGGACAAAGTTAATCACTCATGGAGAGTGGAACTCATTGATTCTTATGTCTCGCGAGGGACTATCGACATTATTCGTTGCTGTCCTATTGGTAATTCGGACGGCTGTGATAGAAGGGTTTGGCCCTGGACCTCAAATGGAGATTATACTGTCAAATCTGGATATAGGAGAATCCATGCTCGGAAACGAATCAGGGAGAGTGAAAGGGGCTCGACTTCTCATGTAGTTCAAAAGGAGGTGTGGCAGAGTATTTGGAAGATTGTTACGTTACCCAAAATTCGTGTGTTCTTATGGAGACTGTTAAATGATGCCATATCTACTCGATGGAATTTGTTCAAGAGGAAAATTGTGAACTCACCATTGTGCCCCATTTGTGGTCAGTTAGAGGAAACAGTGGAACACTTGCTTTTTCTCTGCCCATGGACACAAGCGGTTTGGTTTGGGGCTCCTCTGAGTTACAAAGTGAACTTGCAGGGCTTCTCTACGTTTGATAAATGGTTGTTGGAAGTCTTAAGCCTGAAGGACATGGGAAAGAAGGAGTTAATGAATTTATTCTCAATGATCAGCTTTACTTGCTGGGAAATTTGGAAGTCCAGATGTAATTTCATCTTCAAAGGCCACTTAGTCAATCCTACTGTTACAATTGATCGAACCATGCGAGCTTTCAGAGAATTCATGGGAGTAAAGACTAGGCCTGAAGTCTCTAGTTGGGTTGCCCCTCCAGACCTCTTGAGACAAACGTCAAGATGGATGCCCCCAGAGGTGAACTTCCTAAAAATCAATTTTGATGGGGCTTGGCAATTGAACTCCTTTAAAGCAGGTTTAGGGGTGATTGTTAGAAATGAGGAAGGCTTGTTCTGTGGGGGGCTGGCAACACCTTTCCATTGTAGTGCAGCCTTGGTCGCTGAGGCAGCTGCAGGTCTATGTGCTATCAAGTATGCAATCAGTCAAGGGTATAGAAAAATTATCCTAGAGACGGACTCCAAGGTGCTTGTGGAAGGTACAAGGGGGGCTTCAAATAATGGGCTTTGGACAGTCAAACCGTTATTGGATGAGTATGACAAATTATCAAGCTTCTTTAGCGACGTTAGATGGAATTGGGTGCCTAGGCATTTGAATCGCGCCGCTCATAAGGCAGCTGCGATTGGAGCTAGAGCGGTGCAACTGGATTGTTGGGCTGAAAGGCCACCACCGTCTCTTGTGGGTGTTTTGGTTTCCGACGGCCTTCCCTGTCCTCCCGTGGAGGTCTCTGCTCAGTAATTAGATTAGGTTACTGGGTGTAGGCTTTAGTCTAAGATCTCTTTTTGATCCTTGTTTGCTTGCATCTAGTTTGTATTTCTGTCTTGTTGCTTTTGCTGGCGGTCTTTGCGCCTTTTACTGAAGTATTTTCAGACCAAAAAAAAAAAAAAAACTAAATCAAACTGTACATTTTCGTTCGGTTTTTAAACTTGTTGATTTGTTCATGGTCAAAACCAAATCAGCTGGATTCATCAGTTCAACTAGATTGATGCCTCAGAAACAAAATCTTGTCATGTATATGCAGCCGGATTCATCTGTTATCATGCTTGGAACTGATTCAAATCTGTCAACTATCTTTTCATCTGCATATACATGACAGAAACAAGATTTTGTCGTCCGCAGTTTGTGTGTATGCCTCAGAAGTTTCAGTAGTGCATTTCCAGTATAACCATGGCTGCTTCAAATCTAGACAATACTAAGAAGGCTGAAGGAGCCGAGTAGCAATATAGATAAAGTCTCAGCCGTCAGTTGTTGCAAGGTGAAGGGCCTCGACCACATCGAATTCGTATGCAAACGGAAGGAACATGCATTAATACTTGTATATCAAGCTAATGTTATTTTTTGTCTCCTGCAAATCTGCTCATGAATAGCTTAATTACTACTGTTCAGCAAGGTGTTTGCTTCAGAATATCTCAAACTATTAATGATGTTTTTGGTCAACTTTGTGGGTTTGTATTATTGCTTTAATTAATCATTTTTACATTCAAATTTCATGTATTGTTGTGCAGCT
Organism: Prunus kanzakura; assembly: GCA_020521455.1. NCBI lineage: Eukaryota > Viridiplantae > Streptophyta > Magnoliopsida > Rosales > Rosaceae > Prunus > Prunus kanzakura. Next base: position 373,025 of record BPUM01000828.1, read on the forward strand.
TGATATACTTTTTCGCGGGCAGCGAGATTAATGGGATGGAGGTGTTGGCAGCAATAAACACATTCTTTTGAACTTGAACTTGTATTGCAGATGGGGGATGTCATCAGTAAAGCTGCAGATGGGGTTGGTGGTCTACTTGAAAAGGCGTTTTTGGCTCCATTTAAGACCATGTTTGGTGGCTCATGCGAGTAAATTCTGGTGAAATGTTCTCTTTATTGCCGGCCTGGCCATCATTCTGTTCGATCATTTGTCGTAATTTCATATAAAAATTAGTATGATATGGTTGTGTTGCACTGACTTGGGAGCCTGCTATGAGTCTATTTCATATCTGTTTGCCAAAACCTTTCAGATAATTTTCATACAATTTTTCCTTATTCGCTTTTTGTTCGTAATCTGCTGCTTGTTTATTTCCTTCGAAAGATAGAAGAAAGACGAATACTTTTTCGATTATACTTCACTGCACTGCTAATATTACTCTAATATGTTTGATTCTGCAGGGATGTGTGTTTAGGACCCTGGGATTTCGTTTGCTATGTGTCTCCAATCTGTTGAAACTGTTAATGATCTTGGTCCTCTGCTACATAAGTAATTTCTCCTTCTTCTTTAGTTGTGCTCTTCTTATTTTCGTTAGAGTTTGCTTCGTAAACAAGCCTTGGAACCGCATTTGCTTTCAGCTTCAGTTGCAGAAATGTAACATCTTTTTCTTTTTTTTTTTTTTTTTACACTTCTGTTCAGCTTTATTGTTCTTCTATCTATCATTCAAGCTGGGGTTATTCCAATGCATTGGAAAAAGCCTCTGTACTATGTGTTGGGCTGCATGTGAGACATACTGGTATGCACTAGAAGATATTACTTGTTTTCTGTGGTACAAGCTAAAGAACACTAAGAGGGTAAACCTCCGTCATTACCGCCATCGCCGCCGCCAAGTTCGAGACATTGAACAAGGATACAGTTCAAGCGAGGAAATTGATTTCTGGGATAACTATCATAATTTGAATGTCAGCAGAAAGCGGAAGTCACTCAGCAGGAGAAGAAAGGACAAGCTGCAGAGATCTTTTTACCCATCAAGTAGGCATGGCACTCATAGCCACCACCATGTAAAGTCTAGGGGAAGGTCTGTTCATGTTGTGGGCAGATCTCGAAGGCTAAGAAGCTCGAGACATCTTCAATCAAGAAAAGTGAGAAGTGTTCGAACGCAAGCCAGGACTTCAAAGAGGAGGAAACTTTAGTTGATTGTCAGTGATTCTGAATTTGTATGTGTAGTTAGTTCAATATAAGATATAAGATTTCAATTGTTGCATATGAAATGTGGTTGACCAAATTTTTGCTTCCACTTGAGGTAGAAGACGAGATTTCAGTTTACTATTTTAACGACTACTTATTTTTTTACTTCATTTGATCAACAAGGAAAAACTAGACATGGGGTTTCTGAGAACAGGTCTAGGTCTGAACATGTCACCCACTGCATCAATTAAGCCTTTTTATCTATCTGTAATGAACACATACCTATTGTCATTTCCAAAGCCAAGATCAACAGCTAAAAGTTCTAAAAACCAAGTCTTAGTTTCATAATTCTCAACCCCTACAATTGCATAAGCTATTGGATAAATGTCAATGTTAGGATCAACACCAACAACATAGAGTAATTGGCCAGAGTGTTGCCCTTTGTCCTTTGATGTGACAAGCATCCAAGCCAACAACTGGCCTCTAAGAGCACCTCCAGCGCTGCTCTTTTGCCCGAGCAGGAGGGGGCCTGGGCCCAGCATTTGGCTCCAGTGCGCAACGTCAAGACCGGGCAATTGATGGGGTCCACATGCCTAGGCAAGCCCAAAGGCAAATCTTGCATGGGTTTGCTAACATCAACAACGAAAAAAAAATTAAAAAATCGAAAAAAATACCATAATTTTTAGAATTTTTTTTATATATAAATACCTAGTCATATTTTCCACTTCTCATGCCAAAATTAATGGTTTAAGTATAAAAGATAGAAAATAAATTAAAATGTAGTAATTGCCATTGCCCTTGCCCTTTTGGGTGGAAACAAAAATGGCAAGGGCTACCACTATTCACGTGAATAGTGACAAACCTTGCCTTGCCTTTGCCTTGGCCTTGGCCTTGCCCTTTGGGGTGGAGGTGCTTTAAGTATAATAAACCATTTCTTTGTAGCTGCTAAGCATATATAAATCCTTTGAAATCTAGATTTGTCACCGTCTAAATTGGACTTAATTATTGCAGTACTTCCCACATTTGTCTTTTTTAGCTCATCAACATGATCAAAGAGACTCAAACTATTTTGTGTAAGTCCCCTCATTTACAGCAGTTGCCTTTTGCCTTGCTCTGTATATTTGTGATCTTGAAGCTATGACACATAGATCTTCATTCACCCTTTCCTTAAAAGCTCCTATATCCCAATTTATTATTCTAGACAACTACGTAGAATATCTGTTGTGTGGATTCAGCTGCACCAAAATGGATTCAGCTGCATCCTCAACTTGTGATACTCGCAAGTGCACGAGCCGTTCGGTAGTATAGCATATGTAAGTGCGAGGTCGATTCCACAGGGATTGGTGATTGAATAATCCAATTCAGTTTTCCTACACAAAACATAAAAACAAGAAAGAAAATAAATAAAACAAGAAAGAAAGAAAAGAAAATAACTCAAGCAGATAAGTTCCCAAGTTCAATTAGATTAACGGATTGATTCTAGCTAAAGTATGATAAAGTCATGTGTCTGGTCCTAACCTTGTATTCCTAATTCCCTAATTTGATCATCTGTTGTCTAACCTAAACTAAGCATTAGGAATCCATTAAGCATAGAAGAACATTTTAAACAATCAAGTATGTATCTAATCCCTGTTGTTGAATGTCCATACATACTCTTCCTATTCATAGTTCAATTCGAATTAAAGCATAGTGTCTACTCTTAATTCAAACCAAGATAGCTAACATGCAAGCCTAAATGGTGATCAATTATTCAAACTAGCATATTAACTTATAAGCATAATGAATAAGAACAAAAACCATAATTGAAACTTGGAAACTAATCAAACTTGAAACTAAAGAAAAGAATTTATATAACAATGAAAAGTAAAGTGGAACTAAGAAAAACTTAAGGAGAATTTCAGCACAAACATTTCATTACAACAATTGAAAACTAGAAAGAGAAACTAATAGAATTTGAGGGAGAGAATGGAGGGGAGCTCTAGAGAAGTGTTTGAGAGCTCCCCCCTTTGGGGGTGTTTTATGAAGCTTGAAGACTTCTCTATTTATAGGGCTAAGAGGGAGGAACATCATGATGAAATCCAACACCACCATTCCTCTTTTAATACAATCCATAACTCACACTTCATCTTGTCTATGTTAGTGTGGTTGGAATCAATTCCATCCCATACTTCTTTTGCTGCACCTCAAGCTTTCTTCACATGGGATTTCAAAGGTCTTCAATTGTGGCTGTCTTTTGCTGCCAACCCATGTGGGTTTTCTTTTAGTTGCTGGAAAAAACGATTCTTCTGAACCAGGCTTGGTGTAGGAAGGCCTGAGGTTTCAATATGTATCCAATGGGGCTCAAATTTGGATATGTCATAATAGACACCCATTGGAACAACTTTTATGAAGAATGTATTCCCATCTGAGCGGTAAAAGTGTACGTTTTGGGCCTTGCAAGTTGACTGCCGAAAATAAACTGGAATTGACTTCATATCTTTACTTTCCTTTCTTTTTGGGCTTGATCTTCCCTCCTAAAAAATCTGGAAAAATCTGTATCTTCAAACTCTTTGAATTATCTTTCCAAGCATATGCAGCCCAACTCAAGAAAAAATCGGAAAGACCTTCAAATGTCATTTTTGGCCCAGTAACGCAGATGCTGCCGAATTTGACCTTAAGCTGCCAAAACTTGCATAACTTTCTCTAGAAGACTCGGAATCATAAACCGTAAAATTCTCCAGAAACTAGACTTCCGTATCTTTCCAATGATATATGGCTCATCATCTGGTTCTTCTTGAGCAAGTACATTCCAATTCGTGAAGTTGACTGATCTGCAGACACCTTTTTGAGCTAACTTGTCTCCAAAATGCATTTAATGAGTCTCAAGCTTAGTACACTGAAACAAACACAAAATTTATTAAAAGCACAAGTTTAACTTAAAAACATAATCAAATCATAAGTTAGAAGGGTACAAAATGATATATAAATATGCACCGATCAATATCTCTCTGCTAACCATGATGAGTTAGCATGAACATTGGGTTCAACAGTCCCACAAGTGTGCTCCTCTTCATAACTCTTAATTTGAACCATGTTACTTCCATTTATAGCTGAAGCATAAACAAACCATGGACATTTTCCATTCTTGATCCCATCACAAACTGCTCTAACCTTATCTTTATCATTCTTGGAGAACTTAATTTTCTTTCTGTTAAATACTGAATAGTTTCTCACTGCTTTCCTAAATACATAGACATTGGGAAATCTTAGACCAATCTTAAAGATTAGGTTAGTCAAATCTGTGTCAAGCCTAAAATTATCAAACTAGGGCAGTTTCCTCTTCCTCTTTCTCATAGGCATATCAACCTCATCACATGAATTACTATCCAAGCTATTAACATCACTTACAGCCATATCATCTGACTTATTTCCTTTATCTGCAATTGGATCAATATATGGAGCATTGTGGTCAACATAATTGTCAAATGCTTTATCATCCTTCTCCAGCAATCATTGTTCATCTTCACTTTGCTTATAAGCACTGTCATAAAATTCAGGGTCTTTTCATCTTCACTTTGCTTATAAGCATTGTTCATCTTCATTTTGCTTATAAGCATTGTCATCTTCACTTTGCTTTATCATCCTCATGTTTTTTGCTATCTTCATTCTCATTTTCAGCCTTTTTATCATTCTCACCCTCTTCATATATGGTCTCTTCATCACCCTCAACCTCCTCATTTATAGCCACATCAACAGTAATGTCATCACCCTCATCCTCCACATTTATACCCTTAGGATCAGTACCTTCATCACCCTTATCCTCCACATTTATAGCCTTATCAACAACAATGTCATCATCTTCATCCTCCTCATACATACCCTCATAACCAGACTGTTCATCACTCTCATCTTCATGTTCAAATTTAGCAGTTAGGTTTCTTACAATAGGAGCCATCTCCCTCCAAGCCATAGCAGATTCATCCACATTGATAACATTGGAGTGTTCCAAGTAAATTACGATCTCTCTTTCAAAGCTAGGAGGCACCAAATGACACCATTCAAGTAGTTGAGCATCACTATCTATACACTTGTATCGCTGTCACAACCACTTGGTCATGGTAGCCAAGCTCTTTTGCATACTCATATATCTCTAACAAATTTATGTAGTCTAGAAGACACCAATTCAATTAATCAACAAACCCCCTACATAAAACCACCACTCATTGAGATTTGGGGATTTTACCATTCTACCAACATGGTGTACTTCAAAAGTGACTATTCATTTGTCATCTGCACAAGAGAACATAAAAAAACACACTTTAACCACTGCCTAGTCATATGTATAGTTTAAAAATGACAACACAACCACCAAACTACCAGTAAACAGACATGGAGCAAGATTCACAAGCAACTAACATTTTTAAAGCACTAAAAGAACCTTTAAACAACTAGTAAACATGAAAACATAATAGTAAGACATAGGGGAACACAACAATTTTTTATTCCAGGCTTTTCAAACTTAACAACTTTGGATCCAACCCAACAAAGCAAGCAGACAATAAAGAAGTTTAAACCCGGACCACACTCTGTAAATCTCTCGCTTTCGTTGATTCCATTTCAAACGAGAAGGGCCACTTACTGTACTCGGGGTGAGAGCCTCTTTCTCTCTCAGCACCGTTATTGTCCTTTTCAATCTCTCCAATATTAGCGCTTCGCCCAAGATTTCGATTCTTCTACTTTGATTCTTCTGCAATATTTGCTCCTTCTCAGATTTTCGAATATCTCTCTCTGTCTCTCTGTCTCTCTGTCTCTCTCTCTCTCTCTCTCTCTCTCTCTCTAATTATACACTCCAAACCTTAATCAAATTATTTCGACCGAGAAGCTTCTTCTTTTGGCCAAATCTACGAACTGAGCTGCTTCGATTTGGATTTAAAAGCATGTGGGGTCCACTATGCCACGTAGGATGCTGACTACGCTCAACAATTGGCCATCGTGGGTGCTTTTACCATAATGACCCTCCCACATCAACATTTTTTATGGTCTTTTAAATGATGTTAATAGTGGGAGGGTAAAGTGGAACACAAAACCACAATCAAGAGGGTTAAGTGAGCCACTTTAACTTTGAGGGGATAAAGTGAGATTTGACCGAAATTTCAGGGAGTACTACAATAAATAAGCTTTTTTATTATAATTGGGTTGATAATGTTGAAAAAATGCAAAATAAAAGAGAATTGGGTTTAGACCTAAACCGATCGAATCAAATTATCTTAAATTGATTTGACTTATTATGTAATCTATATATATAAAGCAAAAGGCAGAGAACGGTGAAACATTCAAAATACCAGAAAATGCCCTTGGTTAATGCAAACATTAAGAATTGAAATTATTAATTAAATGAGAATAATATGGTAAATTTACACTTTTTCATATTAAAAAAAATAAAACCTAAAAGAAAAATCAGATAATGGATCCTATTTTTATGGAACACAACTACCCATTATCTTTTTTAATTCTAAAATAAATTTAATAAATTTTAAAAAAACTCTCTTGCAAGCGCGGAAGTGCATGCAGAGAGGCTAGTGTTTGTTAAAATCGAACCAAACCAAACCAAATCAGTTCATTATTATAATTATTCGGACACAATTTTGAAGTGAAACTAAACTAATCCTTTGGCTACAAAAAAGAAAAAAAGAAAAAAGAAAAATAAAAATTGAACTAATCCCTTACATGCCCACCACCCCTAGGGGCCAACCGACTTCATAAGTCATGTGTATAAGGGCTAACCGACTTCATAAGCATATTGGGAAGGGGTTAACTTATATCCAAGCCCATCGCATTCGCAAATACTATACCCAAAAACCAGGGTACGCTCCATAAGCCCTAATTTATCTGTTCCGATCTGCGATAGCGATTCAGTGGTTGTGCCCAAGAAACCCCAATTTCTGAATTGAAGCTCAATCTCCACTCAAACCCTGGTATCTATCTCTCAGTCTCTAGGGTTTTTTTCCCAGACAAAACCCCAAAACCCTAACAATGGCGCCTATCGATGACGATAAATCGGACATAGAGAAGACACAGGAAGAGAGGAAGAGGATGGAGAAGCAATTGGCCGCGCTCACCTCCGTCACCTTCGATACAGACCTTTACGGTGGCACTGACAAGAATTCCTACGTCTCCTCCATCCCTGTCAATGAAGACGAAGAGAACATGGAGGCCATGAACAATGAGGCGGCTCGGATGCCGTCGTACACGGCCCCCAAGTCCATCACGAAGGAGATGCCGAGAGGCGGCGACGAAGATGAGGATTTAGGGTTCAAGAAGACACAGAGGATTTACGATCGCGAGGATGAGTATAGACGGCGGAGGCTTAATCAGGTCCTCTCGCCCGACCGCCACGATGCGTTTGCGGCGGGTGAGAAGACTCCTGACCCGTCTGTCAGGACTTATAGCGATATCATGAGAGAGGAGGCGTTGAAGAGGGAGAAGGAGGACACTTTGAGGCTTATTGCCAAGAAGAAGAAGGAGGAAGAGGAGGCGGCCAAGGCGGCGCCTGAGAAGGGGGATAAGGCGGCTGCGGCTGCGGCGGTGCCTCAGAAGAGGAGGAACAGGTGGGACCAGTCTCAGGATGAAGGTGGGGCCAAGAAGGCTAAAACTTCGGATTGGGACTTGCCGGATAGCGCTCCAGGAAAGTGGGATGCGACTCCGACGCCAGGAAGGGTTGCAGATTCCACTCCGTCCTTGGGGAGGAGGAACCGGTGGGACGAGACACCAACGCCGGGGCGGTTGGTGGATTCGGATGCCACTCCGTCTGGTGGCGCCACTCCCGGTGCCACCCCTGCTGGGATGGCTTGGGATGCTACTCCGAAGCTTCCAGGGATGGCCACGCCCACTCCAAAACGGCAGAGGTCAAGGTGGGATGAGACCCCTGCCACAATGGGCAGTGCAACCCCAATGGCTGGGGCAACCCCTGCTGCGGCCTACACACCTGGTGTGACTCCTGTTGGTGGAGTTGAGCTGGCTACTCCCACGCCTGGGGCTATTAATCTGCGTGGTGCAATTACACCGGAACAGTATAATCTGTTGAGGTGGGAGAAGGATATTGAGGACAGGAATAGGCCATTGACTGATGAAGAGCTGGATGCTATGTTTCCTCAAGAGGGGTATAAGGTTTTGGACCCACCAGCTTCTTATGTGCCGATTAGGACTCCAGCGAGAAAGCTGCTGGCTACCCCAACTCCTATGGGGACTCCTGGGTATTCTATTCCAGAAGAGAATCGCGGGCAGCAGTTTGATGTGCCCAAGGAATTGCCTGGTGGGTTGCCATTTATGAAGCCTGAGGATTATCAGTACTTTGGGGCGTTGTTGAATGAAGACGAGGAGGAGGAGTTGTCCCCTGATGAGCAGAAAGAGCGGAAGATTATGAAGCTTTTGCTTAAGGTTAAGAATGGTACGCCACAGCAGAGGAAGACAGCGTTGAGGCAGCTTACTGATAAGGCTCGGGAGTTTGGAGCTGGCCCCTTGTTTAACCGTATCCTGCCTTTGCTTATGCAACCCACGTTGGAAGACCAAGAGAGGCATCTTTTGGTGAAGGTAATTGATCGAGTGCTTTATAAATTGGATGAACTGGTACGTCCTTATGTGCATAAGATTCTTGTTGTGATTGAGCCTTTATTGATTGATGAAGACTATTATGCGCGTGTTGAAGGGAGAGAAATTATTTCTAATCTTAGTAAAGCAGCTGGTTTGGCTACTATGATTGCTGCTATGCGTCCGGATATTGATAACATCGATGAGTATGTCAGGAACACTACTGCGAGAGCTTTCAGTGTTGTTGCTTCTGCTCTTGGTATTCCTGCACTGTTGCCATTTTTGAAAGCTGTGTGTCAGAGCAAGAAATCATGGCAAGCACGGCACACTGGAATCAAGATTGTTCAGCAGATTGCCATTTTGATAGGGTGTGCTGTTCTTCCCCACTTGAGGTCCCTTGTGGAAATTATAGAGAATGGTCTGAGTGATGAAAATCAGAAGGTTCGGACAATTACTGCGCTATCACTTGCTGCTCTTGCCGAGGCTTCTGCCCCATATGGTATTGAAAGCTTTGACTCTGTCTTGAAGCCATTGTGGAAGGGTATTAGGTCTCACCGTGGTAAGGTCTTGGCTGCCTTCTTGAAGGCAATTGGTTTTATTATTCCTCTTATGGATGCAATGTATGCTAGTTACTATACCAAGGAAGTGATGGTTATTTTGATTAGAGAATTCCAGTCTCCTGATGAAGAAATGAAAAAAATTGTGCTCAAAGTGGTGAAACAGTGTGTGAGTACCGAAGGTGTAGAGCCTGAGTATATAAGAAGTGATATTCTTCCTGAGTTCTTCAGGAACTTCTGGGTTAGAAGGATGGCTTTGGATAGGAGGAACTACAGGCAACTGGTGGAAACAACTGTGGAGATAGCAAACAAAGTGGGTGTTGCTGATATAGTGGGGAGAATTGTTGAGGATCTCAAAGATGAGAGTGAACCATATAGGCGAATGGTTATGGAGACAATTGAGAAGGTGGTGGTGAATTTGGGTGCCTCAGATATTGATGCTCGGTTGGAGGAGCTTCTCATTGATGGTATCCTTTATGCTTTCCAAGAGCAGACCAGTGATGATGCAAATGTGATGCTTAATGGGTTCGGTGCAGTTGTGAACTCTCTGGGGCAGAGGGTGAAACCTTACCTTCCCCAGATTTGTGGTACCATTAAGTGGCGCTTGAATAACAAGAGTGCAAAGGTCAGGCAGCAAGCTGCAGATCTTATTTCGAGGATTGCTGTTGTCATGAAGCAGTGCCAAGAGGAACAATTGATGGGTCATCTTGGTGTTGTCTTGTATGAATATTTGGGAGAAGAATACCCAGAAGTTCTGGGATCAATTCTGGGAGCACTAAAGGCAATTGTGAATGTTATTGGTATGACAAAGATGACGCCTCCTATAAAGGATTTGCTTCCCAGGTTGACTCCAATTTTGAAGAATAGGCACGAAAAAGTCCAGGAGAACTGTATTGATCTTGTTGGTCGTATTGCTGATCGCGGTGCTGAGTTTGTTCCAGCAAGGGAATGGATGAGGATCTGTTTTGAGCTTCTTGAGATGCTGAAGGCTCATAAGAAGGGTATCCGGCGTGCTACTGTGAACACTTTTGGGTACATTGCTAAAGCCATTGGTCCACAAGATGTCCTGGCAACTCTACTGAACAATCTTAAAGTGCAGGAGCGTCAGAACCGTGTTTGCACCACTGTGGCAATTGCAATAGTAGCTGAAACCTGTTCTCCTTTTACGGTTTTGCCAGCACTGATGAATGAGTATCGTGTTCCAGAACTTAATGTGCAGAATGGTGTTTTGAAATCCCTCTCTTTCCTGTTTGAGTACATTGGTGAAATGGGGAAAGACTATATCTATGCGGTGACCCCGTTGCTCGAGGATGCCCTCATGGACAGAGATCTGGTTCACAGGCAAACTGCAGCTTCTGCTGTCAAGCACATGGCTTTGGGAGTAGCTGGATTGGGCTGCGAGGATGCATTAGTCCACTTGTTGAACTATGTCTGGCCAAACATATTTGAGACATCCCCGCACGTTATAAATGCTGTCATGGAAGCGATTGAAGGGATGAGAGTGGCTTTGGGTGCTGCTGTTGTGCTCAACTACTGTCTGCAGGGGCTGTTCCATCCTGCTAGGAAGGTTAGGGAGGTGTACTGGAAGATTTACAACTCGCTGTATATTGGAGCTCAGGATGCCCTTGTAGCATCCTACCCTTTGCTGGAGGATGAGGATCATAACGTATATACTCGGCCTGAGCTAATGATGTTTGTATGAAGCTGCCGCAGCAGCTCTCGTATTTAGACAAGGAGCGTAAATCAGTAATAGACAGTTTTAAAGAACAATGTTTAGGTATTATGTGATTTGGCTGCTGTAGTTTTTCTAAATCAGTATTGTAAACCCAAATTATTTGTACTTCACTGTGCTTTCTTTATTCCATGAGCTCCATTGCATGATCCTCATAGCTTGCTTTGTTCTTCCTTTCCCCAGACATCACTTGGACCCAAATGAATGGTCCTTTGGGGAAGCATAAATGTTGTTTCTTTTTCTTTTTTGGTCAATTGGGAAAGTGATTTTTAGTGTTGCAATATTTGCCTCTTCTTATGGACCTGTGGTTCATTGGTCTCCTCTTTCGATTTTGCTTTTTCTTTTTTCAAATGAAAATGTTGCTTAATAGAGTGGACTTAGAAACTATTTGTCAGTGGTCTACCTATGTCGTTCAAAACCCCTATACTTAATGAATATTAGCCTCTCTACACGTGTTTCCGTGCTGATAGGCTTTTTCTATAAAAAAAAAAAATTTATTTTAGAATTGTAAAAGATAATGGGTAGTTGTGTTTAATAAAAATAAGATCCATTATTTGATTTTTCTTTTAATTTTAATTTTTTTAAAATATGAAAAAGTGTGAATTTACTATATTATCCTCATTTAATTAATAATTTTAATTCTTAATGTTCGCATTAACCAAGGGTGTTTTCCGGTATTTTGAATGTTTTACTATTCTCTGCCTTTTGCTTTATATATACTAGCCTCTCTGCATGCGCTTCCGCGCTTGCAAGAGGCTTTTTTTTTTTTAAATTTAAAATTTATGAATTAAAAAAAGATAATGGGTAGTTGTATTCCATAAAAATAGGATCAATTATCTGAATTTTCTTTTAATTTTAATTTTTTTAAATATGAAAAGATGTGAATTTACTATATTATCCTCATTTAATTAATAATTTCAATTCTTAATATTTGCATTAACCAAGGGCATTTTCTGGTATTTTGAATGTTTCACCATTCTCTTCCTTTTGCTTTATATATATAGATAGATTAGCCTCTTCGCAAGCGCTTCCACGCCTGCGAGAGGCCTTTTTAAAAAAAATTTAAATTTTATTTTAGAATTAAAAAAAATAATGGGTAGTTGTTTTCTATAAAAATAGGATCCATTATCCGATTTTTCTATTAATTTTAATTTTTTAAAATAAAGTGTGAATTTACCATATTATCCTCATTTAATTAATAATTTCAATTCTTAATATTTGCATTAACTAAGGGCATTTTTTGGTATTTTGAATGTTTCACCATTCTCTGCCTTTTGTTTTATATATAGACTAGCCTCTCCGCACGCGCTTCCGTGCTTGCGAGAGGCTTTTTTAAACAAAATTTAAATTTATTTTAGAATTAAAAAAGAGAATGGGTAGTTGTGTTCCATAAAAATAGGATCCATTATCTGAATTTTCTTTTAATTTTAATTTTTTTAATATGAAAAGTGTGAATTTACCATATTATCCTCATTTAATTAATAATTTCAATTCTTAATGTTTGCATTAACCAAGGGCATTTTCTAGATGTCCGTCTCAACAGTTTCTTTTTCTTTTATAGTGTGTAAATTATTGAGACGGGCATCTAGAAAAATAAGGGCGATAAAAAAATTAAAATTGTTGATATAGGCATCTAGCAAAATACAATTACAAAAAAATTAAAACTAAACTTTGTAAGTCGCGCGTAGCGCGCGTGATTAAAAAAAAGCCTCTCTCACACGCGGAAGCGTGTGCAGAGAGGCTAGTCTAATGAGCTTCAGGAGCTAAGGGGATTCTTTGTGTTTTTTTTTATTTTATTTTTTTAAAAAAAAATCTGTTTGGTGGAATTGAAAATTTTCCTTGTTTTGTCCCATAATTTGAAATACCTTTTATTAGCTTGGGTAAAACGCTTTTTCCTGTTTTTAATTTTTAGTTTGAATTGTCCTTAAAAGTTTTTTTTTTCAATAATTTGGTAACATATGTTGTATTGTATTTATTGATAACCTTTATAAAAATAAATCAATTATCATAGTTGATCATATTGAAAAGAATTTAAAACAAATGCAAGAACTAATTTAAATTCCTCTTTGTACTTACTGCTAACAATTATCATAGTTAACCATTGAACCGAATTTGGAACAGATGCAATTGAATAAGTCTTTATTTAAAATAAAACTCGTTACACCAAAATATAGTAATTGAAGATAGTATTGCAACCATTGAAAAAGGAAAACAAAAAACAAAAAATTCATGACAATTAAATTAAGATCATGAAATCCTTTTAGCTACTGCTTGTACATGAACCTCCTCCTGCAGCAATTTTATGCTCTCTTGCTACTATCTTCTTTGGAAGCCTCATGCAGCAAATTTCTGCATTCACCAAAAAAAAAAAAAAAAAGACAAAAACAACTAAAAAACTTAATATGAAGCAAGATATTAAGAATACTAAAACAATCCATCAAAACAATAGACTTATGTTTCGGAATAAGTCTATCGCAGTGTGTCATTATGGATTTGTTATTATCCGCTGCGAAAAAAGGCAATTATGTCACTCGAAACAAAAAACAAAAAAACGAAGGTATGAATGAGGTACCTTTGGACTTGTCCACGAAGAAGAGTGACTTTGGTTCACTGCTCGAAGATGTCATGATCAGTGCTTATGTTGACTCACCATGATGCTTCCGTTTTGTTCTGCTTTCATGTTACTCTTGAACGCCGTCCAACTCTGATCCTCATTTTGCTTTTAATTCCTGTATAAAAAATAATCCCCTGAGAAAAAAGAAGAAGAAAAAATCAAAGCATAATCTTATTCATAACATAAAAAATAGAAGTTGATGCCTGAACTGGACACTTTACATCAATATGAAACTGAATCTGGATCTATAATGACCTGGACACTTAACAAAAAATAAACATAAAGAAAGAAGAAACTCATAGTGATAGTGTAAATAAATAACAAATGTAAACCAACACCCAATTCCAGTCAGAAACAACCCAAAAGTATCCTAAATGGTGATTTGTTTGCTTTCTTTTTCCTTTGTCACATGCGTCTTCCAGAAAGACAAAAATAGAAATCGTGGATTCTCACTAACACATGAACGTGGATAAATAAAGCCATGGCTTTGTTAGGCAAATTTGGAGGCCCAAATTATCAGCAGAAAACAGAACACCTAGTTACAGTAGAGCCAATATTAAAAAGTCTAATTTTGGGGGAAAAACGAAATTGTATAATAATGGACAACTTTCGAGAGAACCCAATAGGAAAAAATCATCTTCCAACTAAACTAATGTATGCTGATTGGAAACTTAAAATACAAAATATAACGAAATGAAGAATCATTAACCTTAAATATAGTTTCTTCTGCTTCTTATGGAACCCTTATGCGTCAGAGAGAGAGAGGTGAGAGGCGATTCCATCTGTTGAGATAAAATTCCAAAGAATTTTTAATTTCATAAGTCAAACACATAAATAATTACAAACACAAACACAAACATAAACACAGACCTAGACCCTAGCCAAAGCTTCAGTCAATCAAACATAAATTAGGGATAGCTTTGTATGAGAGAGAGATTCGTACCATTTAAAGAATTGATATACTTTGCAGATTGAAGATTATTAAACAGAAAGCATGGAACCTGAGTCATTGAAGCAACTCTGGACTTCGAGTTCTTGAACTAATGACTGGACCCCGAAAAGTGAAGAAGAAGAAGATGAGACCGTAAAAAAACTGAAAGGAACTGCTGCCTATACGGATTAAAACTAAACAGAAAGAGAAACGGTTATCAGATAATTAAAACTAAAAATTATTTTTTTTTCATTTGATCCCTTTTCTCAGAAACCATACGATAATATAAAGGCGGCCAAAAACATAATACTGGAGTAACAAAAACTAGAAGAAAAATAAAATCCACTTTCAACCTTTGCTAGCATAATTGAGGTGCAATATTAATTATAAGTTCCCATAACAGCCTCCACAACATTCAATGTTGATTCCCTTTCTTCTCTTCAGAATTTTCCAGCCAAAAAGAAAACTGAAGGCAAATGTATGTAAATTTGTAAAACTCACCTTCTCAATATTGACACTGAACGGTCCATTTGATTGGCATTCAGGGCAAGAACCAACTTTAACTTCTGAATAAGAGTTTTGAAAGAATGGCCCCAAGATTGCCCCACATTTATTGTAATCGTACTTTACTTGTTGCAATTTGGGAAAGACCCCAGAGCGTCGGGTCACAACGCCTCCAATACGAATCATGGTATTCAAATGGATCTGCCTGCACACCATAAGAGCAGGATGACATTTACACCTCAAAGGAAAAAGGTAGGAAAGATGTAGCAAAAAAAAAAAATATCCACAATACCGAATGTTGCGAATCTGATAGTAAACAGGTAAGTTGGTTATCCTAACGTAGATCTTTTGATGGATACGTTTGTAATTGGGGTGTAAACTAAACACTACATTCTTGGCAACATCTTCCATGACTTCCAGGACAGACTGGGGAGCATCAGCCAACCAAATGGCAATATTGGGATGAGAACCGATGAATTGCTTGCAATCAATCTCCAGACTACACTTATTGGCTACAAAATGCAACAGTGAATTGATTCAAAATTCAAATTAAAGATCCGAGGCATTATGTACCTTGCAGCTTGCTGCTTGCACAACACATTGAGATAAAAAGTACAAATGGCCAATGTACAGTTAACAGAGCATAAGAGCCGGTTAAATAAAGCTAAGCCCTTACCTAATACCATCTCATTAATGAAGCGCACATATTCAATGTAAGAAGAACCCTTCTTCACAAAGGTGAGCAGAAATTCCTTGAACTTCTTGGCTATAAATCTTCGCACTTCATCTCTAGTGACCCACTCCCTGAGTGTTCCCTGAACACGATACATCTCAAACTCGGCTTCTTGGTCATCATCATCCTGCACATGAAATTCATGTAAAATGAGAAAAGCTTGAAGAAATTTAATCAAGAAATTCATGTAAAAGGTCATCCAAGTCAGAAGCATGATTTGTATAACTAAACCTCATAGCCATCATCATCAGTCTGGTCAGTCATTGGGACATCCTCCCTAAAGTTTCTGCGTTGTGATCTTCCCGGTGAACTCTGCATTCCATCATTATCGTTGTAGTTTCTTGGAGGCCTGAAATCAGCCCTCGCCCTCTTTGAAGGCCTGTGGCTGTCATCATCAGTATTTGCAACCAAAATGCCAACAGAATCAACATACACTAACATCATCATCATACAATCTAACACAGCTATCTTCGGTTCCCAATTGTACGGAGACATTAATTTTGACGGAAATAAAGTTTGGATGAGAGCTTACCTTGGTCATGGAGAAGATGAGGGAGCTTGCGAGTTCTTTGTACGCCGTCGCGGGTATCAAGCTCGATTTCGGCGGCTCTGCGGTCGGCCATGATCTGATCCAAATCCCTCTCATCCTCAACTGAGTCATCAATCCTTGCCAAGAATCTCGTCATACTCACAGCCTCTTCTTGACTCTCTCATACACTGCAACATCTTGCAAATACTGAAAATCCAAAAAGAAAAAACGAAATGAGCACACAAAATCATACCATAATTTTCTTGACTCTCTCATACACTGCAACATCTTACAAATACTGAAAATTCACAAAAATAAAAAACGAAAATAAGCACACAAAATCATACCATAATTTTATACCAATTTTCTGGAATAAACACAGGCAAAGAGAAAATCAGCCACACAAAGACATGAACTACCAGATTGATGAGCAGACTGGAGGTTCCAATATTGATTGCTCCAGTTCTTTTTCCTTCAATCTTCCTCCCTGTAACAACAAACCAAACTCAATTTATGATTTACTTCTCAATTTTTGACATCGCAAATGAAGAAACGAACCTGAAAAAAAAAAAAAAAAACCTCAAACCTTTTTATGCAGTGAGTAGATAAGGATTATTGCTCTGCAAAACATGGGAGGGGGGGGGGGGGGGGGGGGGTGTGGGGGAAATGCATTTCCAAGTTTGAGGGCCATGGTGGGTTTTCGACGGTTTCAGTTTTGCTTTCATCCTATTTCAATAGAACGTGCCAGAAGAAACTGATAAGAAGAGCAACTGCTCTAGAGTTGGGTCTGTACCTCTTTTCTTTTCTTTTTAATTTCTTTAAAGTTCTGCGTAATTGTTCTTTTACAATTATACCCTGCTTTAATTAAAATCGGTGTGTTTAAAAATTTTAGTTTAGCAAGAGTATTTTCGGAATTTTTGAATGTTTCACCATTCTCTTCTTTTTGCTTTATATATATAGATATATTTAGATTTATGTATTAAAAAAAATAGAATAAGATTAATTTAGAAGTTAGATTTAAATTGGACGTGGTCTTTCAGACCTTTCAGAATTCCAATTCATCCCGAGGGGTCTTCGTACTCTCAAACAAATGGTTTGTTGTAGCAGCTCAATGTTGCAAGAGTGTAGTTGTTCACATAATTTCTTTTGTGAAAAGGTTTATTTTATTTTATTTTTATATAGAAGTTTAAGGGTAAAAACTGAAAATGAATAAATTAAGATAGTAAATTGAAAGGATATAATGGGATTTAATATAAATATATGGCATTACATGAATTAACCAAATTAGAGTAGTTTATCTATCTATATATATAAAGCAAAAGGCAGAGAATGGTGAAACATTCAAAATACCAGAAAATGTCCTTGGTTAATGCAAATATTAAGAATTGAAATTATTAATTAAGTGAGGATAATATGGTAAATTCACACCTTTTCATATTAAAAAAAATTAAAATTAAAAGAAAAATCAAATAATGGCCTATTTTTATGGAACATAACTACCCATTATCTTTTTTAATTCTAAAATAAATGTTAATTTTTTTAAAAAAGCCTCTCGCAGGCGCGGAAGCGCGTGCAGAGAGGCTAGTTTGTATAAAAAAATTAGGGTGGTTTACACTGTCGCTTGTATTCAAAATGAATTAACCAAATTAAATTGTTATGCATAATTAAAACAAAATACTTCCAACAACAAAAAAACTTAATCAGACACCAGAAAGAAGGTTGCAATATTTTATTTATTTAATAAATTACGAGATTTTGTTTTAACCAAAAGTTACATAATAAATCCATTGTCATAAAAAAAAAAAAAATTAAACTCAGTATGATTTTCACCACTACAATCCGTTCAATTTCTCAGTTTAAATTATTGTAAGATTTTTCAACTAGCTCTTGATCTAGTTACATTGTTGAAACTGAAAAATTAAAATCGTTGTAAAAAAAAAACATATATTATTTTTTGGGATGCAAAATGAATTATGCCCTATGTTTTAAGTAGTGCCAAAAACCCATATTATTTTAATCAAATGAAAATTTATAAGCTTAATAAAAAGTAAAATAAAAACATATATAATTTTTTTTTTTTTTAATTGATGATTAAAATATGTCAAAGGGTATGTACCTTATAGTATATATCAACATTTTAAATGAGAAACATTTCCACAAAAACAAAGTGCAAATGGAATGAAGAAAAATCATTTGAGAGTCTTTTTGGTGGGATGGATGTTATTACATGCTATTTCTTCTTAATCACTTTCCACTCATCTTTTTCCACCCTTCTTCAAATGATGACCTAATAATGAACGTTATTATATGGACAAGAAAGGTCATGTAAATTTTTTTTTTTGGTGGTAAATACCATGAGGTGTTCGGGCCAGCTTGCGCACATCTCGACTAATCCCCACTCGCGGAACTGAGGCTGATGTTGGTCACCAGGTGTTACAACAGCTGGGTCTCAAACTGGGGAGCAAACTCAACCGAACCCCAGAGCCTTACCCAAATGGCGGACAAACCATTGGGCCACTCTTGGTGGTTCATGTACATTTTGATTGTATGATTCAAAATATTGAAAATTGCCTACAATGTAAGATTGATAAAGACTTCCGAAAATGTATGGGAATTCATATATATTATTGTATTAAAGGACGCAAAGTTGCCTAACGTTACACATGTACATATTGTAGTACAAAACCTATTATAATAAAATAATAAATATTTGATTTCGTATGAATAATCGTATTGTAATTTTTTTCACATTCAATTGCGAATCCAAAATTTTGCAAATTAACAGAAGTGTAAGTTGTAACAAACAAGGCCATCAGGGTCTAGCTACCAATGGTAAAGGGCTTTGATTTGCATATTAATAATGGTCTCGGATTCAAACTCCCATAACATCACATGATAGTGTGTGTGAGAAAACCCTCTCTTCCCCTTATAGTTTAAACTACAATGCTTGTATTAAAAAATATGTATAACAAGCAAGTACTAACTTCCAAACTTAGGAACATTATATCATTTTTAATCAACACATTTACAATGAAGAAAGGGAGGGAAAGAAAAAAAAACAAAATCCTTTGCCTTTTGATTCGCTAAGTACCAAACTTAATCAATGTGGTTGGGGCAAATAATGACTGACATGGGGCATTTTATTCGAAAAATTCGCATACCGATCATACCAAGGTTGGGTTAAATTAAATTTTGTTTTGATATAAAATGGGTTTCAATTCGATCCATACCGAAAGTAATGCTTAAAGGATCGGGTTATATTTGCTGTGAATCATTAGAAATCTGTATCGAACTGAAATTAAAAAATAAATATTTATTAATTATAAATATATGTGTCAACATTTAATTGGTTAGATGATGAGTCATTAGCCAGCTGTGACTTAACAAATTATATAGCACCTCTAATAGTGAATCTTCCGCTTTAAAAGTCGAGAAAGTCCTTGCAAGCCGCAAATCTGCTCCAATC
Source organism: Prunus kanzakura (assembly GCA_020521455.1). Taxonomy (NCBI): domain Eukaryota; kingdom Viridiplantae; phylum Streptophyta; class Magnoliopsida; order Rosales; family Rosaceae; genus Prunus; species Prunus kanzakura. Next base: position 392,881 of record BPUM01000828.1, read on the forward strand.
GATAGCTATCAAATTCCAAACACAACGACTTGCGAACCGAACTGAACCGAACCGAATTGTGCTCTGACACTTCGCACCGCTTTTGTCCACATAGATTAGCACAGGGACAGAGACGGCGGTTAATTCTGAAACTCACCAACAACCCCCAATTCCAAAGCTCAAAATCTTACTCTATCAAATTAGGTATTTCAATTTCTCAATCCTTCTGCCGATCAATTTCACCTGTCCACATAATTTAAGGTAGTTGTAGCTCTCTTCTCTCTCATATAATCCTTTCTTTTGTTCATTTGTGTTGGCTTTCTGGATTCTGTCAATTCTTATTAAACTTTTATCAGCTACTATTGGATGCTTTTGTTTTGATCTCAGAGCCTCTTTTTCTTTTTCTTTTTTCTGAATGAATGAATGCTTGTTAATTCGAAATCATAATTTGGTGAGAATGTAAATATCTGTCTTTGGTTGTTCAAATACTGGTGCTGAATAGCATTGTGTACACATTACACAGTCACTGTGACATTTATTCGAACAGTTGTTATACGAATACTATAATATGAATAATTGTTGGAGTTTATTGTGTGCAAATCCGTATAAACTGATGTGCCATTATATAGATACTGTTGTTAATTGGACTTGAATAAATTATGAAAGGCAATTTGCAACAGTATCTGAACTCTCACGGTTTCGAAGGAGTTTCGGATGGCATAAGATTATAATTATGAGAAGTAGCGAAAAAATGATTCAGGTGTGTCATATGCTTATAATTCAATCGAATATGAAGCTTTTTGGTTGTGATGAGGGAAAAAAATCGACTGTGCTTGATGGTTCCTAAAATAAAATTTAAATAATGACTTTCCACTTCTGATAAGATGTTGAACAGTTCATTTATGTGTCCAAAGCCCAATATTGCAAGAGAAGTTGAAAAATTTCTTCAGCGGAGGAAAAGGTTGTTACTTTTAAAGAGTAGAAAATACCCTCATAAAAGGGAAGCGTGAGAGAATAAAAGGAAGCTTGCGTTTTGATTTTAGTTGTATTGTATTATAATAGCGAAACCAAAGAGAGCATAGTGCAAGTGTTGTAGCTCGATCGTCTAGTGTCGCAATGCCATCATGTCAGGTGGAGGGAAGCAAACCAGCTTAGCTGAGATCTAAAGCTTTGGCCTACTTCTACTAGTCTGGTTCTATGAAACCAAAAGACATCAGTATATTTGCCAATTTTCTGTGTTAGAACATGAAGATAGTATATTAGATTGTCTTTATATGGTTCTGTCAAGTTGCATATAAAATGATCTTGAATGAATTTTCTTTATAAAAACCTTGTTTATAGTCACTTCATAATTTGTTTATGCTTGTTCATGTAATTGTTTATTTCATTTGTGGTGTATTTCTGAGCATTAAGAAGTGAGGGATATGTTGATTGCCTGCATTAATCTCCTGTCGTGCATGAAATAGGTGAATTTGTTGTAGTGGCTTGTTGTGGCTAAGCCTATGTTGCAGTTTAAAATGACTAGTTTTCAATATTCAAAGCCATTGGTGTCATTGAACAAGAAATGTTGGTATCTTTGTGTTTTAAGGAATAACTTCTGTATCAGGTGGTATTTAGGATGGAATCACCCAAAAGTCAACATGAAAACAAGCCCTCTCCTGCTTCGGCAACCCCACCGATCACTTCATGTCGAAGAAAGAAGAAGGATGATGCCAACTTCTTGGAGGATTTGAAGGACCATATTGATGAATTTGTCAATGCATCTATGGATGAACACAAAACTTGTTTCAAGAAGACTATGCAGAAGGTCTGTTACCACTTCAAGTTTAAAATATGCTCTGTCCAAAACGTTTTCGTTGTAGAATTCGTTTGCTTCCTTCTGCTGATTGAATAATTTTGCTTTCATTTTCAGATGTTTGGAATGTCAAAGATTGTTGCTGAGAGGAGTTCTGGCACCAAGGAAGTTGAAAGTTCTTTGCCGCTTAGAACAACAGTGGCAGACTAGAATTTGTTCCCGTATATTTTGGTGATAGTTTGATCTACCCCTGTAACCAAAATTTTCTGGCGTCAAACAAATTTTGGTGATATGGAACCTTATTGTTCATTTTTCGGTAAAACGGAGAACCTTATTCTGGCTACGTAGTGATGTATGGTTTGTTCAGATTGTGTTACTTCGACTGCAATTTGGCTAGTGTCCAAACCTTAGCGTTGGCCCAGCTTGTATTTGATAACTTTTTCACCTCAAAATCCTTAATCAAATACCCAAAAACTAGGAATCATATCAACTAAGAGGAGGTCGTTGATCTGATTTTCATTTCTTGTTTATCCTATTCCCTTGTTTCTTATTCCCATTGCTTATGTACACATGATAAGCTTTTTTCTCTTACCTTCTGAGTAAAAGACCCATCTCCAATGTTCACTTCCATGCAAGGCCGTTGCCCAAAAACCGCATAAACAGAAGGAATACTTCGTTTTTCAATATAAGGGGAGGGAGATTCACACATACAGTTTCAGGTGTATGGGTAATTGTTTTTAACCATTTGCTTGTTTCCTTACGTATAAACAAAAGGATGAACACTGTATTTTGTTCAATGAAGTGCTGCACTTAGTGCAAACGGCTTTTTTATTATTAATTTTTTTGTGAAAAGCGCTAGCGTACATTGACATCATCAAATCAATAAATTGTTCAAGCACACATACTATCATTCCAAGCCCCAAAAAAAACCTTAAATATAGTACACTACCACTTCAAGTGCACAAAAAAACCTTAACTTTATCTCTCTCTAAAACCCTAAGGCCTTCCTCTTCCCTATCTCCCCTGAGCATGGTTCTGTGTTTGATGGGTGACGGACTCCAGATTTATCCAATAGGGCTACATTTTGGATATGTTATAATAGACACCCATTGGAACAACTTACTTGAAGAATATTGCCTCATCCGAGCTGTGTAGCTTGCTCAAATAGGGCCTGCAATGTGACCTACGAAACTGGACTGACAAGGGAGTGTAGCCCAAATTGGTTTTGTCTTTAAGATCTTCTTCCATTCATCCAAATTAGGCCTTACCATGCTTGAATTGCATGAATTATGCTCTCTTACTCTATTGACTTACAGAACACACAAAGAGAGGTAAATGACTCAGAATTATAAGAAACTAAGCAAAATGACTAAGTAAATAGGGCATAATGTATGAAATTATGAGCTTAACAAGCTCTTGCTACGGTTCTAGCTCTGGTGCTTTTACCACTACTTTCTACTCTCTTTGTGTCAATCTGTTGGTATATATCATGGTGTGTTGTGAATCACAACTTGTGATGGGTTAGGTCCATAGGCGGATTCGAGTGTGGTGGAGAAGGTGACTCTTGGATGATTGTTCGTGTGCTGTTGTATTTATGTGTTTTGGGTAATTTTTTTCCTTGACAAATGATCTGTGGGTCTTTATGTGTAGCCAGGGGAGGCGGCCGCCTAGGGCCCCCAAATTGGGAATGCCCTAATTTGTATAAACCCCTATATATACTATGGTTTTTTAAAAATAAATTATATTATATAAATATTATGTTAAGTTAACTGATACTTTTGCATTGAAAAATGTAAGGCGAGTGATATTTAAGTGATGTTTTGAATCATGATGCATTTTATAAAGTTGTTGTGTAAATTACATTTTGTTTGTTTCTTTTATGATACAATTTGAGTTCATATAATATTTTTTCTAACGTGCCAAGAAAAAATCACATAGATATACATATAAAGTAGAAGGCCTCATTTAAGTTGTTCGTCCAAGGCCTCTAAAACGTAGGACCACCACTGTGTGCAGCGATGTTGACTTGTGTGGAGGATGTGTATCTCCTCTTTTGTGGCCATTTTGGTGCAGTCCCTGTTCCCTTAGTGGCAACGGTGGCTTTGTTTTTGTTTTTGTTTTTGTTTTTTAAAATTTATTTTGTGATGGGGAAGTGTGAAACCCCATATATATATATTATATTTTGGGAAATTAAAATTTTTGTTACATATTTAGTGTTACATGTTTTTTTTATAATTATACGTGTTATATTTTCAGAATTTTTTTTTCTTATTAATTATTAAAAATAGTAATATTATAATAAGTATATGTTTTGTTTTATCTCTTTATCTCTTTGTTACTTTTTGGTTAAGTTCAATAATCTAGTTGTTATCTAAATCTTTTTACAAACACACTTTAGACTCACAAGTGTCATTATACCTAGGTGACTAAGCTCTATTTTAGCATGAGGTGTTGGCAATCTAGTAATAGTTATCCTAATCTTGGAGCCCAAGATTCTCATGTGGTCATCACCTCCCCACCAATTAGAACTAATTGGTTCTTCTAATTGGTTCTTCCCTAAGTATTATTATAAATAGGACCTTTTTCCTTTGTTTTTGAAAGTACCTAACCTTGCATGAAAGTTCATGCAAAGAGAAAGGGAAACATAGAGAGAGAGAGAGAGAGAGAGAGAGAGAGAGAGAGAGAGAGAGAGAGAGAGAGAGAGAGAGAGAGAGAGAGAGAGAGAGAGAGAGAGAGAGAGAGAGAGAGAGAGAGGAGGTAGGGGGTTTTTTGGGGCCCTTTTACAGAGATTGATTTAATTAAATTTTGTGAGCATTATATTATGCATGGTATTACAGCTTGGTTGACGTTCCTTGTTACTGGGCATTTACGTATTCTTAATTATTTAAACAATGTTGGCACAATTATATATATATATATATATATATTGGTAATGTTTTAAATAGTTACATTGTTGTGAGATATATAGGATATGTGAAAGGCATAATTGTATTATGTCATGGAAATTGGCTAGAATTGTTGGGTTGAGAAAATAATGATAGAAAAAAGGGTAATGGAAATGATCTTTTGTGTAGTTGAGTCTAACTCTTGGCAGGTACTAGATCTCAGTGATCTCACAGTGCACATGGTTTTTATTGAGTGATACATGACTGGAGATAGGGAGTTAGACAAGATGACTAACAAAAAGGGATTTATGGGATGATTAAGATGGGGGTTAGTTCATATAAATGGGCATTCGGGACCAAGTGGTATAAGCATGGTATGGGACATGCAGGTCTCCTTGTCAAGTTATTTGAATTAACGGGAGTAGAATTGAAGCTCATTCATGCATTATTATTAATAATGTGATATTTGGCTGTGTGATTGTATGTCACTTAATTTAGTTATATCAATTTACCGTGAAAAGGTTTATATCCCTACTAAGTTGTGGTTTCACTCACCCCCTAACCGATTTTGCTGGACTGAACCTGAAATCTAGGACTTGTGATGATTGTGGCATGTTTATAGGGTGTATTGTGTACATAGCTTGCGGTTGAATAATGAGCTACTCTTTTAGTGAACTCTTGAGTAGTTCTAACTTGTAAAATAAATATAAAAATGTAAGATTTCAAATGTTGTCGTTTCCGCTAAATATTCTATGTGAAATATTTATTTATTTATTTAAATGTTCTTCACATTTTAATTATAGCTTTTATTAAATTCTATAGTTAAGGTGTGAATCACGTCTTAATCCAAGATTACGTAAATCCATGGATTGGGGCGTGACAGGAAGATTTATTGTACTAGACTGTATTGGTTTTAGTTTAATCTTCCTTGTGCTTGTTGTACTATGTTCTTGGCCTTTTCGACTCTCATGTAGTCATTGTTTTTCCTTCCCCTTTTTGGGGTGCCACTTCAAGCGCACACACTACCAAAGCATAGACGTTACCATTGTTTGCAAAATTGTTCGAAGCATCAAACTATAATGTAAAAGATGAAGAGAAGATGAACTTAGGATTTAGTGGGTGTGGAATGGTGAGTGGATAAAGTTGTTATTAATTTTTTGGCAAAAGTTTACATTTGGTCCATGTATTTTCAATTTGGTCAATTTTAATTTTGTAGTTTCTTTTCTTTTAGTCGAAGGATGAAATTTCATTACGAAAAACTCACCCAAGAGGATGGTACAAATACAGCAATACAAGGAAGCACATATCTAATTTGCAATATCATATGAACATGAGCAACATACTACCCGAGATAATGATATCAACAAATAAAAAAAACTAAAAATTGATCAAATCTAACAAAATTAAAAACAACATAGCAACAAAAACCACAGAAAAGCACAAGCACCACCAAACAACCACCATAAACCAGCAACACTCAAGGCAACCCCAAGGCAAACCATAAGGACAGAAAGAAGGTGGTGCGATCACCCGAGCTGTAGCAATGCCGTGGCTCTACACACCTTCCAAGATAATCGTGAGAAATCGCTTTGCGGGTTATCTGCTACAACAAAGGAAAGTAGGAAATGATTGGAGAACAACCAAGGGATAACACTGATTGGAATGGAATGGTAGAGATTTGGGGGAACAATAAAGATAGGAGGCATGAAGCCCCAATAGAGAGGCATAAGACCCCAGCAAGGAGGCATAAAGCCCCAGCAAAGAGGCAAGAAGCCCAGAGGCATGAAGCCCCAAAAATGAGCAGGAAAGCTTGAGCACGAATCGTGAAAGAAAATAAAAAACTAGGGAAGAGAGATAAGGGGAGGGGTAGAGACCTCCTCCCCCACAAGGAGGAGATACGGTGCTGGATTTGGAGAGCCCAAGTTTTGCTAGGTCACGGTGCTCTCACAAGTTAGTTGTCTATGTTCCCCAAATTTTGTAATTTGTTATGTTGTGTTGTGTTTATTTATTTTTGTAGTAAATTCAAGGACACGTTTCAATTTTTGTCAAATTCCTCCAAATTTCATTAAGTTTTGACCACGTACCCCTCACGAGGAGGTTCACTCGAGCCATTTAACAATAAAACACAACCTGGAGGTATTCCCATTCATTTTAGGAGCGATTTTGGCGCTAAGGTTCCCAAAAAGATTTACATACATGGGTTGAAATTTGGGCAAATTGGAAGGAATTTGACCCAAGTTGACCAAAATACCCCTCTACGTGATCAAAAGTTCAGAACTTACCAAAATTAAAATGTGTCCTAAAATTGCTTTGAATTGAAAACTACAAGGATAAAATTGACAAAATTGACAACTACAAGGATAAATAAGCAAAAATTGAAACTACAGGGACCTAAGTGGCAAAACTGACAAACTAAAGGGACTACAAATGACTTTTTGCCTAATTTTTTTTATTAAATTGTGGTTAGGAAATGGGAAAAAGAAAAAAGAAAAAAGGGATTATTTTATTTATTTATTTATTTATATATTTCTTGTAAATGAGCGGACGCAGTGGTACTTTAGTAATTTGATGGCTTAGGCAAGTGCAGGCCCCAGTGAGCATCAAAACCCTAAACACTCTAAAACCCTAAGCCATTCGTTGTATTGGAAAGCCACCCTTCCCCCAAAAGCGACACTCAGAGCTCCTCATTCCTTCATCAGCGAAAAATCATGCGTCCTCCAAGAGGCGGCGGTGGGTTTAGGGGCAGCCGCGGTGGTGGCGGCGGCTTTAGAGGCGGCCGCGGAGGAGGCGGCCGTGGTGGAGGTGGCCGTGGCTACCGCGATGAGGGTCCTCCTTCTGAAGTCGTAGGTCAGTTCATTATTCTTTCTCAGCTTTTCTTCACCTTGTTGGGTTTTCGATGAAAGGAAAAATCCCATTTGGTTATTGTTTCTGTTTCTTCTGTTTAATGGGGATTTAGGTTTTCCCTGAAGGTTTCAACTTTGTTTTTCTTTATCATATATTTTGGTTTTATGGCTGTCAAGTTTGTTGAGAAATAATCTGTTAGTTAGGAACTTGAGTTGGTGGAAATATGTTTCAGTTACTGTAAAAGAAAAAAAAAATTGGTTTGGTGCTACAGTTCTAGTATTATTAGGGTGTCAATATAGTTATTTTTGCTTTTCAAGTCACTAATTAACATGTTAGATCTCTGATTTATATTTGTCTTCCTGTTTTTTATTCGGAAAGCAAATAGAGATATGTTAGAAAATCTGTTTCTTTCTCTTACTAGATGATTTGTTGATTGTTGAGACTTGTTGTGATGATACCTTTTGGGTGTGCAGAGGTTTCGACATTTCTTCATGCGTGTGAAGGTGACGCAGTCACAAAGCTCACAAATGCGAAGAAGGTGCCCTATTTTAATGCCCCTATCTATCTGCAGAACATGACTCAGATAGGGAAGGTTGATGAAATATTTGGTCCAATCAATGAATCTGTGAGTCCTCTTGTGCGCCTTTATGATGCCAACTCCTTGTAGCTTGTGTTTAGTACTGACACGTACTATGGTGTTTTGTGTTGCAATTGTAGTTATTCTCGATTAAAGTGATGGAAGGCATTGTGGCAACTTCATATTCACAGGGCGATAAGTTCTATATTGACCCAGCAAAGCTTCTTCCTCTTGAAAGATTTCTTCCACAGCCAAAGTATGCTTTACTTCTGCATTATTTAGATTGCAATGTCATATTTTAGTTGAAATAATGATAAGGTTCATTTGTTTGCTCAACTCTACAACACGTGCCTTGTGATGAACAACTGCAAAGCCTATATCATTCCATATCACTGCCTGCCCTTATTCCAATGTGGTTATTATCAAGAAGTTGGCAGGGGATGAGGATTTATGCTAATTTAATCTCAAGTTTGATGTCCTAAGTTTTCATTTTAGTGTGACAGCACGATTCGTGCTTTGATTAGGATGACAAAGTCAGTCTTCTATACTGTCAACTTGAGGTCAGGCTTTGGTTTCAAGCTAATAGGACAAGCAAAAAGCTAATATCTCTAGCTTAATCCTGGTCAAATTGCTGGACCAAGAACTACTTGTTAGAGATGTTCCATGGGTTCCTTGGGCACCTTCTCAATGAACTCTTTATTTTTTGGCCTATCTTCAACTGCTCTGTTTGATAAAAGCAGGAGTTGGTTGATAAAATGTGTTTTATCTCAAAATATTCATGATTTTTAAAAGGTTGATCTAGAAGCTAATTTTATTTCTGATCCATGGCTCATTTTGGTTGCTCTGATCGATTCCCTTTGCGGGTTAGCCTCATTGTTGATTTTAGTGATATGGTTTTAATCAATTTCTGATCTTATCAGTTATTGTCATTAGTTCTCTCCCGCAAAAGTAAATCCTTGTTCTGCCAGTGAGTGTGGTTTTGTGTTGTCATTTGTATTTAGTAGCATGAAAAAAGGTCTTCTTCCAATCCTCGTCTACATTAGTTGTCATATTATTCTCTTGATGCATGAATCCATGTTTGTGAGTGACACTTGAAGTATATTAAAACATGTCTTTTTCATTCAAAGAATTTAACTGGATGGTTTTGTTGCAGGGGACAGAAACCAGCTTTTTCTCGAGGTGGAGGCCGTGGTGGAGGCAGAGGTGGTGGTTTTCGTGGTGGTGGCCGTGGAGGTAGTGGTTTTCGTGGAAGGGGTGCTCCAAGGGGTGGCAGAGGCCCCCCAAGGGGTGGTAGCCGTGGTGGTGGCTTCAGGGGCAGAGGGAGATTTTAGAATAGCATTTTGTAAAATTTCTAGTGCCCCATTTTGCGTTGTCATTTCAGGATACGTACTTAGGGGTCACAAAAATCACCATTATATGCTGATTTTGGTGTTGACATGTGGTTAATGGATTATTTATTTTACTGCGTATTTTAGTTTTATCCTAGCTGCAATCTGGACTTGAGTGGAGAGTTAATCATAGATGTTTATTCTGAATTTATAAAATCTGTTTTGAAAATGTGCCTGGATAATAGATCTCATCCAGGCCTTGGTACCATTTGTTATGTTGTGAAATCCTCAATCCTCATTGAGTATTGTCTATGTCTTCCAACATCAAATACCCGAAGGACCAACGTCTTCTCTAGTCATTTCCATTGAGCTTTTGAACTCTACAAAGCCAGTGTAATAGTTAATTTCTTTGCTTCTTTTATTTAACCTCCATTGGTATCGCTTCTAGGCCTCTACTAATATTGGTTAAAGTTTGACAATCATAGTCAAACCATCGTCTCCGGAAGGTGTTTGTTTTGGTATTTTTTTCGTCACCATTTCGTAATCGAGTGTTTGAGATTGGCTTCAATCCTTCGGTTTCAGTTAACTTTCGTCTTTCCTGGTTTACGTCCATTATGCTTTACAAATTTACTCATCCCTAAGAACTATGAGATGAAATACAAAGTGCTTTTTTGGGAGACATAAAGAAATACCGACTTAACCCTACATGTAATGTAAAATCTTAAGATGGTATTAGATTGGTGGAATGGGATGGAAATCAAAATTCATGGGATGTTTGTTTAATTATCAATTGTTTGGTTGAAAATAAATGGAATCAATAATGGCACAGGCTAAAGAGGTAGATCACCATCTAGCCTAAAACGGAAGAATATGATGATCCCAAAAGCTATGAGAACCAACTTTTAAAGCAAGCCATCAAACCAGATTAACCAACAAACACAGGAATGAACCGTACTCAAATTTATATGTATATTCAAGCATGTACAATCTTGTCCCTCGTCTCATTTTTACCGCAGGACTCCATGACCAATTGTACACCTTACCATGTAACTCATTGGTTAAAAAATAGGTTGATTTTTTCATCCACCATTAGCAGAAGCTCTAAAATGCGAACAAGACCGACTCACATATACAGATTCACCATTTCATTTAAAAGAATGAAACCGCGAAGAATTAAGCAATGGGAATAGATGAAGAATCAGAACTTTCATTCTCAAGCAATCATTTATAGAAACTGAGTACTTGAACACTAAAAAAAAATCCATAAAGAGAAAAAAGAAAAATGAAACACACAAAAGTTCTAGCAGTGCCTCAAAAATTCATAATTCAGGGTATGAATTCCTTGAGGCTCATGGTGCCTGGAGACATAACACCAAGGAGGACGATTAACTTCACTGCTGCTGTTCAGCTGGAGGCTTGGGTGCTGCTTCTTTGATCTCATTTTCTCCTTCATCCTAAACGCATGCAAACAAATGACTCATAAATAATCACCATTTAAATAAATAAAAAGTACAAAAGCATGAACACACATGTATTTGTGGGTGTAGACTGATTGACATATAGGGACCAACCTGCATATCTGAAGTCCACAATGTGAGATTATCACGAAGAAGTTGCATTATCAAAGTGCTATCCTTGTACGAATCCTCTCCCAGTGTATCCAGCTCTGCAATGGCTTCATCAAAAGCCTAGTTGAAACATAAAAAGGAAACAAAAAATATTTAGAAAACAAGAAACCAAAATGAGAAATCTATTAAGAAAGCACAGGAAAGAACATATAATCAATTGTTCTACAAGAAAATATATATAACTGATAATCCAGATCAGCAGAAACAAATTCTTGAAAATAAAATGGCAATAAAGATGAATAATCACTTTGATGCACAAAATAGCAGGCAATAAAGATAAAGATGAAATAAAACAGTCCTAAATCCCTTTATCTTATCCACGAGGTTTGAAGTATTAAACATTACGAACATAATCAAATTACTAATAAGCATGCTGACATGAATTGAATATTTGGCAAGCAGATAATGGTCTCTGCATATATAATCTTAAACTTGATAAGATTTGTGTTTAAATTACAAATAGAATGCACGTGGTCATTCTTTGAAGTTCACCCTAATATTGTGTTTTAGTCAGCATCACAAGATTGGCTACAACTCTTAACAATGAGGGGGAAAAAACACATTTCTGAGTTTGTTGTGTGCGTGAAAGAGAGAGGGAAGAGAGAAGAGATGTCAAAGGAAGGATGACCTAGAACTGCAAATTTGTGAGCTCTGAGAAGGCCAAAATACAGAGCCTTATCTTTTTGTGGCAAGCATTTGTTTTCTTAGAAGTAGGCAAGTCAAAACACGTGAGAAAAATAAAACACATTTTGGAGGCATCATCACAAGGCCTAGTTTCTTTTTGTGCGTTCAAATTCCAGAGATTCATTACATTCACCCCAACAACATATTATCAAACACAACATTACTCTATTGGGGGGAAATAGAAATATACCAACAGAGTCAAACATATGATTCGGAAGTAGGATTCTTAGACTTATTAAAAAGAATTTCCTCACCTGCTTGGCAAGATTGCAAGCCCGATCGGGAGAATTTAAAATCTCATAGTAAAACACAGAGAAGTTCAAAGCCAATCCTAAACGGATGGGATGAGTTGGAGCCAGCTCAGAGTTCGCGATATCCTGCAAACAGAGTGTTATAACAAACACGGGAAATATCATATCAACAGATGAACAGAATGAATGTAAAATGTTGTAACCTCAAAGCATGAATGACACAGTAACATATATCTTTGACAAGAAAACTCATGTGATTCAAAATTAACTAGAAGAAACAGATTTCTACAGGTTGGCCTTAACTAATACCATTTGGAATTAAGCACATGAAAAAGAAATATCACTTGATTTCCCTATTCCCATGGTCACAAAGAAAAACCATTACCAATGGAATCATTTACCAAACAAATAATCAATTCCAATATCATGTACACCAAAAGATTGCAGAAATGATCTCTGGAAACCAGCGCTGATAAGCAAGCAGTGAACATATCCTCAACCAAATCAAGCATTGGTACCCAATTTTCAACTATTCCCAACCAAACAAATGAAAATTCGATCTAATACATTAATCAGAAACAACCAAACAAAGGGATGCATATCTACAACCATATTTACAAAAGTAATCAAATTTGAAGAAAAAAAAACCACAATCTATATTATAAATAACCACAAAGAGCAACCAAATGAAATCAAAATCAAAATCAAAATCAAACCGAACCTGAGCAGCCTTATAGGCATTGAGGGTATTCTCAGCAGCCTCCTTACGCTCATTTCCAGTCTTGAATTCAGCCAAATACCTATGGTAATCTCCCTTCATCTTCAGATAAAACACCTTGGAATCGCCGACGTTGGCCGAAGGCACGAGCTTCGAGTCAAGAAGCTTGAGAATCCCACCGCAGATGTTAGAGAGCTCGTTCTCGATCCGAGTCCTGTATTCCTTGATGGTGGCCACGTGATCGCTGTTGCCGCGGCTCTCCTCCTTCTGCTCGATCGACGACACGATGCGCCACGAGGCACGGCGAGCGCCGATTACGTTCTTATAGGCGACGGAGAGGAGGTTGCGCTCTTCGACTGTGGGTTCTTCGCCTTCGGGGACGGAGGAGACGACCTTCTCCATGAACTCCACCATCTCCTCGTAGCGCTCGGCTTGCTCGGCCAGCTTCGCCACGTACACGTTCTCTTCGCGTGGGGATGGGGTCGCCATTGATGGGGTTCGAAAATGGAATTCAGAAACTGGATTTGGGGATTTGGGGATTTTGAAGGAGAGAGAGGACAAGAAGAGCGAGAAGGGAAGGGTAGACGAGACTCGCTTATATAGGTGCGTATTATAATATATATTTATTTTTTTCTTTTCTTTTCATTTTTTTTTGCTTGAGGTACTTTTATTTGAATCAAGAACAAGAAGGGTGGACACATATATCATAGGGGGGTTAATGACTTAAATGGTCTCCAATTATTGCTCCAGCATCATTTTGGTTCATTAACTAAAATTTTTATTTAAATCGTCCTTAAACTCTTTGTTTTATACCAAGATGGTCCATCCGTGACAGATTCCGTTACTTCTGATCACGCGATGGCCACGTGACTGAGTTTTGAAGGGTATATGCGACTTTTTGAGAAGCTCTATCGTTTAGAACCAAAATACCTACAGTTTGGTGGGTGTTTATCTCATTTTACGCGATTACCATGGACTGAAAGGGATTCTAATGCGAGTTGCTGAATTGGTCGATGTTGTAGTAGTGTGCGAGTCGTTGAATTAGTGAAATTAGTGTGTAATTTCAATGTTAATTTTGGAGTTCCAATATGGGAGTTTGGGTTAGGGTTTGATTTTGGGGATTTTGGAGATTTTGGGAAATTCAGTACTAGCTAATAATGGAGTTTGAATTCCGTTCGGGTGGAAAGACTCCCAAATATGGTAAGGGCTTTTATAATGCATTTTATGTTGATTTTGTTTGGAAATGGATGAGTTGTCCTTGTCTGGAACTGTGGTTTCTTTATGCATAAAAGATTCCTTTTTCTGTGTTTGTGTTCGGCTTTTTGGTTGTTTTATGTTTAAAGTAAGGGTAAATGAATCGTTTTCCTGTATGTGGATTTGGATTTTGCTACATTGACTGCAAAGTGTAAGCTTTATTTTGTCTGAAATGTTGAATATGAGTTTTTTTTTAAATGTCTGTGGTCCCTTGGTTGTTTGCTTCACACCCAACTCAGTAATTGTTGTCCTTAGCATTAACAACAAAACTATGACTTTAGAATAACATATTGTTGTTTCAATTTTGCAGCTACCAATGAAATGTGCACTCTAGAATTACATCATGGGGGCTGGTTTGAAAATAGGGTTTATAAAAAGGGTAAGGTCTGTTATTTGGACAATATTGTAGAAGATTTTCCGTCCTTGTTAAATTTACTGAAAATTGGGAGAGGTCTTGGGTATGATGTTGACATTTCTCAAGTTGAGCAACGTTTGGAAATTAGGTGTAGAAATGTTGAGGGTGGACTGGAGCTTGTTACATCAAATGCTACAGTGGTTGAAATGGTTGGTCACATATCTTCCAATAAGGTTATTGTGTTATACTACAATGAGATTCAAGACTATGACTATGATGCATGATGCAGATGCAAAGAATTGTGATGGGGATGTGACTCAGAATTACCAAGTGAAAGAGGAGGCTTATACTGAAGATGAGAAGACTTTTGAGAATGTTGGGACGAAAGTGGCAAATGAAGATGTGGTAAAAGAGGTACCAAATGAAGATGCAGGGTCAAAATTACCAAATGAAGATGTAGAGGCAAATGTGACAATTGATGATGAAGGGGCAGAATTGCCAAATGAAGATGAAGATGATGATTCAGAAATTAAAGACAATGATTATGAGTTCAGTGAAAATGAGGCAGAGGTCAGGCCAACTGTTGGAAAGAATGTAGCAGATGAGGGGACTAGTCATGGGGCTCCAAGAGAGGTGTCATCAGATGGTGCTAACACATCAGAATTTGACACTGGAAACTGGAAGTGAGACTGAAGATGAGGATAATGGTAGAAAAAAGAAAAAATTGCCAAAGTTTAAGCAGTATAGAAGAGATGTGGATTTGAAAAATCCTGAGTTTAGATTGGGAATGAAGTTTGCAAACAAAAAACTATTGATAGAGGCTATGTGATGCTTAGGATGGCTAGTAGGAGGTCTGCATGTAAGAATTGGAGATACTCTGTTGGACCTAGGATTTTCAAGATAATTGAGAAGAACAAGCTAGGTTCATCACAATGCATTCCTAGATTGGCCGGTGAGAAATTGTATTAAGTGAGCCACATTTATAATGGAGAATTTGTTGTAGACCTTAGAGCAAAGACATGCTCTTGTAGGAGGTGGAATTTATGTGGAATACCATGTCCCCATGCAATCTCAGCAATATTTTAAAAATGTGAAAACCCAATTGCTTATGTGGATGATTATTATAAGCCCGAGACTTATATGAAGGCTTATGAACTAGTGATTCACCCCATCTCTTCAATGGACCAATGGAGTAAATGTGGCCTTCCTCCAATTAAACCTCCACTTTATAAGCAACAACCGGATAAGCCTAAAAGAGTTAGGACAAAGGAGCCTTGTGAGGTTGAAATACCAGGCCCCATCCCACCAAACCCTAGGCCTCCAAATTATATTGCCCTGCCAAGCTTAGAAGGGTTTTCATTCAAATAAGATGTTGTGGATGCGGTCAAAGAAGCCATAATAGAGCAACATGTGACAGACAAAACAATGAAAACCAATAGGTATGACTGTTAGACACCTTAGTTTAGTTCTATGTTATGGCATACTTACATTAATAATTTTCTTATACATTTGCAGGTTAATGCATCTTCAGCCCAAATGGAGCAAGGTTCTTCTTCACAACCAGTACAAGCTTCTTCACAACCAGGATCTAGCACAGTCAGAGGGAGAGGCATATGGACTCATAGGAAATGTTGCTCAAGCTACTGCTTACCCAAATTCACAACAAAGTGTAAGCTTTGGTTGCTCTTGTGGTTTTAAATTGCATAAGTCATTAGACAACTGAAATCATTAATTTTTTTTAGATGGAAAAAGGTAATGGACAAGGAGGCAGATGCATAAGTAGAGGAAGATGCAATGTTGCTCAAGCCACTGTTTACCCAAATTCATAATAAAGTGTAAGCTTTATTTTCTCAACCATTCAATTTTTTATTGCTTAAGTCATTCGAAAACAATAAACATCAATAACTTTTTCAGGTGACAAGAGGTAATGGACAATGAGTCTTACCATCTTCACATATTGGCTTAGGAAGAGGTTTACCATCTTCAAAGCTAAGTGCAATTAGAGGAAGAGGCTTAGGAAGATGCATAAGTAGAGAAAAAGGCTTACCATCTTCACAACCAAGTGTAAGTTTTTGTCATTTGGTTCAATTCTTACTCATTTCACTAATTAACAATTTTTCAACTATTACACACCTGACATTACTACATTGTTTAGGTGGCAAGATGAAGGGGACAAGGAGGACCAGATTTGGACATCATTTCCCATGATAATAACATGGCTTGAAAATAGGGGAAATTATTGCCAACGGTGTCATATGTTGTGTATTTTGGGATATGTACTTTTCTGGGCAAGGGGATTTTGTGTAATTGGTTTTGAGTTTGAAGGGCTAAAACTGTGCAATTGCTTGCCTATTTTGGGTTAGGTACTTTTCTGGGTAGGAGGATTTTGTGTACTTTGTCTAATTGGTTTTGAGCTAGAAGGGCTCAAACTGTGTAATTGGTTGTCTATTTTGGGTTATGTACTTTTCTAGGCAGGTGAATTTTGTGTCCTTTATCTAACTGGTCTTGATTTTGAAGGACTCAAACTCTGTAATTGGAATGTTTATATGGATGTTCATTTTGTAAATTGCCCGTGTGGTGAATGGCTTTTAATTTGTTATACTCAGTGAAATATTAAGTTATGTGCATCTCTCAGATATTCAAATAACCTCAATTCAAGACAATTTGAGAATACTAATGGACATTCATTCTACAATTGAAACAAAGTCTTCACCATTATAATTGAAACAAAAGTCTTCACCATTACATTCAAAGAAACAAACCCCATAACAATTAAAACTTCCCACTCATCACAAATGTTATAAACAAACCCCAAGAAAAAATCAAGGAAACCTACATTACCAATTGTCTTTGCCCATGAGCCCATTCCAAAACCCTTTTTTCTTGAACCATTTCTTTCAATTTCTGTTGCAGTTCTTTCTTTTTTGCTTCCACAGATCTCAATTGTTCTTCCTTTGCTCTACCTTCCTCCTCCATTGCTCTAAGTCTTCTAAGCAAACCAGGGACCACTTGTTTTCCTCTTGGACAAGTTTCATTATCCACCCACTTGAAAAAATGCATACCTCTTCTGCTATTCTAGAAATCAAATTTAACCCAATTTCAGACCTCACCAAGCAATTACAAATGGAAAAGAACAACTTTTGCAACCCAAATAATAACTTACCCAATTTTTATCACAAGCATCGAACCGTCTTCCCAGGTTCAAATCTGTCCATGAAGTCCAACGAATTATCTTTGTCCCACAGGCGCAGTACCGACTTGTGCCTCTTGAGGTCGTTGAAATCTCCGACATTGCAAACCTAGGGTTCTAATTTGGGGATTTTGGTGGAGCTTGTAACATAAATGGGAGGGAATGCTTATGAACGTTGGTTTGGTCGTTTTAGAGGAGGGTACTCACCTAAAAATACAGTTTTGTCCCTAGATTTCATGGAATAATACACAGACTTTGATGGATGGACCATCTTGGTACAAAATAAAGAGTTTAAGGACGGTTCAACTGAAAATTTTAGTTGGTGGACCAAAATTATACTAGTACAATAGTTGGGGGACCATTTAAGTCATTAACCCTATCATAGGGGTTTGAATTCAGGACTTAGGGATGGCAATTGGGTCGGTTTGGGGCCAGGTATGACAATATCAGCCTCGTCCTCGCTTCCTATCTCCGCCCCTATCCTCGATAAAAAGATTTTGAGGAATCCCGATCCCCGTCGGGGGCTACCTCCCAAACCCGCTGCTTGATTTTTCATTCAAAAAATATTTATCATACATTATAACACTTAAATTTCATCTTAAGTTATCATTCAATTGAATTATAAAATTCAATTCAACAATTCAAAATAATCTCAATTCAATTTAACAAAATTAAAGAAACATTAGATTATATCATAACCATACATGACTATTTTATATATAAATAAAAATACATATGTTACTTATCATGCTGGATATGGAGATGGGGATAACAATACTATCCCCATCTCATCCCCGACCGATGATTTTTAAAATTTGGGGATCCCCGTACTTGCCCCTGATTTTCCCCCTAAATTTCTCCCTTTAGGGTCGGGGACTTGACCCGACGGAGATTTATGCCATTCCTATACAACCACTTGGGAGCATACCAAAGGTCTAGGCCAATCCTACTAACACCCCATTGGTGTGGTGCTTTTATTTGTTTATTATCGTTAAATTACTCGAACACGACTTTTTTGTTTAATTTTTGCTTTGCTGCTTTGAAGTTTATCGAATTTTAATATTGATGACATATTTATTAATTCATAGTGGTCATGTATTTAGGGTGGTAACAAACCAAATAAAAAAAAACCTAGCCGCACTCTGGTCCCCTTTCTTCTTGCCGACAACCAACCGCAAGGAAGCTAAGGGGGGAGGTGGCCACTGCCCCTCCTACCCTCCGCCCATCTTCCCCTTCCTCTCCTCATCTCCCTTTCTTTTTCTCCCATCTTTTCCCTTCCTCTTATCCCCTCTTCTCCTCGCCTTCCCCTCCCCAGATAGTCTAGATCTGTTTGGATCTAGGTCTATTTGTCTGTTTGTTTTGTTTAATTGTTTTTGCAGTGTTCTAGGTGGCTGGTGTTGTCTTTATCTCGACGGCGGCAATAGTAGTAACATTGGATTGTGTCTTTCCTCGGGAGAGTTGTGACACCTGGTGGTTGATGTTTTGTCTTTGTTTCAACGACGGCGGCAGCAGCGATGCTGGTTATAGTTATTGGGATGTGGTGCTCTTCTCTACTCTGCGCCGACCAAAGAACTATGCTTGGTTATAAGAGGTTTTCTTTGTCCGGTTCTAAGTTGATGTTGAGTGCTTCTTAGGGGTCTTTTTACTGTTGTTTATGTGTTCCTCTTGCATGTTCTCTCCTGATTTCTGCTATGGTATGCCTTGTAATTTGTGTGGGTATCAAAGGACTATTATTTTGCTCATAGAAGGCCTCTTTTGACAGTTGGGATGTTTTGCGGTCTTCTCATGTGGGTCTATTGTGTTGGTCTATAGTTGCGATTCTCGTCGGAGGTCAATGTGTTAGTTTTCTTTTTTTATTTGTTCTTTTATTGTAATGGTCCAAAGTGACCTTAATCGGACTCTCTTGTTAGTCCATGACATGTGTGGTACTCTTTCCTCTCTTAGGGTTTGTCCTATGAGGTTGTCCTAGGAAGGTTTTAACGAGGCCACTGTATCATGTCGTTATTTGTACGTCTTTGGTTCTATGAATGAATTCTCTTTCCAAAAAAAATAAAATTGTGGTAATGTATTTACTTTGCATGAAGGAGAAAGACTTCCGTGAAACGAGGATATCACTATTTTATTTTGCTACCCCAACCAATAATGCTACACACTCATGATAACACTTCTACGTGACATAACATTATTGGCCGGTGATAACAAAATAAGGGACCCTATTGCAACTATGTTTTTCTCCACATGAAGGAATGAAAATACAAGCAAGCCCACACCTGATTTTGGAGGAATGAGACTCTTGGTGGGTGGTAGTATTATAATTCTTGGAGAACGAACCCATCAGGAATTCATATTTTTTACTCAGTATATCCCACACAATTTTTAAAATTCCAAATTTTCCATCCAATAAAACCCAACAAAAATTTGCTATAAAATAATTTATCTAGAACAAGGGCATTTTAATAATAAAATTGGTTTCAATTCCAATTCACGGAATTTAATAAACAACTTATAGGGAATCAATACCATTCCTACCCTAATTACATATAGTTTAGTAAACAACTTCAATGAGACTCTGAATTTTGACTCCTCCTCAATCTATAGAAACCTTATTGCTAGTTCCGCCGGTTGCGTCGCGGTTGTCTTGGTCGTCGGTGATAATCAGTATATATAGGAAGCTGTTTGTGACATGATTTGAGGGGCCGCGGCTTCTGATCCAGAGCTACGGATCGCCAATGCCTGCAAACTGTGCCAAACCGGATATTGTCGGAGGTTGATATCAACTTTTCTAGTATCAAATGTAGAACGTGGCTTGGGGGCCATTCTGAATCTAAGGTTGATGATTCTGCCTCCGCCATATGTAGTGCTCCTTAATTTCCTCACACTCAAAAACCCAATCTTCTCCCTTCTCTGTTCAAAACACACCAACAATTAGTACTGGTACGTATTTGCAGGCTTTGACACTTTATTTATATGCAATCCCCCAACAATCCTAAACGGCGTAGGAAACTATCAAATAAAGCATCTCAACCCTAGTTTCCCTAGAAATAACCCTAATCCTAAACCATGTAGGAAAAGGAACCTACCATGTCACGTGTAACAGATTTAATTTGTATATTATTTGCTGCCAATTATATGTGTTATTTAAAAAATTTTTAATTTTATTTGAATTGAACGAACAAAACTGACCATGTGATGTGACAGTTGATGTGGTCAATAATGACGCAGACAAAACAAAAGGCGTATATGTAAAGACATGACTTGATCACCAAGCAATTCGACCCTTGAGAGAGAAGGGAACAACGACAGCATCTCTTAGAAACAAATATTTAGACACAACGTCTCTCATCCATTAGTCTTTTTTTTTTTTTAGGACATTTCCTATTGAGAGGGGCGATAATATACTAAACTCACATACACAACACGGATGCTAAGACTCGAACCCAGAACCTTGATTGAATGAGCAATTACTCCAAACCACTACATTAGTGGGTCCTTTGCTAAATCCATTAGTCTTATGTTCTTTTAAAAGCTATTTTTCTATGCGTTAAACTTGACATTTCAGGAGAGAAATATTTTAATATGGAACCAAGGTGCATAATTTTATCCAGTGTGTTTTCAGTGTTTGCTGCTGCCATTGCCACAGTTCCCTCTATAGCATGGGAAACTTGAAAAAAAAGATGTGCATACAATACAGGCATATTGCCAAGAGCCATAACTCTGTCTCTGAAGCCAAAAAACTTGGCATATCGTCCCTACGTCTACACATTCAGAGAAATTGAAAAACTCCATCAGAATCCCAACCTTGCGATATTTATTTTAGGGACCATTCTCGGTAACACGAGTCCAGCAGCCAATGCAGCTCCAAATAAAGAATGCAACCTCACACAGTAATACTTTGCCATGAATATTTTATGTTTGTCCTGCAAGAAGAAGGAAATTCATGTAAGCAAATGTGAAATCAGTTTAAGGGGAAGTTGTAAGATGTATGTATTCCTTAATTTCAGATTTAAGGTCATATTTTCGCCAGCCCCAAGCTCGTCGGTGCACTGTTCAAACAGGTCCAGTTTCCTACTAATCATGGTGCAAAACAAACATATTGTGTCATTCCTGTCGTTTCGGAGACAAGAGAGTGAAGTAACACGAATGACACTGTACCCTATTTTTCAGTAACTGCATCTTCATGCACCTTTGTATGCAGTAGGAATCATATACCAGTGAGAACAGAATGAAGAGCAATTTAAATTCTACGCATATGTCCGACAAATTTTCTTTTTGCCATTGTTCTACGCAAGTTTAGTACTTACATTGTGGTTTTCTTCAACATAGCTGACCACCAGTCTTGCAATTGGCAAGGTCAGGGCACATAGAAACTGAAAGAAGCCATCCTCAAACTCAGACGGTTATATTATAGAATAGAAACAACTACTAAGCAGAAATGACAGTAAGAAATCTCAATTTCAGTCCTCACCAATAAGCATATAATTTAATAGTTACATATAACTTACAATACAAGTAAAAGGAAGAGCGCTGCTTAGACCAAAGGTGAAAGTGAGAACATAGAGTCCTATAATTGCCAACTTCACTACCACTAATCCTCTTTTCGTGCCAAGCCTAACCTGTGTACCAATGCAAATACAAATAAAACAATCAGACCGATGGTACATGATCTCATTAAGGTTTAACATATCAGGGCTCAGCTGTGTGTATGTACCAGAGGGGACATTTTTCCTACAGCCCTGTCTCCTTCAATCTGAGTGGCATGACGTTCATGTCAGCTATGTATCTGAAATACAATAAGCCAGGAGAGCCCAAAGATTTCTCGAAATAGGAAAATGAAAACTACCTGATGAAAGTGACTACAAAACAGGATTAAGGCTGTTGTTATGCCAATAAGGACTGATGCAGAAAGAATTGAACCAGTAAAGGGAAGATGGATCATTTCCCTGCCAAGACAACCAATATTAATTATCTAACTCGCAAAACTTAAATTCAAAACCACGGCAATTTGGTCAAGTTATTTAACCTTGTGCTTCCCTGCAATAAATAAAAAGCTGTAGTAGCGAATGGACCAAATGCTGCAAAGCACAACGGCTCTCCCAATCCTTGGTAACTTAACCGAAATGGTGGACACTGCAACTCAGCATTAGAACAGATGTAAAAAGGTGATTCCGATGCATAGTTGGGAAGTTATGACTGGCCACGAAGCAAGCCATTATGAACAATCAAATTCATTTTGCATTGAATGATTGAAAAGAAAAATATATACAACAAAAAAAGAGAAAACGTTCGACATCAATAAGATAATAACTTGGAAGTGGTACTGGTACCAATGTTGAAATTGGTCACATTGCCAACACTTGGTTGCATAAACATTCAACAAGCATTCAGCACGAGAAAAAAAATGTAGATCACTTTATATTTTGACTACATTTTTTGTGTTTAATCACACAAATATAACGTGCATTTCTTTAACATTACCAAACATGCTCAGAAATTCAGCCTGCTATCAATAATGCCCTAAATAAATTAGCTTCTATGGTTAAGTTGCTATTAATCACAGAACTTAATTTGACACAGAAACAATGCATAGCCTCATCAACACAGCAATTAATTCAACTCTGACTCAAGGGGTCGAGCTTTTTCCTTTCCTTCTTTTTCTCATGCGTGTGCGTGAGTGCATGCTCGCATGATCCCCCTATGAGTTTTATAAGGAGAGTGCTTTTCTAGCCACATTCTCAAGTGTTGGAGCCCCCGATCGGTTAAGGTAAAAAGTGATCAGTCCTTAATCAGATACTTTTGGTATCATCTAAGCTTTTGTTGTTTCCATAGCTACCAAAATGAGGATCTCAAATTGCAAGAGCAATATAAGAGAACTCTCTCTGCCATTTTTTGGCCTGAAGAGAACTCTCCCCTTTAATTGTTAATTTCCAAAAGATTGCCTCCAAACGACAACATAAATTTTTTCATAATAGAACAAACCCTAACAACTCCAGATCTTAAATAACCACAAAGCAACAAAAAATTGGGGAAATACCAAGAATAGTAAGACTCCACATACAGCCAAAGATTACTCCTATGTATTATGCTGCTGTGAGTGTTGCATCACTATCCAAGATTGACTTGAATATTTTGTCTGCTAAAGTAGATCATCAAAGATACAGAATTTTTTTTTTTTTCAGATTAATTTAAGTCATCTCATAGGCATCAATCTACATACCTGATATATATAACCACACATGATTGCACAAGCGAGTAATAATATTGCACGCATATTTCCTGCCTCAAAAGATACCCAAGCAAGCCCCAAAAAGCCAAGAGCAAGTAACAAGTAGGCAGCAACAAGAGTGCCTGTACGGCTTACGGAGCACATTACCAAACAAAATAGGCAATTAATATTGGACATGACAACACAAGATTGGGGGGAAAAACAGACAAACTAAATTCACTAATATAGAAGGCAGAAAAATAAAATTTACCTGCCCACCAGATTTACAACTGATTCTTTCTTATCTTTATCAGCTCCTGTATCGAAATCGTAAACATCGTTGCTGCAAGTTGACGAATACGAGAATTTTAAGAGTCCAGAAGAAAGGAGTAAACACATTTATGATATCAAGATAATGAGCAGTCTGCCAATGGTGGACATCTTACAGTGTAACAAAATCATATGGAGAAACTCATAACCTGAGCGTCTAGTTACTGATCTTCATTTTTTAGGCCAACACACTTTTCATGCTAAGGATATGATATCTACCCATCTAGGCCGTAGGGAGGCAAGTTACCACGCTAAGGATATGATATCTACAACTTCTCAAGAAAGCTTATATGAACATATGCATTTTGTGAAATGGACTCTGTATGGCCTTTCCACTGCATAAACCTGCCATGTAAGTATGCATCCCCAAAACATAGTATGCTTGTGTGGTTGATGCAGGAAAATTTGGTCCATCACAATAAAACTAACTCATGAAATATAATTTGTCAATTTCAGATCTATGGTCAAGCTTGCTTAGATTCAAGTTATACTCAAACTTACTCTGGAAATATTTACTATGTATACCTTAGGTTGAGCCATGTGATGATAAGAACCGAGGAAACCAAAAGAACAGAATAATGCCAAGCTGAAAACATGCCTGTCTGCAAATAAGCAGCTGCACTACCTACCTATTTAAGAAAGCAAGTCGGTGAAGATAGTCAGAACGAGGCAAGGAAGTGTATATCATTCAGAGCATATTGAAGAAAGCGAAAAGTGTAATAGAAATGACTGCATTATATTAAAAGGAACGGAAACAAAATTGTATGTCGAAGGTTATACATGTCTGTAAGAGACTCAAGAGAGAAGGAGCTATGCCACTAAGCACCCCATGGAGTACTGTACTTCAAACTTAAGAGGAAGTGATGAAACAGAGGACACAATATATTCATGAGTTAAACCTGAAAAATTGTAATTTATGCTCATAGAATGACACATTCTAGTGGAACTTAGTCCCTTATGTGCTGTTATCATACATGTACATGCTCATTGGATGTCTCAGCCACAGAAAAAAGAAAAGAAAAGAAGTTATGATATGTACATCCGTTCCAGATAATTCTTAAATGATCTGTTTTCCTTTTTCGCTAGTTCTACCGCTGACAGTGACAACTGAAAATTTGGATTCATTCCCAAACCAATGTTCAAGAGTTCATCTTCTTTGAATAGGATTTCTTAAGTCACAATATTTTCCCTATATTGATAGGCTTTCTAAATTTTCATGAAGTGTTTCTCAACATCTGCAAGAAGTATTAGACTGGCCTTCTATTTGGGAAACACAGTAAGACTGTATCAATAAATACTATATAAAACAAGAGAAAAAAGTCAGTATTTATTTACCCTTTTTTCTTTCATAGAAATGCATAAAAATCCTTCACAAAGAGAACTGGCTATCTTATCAGAATTTGGACTACCAAACAATGAACAAGAGTTCCATTTTCCAGTTACGAAAACTATTCACTTTTAACCTGTCCCTTTAGCAGCCAGAATCTCAATGTAGGGCCCTTGATCAAGAATGCATCATATCAACCTGACAATCATGCTCTTTATGAATCTTAGTAGAAACAGAGCTCTATGCATTAAAAGGACTCACAGTGAGAGGAACCAATGCAACGGAGTATATTGGTAACTTTATTGCCCTCCATATCAAGGTTGCTTTAGAAATATCCTCTTCTTTATTCTCTTCACGGATAGTGTTAGAATAGTCCGCCTTATTGTTGACAAAAGCCTGTCCACAATATTGCCACTGTCTGGCCTCTAATTCTCTTCTACAAACCCTATGGAAAACTCTTTGAGCATTACAGGAGAAACAGGACAATCTTCCATAGCCTCCATAAGACCTGAGATATGAGAAATGTCAGTAACTGGATAACGAGATATCATCAGACACGTCAGCGATTCGTATTACATCCAAATTAAGCTGAATTGCTATTTGCAGTTAGGTTCAAAAGAAATTAATAAGAAAATTCTAATATCAACTTCTTAAAGACAAAAATCATAACCACATAGCAAGAAAAAGGGAAAACAGATTGACAAAAAGTTCATTATCTTTTCATCCAGACTCAGATATCACAAAAACCAAGCACCCAAATTGCAGAAAAGTAATTATATTGGAACTTGCCTTTTGGAGACTATCTGCTTCAGGTGGTACTCATTTAGTTTTGTCAGACCAGACCCAGTGTTAAGATTGCAGAATGTGGTTGCCATCTGTTATCTACAATCAAGGGAAAGATAATTGTAATTCTTATAAAAACATATGTATATGACTAAATCATCAAAATAACCCAAAGCAGCCTACAAATACAACAAACCGACTAGTGCAAGCTTAGACTTTGGTGTTCTGTATTCCAAGAAGAGAATTTGAAGTCAACCCACAACCCCATTCAAGCCTTTTCACTTAAAACTAGTTTTAAAAAAAACATAGATTAGAGCTGGAACACTAAAAAAATGTAAGCAAACGTTCTCCTATAAAATAGTTTAAAACTTAGAAAAATCTCAACAGAAAGAAAAAAGATCAAATACAAAGGAAGACAGCTCTTCTGCTAGAACAAGGAAAAAGTAGGAGCGAAGACCTTGGTTGTAGCTGGGGGGTCAAGGCTGTAGAAGCAGCAACTGCAGCATCATATTTGGGTTCTTATTTTTGATTCAGTAGCTTCCTTCATTTACCTGAGAGTACACTTCGGAGTCTTTTAGACTCACCATCGCTGAGTCACCAACAAAATCTTAGCATGGGATAAGATAACTGTAGTCTCTGTCTGTCTGGTTTGTCCAAATGCCACATCAGATAATTATAGCTGGATTTTACGTTTCTTTTAAAGGGAAAATCTTTATTGAAAAAGAAAAAAAACCAATTTTGCCCTAAAAACTAAAACTTAAGAAAAAAAAAAAATCTAAAATTGATACATTGGCAGAGCGTGGGTTGAGCCAGTTGTCTATGATAGTGAGTTCGTTCCCTTCCACTCGAGTTCTAGTCTTGTAAATAATTTAAACTAACGCTTGTATAAAATTTTTATAAAAAAAGATAAAATAGAAACACCCTTATATGCTGGGCATAAACACCGCTCCGTCCTCTCTGTGAGTGATGCAATCCTCTCGTTATGATGAAGGACAAGATATTTGTCAATTTAAGTGACAAAATGAAAGAAAAAAAGGGATCAAAGTTAGCAAGTACTCACAAAAGAAGAAAATATTAGAGGGTGGCATCGGAACCACAAAATCAAACTAAATCGAGCCGAAAAAAACCGTGTTGATTAAAAAAGTAAAAACTTGCACAAAAATGGGTCCAATTTCGATTTTCCACCTCTAGAGACTAGACCGATATATTTATATATATTTTATATATATTATATTTGTATATTTAATACATGTGGCAGAATTGTAATTTGTTATGGAGGATTGTAATTTTGAATGAATTCGGTTTGGTTGCAATTTTGTTATGCATGAGGATTATAATTTGTCAATCCTGATCTCTTGGACTATGGGCGTCCAAGAGATTTGTGGTCATAAATTATACAGTTATGATGGAGGATTGTAGTTCTGAAGATGGATTGTAATTGTTTATGTTATACTGTGTTGGATTGTAATTTGGTTGCATTTTTTAATTTATTTTTCTTGTGTTAAAAGTTTGCTGGATGATGAATTTGGGCTTGGGCCTATTAGAGAATGAATGTTGAAAAGTTGTGTTAGGAAAAATAAATTTTAATGGGCTCAAGATAAGGCTGAAAAATAGGAGAAAGTGAATAAAATTTTGGGCTAAGGCCTAAACTAGAAAATCGCAAGAATCAAATCAGAACCGGGCAGGTCCGGATTGGTTCAGTGCTCCCAGTGATGTTGACCTAAATTGGACCGATGCTCTTTTTTGGTTCGGGTTTTGGTTCTAATGAAGAACCAGATCGTGCCCAGTCTTTTAGAAATATTATGCTTTTTTTTTGGGTCAAATGAAAATATTATGTTTAAGCGTCAAGTCTTGTGCTAGAAAAAAGAAAAAGCTGATCATTGGGATTTTCATGTTATATCAGCAGCTTTCAAGTAAATTGTTGGCAATATTTATATTTATTTTATTTTATTATGAAATAAATAGGTTTGTAAGATATTATTTTCCTGATAAAATATATTTGTTTTTATAAAGTGTAGGATTTTATATTGTTTACTTATCAGTTTAGTTTTAGGAACTTTAGAAGATATGGGCTTAGCCAAGTTGGCTAGAGTGGATATACTTCCCACTCTATCTGCACTCGAGTTCGAATCCCACTCCTCATAATTTAGAGTAGAATATCGCATGTATCACAACAATAGTTTTAGGGTTAAAATATTTATATATACATCATGAGTTAAAATATTCAACAAAGGTGAAACAAGAGGTTTAAGCAGCCTATGACCTTATACTTAATTTCTACTACCATCATCTACTAAATTGGCAACATTTTCGAACATTTGTGCACTAAGATGCAATTATAAATTATTGAAACTCCTACTACTTTACTTGAACTTTGGCTTTTGATAAACTGTGTGTGTTGTTGTCCAAAATTGGATACAATTTCGAAGGGGCTTGATCTTTAGATATGTTGCCTCAAGAATCCTTCGGTAATCAAGGTGTTATCTACACACAAAAAAAAAAAGGAAGATTAGTGGGACCTTGACACTGGTGTGCTATCAGCCAAAGGTATTCTGATGCTTAAGTTAATTGAAGTGTAGAGTTTAGGATAATTTTAGTAGAGTAACAACTAGGGTAAAAATTAATTACATGATGTCTTGGGAACAACGCCCTTAATTTTAGACAAATGGGCAAAAGATGTTTGCTGATTTCTTCGATGTGGGCCTTTTGCTAGTCATTGTGGTGGATCCTGTTCACCCGAGTTGTCCAAACAGATCCTCTTTGTAATTTCCTTTGGTGTTTTTTATTTTTTATTTTTTTAAGTACAAGCGATAGTTTAAACTACGGGAAGAGGGATTTCTCACATACACACAATTATGATGCCGTGGAGATACGAACCTGAGACTTATGGTTTGTAAGTTAACACCCTTTTTCCATTAGGCTAGACCATGTTGGCTTTCCTTCGGTGTTTAATTAAACAAAAAGATAGAGTTTAAAACAATCTTATCAAAAACATTAATGATTCTTATACATAAGCAGAATTGTATAAATTGATCATACATATAACTACAGGTTCTTAATTTGTACAAATGGTACAGACATTTTTGTAAGATTTGTAACACAAAGGACATGGTACGACCAAGACATTCATTCACCTATTTATTGTGAGATACCTAACATATTGACATGTGGTGTGTTACACATTGAACATGACGGATACATAGTCCCACGTCGCTTGCGTAAGAAATGTGAAATATCTTATATGTTCACGCAGGGGTGGCCCTACGGAGTTGAAAGCCCTTGGCAAACCACAAAATTGTGGCTCTTGATCCTCTATGTACGACACTCATGTATTTTATTCTTTTTTATGTTCTTACTTTGAAAAAAATATTATATCACCTCAAATTAGTAGTGGAGGTAGAGTTTGATATTTAGGGGGGCACAAGCTAAAAATTATGAGATTTTTTGTACAATCTATGCCTATACTCTCTATATGGTAAGGGGCCAGGCCATCTCATGCCTGTAGCTCTGCCCCAGCCTCAAAATGAAGATTGTAAGATAATAAAAAAAAACAACCAACAACATATAATCCACACTGCAACTCAACAAGAAAGGGGAAAGTTTTAGTCAAATTTCTTTATCAAATATATCAAATTCTAGTACAACATACCTAGTTACCCAAATCCCTATTTTTTATATGCAAAAAATTAATAAAAGAGAAAAAAAAACATCATATTGAATTATTTTTTTTAAAATGGTCAATCATCATACATGTTAAACTATTAGGACTTCAGTGTTCATTGAATCATTGAGAAAAAATTGGTGAAGTCAATAAGTGTTTGTTTGTTGAAGAGTTCAGATATTAGAAATTGACATAGATGTGCTAGGTTAAATGTACTAGGTTAATTGACTGAATAATTGGGCCTTTTTTTTGGTGAAAGTTAGGAAGAGGGAGGGTTTTTTTTTCACATATACGACCAAAGTACATGGGGATTCGAACTTAAGATCACATATCTGTAATTCAAAGCTCTTTTCTACTCGACTAGCCCGTTAGCTGAGTCTCTTTTTATTTGCGTGATTCTTTATTTAGGAATATTGAATGATTAGGCATAATATAATTTTTATATATACAACTTTTTATTATTATAAAGTAGTATAGTATATATATATAGAGTTCATAAAAATTAGAGATTCTCCCAATTTGGTGGCACTAGGCGGCCGCCCATGAGGTGTCATCTTTCCTAGTAAGGCGTATATTGAACTTGTAGGGCCAAGAATAAAATCGTGCAAATGGTGGGGCCATTGTGGCTATCTAACCTTTACCACACGTTGTGCGGAAAACCTGTTTATATGGCAGTTAGTGTGTGTGAATCGAAATTATTTGTCCATGAAGATGTGAGGGTGGATTATGACTGACTGATACTTGTGTGGTGTCCATGAAGAGGTGCAGATTTTTCGTTTATTTTGATTGTCCTCAGGTGGCTCGGTCAAAAGTTTGCAAGGTTTAAAATGTGCGAGGAGACTATTGTAGTGCAAGAAAGACAACCTAAAACGCCACATGCATGCACGATGAGCACAAGTTTATCTGTCCCTTGGTCCCCTACAATTGTTGTGAATATGTGGGATGAGAGAAGTGTTTTGTTTTCTACTACTTGAGCAAGAATACCGATCGAATTCATGAACTAGTTTTATGTTTTTATTTTTTCGTACAAACGACAATAGTTAAACCTATTACGTACTTAGGCCATCTCTAACCCAAGGGGTGGAAACTCAAATTTTGAGTTTTGAGCTCAAAATCCATCTCCAACTTATGTATTTTAAGGGGTGGAGATTTGAGATGGGTGGAATTTTGGGCAGAATTCTAGTATGGGTTTTGTCTGGATTGGAAATTTTTTGTGGACCCCAACTCATACTGTACAGCTCGTGAAGAGGAAAAATGGAGCGAGCCCCGTTAGGCAGAAAGTTGCTGCTCTCCCTTCGCTTCCGCATGACAAGTGGTAGCTCACCATTTGTAGTTGTTGTTTCTTTCAATTTTTTTTTATATTAAACTTGCAACTCAAAGTTGCTCTGTTTTGCGGAAATTGTTTTTGAAATTGATGTGATTTTTTTTTTCTTTTGTTGTACTTAAAAGTGAAATTATATTATGTTTTGAATTTTGGAATTTTTTTTAAGGTTAAAATGTTCAGAAAATTAAATCGCCAATGTTGAAACAAAAATAATGTCAAGAAAAATTAACAAAAAAATAAAAATAAAGATGAACTATTTTAAAACAATTTAAATAAAGTTGCAAACTCAAATTATGAGTTTGCAAGGTTGGAGGAAAAAACAATTTGAGTCCTAAAAAGACATGTGATCCAAAACTTCTAGTCGATAGAACTATGAATTCCTAGTTTATAGGAATAAAGGAACGAGAGGAATTTTAAGACAATTAGAGAAAACAAAAGGAAGAAGCTAAGGAACTGCTTTGAGTTCTGCTTATCTATTTCATTCATCAAATGAGGTTTATATACAAGTTCATCGTCCTAAATTAGAAAACTTAAAATAGTAAGTGTTTTTAAACCATAAAAGTTGAATGGTTTTTAAAACACCTACGTACATAAGCCATACAAAGTTGATGGTTTAAAACCAATTG
Organism: Prunus kanzakura; assembly: GCA_020521455.1. NCBI lineage: Eukaryota > Viridiplantae > Streptophyta > Magnoliopsida > Rosales > Rosaceae > Prunus > Prunus kanzakura. The sequence goes on from BPUM01000828.1 coordinate 424,622, forward strand.
TTTTAAACCACAAATTATTTATGGTTTTAAAATAATTAAATAATGATATAATAATATATGATTATTTAATTATTTTGTTTGTAAGATCCTCCTGGATCATGGCTCCCCCATTTAAGGTGCTTGAGCTCCTGGTCAAGCTAAATTGTGAGATGAGGAAACTCTGTTATTGCCTTGTCTCGAATATACCACTTCGACTTGCTAGGAAGTTGACCTTTACTGCCAATGCGGAAATACTCATACTTTCCATGTCGGGTCTCGCGAACCTTCTGTTCTAAGATACAATCCTCCTACAAAGGATCTTTTCGTTCAATCTTTAAGTCATCAACTGATGGAAGACGTGTGTCTTCATCGGGATCATCATCAAGTAGAGATGGCTCAAAAAACTTAAGATTCTCGGCATTGATGACCGAGTACATATGCATGTATGGTGGTAATTCAAGTTGAAAGGCATTATCACCAATTTGTTTGATGATCTTGAATGGTCCATAATGAATAGGCTTCAGTTTCTTGCCTTCACCGGTTAGCCGCTCCTTTCCAAGGTGTAACCATACTAGGTCACCTTCTTTGAAGTTACATGGCACACGATGCTTGTCATGGCGAGCTTTATATCGTTGCTGAGAACGTGTCAATTGTGCCTCCACTTCAGTATGAATCTTTCTGACTCGTTCAAGAAATTTCTGTGCTCGAATTTGTTCTTCTTCTTCTCTCCCACTTAATGGCTGGCCACTCATAGTGAATGCTAAATCAAAAGGACTCTGGGGTAAATAACCCAAACAAACCTCAAATGGAGATTTGAGTGTGGAGCCATGAATTGCTCGGTTAAAAGCAAACTGTAAGTAAGGGAGACTTTCATCCCAAGTCTTCGGATGCTTGGAATTGTAACCCCTCAACAAGTGTACCATAGTCCGGTTTACGACCTCTGTTTGCCCATCTGTCTGTGGATGAAATGCAGTGCTTCTTTTCAATCTGGTATCCATCATTCCCCATAATGACCTCCAAAAATGGCCTAAGAATCGACTGTCTCTGTCAGAAATAATCGATGTAGGTAAGCCAAAATGCTTCCAAACATGTTGGAAAAATAACTTAGCAGCTCCTTCTCCAGTAACGGTCTTCTTGCACGAAATGAGAATCACCATCTTACTGAAACGATCTACCACCACAAACAAGTAGTCATTTCCAGACTTGGTTTTAGGCAATCCACCTAAGAAATCCATCGAGATACTCTCCCAAGGTCGGCTAGGTACTGGCAATGGAAGATACAGTCCTAACTTTCTGTTGGAAGGCTTCGATGTGTTGCATAGAACACAACCTCGAATGTATCGTGAAACATCGAGATGCATCTTTGGCTAATACACATAGCGACGAAGATTCAATAAAGTCTTCTCAACTCCAAAATGTCCTGCTACTTTGGAAGTATGAGCCTCACGAATCCACTGCAATCTGTCGCCATCTTCTGGAATGTACAATTGTGTTCCCTTGTACATTAGTCCATCCTTCAATTGGAACTCACTAGTCTTTCCTTGTTGTAGCTTGGCATAGGCTGAGTTGAAATCAGTATCTGTGTCATACCCTTTGGCATATTCAGAAGGAACAATGGGTTGGATTTGCATAGCCACCAGTAATGCGGAACTAACTGGTGTAGGTGGTCTAGATAACATATCTGCCAACTTATTAGTTGCTCCTTTCTTGTACTTTATCACAATATTGAATTGTTGTAGGTAAGACATCCATTTCATATGGCGAGCTTGCTGCAACTTAGACTGGGTAGTTAAAAACTGAAGAGGTTTATGATCTGAGTAAACTACAACTTCTTTTCCCAACAAGTAAGCTCTCCAATGCTTCACTGCTTGATGCATTGCATACAGCTCCTTGTCATAAGTCGGATAATTCAATACCAGTCCACTAAACATCTCAGAATGGTATGCAACTGGTTTCCCATCTTGAAATAATACGGCTCCCATGGCATAGTTCGATGCGTCTGCTTCTACTTCAAATGGTTTCTGCAGATTCGGTAATGCTAGTACTGGGGCCTCTGTAATCTTTCGTTTCAACAATTGGAAAGATTCTTCATGGTTTCTTGACCATTCAAACTTTTGATTGGCCTTTGTAAGAGAATGTAAGGGTGCTGCAATTTGTGAAAAGTGCCGAATAAACTTTCGCAAATATTGACATGCACCTATAAAGCTCCGAACTTCAGTTACTGAACGGGGCGTAGGCCATTGAGAAATCACTTGTACTTTCTCTAGGTCCATTTTCAGTTCTCCTGCACCAACAATGAATCCCAGGTATACAAGGTGTTGTTTCCCAAATTTACACTTCTTACCATTTAACTGTAACTGATTTGTTCGCAGAACCTCCAAAACTTGAGCAATATGATGAAGATGGTCCTCCCATGTGACACTAAATATGAGAATGTCATCTAAGTATACAATGACGAAGTCGTCAATGAAAAGGTGGAGTACCTCATTCATCAATCGCATGAAGGTAGCTGGAGCATTACATAACCCGAATGGCATGACTAACCATTCAAACAGTCCCTGCTTTGTTTTGAATGCAGTCTTCCAAGTATCTTCTTCATGGATGCGGACTTGATGATAGCCAGATTTGAGATCAAGCTTAGTGAAGTAGCATGCACCATGTAGTTGATCTAGCAGGTCATCAATCCTCGGCAATGGATACCGATTCTTGATGGTTATTTTGTTGAGTGCCCTATAATCAACACACATACGCCAGCCTCCGTCTTTCTTAGGTACAAGTAACACTGGCGAACCACATGGTGAGCAGCTAGGTTTGATGACTCCTTGTTCAAGAAGTCCTTGAATTTGCTTCTTGATCTCGTCAGATTCATTTAAAGAAGTACGATACAAACCCAAGTTTGGTAGAGGTGAATCTCCTACCAACTGGATCTCATGTTCCACAGCTCTCCGTGGTGGCAAACCCTGCACATCATGAAATAAGTCCTTGAACTTCTCCTGGAATTTACCTATGTCTGAGCATTGCGTAGGAGATAAAGACAACGTAGACAATGTCACAGCTCCAGAACTCTGATCTTGCGGTCGAATCATCAACAAAACGAATCGCCCACATGAATTAACTAACCGCTTGGCTTGGTTAGCTGTCAGCAAATTATCTGTAAGCAAATTATTTGTAGCTTGAGGCTTGCAAGCGTTGATGTGGAACTCCTTCCCATCCTTCACAAGTCGATACTTGCGAAGCCTCCGATAGTGGATGGCATCTCGATCCCATAAATATGGACTGCCTAATATGACTTGGCAAACGTCCAAAGGAACCACCTCACATGTCACCTCATCAATATATCGATTGGTGATAGCAAATTTGAAGGTACATTGCTTCGTAATCTGTAAGTCAACGTCCTTCTGAATCCATCCTAGTGGGTACGGCTTAGGATGTGGTGTGGTGTCTAAACCCACTTTTCTTACTAAAGCCTCTGAAATCAGGTTTTTCTGACTTCCAGGGTCAATGATAGCTTGTACAACACTTTGCTTCACCTGAATATTCACATGAAACAACTCTTCACGATTGTATGTGTCTTCAGTATCTTCTGGTCTTGTCATAAGGGTGAGTGTAACATCAGGTTGCTTCAACTCTGGAAGCTCTTCTACCAGTTGTGCAGTTAAGGTGGCTTTTCTGTCCTTTCTCCCCTGGTTGTTTTTCTTGCCCTTTGGTCGCAACTCAGGATGGAGTATCCAGCACTTGTCTTTGGCATGTCTGCTGGTTTGACAGTGATCACAGTAGACCTTCTGTGTCTGACCTTCCTTGCTTTGCTTCCCCTTTTTCTGCCAGTCAGTTTTGTTGACAGGTTTTGATCTGTCATCCTTCTTGTCAGTTCTTTTATTTTTCGCCTCAATGGCGATGGCCTTCACAGTAGCTTCTTCAATAGTATTTACAGTGAACAATTTTAGTTCTTTCCGTATGTTGTCGGCAAGACCTCCGGTATACTTCATGAAAACGTCGTAGTCGTCGACGTCAATGTCCAGAACCATAGCTTGGTTATGAAACTCTGTTGTATACTCTTGTACAGGCTGCCCAAATCTTTGTCTGAAGTGTTGCCACTTATACCATCTTTCATCTTCATAGCCAACTGGATAGAATTGTTTTCTTAAAAGCATCTTGAAGTTCTTCCAAGTCAATTCTGAGACATCATACCGTCTCCGATAGGACTTCCACCATGCAAGGGCATGGCTTCAAAGTTTCAAACTCGCAAATTTAATCTTTTGCACATGAGAATACTTATAAACTGTGAAATAAGTTTCTAATGTATCTATCCAGTTATCTAGCTTTTCAGGATCAACATCTCCCTTATATATTGGGATATCAACCTTAAAATCAATTTTTAAAGCATCAATAGAATTTTTGTTGTCACCTGATTCAGTTTCCTTTTTCTCTGGATTAGCTTGTATGTCGTCTTCATCTTCGCTATCATCAGCAACCTTTTTCTTGAGCTTTTGATCAGGCTCATATGAAGTTGATGGACGTGAAGGTTTTCCAGTCTTCAAACCCTCCACGAGTTTAAGGATTGATGTAGACAAGTTTTCAACTTGCTGCTCAAGCTTAGTGATGCAATCGCCATCACTAGATGTATCCTGTTTGTTTTCTCCAGTCATAATGTCTCTCTTAGACCTTGGCTTTCGGTGTACGAGCAAAGGACCTAAAAGTTCTTCTCCAGAAGCTTTGCGTTGGTTGCGAGTTGAGACCATAAACCACCGTCACCCTCTCGGATCTGTTGCTCTGATACCACTTGATCCAAAACTTCTAGTCGATAGAACTATGAATTCCTAGTTTATAGGAATAAAGGAACGAGAGGAATTTTAAGACAATTAGAGAAAACAAAAGGAAGAAGCTAAGGAACTGCTTTGAGTTCTGCTTATCTATTTCATTCATCAAATGAGGTTTATATACAAGTTCATCGTCCTAAATTAGAAAACTTAAAATAGCAAGTGTTTTTAAACCATAAAAGTTGAATGGTTTTTAAAACACCTACGTACATAAGCCATACAAAGTTGATGGTTTAAAACCAATTGTTTTAAACCACAAATTATTTATGGTTTTAAAATAATTAAATAATGATATAATAATATATGATTATTTAATTATTTTGTTTGTAAGATCCTCCTGGATCAACATGAATAGTTGTATTTTAGAGGGTGAAAATTTGAGTTTAGTCTCAACATGGTTGGAGATGCTCTTAATTAACAATAATTTCCCACCCAGCCCTAATGTAACTTGAATCTTGCTTAATTACTTGACAACCCTGTATGATAATTGCTCAATTTGACATACTTATTGTCCTAAAAATATACCTTTATTAAAGTAGATTTACTTAAGCTCAAATAGTAATTATATAATATAAATATTATTTAATTCGCTAATCCTATCTAATTTCAACACCCACTCTCACAACTTGGGCTAACACCATTTCCCATGGATTAATCTTTGTTACTATAAACTATATAACAGTCGGTTCGGAAGTAATTATGGGATGGTCAAAATTACTTACAGAAAAAAGCATCTCCTCCCATATGACAAAGTGTTTCTCCATAAAAGTGATTATTGGTCTACCTAAAATCACTCTCAAAGTGATTCTCAAATAATAACCTCATATTTTTATAATACGTACCTCATATTGTTGTGATAATAAAAAAGATAAACAACTAACTAATTAGACTAATAATTTATTTTATATTAAAAAGATGAACTCCTAGTGCTTTGGGTTTTTTTAATTTAAAAATTTAAGTTGAATAATGCAAGTTGTGCATTAAAAAATGCTTGACTTCTTCCCAATTTAGGTACCGTACTAGGCAACGAGTGGACGTTGTTAGTCTACGAATTACCCTTGCCCTTTCGCATTTCTTAGTAACAGTTCCGATCTCTTGGACTACAGGGGTCCAAGAGATTTGTGGTTATTAACCGTTGGATGTAAATTCAACGATTCACTCACTCTTGCACTCCTTTTAAGAAACTTTTTTGAACCGTTAGATTAATATCCAACGGTGGGTGACCACAATCTCTTGGACACCTGTTGTCCAAGAGATCGGAACTGTTATTAGTAATATGTACTCGTATAACATTAGCACTAGAAAGATCTAATTTGCTTTGCATTGATTATTTCCCAAAAGGTGACAAAAATATAAATCACGTTTAATTGCTCTTTAAGCTTCTTTAAATACCCGGTCTCGATCCTCCTTAAGCACTTCACAAACAAGAAACTAAACCAAACCTAACCTCTCTCTCTCTCTCTCTCTCTCTCTCTCTCTCTCTCTCTCTCTGTGAAATAGAATTCCTAGCTATATGGCTTCTTCTACCTCGCTACATGAATATAGTTATAGTAATGAATCAGCTGGTATTAGAACAGCAGTACTGGATGTTGAAACAGTAGGCCATAATAATCCACTGCCTAGAACTACAACTGTAACTAGGTCAGGGCCGGGTGCTGCTCGAAACCGAAACCGGAACGATAACCATCCAAAGTTAGAAGAGGGTGTTTTCTTGACGTGGGAGGATTTGTGGGTGACTGTGGTTTCTAAGGCAAAGAATGAAAATGGTAGCAGATCAAGATCAATCCTCCAAGGTGTAACTGGTTATGCCAGGCCTGGGGAGCTCTTGGCTATAATGGGTCCTTCTGGCTGTGGCAAGTCTACTCTTCTTGATGCTCTAGGAGGTAACAATTCACTTAATAATTAGTTAGCAAAATTTTGGTTTTCACCGACATGATGAGAATAAAAATAGAAAAATATCTGCCACCAGTTCTATATATAGCATATTTATACTTCTTATGATAGGCATGCATATGGATCACGGCAGAGCCCTCATATAATCTAATATGAAAATACAAATAGATTGACTGAAACTCGAATCTGGGCCTTGTACTAAGGGATATGCTTTAAAAATCAGCACAACCAAATACACTTATGTGTCAATGTGTTGCACAATAGAGTATATATATAGTTTTTATAATATTAATATATATTATAAAATTAAAAAAAATTTGGGAACTCTGTGCAGTGGCACCACTTTCACACTAACAGGGCGCCCCAGATATGGATTAGCTACTAAAAGGGGCCTGCTTATAGAAATGGGGTGATGAAAGAGAGAGAGAGAGAGCGAGAGAGGAGACTTCACGGAAAGTGAGGGTATAACTATTTATATTCTCACGTGATGATGTGTGACGTGAAAGAGAATGCAAATCACAAAGAAGTTTACATTCCGTGAAAAATTTCGCTATCTATTTACGTTAAATACCATAAGACTAGAACGTAGAAAGGTTTCGCTATCTATTTACTTTTCGAAGCAAAAGATGACTTTTTTTTTTTTTTGGGGTCAAGAAGCAAAAGATGACTTTAAGTCTAGTATCATAAAACGTGTACAAAATTACACATCATAGTGTACTGTAGTAACTGAATAATTTAGAATAAAACAAAATAGGAATATAATGGCTTACTGGCTTCCACACAATATTTGTTTTATTTGTCCAATAATAGCTAGAAAAAACAACCTAGTGGAGTTATTTTCTGTGATTCCCGAATTTTCTTCTCTTGAGTAACTGTGCTGGGTTGAAATCTCATCAACGACAATTATTATAAATAAAAATAAAGAGTAATGCTATTTAGACACATAACATTGACCACATTAGCAGACCATCTTATGTGGCAGCTGTTGTGTCATGCCATGTCAATTAATGAATTGCATCTTATGTGGCAGCTGCCACAAAATTGCACCTCCGCTAAAAAATTCCTCAAGTGTGTGGTTACTAAATTAAAGACACTATGGGACCATTTAATTATGTATAGTGTGGATTAACCCTAAGCACAGGTCTAATTTTAAGTCATGTGCTCATACTGCAGGGAGATTGAGTTCAAACACAAGGAAAACAGGGAAGATCTTAATCAATGGGCAAAAACAAGCACTGGCATATGGAACTTCGGTAGGAAGATCAAGAACTATATATATCATAATACCTTTCTCTTTTGGCTTAATGAAGATATAAATACGAGTAATTTATAAAGCCTTCAATATATCTTTTCATAATTTAAATATCATCAACACAGGCATATGTGACACAAGATGATACTTTGATCACAACTTTAACGGTCAGCGAAGCCGTATACTACTCAGCTCAGTTGCAATTGCCAGACTCCATGGCCAAGGCAGAGAAGAAAGAGAGAGCAGAAATCACAATAAGAGAGATGGGTTTGCAAGATGCCATGAACACAAGGATTGGAGGGTGGGGATCTAAAGGCCTCAGTGGTGGGCAAAAGAGGAGAGTCAGCATTTGCATTGAGCTTCTTACACGCCCAAATCTTCTCTTCCTCGACGAACCAACAAGTGGCCTTGACAGTGCAGCTTCTTATTATGTCATGAGCAGAATTGCAAACCTGGATAAAACTGATGGAATTCCAAGGACTGTAATTACATCCATCCATCAACCTAGCTCTGAAGTCTTCCAACTTTCGACAATCTTTGCCTTCTGTCGGCCGGAAGAACTGTTTATTTTGGCCCTGCTTCTGCAGCAAATCAGGTGACTAGCTTAATTTCCCGAGCTTAATATTTCTAAATTTGAATCCGTAGCTGTAGGGTTAACTGCTGTTATTTTCAATTGATTGCAGTTTTTCTCTTTATGTGGTTTCCCTTGCCCAACTCTCCAAAATCCATCAGATCACTTCCTCAAGACTATAAACAAAGATTTTGAGCAGGTAAGCCTTTTATTTTTTTGTTAAAGTCCTAGTCGTATTTGATTGCAACTTTTCTCTTCATGTGTGGTAATCAAGAGTGCTTAAGCGCTCGTTGGTTAGTAATTAATACCGTGCTAATTAATGACTCGTTTGAGCCCATCCCAAATGTAATCTCATGATCCAAACTGTTCATTGTTTAGGACATTGAACAAGGCATGGTTGGACGCACACCCACAGAAGTAGCGATTGATACTCTAATAAAGTCCTATAAAGCATCTGAAAGTTATCAGCAAGTTCAAAGACAAGTAGCTGAACTAAGCAAGCAGGTATAGGCTAGTAATCAGATTCATATATAGCTCCAATTATTTATATACCATGCAACACTATCCTTTCAAATGGTATCATGGGAGGGGCCAAAATCTATGACTAACATAAATTTATATGAAATTTAGGATTTCGGTGAAGAATTGGAGAAGAGAAGCCATGCTGGCTTTCTTACACAATCTTTCGTACTTACAAGAAGATCCTTCATGAACATGTATCGAGATCGAGGCTACTACTGGTTGCGCCTGGCTGTCTACATTACCATTGCATTAGGCTTGGGCAGTATCTATCAAGACCTTGGACATAGTTATGAATCAATTCAGGTGATTTGTTTGTACATAAGATGCTTATGTTGCCAAATTTAATCTGGACGAAACATTTATGCAACAATCAACCTGATCATTTCTCCATCTAATTCACAGTATAACATGTTATATATCATTACACTCTCAATTTTAGCCATTGATCATTAGGAGTTCTGTGTACGTATTATGTAATATGTGGTTCATATTGACAGTTTTATAAACCTAACTTGCTCGACAAGAGAACACTACATAGGGAATTTGGTTATAATGATATAAAACTTATTAGATTTTCTATTTTTCCAGGCAAGAGGCTCGCTGATCATGTTTGTATCTTCATTTCTAACTTTTATGGCTATCGGTGGATTCCCCTCTTTTGTGGAAGATATGAAGGTAAACTAATTTGGAATAGGGTTGGATATATATGCTAAGTTTTGCACTTCTGTATAGTATACATCATAAGTGCCATATATATTCATGTTGCTAAATGTAGGTTTTCTCTTGTAAACTCAGGTATTTGAACGAGAAAGATTAAACGGGCACTATGGTGTTTCTTCATTCGTTTTTTGCCAACACATTTTCCTCTGTGCCCTTCTTGATATTGATTTCAGTGATTCCTGGCGCCATAACTTATTATGTCGCTGGACTTCACAAAGGATTTGAACACTTCTTCTACTTTGCTTGTGTGTTATTTGCTTGCATGATGCTGGTTGAGAGCCTGATGATGATAGTTGCTAGCATTGTGCCCAACTTCCTCATGGGAATAATCGCCGGTGCTGGAATTCAAGGGCTTATGATTCTGTGCGGTGGTTTCTTCCGACTACCAAACAATATTCCCAAGCCTATGTGGAAGTTCCCATTGTACTACATTGCGTTCCACAAGTATGCATACCAAGGACTGTTTAAAAATGAATTCATAGGCACAACATTTCCTAGCAGTGATCAAGGAGGAAAAACATCCAGTCTCAGTGGGGAACATATTCTGAGAGATATATGGCAAGTCGAAATGGGTTACTCTAAGTGGGTTGATCTTGCAATCTTGGTAGGGATGATTCTTCTGTATCGAGTTTTGTTCTTGGTTATCATCAAGGCCACAGAGAAAGTGAAGATTATTGGTACAACTCTTTTGGCAATGCCTTTCAATAACCCAAGCATGCAAGCATTCGTCAATCCTTCCTCTCCGCCTGTGCATGGAGGGAAGCTGTAGTGGTAGTAGCATAATACAAATGGTATTGTTGGTATTATAAATTAAGCATGAAGATAGGTATTTCTAGCAGTATTGGAATGGAATAAGAAGTATGTGTGCAATAAAGTTGAAGTTGTACTATATCCAGTATCTAGTGACTATTTTTAATTTTCTGGATATGAGAATAATATAATTGATGTTGATCAGAAAGGATATTTGGATGCATTGCATGTCCCAAGTTACATGAAATCAGAGAATTTTGGAAGTGTGGGGATGTATTTCTCCGGGAAACTAAAGAGAAAGAGGAGAGAGAAACAAGGAGGAGAGACATAAAGGGTTGAGAGGTTTTGGTTGATTGTAAAAACCAAAAAATTCAAATCCATTAAAGGCATATTTGTCATTCTTGACGTAGAGAGTCCACGAGGCATGTCCTGAGTTGAGGGGTGAATTTGTGATTCCGCAGGCAGCTGTTTGAGCAAAATTCTGCATGGGGAATATTCGCGGGTTGATTCTTTGGTCTTCGATCTTCCTTCTCTCTCTTTCTCAATCCCTGCGAAATAAATAGAAGTAAATAGACCACACCCACGGGGTGTTGGCCAAAAGCCTTCCGATGCCTAAATTAGTTCAATTGAATCTTGATAAAGATACGACAATAGCTAAAATAGATGTAATTTTTTTTAGTACAAACTACGGGAAGATGGATTTCTCACATATACACAATTATGATACCGTGGAGATTCAAACCTGAGACCTCTGGTTTGCAAGTTAAGACCCTTTTTCCACTAGGCTAGACCATATTGGCTTTCCTTTGGTGTTTTAAAAAACCAAAAGAGTTTAAAACAATCTTATCAAAAACATTAATGATTCTTATACATAAGTAGAATTGTATAAATTGATCATACATATAACTATGGATTCTTAATTTGTAGAAATGGTACATACATTTTTGTAAGATTTGTAACACAAGGGACATGGTACGACAAATACATAATGTTTCCCTCTTTTCGGCCTAGGTGGCCTACGAAAGGAATTTTTGGTCTTTCTTCTCTTTAGTTGCGTAGGCATGTCACCACCAAGCCACCGAATGGCTTAGATGGAAAAGGTTAGATGGATTTGTTTCACTTTCGACTTCTAATCAAGTGATTGATCGACTAAGCAAGGAACTTGTTGCCCAGGGAATCAACCTTACAGAGAGAGAGAGAGAGAGAAGAAGAGGGAGGGGGGGGGGAGGGGAGAGGGGTGAATAAGGTTAATTGCAAATTTAAATTTAAACACGACTAAGTAAATTTACAAGCACAATAATAAAGAGATAGGAAAAGTGTTGACGGGTGAATTTGTACATAACGGATTAAGACATAATCACACACATAACACAAGTGTTTGAGTGGTTCACCCATAATGGGGCTACATCCACTATAGTTTATAGCTTTGTATTTGTACTTGAATATGGAGATTACATTGTACATGAGAGAGATATGGGGAGAGAGGTTTAAGAGCTCTAGTAGAAGAGAAATAGAGAGCTTGGGAGAGCTTTGGGCAACTCTTGGAGAAGTGGTAGCTGCTCCATCCTTTGCTTGGAAGGAGTGAGCTTCCTTTTGTAGTCAAAGTAGTGGTAGAGAATGCATGGCTCCCCTTGATTTGGGGATTTCACATGGTCTCCCTTTGATTTGGGGGCCTTGAGCATTGAGAAGGCATGGGAGGGGGTATGGCTAGCTACTCCTTGTTTGGTGGGATGTGAGGTATGACAAGCAAATGTTATCCCTTAATTGGTGGGATTTGTTTAAGGGGGGAGTTGAGGTCAACACATATGGTGTCAACAAAAAGAGAGATTCAAACTCAGAGATTTGTACTGGTTCAGCCCAACTAACCTACATCCAGTCCTCAAGCACACCACTTGAGAGTTCAATCCACTATGTTGGAAAAACTACTTGCAGATGGAGTTGAAACCTTTACATAGCTAGAGCACAATGCTCTTTCACACAAGGTGGAAGACACCATTCTCACCTCACAGGGTCAAACCAACCCCTTTTACAAGTTTGAATGAAACAACTCTCGGAATAAAAATTTCTCCTGTTTGAGAGGGTCAGCTCACACAATGATAACTCTCCTTTTTGAGTAGGATATATAGAAGTAATTTGGACACTAGAACTCTTGTATGAATTGGAACATGATTGGCTCAAGAGAGAATAATATTTAGAGTATGATGAATGCTCGTAAGCTTGGATGAATATATTGAGTTGTCTTTTTTTACAAAAACTCTGAAGACATATTTATAAGTATAGAAATATAGGTGTTGGAAAAATTGTGCCATTAGGAATATATTCGTTTAGAAATATAGTTGTTGGAAAATATAGCCGTTTAATTTATTTTTAGCAGTCTTTGTCCTTTTACTTTCATTTATTTTTATATTACTCCATTTACTTAAGTTTACAATGTAAATAAGGAAGTACCCCTCATTTGGATTCGAATAAAAATATTAGAAAATAAAATTCCCACCAAATCAAAATATGAAAAATTGAAATACGATTTAAGCTAAAAATGATGGCTCATTAAGAAAATATATACTTCATACTAAAAGCCCATAACATCAAGTATTCTTATTTGATGTGTAAGGAATAAAAGCCGCCAAAAATTATCTTGAGAAAATGATTATTCCAAAAAACCATTTTTCATATTTAGCCAATATTTTTACATAAAATAATTTTTCATGTATGATATGAATGTTGGAATTTTTGTGAGTATTTCAAAATACAAAATTATTTTATTACTTATTTTATGTTGAATTTATTTTTCTAGAGATTTTTGAGTGGTTTGATTACTTCTTTAAAACTACAATTATTTTGTATATTTATAAAATTTATGACCTGATACTTTTATATTAATTTTGAGGCCCGTTAGCTTTGATTTATTCATCACTTTTTTTTTGGTCAAACGATGAGAGAATATTATTAAAGACGAATAGTAAGGTTTACATCACTAGCAAGAATACACTACTACAAAAAATGAAATAGATGACGGGAATCCGCCGTCGTGTATCATGTTTACAAACCGACGTGAAATCGACCGCCGTCTTTTAACACATAAAATAACGACGGAAAAAAACGGACGTCGTTAATATATTACACGTCAAAAAAAAAACTAAAACCGATGTCTACATCATACATAAAAGCATAAAAAAGACAACATTCGACTATATTAGACGACGGTTTTAGTAAAACACAGACGTTTAAATAATATTAAATGTCAAAAACAACTACAAACCTGACGTAAATATGTTTATCAAAATCTTTAATTAAAACAAAACCAACGTGTAAAACGTAGAAACCGTCATGGTTAATAAATACTACGTTCACTAAATAAAAAAACTGACGTCTAAAACATATATCATGGTAAATTAGACGTCACTTTTGTCAAAAAAAGTGACGTCTTAAAGATTGAACATGACATATATTTACTTGAACTGACGTAAAAAAAAACAAATAACCACGACCCTTTAGGTCACCACAAACGTTGAAAATTATTTTGACGGCTTGAACAGAGAAATAAACGACGTGGATTTAATATTACACGTCGGTTAATTAAAATACCTGTCATGTTTAATCAATTTACCATGGCCTAGGAGTCATATTTGAGGACGTTGTTAGTAATTTACAACGTCGGTGTTTATAGACTTTGACGTGGTTGGTATTTTAAAAGTCTCTTTTGTGAGCCACTTAGACGTGTGTAATCTCTGAGACGTCATTGATTTTAGCCTAACCGTCGTTAAGAAGTAAAAGAACGCCTTGAATTATGGATTTGACGTCGGTTATTGTAAAATGAAGGTCGTGGTTAGACTTTACTATGTCCCAAGAATTCAATTATTCGACGTTGTTATATCCTTACTACGTTGGTGATTTATTTATTCCATGACGTGGCTAGTCTTTGTTAAGTCTCTTTTATAACCTTTTTTGACGTGTGTATTCTCCGAGACGTCAATTGTTTAATTATAACTGACGTGCAACAATGTTTTTACGACGTTAATCATCAATTGATTATATCCGTAAATTCGTCGGTTTGAGCTCTGCTGTCGTGTTATTCTTTATTGTTCGTCGTTGATTATTTTATTTATCGTCGTTGTTTTAAATATTTATTAACCGTTTTGAAATTAATTTTAATTAACCGACGTGTTTTCTTTTTCAAATGGCGGTTTTTATTTCATTTTTGCGTTGTCATTCCACATCGGTTGTGAAAACCTGACGTTGGTTGTTTTGTAGACGTCTCTTTTTGCGATTTTTGTAACTTGACCATCGTATTTTCAACTTTAACCTATTATTTTTAATTTTTGATTTGTCGTGCCCAAAGCCTGCAGAATGAAAATGTGATCGGAATTAAAATGATATACAGAGCTATTAATTAATGTCATACAATTAACTGCATAACTAATGTCATACATTACAACAATCAATCAATCCATATATCTTCACACCCATGTCTATTATTCTCACTCCCAAACTCACCCACTAGGTCATAAAATGTGTCAACATTTGGTATCCCTCTAGTAAATGGCTCACACTCAATTCTAATATCACCTAGCACATCATCACCAATAACATCATTATATTCTCTATTAGGCATTAATAACACTACCGACCAACCACGATGCATTGGGTCGTCAACATAAAATACTTGTTTGACTTGAGAAGCCATAACAAATTGGTCATTCCTATGTCCAATTTTACTCAGATCTACAAGGGTAAATCCAAGTTCGTCGACTACAAGGCCCGAAGTGTTATCTATCCAATCACACCTCAAGACTGAGATTCTAAACTTTTGGTAGTCAAGGTCCTAAATTTCTTGAATAACCTCATAAAAACCCATATTGGAGACAATATGGTTTTTATCCTTGGCACTAGCAACATGCATAGTATGTGCAAGTAAATAAACTCCACTATTTTGGACAGTTCGCACATCATCTTGTGTCTTGGTGTTAAATTTGACACCATTAATAAGATAGCTCCTATATGATGGCACTGTCATGCTTGGACCAGCTGCTAACCACCTCAAATTTTCTGATACGCCATTATTGTCTTCCCCATTAAGTTCACTTTGAACCTGCAAATTAAACATATATCTTAATTCAATCTAACATATATATAGAAAGAAAGAAAATTAAAATAAGTTCAATATGTCATTCAATAACATATATACCTTAAAGCGTAGCCATGAAATGAAAGTGCTATTGTGCTTATCTTGTAGCCACTTTGTTCTTTTTCTAAATTTTGGATAAGTGGTTTTGATGTGGATCATATGTTCCCTACAATTGAAATGAAAAAATCACGCATTACGGTCCCTTGTATATAAGATAAACATAAGGAGTAATAATATTTAAAATGGCTACATATGAAAAATTAAACTCATACGTACTCAATATAAGGTAGGACTTCCTCCGTATTCTCGAAGACATATAGATGTGCCTGGTTCAACAAGTCCAGATCAACTAAGCTCACTGTGCAACCTTATAATGGCTTTGAAACTCCCATCTTCTAACTTGAAGGCACTCCAACTGTACTAACATCAGATAAATGCACGGTACAAAACTCTACAACTTCTTCAGCTATATACCGCTCAGCAATGCAACCTTCGGGACGAGTAAGATTCTGAACATACCCCTTTAGCACTTTCATATATCTTTCAAACGGATACATCCATCTGAAATATACTGGCACACATAGATGAACTTCTCTGACAAGATGTATTACTAGATGAACCATGATATCAAAGAATGAAGGGGGAAAGTACTTCTCAAGCAAACACAAAGTAACTACTACATCTTCTTCCAACTTATTTTGCTTGGAAACATCTACTGTCTTTGCACATATAGCATGGAAGAAGAAGCACAATCGAGTTATTGCATACCTTGCAGGCTTCTTCAAAATAGAACGAATTGCCACAGGGAGCAATTGTTGCATCAAGGTATGACAATTATGAGATTTAAGGCCAATAAGTCTTGAATTTTTTAAAGATACAAGATTTTTTATATTTGAAGAATAACCTTTAGAAACCTTCATACCATAAAAAGAATTGCAAACCGCTCTCTTCTCTGCTCTTGACAAATTCCAAGGCCTTGGAGGCAAGTGAGTACGTCTTTCTCCATACTCGGGTTGCAAATCAATTTTTACCCCCATGTTCAATAAGTCTAATCGAGCAGCAATCCCATCTTTATTTTTTTCAGGGATCTCTAGCAATGTACCAATGATACTATCGCAAACATTCTTCTCAATGTGCATAACATCTGGGGCATGCCTCACAGGGAGGTATTTCCAATACTCGAGATCAAAGAATTTTGATTTCTTCTTCCAACAAACTCTGTCACCATCATTCTCACCAACACTTCCCCCATTTTTCGAGCCCCATATGTAATTAATATTTTCAACTATATGCAGCACTTCTTCTCCGGTTAATGGCTCGGGAGGCATGCCATATTCAGGTTTCCCATTAAAAGATGCACGTTGCCTCCTATATGGATGATTGATTGGTAACCACTTTCTATGCCCAATGTAACAAATTTTGTGGCCATTTTTCAACCTGTGACTAGGTGTGTCATCGCCGCATATTGGACAAGCTTTATATCCTTTAACGACACAACCAGATAAGTTTCCATAGGCAGGAAAATCATTAATTGTCCACAGTAATACACCTCTGAGTGCAAATATTCTCCTATGTGGGCATCATACACTCCTCTAATTCCATCCCACAGAGATTTTAAATCATCAATCAAAGGCTCTAAGTAGATGTCTATATCATTTCCGGGCTGTTTAAGACCGGAAATCAGTAAGGTCAACATCATGAACTTCTGCTTCATGCATAGCCATGGTGGGAGATTATATGTAACTAACATAACTGGCCAACAACTGTATCTGCTACTTAAAGAACTATAGAGATTAAATCCATCAGATGAGAGAGCCAATCTCAAGTTTCTTGGCTCATTACCAAAGTTGGGCCATTTTTCATCAACAAGTTTCCAAGACGGGGAATCCGCTGGATGAGACATATGACCGTCAACTGATTTTCTTGCAACATGCCAAGTCAAACTCTTAGCTGTCTTATGTGATTGAAACATCCTTTTAAACTTTGGAATTGAAGGAAAATACCACACAACCTTCACTGCCACACCCTCTTTCAAAAACCCATCTTTGGTTTCCTTCCACCTTGAGATACCACAAGTGGGACAATTAGTTGCATCCTCATACTCCTTCCGATACAAAATGCAGTCATTGGGACATGCGGGGATTTTCTCATAACTCATCCCTAAAGCAGACAAAGTCTTTTTTGCCTCATACATAGAGGAAGGTAGTGTATTTCCTTTTGGAAGCAATTCTCCTTGAAGTATCAATAATTCTGTAAAGCAAACATCACTCATCCCAGGTTTTGCTTTCAAATTATATAACTTCACCAATGCCGACAACTTCGTGTACTTACTGCAACCAGGGTACAAGGCTTCATCGCCATCCCCAATCACATTAGCAAACTCATAAGGATCAGATCCAATATTGGCAAAATCATTATCATCCATCCCTAATTCTTCAGAAACATAATTGAACCTACTTTGCTCATCTTCTTCCACATTTCTACTAGCATTGGTAGTCCATTCCCAAGGTTCTCCGTGCCATGTCCAAATCTTATAGCTTTGGTCAATTCCATTAAAGTATAAGTGTTCCCTTATAATTCCAACCCCAAATAATCGAATATTCCCACATTTAACACATGGACAACGAATCTCAGTTGTATTTCCAAGATTTTCTGACGCAAAATTCAAAAATCCTTCCACCTTTAACTCATATGCCTTCGATCTTCTATCCGCATGCATCCATGACTTATTCATCTCACACTCTATAAAATCATATATATATATATTAAAGTGGAAAGACTATCAATGAAACACTACCTCATTCAAATAGCAGAGAACAAATTGAAAATAAAATATAAAACAAGAACAAGACGACGGTTTGAACAAAATAATCGTCGTTTAATATAAATTCAGACGACGGCATCTATAGTCACCGTCATTAACTCAAAGACACCAAGACGCACACATCATTAACTTTCAAAACATTGTCTTTCTCAAAGTTTGCAGTGGTTCGATTATGATCAGGATCTGGTTTCTTTCTCAAAACATTTAGGGTTCCAAGTTCTTCTGATCTCTCTGGAGGCTCGTCTTCCTCTCTCACATACACACAAACATCATCACTTCCTCTCACATCTCAAAGACAATAATTTGGATGTTAATGATGTATGCGTTTTGGTGTATCTCAAAACATTGTCTTTCTCACTTTGGTGGTTCAATTATGATCAGTATCCAAAGATCTGAATGGTAAGACCTCTTGGGATCTCATTTTAATTTTCGTAGGCTACCAAAATTAAAAAATAATTAAATCTTAAAAATAAATAAATATTAAGACAACGGTTTACAGAGAAGGCACCGTCGTAGTATACAGACGTGGATTCCATTATATTATACGAAGTGGACAAAGAACAGTTGGTCGTGTTTAGTTAGGAGTTAACACGGCAGGTTTTTTGGTGAACTGTCGTCTTTATTTTCTACGTCGGTGGATTCATACTTGCTGTCGTTGTTTTTTGGTCAGATTTTAACTCTGAAGAAAACCTTTTTAATAAGACGATGCTTTTTTATTTGTGTGCGTCGTTTAAAAAAAATATTCAACAGTACCTCCATTTTTTAGTTGTTTAAGGCACTTATCCACGACGATTTTTTTGTTACCATCGTCTTTTTAAAAACAACGACGGTTTTATGTTCTGCCGTCGTCTTTTTCTCTTTTTGTAGTAGTGATATCGAAAATCCACTTAGGCCATAAATCACCCCAAGTATGGATTCCGCCAACTCTGGACACAAAGGCCGCAATTTTATGCGCTGCCTTGTAACAAAGATGAAGGGTATATAGGAAAACACAATGCTGAAGTTGCCCCACCAACTGCTTTATGTCAAAAATAATGGTGTCCACAGCAATATCAATCTTCTACTCCCCACATAGCATACGAATCAGTTGTAAAGAATCAGATTCAACCTCTATCTTAGGCAAACCACTCTGGACGCATGCCATAAGTGCTTCTCGAATGGCTTCAGCCTCCATCGCCAACGCTAATCCACCCCGCATATCACCCTTTCCGCCAGCATGAACCATCCACCCATATGAATCCCGTACCACCCATCCAACACCTCCCATTTTTGTCTGAGACACCCAAGCAGCATCACAGTTAACTTTGAGCAACCCGTACGACGGTTTTCGCCAAGAAGTCCCCGGCTCCGCTTGAGTTTCAGGTGGACGAGGTAATTCGTTGATGAGTGGTTTCACATGCACTTGAGCCGTTCTAAATTCTTGAACCTGAGTTTGAACGCACTCCACATCGTTACAAGGATCAATCAACGTTCCTTCAAATACCGCTCCATTCCTGATTTTCCAAATCCTCCATAACCCAAATGCACATACCTGCAAAATATCTTTACAGTGTTCCACCTGCTCGTATTTCTTGAGCAAATTTTCCCAACAAATAAAAAAATCCTCCCCCAAAATATGACATGGATCCAGTTGTATAGGAGAAGCAAACCAGAGCAAACGTGCAAACTCACATTTGAAAAATAAATGTACCTGGGATTCCCCTTCTTGCCCACACAAGGCACATGTATTGTCGACATCAATTCCCCGATGCAATAAATTTTCCTTCACCGCTAAAACATTGCGACAACATTTCCAAAGAAAAGTTCGAATTTTAGGAGGCACCTACAGCCCCCAAATACTTTTCTAAATACGTCGTTGTTTATTCCCTTGACTTCTTTCTCCTTCCGCTTTTCTACCCAACTCCCTATTCCGTCATAAAGTTAGTGCCACTTCATACCCCGATCTAACAGTATAGCCCCCATGAGAAGTGTAATGCCAAACCTTCTTATCTGGACACCCCCATCGGCTAATTGGTATAGTGGATATACATTTTGCTTCATGGGAATTAAAACAGCGACTCACTAGCTCCATATTCCAGCATCGCATATTCTAGTCAATGAGCTCATTCACCATCAAAGGCATGTCAGGATGTCGGCAATGAACCATAGAAGTAGATGGTGTGGGCAGCCATCGCACTACAAGGAAAAACCCTTTTTGCGACCATCACCTTTGGTCGCTAAAAGTTAACATTTCGTCGCCAAATCCCCTTAGCGACGAAATAATTTCGTCGCTAGATTGGTCGCCTAAAGCTCGTGGCTGAAAGTCTAATTGACAAAAGGCGACGAAAACAAATATTCGTCGCCAAAATATTTACTGTGACGAATTTATTTCGTCGCCTTACAGTTATCAGTTGGTCGCCTATAAAGATAAGTTCCTACGAATTGAGAAAGGATTGGGCGACCAAATATATTGATTCGTCGCCGATTTGGTCGCTAAAGCTTACTAAGTTGGTCGCTAAAATATGTATATTTGAAGTGTTTTAATTATTTTATTTATAGTCTATTTTGTGATAATATTAACCTTTTCTTCATTAAGATAATGTAATTTCGAAAAACAATAAATTTAGATAAACAGAACAATAGAAAATGACATGAAGCAAAGTTTCTCTCATTCAAATGTACACAAGAGCATACTAGTTGTTCAAATACACATAACATATCCAAAAATAGTAGAAATAAACGAGTGAAGAACTCTCCACTCAAGACTGGAGGCCAAGCTCCATATATTCTTGCCCTTGGTAAACCCAAGTTCTGCAGCAATTATTTCCCCACTCTAAGACTAGGTTCGACTTAAAAAAATACATGTATACTATGCCTTTTGTAATTCCAAGTTTTGCATGATCTTTAACACGTGGGAAAGGGACTGTGATCTAATATTGTGGATTTCCCAAACACTCTGCCAATTGTTGCTTGATCTTCTCAAACTCATCAATCATCTTCCTTTACAAAAGAAACAAAACAAGGAAATGCCAACGGTCAAGAAGATGCCAAAATCAAGAATATTTAAATAAAATATATATATAGAGAGACCAAAAACAAACAATTTTTAACAACACAATTACAAGAAATCTTGCCCAAAAGCGGAAATTGACAATCTTAATTAAATAAGACATTGAAAAGAGTTTGGATCTACATAAGAAAAATGATTACATGTCATTAATATTTAAGAATGTTCGAGAATGGTATTTGAACAAACTTAATAAAATTTGAATTCATTTTTCATACCTCTCAATATTAACTATCCAAAGCATACCTTTGTGATAATAACAAATACCACAAATGAATAAGGAAAACAGTTCCGAAAAACCAATGTACAAATTAATATATCATGCATAGCACAACCCACCCATTAGAAAACATAAATCATAAAAACCAAAGTATAATCCACACCTTAACCAACATGGGTTGCATAACCTCTCAACACAATACAAAACACGCATGCCATTTTAATAACTTTAAACAAACAACACCACAATGACATTCACAACCACTATAGCTGTTAATAAGAAAAACAAATGGAACTGAGTGTAATGAGAAGAGGTTCTTACCTCAAATGGTCCTCTGTCCAAAACAACAAACCAAATCCTTCCACATCCTCAAATAATCTGACATGCAAAAATAGGATATTACCTCAGTAAAACTCCTTCATTGTTCTAAACACATTATAAGATAAAGAGAACCACAAACCCAAATAAGGCAATCACTCATTGATTTTAATGTTTTCAATGCAAATAGAAACAATGAACGACGAATTTTTCAGCTTCCACTAGAATACAATGAAGAATTGAAATAAAAAGAGATCTAAATGTAGAAAAAGAGGATTGAATTGAAATAAAATAACATAAATTCTTTCAAAGTAAAAACACAAGCTAACAGAGGATGATCCTAGTGAAAAACTAGAAGTCTTGAAGATATTTCTTTATCATATTTTCAAGCCCAAGGCACAGAGTTTGCTTAAGCACATAGCCCGACATTCCTAATTTTCGAGGCACTTCAATTTGGTCTTCAACCATTGCTAAGCATAACAGACAATTCAACAAAAAGGGTATGAAGTAGTTTTCAATAAATTATAGATGACCAAATAAATATTTTGTTAAACAATTTGGGCAGGAACACTTCAACTTGGGAAATTCACTAAAAATTCAGTGTGTGTAATAGTGCGAAACTTTCCAGATCAGAACCAGAAACATTAAACTTTATCACATCAAAATTTCATGGCATTTGAAGTTAAGGAAGCATGTCAAAAACAATTTCCAAAACAGACTTCAGCACTACTCTGGAAAAAAATTTATTAAAAAAAAATCTCATAGTTCAGTTTAAGAAGCAAGGTTTTTTTTTTAAAAAGGGACACAATCATAGGATAAAACTTAATTTCATTAGACTTGATTCATTACATCTATGGACTGGAAGCAAACATAAGCAACTAGCAATATTATAGCAATTATTCTTTTAAAGTTTCATTGGATAGAAATTGGGTTTTTTGGTCTGGACCTTTTAGAGAAGTTTTGAGATTTAAAACAAGAAAGAGAAGAAAAGAGAGAGATCTTGGCCCTGAAAAACAGACTACATTTAATGGCCCAACAATGGTGCTAGTTTGAACTGGGTTATGCAACATGGCTAGGTCTATGCATAACAGGACATGGCCAGCAACCATTTTGTGAAAACAGGAACTCCCCCTTACCTCTTTAATTTCAGCAGCCTCATTGATCGAAATGCCCTTATCCGTATGCATATGCATGTTGTTCCAGTTGCTAATGTATGTAGGATTTTCACCCTTCTACGTTTTCCCAACAAAAAGAAATTGAGAAATACTTTCAGGGGACATATGCAAACCTTAAAACAGATTAAGGAAAACATAAAGTAGCTTGAAGATGATAAAACAAGGCTTTCAAGATTAAATTTACGTCAACCCATGACACAAGTCAAAAAAAAAAATGAAGGTAGAAGCAAGATTTTTAGCTATCCTACTGCAAAAAAGAAAACAGAATTAGTTAGACACTATATTTTTCGCGGGCTTGAGTCCAAATTAGTCTTCAAACTCAAAATAGCATATGCCTTCGCCCTCTAAGTTTCACTAATCACCATAAAGCAAAAATATAATTTTTCCCAGTTAACTCAAAACAGTAACATAATAAGACATCACTTGAAGCACCAAATATCCAAGAAAAAAGCCCTCAAGAGAAAACCAAACGGTTCAAAGTAATATTGTAATCAACAACACACCCATTTTATAGAGTCAGATCAAGTACAATGAATAAAATTAGGCTTAAGGTCACATGCCTCTCATGTAGTGATTAATAATTAGGCTCTTCATATGAATTTTAGAACAAATGATTATTCTTTACAGTTCTTAATTATATATGCCCTAATTGATGATAAAACCATTTCAATCAACAGAACTTTATCCTTGAAGCTAACTGAATTACCTTTCATAAAATCCAAGCAACCAGTGATCATCAGATAAAGCCGAAATGCTTTGTTAAAAAGGAAAAAAAGTGGCTGGAACGGATTTGAAAGGATTTCCAAGACTTGGAAAACAATCAATCAGACTCAAAGCATTAAAACATAACAAATGAAATAACTACTGGGTAAGTGTGCAAGTGAAACATCTCAAATTTGACACAGAGCCCACATCAAATGGACAACATGGCATTCATATCAAATACAAGAACCATAACATAACCCGCATACTAAACACATTACAAATGAATACAAAAACTGCATATATATGTATGCACACACACACACGCACACACACAAACACACAAACACACGCACACACACACACACAAAACAGAGAAGAAAATAATTCATAATTCGTAAATCATAGATGGCCAAATAAATATTTCCAAAACAAAACTCAAATCATACAGAGCAAATAGTCATCAGACCTAACAGAGAGGCAGCATATGAAGGAAATTGTGAGAGGAGGACTTCGCTAGTTCAATGGTTGAGGGGTTGCAACGACCTTGTTATTAAGACCCCCCAAAAAAAAAAACCTCAGATTTTATTTTGAAAGAATCAAAATCAGAAATCTAGATAATTGAAGGGTAGATTATATCTGGAGAGTAGGAAATAACTCAGACCATCAAAAATCTAGATTGGGAACAATCATGAAAAAGGAAAAATAATTTTATTCAGATATCAAAAAGGAAAAATCAAGCACTGAAAATCAGTTCAGATTCAAATTCCTAAGTATTCAGTTCTTATTTTCCTTGGTTGTTTTCTCAGCAACCAAACGGAATCTACAGAAAATTAACAAGATGAGAAGGTAAGCCAGAGAAGGTGAACTCACCAGAACTTTGCCGTTGAACCATGTAGTGAGGAAGACTTAGGAGATGAAGCTGTCAATTTCTGACCCTGGGCATGCGACAGGAAAGTGGAGGAGAGAAAGGGAAAACCGTTGATTTCTGACCCTAGGCTTGCCGACGTCGGTGGCGATGTTGGAGCAGCGAAAGGGCGTGCGAGATGGAGAGGGGGTCTGAGAGGAAATGACGAGTTGGGAACTTATTTTTTATTTTTGTATTTATACTCTCTAGATTAGCCCCAAAAAAATTTGGTCGCCCATAAGCTAACACACACAAACGACGTCGTCTTTTTGGCTTAATCCTTAGCAGAAAACTGGTCTGCGACGAAACCATACATTCATCGCGGATCCCACGAATTTTTACGCGCGACTTCTAACTTAGCGACGATATAGGAAAGCTTAGCCACACAATATTTTCGTCGCCATCAATTTTTGAGTTTCGCGCGCACCTTTTCCAGAATTTGGCGACCAATTAAATGTTTGGTCGCCAAGTCCTAATGTAAAAACCAAAAGTTTTCGTCGCTGTTTCGAAGAAATTGGTCGCAATTTAATTTGACTCAAGTTATGCAGGATGTCTAAATATCACGAATCTTATGGCGACCACCTGGAAACAGTTCGTCGCCAATCTATAGTTTTGGCGACAAAAATTAGGTTCGTCGCTAAATATTTTGTCGCAAAAAAGGTTTCTACTTGTAGTGTCGGTCCAGAGAAATGCAGACACTCTCTCCATTCCCTATACGCCAATGGAGCCTAGACTCTAAAATTCTGTGGCCTTGCAAGATGCCTTTCCAACCCCACGAGACCTTCCGGCCACACACAGTGTGCATGAAATCAGAATGAAAATAATATTTCTCATGTAGGAGCCTGGCAAGCAAGGAATCTGGGTTCCGAAGTATCTGCCAGCCAATTTTCGCAAGCATAGCAAGATTAAAGCAGAAGAGGTCTCGAAAACCCATCCCCCCTGCCTTCTTAAATTGACACAATCTTTGCCAACTAACCCAATGAATCCCTCTACGATCCTTCTGCCCCTTCCACCAAAAATTAGCAATGTCCCATTCAATCTCCTTGCACAAACTGACCGTAAGTTTAAAACATGACATAGAATAATTTGGCATAGCCATAGACACCGCCTTAATCAGTACCTCTTTGCCAGTGGGAGATAAATATTGCTCAGCCCATCCCGTGAGTTTAGAAGCAATCCCCCTATGCACCATTTCAAACACCACTCGTTTAGAAGCCCCAAAATCTGCATTTAATTCTAAGTATTTTCCAAAATCCTCATGCTGCCGAAACCCCCAAGATATGTGCCAGTTGACCTTTCAATCTTGCAGGGCATTTCTTTCCAAAGAAGATAGAGCTCTTGTCAAAATTAATGCACTGACCAGAACCCTTCGCATAGCAGTCCAAAATTTGCTTTAAACAATAAACCTCTCGTTCTTCATTGTGACAGAATATGACAGAATCATCTGCAAAAAATAAATGCGAAATACTGAGCCCTTGAGGACGAAGCTGAAATCCATGAAGGGATCCCCGTTCTTCCTGACGATGAAGCAAGGCAGACAATCCTTCAGCACAAATTAGAAATAAAAAGGGGGATAAAGGATCCCCTTGCCTGAGGCCCCTTGAAGGTGCGATTGGACGTGATGCCTCCCCGTTAATCAATATGCTATACGTCACTGTGGAAATACACTCTAAAATCCATTGACAGAAAGTGGGATTAAAACCCAGTTGTCGCATCATTGCTTCAAGAAATACCCATTCTACCCAGTCAAAGGCCTTGGCCATATCTAATTTGAGTGCCAAGCCAGATCCTCCAGCACAACTCTCAGACTTCAAAGAATGCAGAATATCATGCACAATAAGAATATTGTCTATTATTAAATGGTCCGCCACAAAAGCCGATTGGTTGATACTCACCACATCCGGTAAAACTTTCTTTAGGCGTTGGCCTCATTGTGTCATCTTTCTCGGATTACCAACTTTTGGGATCAAAATTATATGAGTGTGGTTGAGTTTTTTGTGTAAACGCCCTGAATGAAAGAAACTTTTCACCATTCCAATAATATTAGGTCCAATAACATCCCTGAATTGAAGAAAAAAAAACTCCCAGTATAACCATCTGTGCCAGGGGATTTAGTGGGAGGTAAAGATTGCACAGCAATCCAAATTTCCTCAGTAGTCACCTCCTGTAATAAAACTTCATTCTGTTGCGCCGTAACCTTTCGATGAACACAGCCAGTAATTTCAGCGATGTTAGTGGGGTTGCTTGAAGTGAAAATATTCTCAAAGTAGGCAACCGCAATTTGATGAATATCTGATAGATTATCATGCTAGTGCCCATGGGTGTCCTCCTAACCCTGTTAGCCCTTCTTCTAGTTACCATTTTAGAATGAAATTTTTCTGAATTCTTGTCACCTTCATTGAGCCAATGTACCCGTGATTTCAATTTCCAATACACCTCTTCCTCATGAAGAGCCTCTTTAAGTTTATTTTCCATCTGCCGGATTGTCTCTGAGTGAAAGTCAGGAGCAAGATATGCCCGACACAAATCCTTTCGTAACAACTCAATACTAGCCTTAGAACTTCACCATTCACTCCGCCTCCAATCCAGCAAACCCCGCCGTACCCACCGTAATTTTTCAGTCACCTATAATCCTCGAGATCCAGTAAAAGGATGTGCCCACCTCTGCTTTACCACCCCCCGACATCCCTCAGCTTCTCCCCACCGAGGATCATAAATGAATCGTTTACGCCATTTACTAGTGGGAACCTGTGTATGGAGCAAAAGCATAAGGTGGTTAGAACCTGCCACAGCCAGATGATGTAGTGTCGCACTCGGGAACATAGCAACGCACTGGTCCGTGGCCAAACCCTTGTCTAAGCACTCACAAATTGCGCCATCCTATGCCCCACATAGGCTAAATCCATCAAGTGAGTATTGGTAACAAAACTACGAATGTCCTGCAAACTTCACTCTGAGCGAGAGAGCCCGCCTAGCTTTTCTGTTACATCCAAAATATCATTGAAATCACCCATCAAGAGACACGCATCATTACTACGTTGCACCCGAACCTGGAGTGCTTGCCATTGGGATCGTCTGATACGATCATCTGTACTCGCATAAATAGCAAAGAAACGCCACATAGCTCCTGAGACGTCATCTTTTATAACTACTTCAATGAAAAAATCAGCATACTTACACAAGACCACATGTTGCATATCTTTCCAGAACAAACAAAGTCCCCCACTCAGTCCCCGTGTGGAACATTCCTAATTGTCGTTTAAGATATCCATAGCGAGTACTTCTATTTTTAGTTTCTAGAAGCACCACTATGTCAGGAGTTTGGAGCCTCACCTGCTCCTTGAGACTTGAAACTGTCAAAGCACTCCCAATACCCTGACAATTCCAAACAGTAAGCCTCATAACATCCGTGAAGACCCATTAAGGCTGGTCTCCTCCACCTGTTCCAAATGATTAGTAACAATAAAACTCCGATTTGGACTACCTCCCTCTCCACCTCCATCATCTAAGGTCAAAGAAATCTTTCTGCAGATTCTTTTATCTGCCATGATCTCCTCTATCTCATTGCGTCCCCTTTTCCACGAAACTGCCCACCATGTACAGCACGTTGTTGCATGTTGCAAATAAGGGGCCCAAGGTTGAAAGGGTCTAAGTCTTGGGTCAATGGGCCCTGTGGTACCTCTTCCTCCAGCATGGCTGCTTACAAACCTTCCCCATTAGTATTCAGATGCTCATCGTCTTCCAAGTCATTGTGCAATATCGTTACAGCATTTAAATCAATAGCGCGCCCATCTTCTTCAGAGCATTGAAAGGCCTCCCCAAGTATGGAACTGTTGGATGATCCATTGTGCATCCGGGTATCCCGGAGATTCTCCTTTTGCTGCACACTGGCTCCTTGCCCCAATAATCCCAGTTCCCACGCTGCTTCCCGCATCTGCCGAAGCCGTGCCTCCTCTTCTCGCTCTGCTCCAATTTTTTCCATTAAGGAGAACCCAAGTGGTGTAGGCCGACATGGTAAAGAAATAGAGTCCTCTGATACCCCCCCTGTCCAGACCTCCTATTATCCTTATTAACCCGTTGCCCTCTGCCGGTATCACTTGGTTGTTGATGAGGAAGGTGTCTCCGCCAGCAAGAGTTACTACCTGCCTTCGTCAATAAGGTGTCAGAGGCTAACGTTTCAGAGGATTTATGTCCCGTCATACGTAATTGGTGCCCCTTAAGATCCTCACTCAAATCCAAGCCAGTGAAGGCCAACAATCTCTCTTCGATGGTTTCAGGTGCATCATGCATGAGACAATATTGGGGAAGAAATTCATACTTAAAAGTCACCCACTTTGAGCCTTCATCAGGGAAATCAACGAAGGATACTTGCATAAGGGGCTGCTCCACAACTAAACAGAGTCGAACCCTTAGAAAACGTCCAGTACTTGCCCTATTAAAGAGCCAATCTTCCTAGCCACTGCAGTTGTCATGTTAAGTAGCGGAACTCCATGAATTTGGACCCAAAACACTGCTGTCTTCAGGTCTACTATACGCGCATCTGTCCCAGGTCGAGTCTCCGCCAACAAAACTAGATTATCCTTGTAAGTCCATGGTTCCATATCCAGAACCCGCAACTTGTCTCACATAGTCATAAACCTGATCAAGATGGTATGAAGGCCGATCTCCTTGATAGAAACCCCATCCACACCCTTCCAAAGTTGAGAGAACACCCCAAAAAAACCTTCCCTATGGACTGCCTTAAGAGTAAAAACCTTAGCCACCAGGGTATACTGAGACCCCTTTAACACATCAATACTCTCCCCATCCTCGATTCGTAGCCCTCCACACTCATTGTCAGACAAGCGCAAATGCAAGCCAAACCGCTTCTCCAACTCATCCATCAAGCAAAACTCGATTGAGGAGCCGTATTGCACAAGAAAAATGCCCAGCTCGTGCGTCTGGTCGGTGACTGTCTTGAGCTGCTGCTCTCCCTCACGTTCTGTCTCAGAGCAACCCCAGGAAAGCCACAGAGATCAGAAGAAAACTATAGAAACTCAAACCCTAGTCACTGTGAGGTAAAAAACCCTAGCCGCCGTATTGTAGAACCTTAGTTGACCCACCTCTCCTTTCGAGAGACCCTAAACCCTAGCTGCCGTCACCTCTATCTAAGTTGACCCTAAAGATTATTTATTCATCACTTAAATGGTCACAATTTTGCAGTTTAATACGTTTTGTTTTCAACAACCATTTATGTCCATTTCGTACATTTACTTTTGGGAATTAATTGGTTGATTATGTTGGGAAATTATTGCCATACTCTACCGTTGGATTTTTAGGGCATTTGTTTTGCCTAAAATAATTTTAAGACCCAACCTCTAATGGGAGGGAGCCAGCTCCTATAAATACCTTTTGAGAATAGCTGGAAATAAGAAGAGAAATTAGATTGACACCTTTCTTCATTATTTTCTTCTCCGCGTTCTTGAGTTTGTGTTCCAATTTGTTTTCTTTTATCAAGGGAAAGATTCGAGTTGTTCATCCGACACAAGTATCGCGAGTGTACGCTTATGAGGGTCATAGGTTGTTGTATACTAGAGGGTAGGGCGCCATACAACCTTGCTACACCGAGACATTGTCTCCGAGGGGCGAAATCTACTCTTAAGGACAGTGAATGACACGTCTCAACCTAAAACTATTATTCTACTCAAGTATCAAGGAGAACGATCTTCTACATCCCAAAAGATAAGTATTTTGTTGTAATTTCATTGATTTTATTTAATCTACTCTATCAATGTAAATTACAATTTTCTAATAATTATTTCATATGATGTTTTGCAGGAAAAGTAGCATCCATAAACCACATAATCCAACAATGAATGCATAAGGGGACCTAATGTCAATCTAGGTAAAAAAAAGCCTTAGATGTCCAATCCACAAAGAGTTTTATAATAATAATCTAACTCTTATGTATTGAAGAAAGTATTTGCTAGAGTATCAGCTTCTTGCTCAATGTTTCAAATGTCTTCCAGTATGCAGTGGCGAAGCCACCTAAGGACCAGTGTGTGCCCAGCCCCTCTCTCATATTTTTTATTTTATCATATTTTTACTTATATGTGTTGCTATATATGTTGGCTTCCTGGAGTAAAAACTGTAAAAATTCATGTTTGTTCTCCTTCTCTTCCTCTTTTGATTAACTTAAGCTTTGTGAATTCCCCTTTCCCCCATTTTACATGTCTAAGTAGGACATCTTAATATTGGGATTTATGAACATTTTGTATATTTCTTATCTATGTTGAAGTATAAATTATTAAATTTTGAGTCTTTATTAGTGTAGATGATGAGATTAATATTCAACCATGTTAAAATATGAAATTTAGGACAATTATGATTGTAATAAATGGATAAATTGTTAATCAGTATGAAATGATATTATTAACTTATTAACTCGGATAGCGCTTGAGGGCTCCTATTCGAATTATTTGAATTTTTTTTTTGAAGGGCCCCCTCTAATGTGAAATCCTGGCTCCGCCACTGCCAGTATGTATAGTATTTTTGAACCATTTGGAAATACCTGCTCCTTACAACTTATCACACTTGAAATACATTAGATAAATAAAGAATAATTTGTTATCATCAAAATATGCACAACATGCTTATATTAAAAACCGTAAGACTAATAGAACCTCCTCTTAGCCTAGGTTCTTTCACTTCCTCGGGCTCGAGGATGGTTAGGCTTCGTATGGATGTTTTTGTAATTTTTAGGTTTGTTTTAGTAAAAACAATGCAAATAAATTAAGGACGTGATTAAACTAAAAGACAATAGTTAAAGTGCGATAAAATAAATCTAAAAGATAAATAAACGTAAAATAAAGCAAGAATGAAATAAGAACGATAAGAACGATAAATTAAATTAAACTTAATGAAAATGCGATAATAATGAAAAAGTAAAGCAATTGAAATAAGAATGAAAATGCGATAATAATGTAAATTGCAAGAAATTAAACTTACACTAAGAAAAGGAAGAACTTGCTACCCTAAGTGCTTGGAAAGTAAAATCCTAAATCTAAGAAAAGAGAAGTGTGAGATGAAAAATAGGTCTGTGTATCTCCTCCCTTCGTTTGATGAGGTTTATATAGGGGCTTCTGCCAGCCCATGGGTTGGCCATTAAATGGCTCGAGGTTAGCTCCTTTGAAATTCCTTCCTTTTGAAGCCTCCTAAATCTGTGGGATCACATTGATCGAGATATTTTGATTGCTTGATCATCTTTTATTTTGGAATACTCCGGATTGTCTTCAATTTCCTTGATTTCTTTCCTTGTGAGGCCTCCGTCACACACATGTTATCCTCTGGAAATCTTGGGTTTGAATTCGTGGCTTGGGCTTGGACCTCCGAGTTTTTGGAGTTGCATTTGGCGGAATCTTGTGGCCTTTAGAATTCTAGAGTTAGTAATCCGTGAAAGTTGTTATGAGAGCTCCAAGATCCACCGAGAGAGCTTTTATTTGATTGTCATATTTATTTATTAATATATATTAATAAGTTTGAGTAAGGCCATAACAATGAGGAAACTCGTGCATGGACTCGACGTTTTCGAGGAGCCTCGGTGGGTGATGGTCGATTGGCATCTTTCTTTTCACACTTATCAATACATTAAAAATTAAATACATGCACATGGGTCATTTCATAAATGTTGAGAGGAAGAAGTTTCTTTCTCACTTAGTGTATATGTTGTGTCGGATTCAGCTGCACCAAAATCGATTTAGTTGCATTCTCAACTTGTGATACTCACAAGTGCACGAACCGTTGGGTAGTATAGCATATGTAAGTGCGAGGTTGATCCCACGAGAATTGATACTCACAATTCGATTCTCTGCACAAAACACAAGCAATTAAGTTAACAAGCACTATTACAGAAATTGAAATAGACGACGGGAATCCACCGTCGTGTAGCATGTTTTAAAACCGCTGTGAAATCGACCGCCATCTTTTAATACATAAAATAATGACGGAAAATAACCGACATTGTTAATATATTACACGTCACAAAAAACACTAAAACTGACGTCTAATTCATACATAAATAGCTTAAAAAGACAACTTCGACTATATTAGACGACGGTTTTAGTAAAACACAGACGTTTAAATAATGTTAAACGTCGAGAACAACTGCAAACCCGATGTAAAAATGATTATCAACGTCTCTAATAGAAATAACACCGACGTGTAAAACGTAGAAACCGTTGTGGTTAATATATACTACGTTCACTAAATAAAAAAACTGACATCTAAAACATATAACATGGTCAATTAGACGTCACTTTTGTCAAAAAAAAGTGACGTTTGAAAGCTTTAACATGGAACATATTTACTTGGACTGACGTAACAAAAAAATAACCACGACCCTTTAGGTCACCACAGACGTTGAAAATGATTTTGATGGCTTGAACAGAGAAATAAACGACGTGGATTTAATATTGCACGTCGGTTAATTAAAATATCTGTCATGTTTAATCCATTTACTAATGCCTAAGAGTCAAATTTTGGGACGTGGTTAATTATTTACAACGTCGGTTTGTATAGTCTTTGACGTGGTTGGCATTTTAAAAGTCTCTTTTGTGAGCCACTTAGACGTGTGTAATCTCTGAGACGTCATTGATTTTAGCCTAACCGTCGTTAAGAAGTAAGGAAACGCCTTGAATTATGGATTTGACGTCGGTTATTGTAAAATGAAGGTCGTGGTTAGAACTTTACTATGTCCCAAGAATCCAATTATTCGATGTTGTTATATAACTTACTACGTTGGTGATTTGTTTATTCCATGACGTGGCTAGTCTTTGTTAAGTCTCTTTTATAACCTTTTTTGACGTGTGTATTCTCCGAGGCGTCAATTGTTTTATTATAACTGACGTGCAACACTGTTTTTAGGACGGTAATCATCAATTGATGGTATCCTTAAATTCATCGGTTTGAGCTCTCTTCCGTTGTGTTATTCTTTATTGTACGTCGTTGATTATTTTCTTTACCGTCGTTGTTGTTAATATTTATTAACCGTGTTTCAATTAATTTGAATTAACCAACGTGTTTTCTTTTCCAAATGGCGGTTTTTATTTCATTTTTGCGTTGGCATTCCACGTTGTTTTTGAAAACCCAACGTTGATTATTTTTTAGACGTCTCTTTTTGCGATTTTTGTAACTTGACCGTAATATTTTCAGCTTTAACCCATTACTTTTAATTTTTGATTTGTCGTGCCCAAAGCCTGCAGAATGAAAATGTGATCGGAATTAAAATGATATACGGAGCTATTAATTAATGTTATACAATTAATTGCATAACTAATGTCATACATTACAACAATCAATCAATCCATATATCTTCACACCCATGTCTAATATTCTTACTCCCAAACTCACCCACTAGGTCATCAAATGTATCAACATTTGGTATCCCTCTAGTAAATGGCTCACACTCAATTCTAATATCACCTAGCACATCATCACCAATAACATCATTATATTCTCTATTAGGCATTGATAACACTACCGACCAACCATGATGCATTGGGTCGTCAACATAAAATACTTATTTGACTTGAGAAGCCATAACAAATTGGTCATTCCTATGTCCAATTTTACTCAGATCTACCAGGGTAAATCCAAGTTCGTCGACTACAAGGCCCAAAGTGTTATCTATCCAATCGCACCTCAAGATTGGGATTCTAAACTTTTGGTAGTCAAGGTCCCAAATTTCTTGAATAACCCCATAAAAACCCATATTGGAGACAATAGGGTTTTTATCCTTGGCACTAGCAACTTGCATAGTATGTGCAAGTAAATAAACTCCACTATTTTGGACAATTCGCACATCATCTTGTGCCTTGGTGTTAAATTTGACACCATTAATAAGATAGCTCCTATATGATGGCACTGCCATGCTTGGACCAGTTGCTAACCACCTCAAATTTTCTAATACGCCATTATTGTCTTCCCCATTAAGTTCACTTTGAACTTGCAAATTAAACATATATCTTAATTCAATCTAACATACAGAAAGAATGAAAATTAGAAGTTCAATATGTCATTCAATGACATATATACCTTAAAGCGTAGCCATTGAATGAAAGTGCTATTGTGCTTATCTTGTTGCCACTTGTAGCCACTTTGTTCTCTTTCTAAATTTTGGATAAGTGGTCTTAATGTTGGTCATATGTTCACTACAATTGAAATGAAAAAATCACGCATTACGGTCCCTTATATATAAGATAAACATAAGGAGTAATAATATTTAAAATGGCTACATATGAAAATTAAACTCATACGTACTCGATATAAGGTAGGACTTCCTCCGTATTCTCCAAGACATATAGATGTGCCTGGTTCAACAAGTCCAGATCAACTAAGCTCACTGTGCAACCTGATAATGGCTTTGAAACTCCCATCTTCTGGCTTGAAGGCACTCCAACTGTAGTAACATCAGATAAATGCTTGGTACAAAACTCTACAGCTTCTTCAGCTATATATCTCTCAGTAATGCAACCTTCGGGACGAGTACGATTCTGAACATACCCCTTTAGCACTTTCATATATCTTTCAAATGGATACATCCATCTAAAATATACTGGCCCACATAGACGAACTTCTCTGACAAGATGTACTACTAGATGAACCATGATATCAAAGAATGAAGGGGGAAAGTACTTCTCAAGCAAACACAAAGTAACTATTACATCTTCTTCCAACTTATCTAGCTTGGAAACATCTACCGTCTTTGCACATATAGCATTGAAGAAGAAAATCATATATATTACTTAAGACTTATCCATCTGCATGCATCCATGACCTATCCATCTCACACTCTATAAAATCATATTCATATATATATATATATATATATATATATATATATATATATTAAAGTGGAAAGACCAGCAATGAAACACTTCCTCATTCAAATAGCAGAGAACAAATTGAAAATAAAATATAAAACATGAACAAGACGACGGTTTTTACAACATAATTGTCGTTTAATATAAATTCAGATGACGGCATCTATAGTTACCGTCGTCATTAAGATACCCAAACCCAGAAATTTGTACGGGGTTCTGGTAGCCGAAAGACGACGTTTAATGGAGAAACTGTCATCTTTAGGCCACCAGTTGCGGCTTAAAACTCAGACGACGGGAGTAAATGAACAACCGACGTATAATAAACATTTAAACAATGGTTTGATCCATCAACCGTCGTCGTGGTTTAAAAAAAAAGTAGCTTAAATCTCCCATCCCCATTCCTTTTCCAAGAACCCATGGCCAAACAAACATAAAAGAACCCAAACAGAGAGAAATTATTACAAGAATGCAAACACTAAAACATAAAATAACCCAAATATAGCTACGAACGAAAACACTTATGGATTTAAGAAGCCGTGCAATATCATTAAATAAAGAGATTAGGGTTTGCACTTACATGGATAAGATAACCAGTGCTTCAGAGAGAGCTGAGAGAATATAACAAAAGCGAGAGAGAGAGCTGAGAGAATATACCCAATGCTTTGAGAGAGAGCAAAAACTTTAAGACAAATTTATGTTGAAGAGAGAGAAAGAACTATTTTAGGGTTAAAGGGAAATTCTGAAAATTTTAGATCGCGGTCAAAAATTTTAAAGTACCGCGTTTTTCAACGACGACAGTAAATACTTATATATGGACGTGTAATATGAACTTACGACGTCGGTTTCCACACAAGACCAACATTGTAAACATAACATACGTCGCCACTTAATAACCGACGTCATAAATATGATACAATTAGTCTGGGTTTACGTAGTTGACCAAAAACAGCGGGAGAAAACCGGCGTCGTTTAAATAAACCCTAAACCCTAAATTTTACAATAATTTTAAAAAAATACACAAGTATGAGTAAAATGAACCGAAAATTGCTACGGACTCCTTACAACAATGCCTTCTATAATAGTAGGCTAAAATATGGATTTCATCATTTTGAATTTATGGGCACTAATGGATCACATAAACTTTAAGGTTATGTTATGTAAAGTATAAGGAGTATCGGGCTTTGTCTCTAAATTTGCTTGAATTTTGTTATCATTTGAACTTTGAAAACTAAAATTACATTTTTCAGGCCTTAACGGGCAAGATATTGTCTCAATGAGTGCACATAATTTGTCGGTATATTTTTCGGATTTTGTTTTGAATATATTATTAATATTAGTAATTAAATACAATAAAAATTATATATGTAAAATTATATATTTTTTTAAAGCTTTAGGGGAGAGACAATATTTCACTGAGTGCTTGGTAGTTGTTAGTTTAATTTTTGGAATTAGTTTTGAATTTAATATGGAATTAAATAAAATATAAAAGTCATTTAAAATTAAATGCCAAATGACCTAGCCGACGTTGTATCCTTTTACAACGACGTTAAACATCACAAACTGACGTCATATATTTTTTAGACGTCGAAACGAATAGAAAACGACGTCAATTGTTTGGAGAACCGACGTGGGTTATTGTATTACCACGTCATCTTATTTTAGATCACCGACGTTGTTTATCTATACAATGTCAAATTTTTTATAATAACGGCCTTTGTATACTATTAAGACGTCGATATGGTTGTACTAACAGACGTAGTATGTCGGTACAAAATTCATCTGTACAAAATGAATTAATTATTAACCGTCGTGTTTATGACTATTACATGTCGTTTTTAAGAATTGTTATCGATGTTATATTTCCAGTTACAGCAAGACGACTATTGTACACACATATGAGACGTGTAAATTAGAATCAGACGTCGGTTTTTGGGAACTAAACAAATTTTTTAAAAAAATTTAATTTTTTTGATGGTTGTTCGATTGATTACAACAAAAATATTTATGTACATTTTAAATAAACTAAAATAAACCTAAACATTGTTCATAAATATTTATGTACATCAATTATCTTTCAGTAATAGCTTGTTCACGAATTCTGCCCATTCATGCCTAACTTCGTCAATATGTTCTTGTGTATACTGAACTCGATCTTTGTTCTTTTCAAACTACAAAATAAACCAAAAACCCGACGTGTTATAAAGATACAAACGACGGTTTTAAAGAAAAATTTGACGTAGTAAAATAAAGAAAGTATATCTAAAATTTTGCCTTTTACCTTATTCTCGAAATCTAGGTATGGATCATGAATTGTATCTCTCATGAATCGCATCACGTAATAGCCACACTCTACACTTGTTGGTTGTTTAGGAGTGCTGTGTAGATTTTTCCAAATGGCCTGTTTACGTGATGAATTTTTGTTTATATGAATGTTAAACATTTTAATTGACCTGTTACAAAAAAACAAAGAGTGTTAGTGACAAAACGAAAAATTTAAATACAAATAGTAACCGTCGTGGTAAATTAGTCAAAACGATGGAGTTTTAAAACAAATGATGTGGTATTTTGTTTCAAACGGCGGTAAAAAAACTACCGTCGTTGTGTAACATTATAACGTCGGTAAGAGGAAAATGTCGTATAACAAAAAATTGAACAGAAAAAATTAAAACGTTCTTAAATAAAACCCAAACGACGTGGTAGTGAAATTAACACGACGTTTTTAAGACAATACTGACGTAATAAATTATTTAAAACGTCGGTAATAACTTATCGTCGTTGTATTGTCATTATAACGTCGGTATTATAAAAACCTATCGTATACTTCAAATGCTTTAAAGGAAAAAAAATCTTAGATCAGAAGAAATCAACTTACGTATTCACTATACTTTTCATGTCATTGTCAACGAAGCGTTTTGGCAGTGAATTCATGTAATAGGCAGTCTCCGTTGCTGGTCTCACAATTACCATCACCCAATGACCCCTACACATAATGATCCATATAGGTTAAATAGTACTACAAAGAAAAATATTACAAGCTTAGGAAAATTCTTTAAATAGTTAAGGGTACTAACCCTGGATTATAAGGGATCAAGAAAAATTGATTCTCATCTGCTGTTTTCAGGCAGCTTGACAGGTGTTTTGTTCGGTCTGATAGAGATCCAGATTGAGAGCTGACTAGCCCAAGGTCCACGAGGCCAATAAGGTTTACCATATTTGCCATTTTTAAATAGTCAAATAGGTACCTAAATATATGAAAGTCAATTAAAAGAGATTTTAATTTAAAAGAAAGGGAAATGTAAAACAAAATGGGATTTCTAGTATTACCTCATGTATACTAATATCATTGTGGTTCCAATCTCAACCATGGAACCAAACTGCAAAATATCTTCAGCGAAGAGGAAGGTATCATGCTCAAAGCCGAACATTTCCATGGGCATGTGAACTGTCAGAGCCTCGTTAGTAGGCAACAACTTGGTCTGGAAATGTTGGCATAAGGCTAACAGAGGAGGTGGCATGTCTAGCTTTGAGAGATCCTGTTACAAGAAATAAATAAATAAATATAAGTTAGTTTGTGTGTGAACTAAAATAAACGACTCTAACTAAACCCAAAAAACAGACGTGGTATATAATATAAACGACGGTTTCTAGTACATACTGACGGAGGAAAGGTTATAGACGTCGGTAAATACATAACCGTCGTTGTGTAAACTTTATAATGTCGCTACCCTAAAGAAAGGTCGTCTAATTAAAATGCAGCTAATGCTACCATGAAATAGACGACGGTTTATAAAAGAAATAGACGATAGCAAAAAAGACAGTTGTTATTTTTAATGCCCAATAATTTGCAAAACAAGTAAAAGCGTCATGGTATTTAACTCAACACGACGGTTCTTGGAAGAAACAGACGTATTATTGTTTTCCAACGTCGGGAAATATATACCATCGTTGTTTGAAATGTTAACGTCGGATATTTAAAAGAGCAACGTCTATTTAAAATTTAAAAGGTAGAAAACGAAAATATCAGAGATTTTACCGTGTCATCTTGTTGTTTTCCAGCAGTTGGGCTTTGATCTTGAGGGGGTAAAGGAATTGGAGAAATTGGGGTTTTGATCATGTTAGGATCAAAATTAGGAACTAGTTGACGGAAATGTGCCAACATAGCCTCCCTCTTTGCTCTAACTGCTTCCATTATAGTTTCCCTCGACCTTGCCTCAATCCTCAAGGTCTCTTCTCTGACTGCCTCCAACACACTTTCCTTCAATTTGTCACCAAATTTCACTCTCTGCTGTTTCAGCAAATTGAAGAACGGAGTCGGGGGTTCCCAAAGCAAGAGTCAGGACATCATTGCTCCCAGAGACAGTTAGAGTGCCTTCGGAGACTTGCTTTTGCAAATCATCCTAAAAGAGAGAGAGAGATTGTTACAAACTGAGCGGAGTGTAAAACAGATAAATAAACCAACGTAATATATCATTTACAACATGTCGTTATTTAAATACCGTCGTTGTTTATACTTTACAACGTCGGGAGAAAAAAACCCATCGTATATTCAAAATCAAACAGATTAAAACATAAATCAAAGACCATCGTAGTATTTAAAGTAAGACGACGGACTATTGAAGAAACAAACGTAGGACTTAATTTCATACAGCTGCATAAACGTACCGTCGTTGTATAAATATTCTAACGTCTAGATGAGATAAAACCATCGTAAATTTTAATGAAGAAGTGACAAAACTCGATTGAAATATGCATTCTTTTTCAGAAATTGTGCACCACAAATTTCAGTGAAATAGACAGAGAGAGGGAGAGTGTGTGCTTGAGTAAACTTAAAACGAAACGGCTGTTTCCGAAATTAAAGTCGTCGTATTAATTCTATCTAGATGTCTGATTTATTCAAAAACCGACGTTCTATTCATTTTTAAACGGCGGTAAATAAAAACCGTCGTGGTGTTTATTTTATAACGTTGATTATTTAAACGTGCGACATCTATACCAAAATAAAACACTCTGTTTTTCAAATTTAGAACAGAGTTAGTGAGACTTACGATTATTTTTGCCTTCTCTGCAACCTTTGGATCAGGGATGTTTCCTATTTTATCTTCTCTTGCCTTCTTCCATAGAAGAGCTCAATTGATTTCTTCACCGGGTATGGTTTCTTCCAATTGGTCTTCCAAACCAACATACCCTTTTCTAGATAACCTATGGTTGTACTCAAATTTCTCCCTCCTCTGTTTCTGCTCAGAATGCACAGCCTCAAAATCTGGGGATAACCTTGAAACTACAAAGTCATTCCATTGCGATTTCTCTATGAACTTATAATTCTGAGGGGGTTCTTTTAACTTCTCCTTATCATGTGCGAATGGAAGGATATACTACCTAGTTACGTTGTACTTGAAATCCTTCCATTTTTTGGCGGCAGACGACAGGACCATCTTCTTGCACCCATCCCCAATAACATAGGCCATTTGAACAGCTTCCCAAGTCTGCTCCTTCACGTCCTTGGGCAATTGAGCCCATTTCTTGTCCACAAGAGGGACTCTGGTGCATGCCAAAACACCAATATAAGACTGCATCTCAATAGCAGTATTGCCATGTGGTCTGCCACTTTTATTGAACTCAACCACAAGCTTAATCTTCTGAATTTTCCTCTTCACAACACGGCTCATTGTGTTGATACTGCGGGTGGATTTTGGCTCCTCAACAAATGTGGCTGTGCTGGGGTCTTTATCGGATGTAGAAGAAAATCTCATCCTCTTCGAGGATTTGCTTTGAACTGATTTGCCTTCATCCATTTCAGCCTTTGAAATTGATTTGGCTTCATCCCTTTGAGCCTTTGAAACTGATTTGGCTTCAATTAGTTGAGCCTTTGAAACTGATTTGGCCTCTGACACTTGAGGTTCCTTGTTTTGAGATTTTGAAACCATTTTTAATTAATCTACAAGGAAAACAACGTCGGTTATTAAAAAAGAACGACGTAATAATAAAGAAACAACGTCCAAAAAATACAGCCGTGATATTTAATTTAGGATGACGGTTGTAAAACAACACCGTCGTCGTAAATACAACACCACGACAGTAACACGAAAACAGCGACGCCCTATTAAACAGTCTCTCAGACCATGTATGGAAATAAGACGACGATTTTATCTCGTTCATGACGTAAATATTTATACACCACGTCGGTTATTCAGCCTAAGAACCGACGTGGTTTAAAATTTACAACGTCAAACACAAAATACAATCGTCGTCTTACTGAGATGGGATACAAGAAAAACGACAGTTCTTCTCCCACCAGACGACAGTTTTATCTTGTTTCCGACGTATTAATTGTCACACCATGACGGTTATTAACCATCGTCGTGCAGTTTGCATTAGGTCAGATTTAACGACCGTCGTGGTGTGTCGATTCTATCATCGCAAACAAGATAGAACTGTCGTCTTTTGACGTCGTGAGAGTGATGGACTAATGAATTTACTCAAAACCAGTGAAAGATTTCCTCAATTTGACAGAATCTTGTTTCCAGACAACGACGACTTTCAAATGAAATGTAAAAAAAGGGAAGAGATTGAGAAAAAAACCTTTGGCGTGCAAAGAAAGTTTCCTTTTGATATAAGAAAATGGTGATTTGGAGACAAAGACGAAGACGAGATTCAGACGATGATGCTGCTTTTGGGAAATGAGAGTGAAACTGAGATATTTTATCGGTGAGAGAAAACCGAAGAACATTAGGTCAAGTGACGAAAAGTTTATATATTTTCCCAGAGTTCAATACAACGATGTTTTTATTAAAACCGCCCTAGTATTTAGTTATAACGACTGTAAATAAGTAGGAACTGACGTGGGTATTACTACAGCCAAACGACTTTTGGAATTCCAACGTGGTTATGACGACGCTTGTTTATCTAAACTGATGTTGTCCTTCGAAATTCAACGACTATTTATTTTAAGAAACCGACGTGGTTACTTTGGGGTTCTAAAAACGACATCGTTCTCTTTTTAATACACGACAAAAGTTTACTTTGCAGAAGTGAAAACGACGACGTTGATTAGTTAAATATGACGTCGTTATTTGTAATAGAACCGACGTGGATATTTACGATAATTTGTTTAAATATGATTTTTTTCACGCGTTTTTTAACTCTCAGTTTTCAATTAGGGTTCCAACTTCTTCTTGCCCTTGGCTCTGTCTCATCAACTTCTAAAAAATTTCCTTTCTGAAAGCAAATGTTTTTAGTTGCATTTTCTGCTTTATTTCACTCACAAGACCAAGCATGGGGAATTTCTTTGTATAAATTGTCTTTGGTTTGCAGAATGATTCCTCACAAGACCAAGCATGGTGCAACCGCACTTGCCCGTTTGAAGGCATACGAGGGTGTTCCTGATGCTTCTTATGATAAGATAAAGAGGATGGTCATTCCTGATGCTCTGAAGTGAGCTTTTCACACTTTGTTGATTTTGATTATCTGAAATTATTAGTTTTCGTGAACTGAAATTATTGTTTTTGAAAATTATTTGATTATCTGAAATTATTTGCCTTTTAAATGTTGCTCATATTAAATATTGATATGTGGTTGTGTAGGAGCTTGAGAACAAGAGGAAGGAGAGGGCCCAACTTGCATATGAGAGGAAGAAATAGTTGAACAAGCTGAGGGTGAAGGCAGAAAAGAAACCACGATGTATTTGTCTTTTAAATATTGATTAATATTTAACACGAAGAAATTTGCCTTTTAAGACGAAAATGTTTTTGAGTATTGAGAATTAAATTTGTTTTGTGTTAAGAAGGATATTACCAAAATAAAAGAAAAATTAATTAATTTTAAAAAGCAATAAAATTAAGATGGCGGTTTACAGAGAAGGCAGACGTATAAATAGAAAAAATACGACGGTAATTTGAATTTAGGACGTGGTAAATAAATACGACAGTAGTGTTTTAGGTACCGTCGTTGTACACTCCAAAATAATAAGTCGATAAATTAATATCTCGCGTCATGGTAAATTGATTTAACACGTCGTTTTTTTGTAATATACCGATGTGGATTCCATTAAATTATACGACGTGGATTCCATTAAAGAATAACCGACGTGATTTTGTACAATTAGATGGCGGTTTGTGTATAAGGACTGCCATGGGTTTTAAAGATTTATTGTATAAATTTGACGCTTTCTTTCAGTTTCAGTTTTCATTTAGGTTCCAAGTTCTTTTGACCTCTCTGGAGGTTCGTCTTCCTCTCTCACATACACACATACATCATCACTCTCTCTCACATCTCAAAGACAATAATTTGGATGTTAATGATGTATGCGTTTTGGTGTATCTCAAAGACACAAAAACACACACATCATTAACTTTCAAAACATTGTCTTTCTCAAAGTTTGCCGTGGTCAGTTCAGTTCTGGTTTCTTTTTGGATTTTGTGTATTAAAAATATTGTTTTTCTCACTTTGGTGGTTCGATTATGATCAGGATCCAAAGATCTCAATGGTAAGATATCATACCTCTTGGGATCTCATTTTAATTTTCGTAAACTACCAAAATTAAAAAATAATTAAATCTTAAAAAGAAATAAAAATTAAGACGGCGATTTATAGAAAAGGCACCATTGTAGTATACCGACGTGGATTCCATTATATTATACGACACAAACTAAGAACAGTTGGTCGTGTTTAGTTAGGAGTTAACACGGCAGGTTTTTTGGTGAACTGTCGTCTTTATTTTCTACATCGGTGGATTCATAACTGCTGTCGTTGTTTTTTGGTCAAATTTTAACTCTGAAGAAAACCTTTTTAATAAGACGACGCTTTTTTATTTGTGTGCGTCGTTTAAAAAAAATATTCAACAGTACCTCCATTTTTTAGTTGTTTAAGGCACTTATCCACGACCCTTTTTTGTTACCGTCGTCTTTTTAAACACAACAACGGTTTTATGTT
Source organism: Prunus kanzakura (assembly GCA_020521455.1). Taxonomy (NCBI): domain Eukaryota; kingdom Viridiplantae; phylum Streptophyta; class Magnoliopsida; order Rosales; family Rosaceae; genus Prunus; species Prunus kanzakura. The sequence continues at coordinate 469,230 of BPUM01000828.1, forward strand.
CTGCCGTCATCTTTTTTTGGTCGTCTTTTTCTCTTTTTGTAGTAGTGAAGTTCAATTTAAGTAAAAAGATTGATTCTCTCTAATGTATAATTTAGCCATGGTGTATGGTCTAAACCTTGTATTCATAATTCCCTAATTAGATCCTTGTTATCAAACCTAAATTAACCATTGGAAATCCATTAAGTATAGGAGAACGTTTTTAACAACTAAGCATGTATCTAATCCTTGTTGTCGAATGTTCATATATACTTTTTCTATTCATAGTTCAATTAGAATTAAGGCATATGGTGTCTACTCTTAATTCCAACCAAGATAGCTAACATACAAGTTTAAATGGTGATCAAACAATCAAACAATCATATCAACTTATAAGCGTAGTGAATAAGAACAAGAACTAAAATTGAAACTTGAAAACCAATCAAACTTCAAAAACTTAAAATCGTCTTGTGTTTATTAAAACAAAGTAAAACTAAAGAAATACAAGAAGAAAATAAAAGGCAAAGGGAGGAGAAGAAGATAGGGAAAACATGCTAGGGATGGAAAAGCTTCATCCCCATGGCTGCCAGGAGGCCAAAGCCTCCCAGCTGATGCCTTCTCTCTTCTCTCCCTTTGTGACTCTCAACTCTCCCTCTCTTTGTATACAATGTGATGAAATATGAATGAATATCTGAATTTCTAACTTCCCAGCTCCTTGATGACTCTCTATTTATAGGGTTAAGGTGAGTAGGAATTCTGATTTGGATATTGAGTTCACCAACCACGCCCACTTCACCTACCACACAATTGCATTGGAAAACAATTTATCTTCTCTTTAGGCTTAGTGTTGCAGCTCCCATTTCATCTTCTTTTATTTCTTTTACATGCTGCAAAACTCCACTCCAATTATAAGCAATGAATCTGCTTCACCCAACTTCCCCATCATCAATAACACCTCATGCTTAGGTCAGAATGACCAAGCACACTTAGCTCATCCTTAGGTTAGCATGACGAGAAACTTCAAGGGCTCACGAATTAGGATTACCTTAAGCAAATGACAACTTTGAGCCCTCCATCTTGAATTTAGAATGTCATCTTTCCAATCACATGTCGTTTGGGCCAATCCAAGGTCGGGGGAAGGAGTTAAGGCCGAAATAAATTGCTAACTCATTTGGGAGCGCAACAAAATTCCTCCTGAGCATGATTCAGTGTTTGGTGTGCAGAGGACTCCATATACTTCTAATTAGGCTCCATTTTGGATATGTTGTAGTAGAGACCCATTGGACCAACTTTACTCAAGAATGTCTCCTCATTTGAGCTGTGTAGATTGCTGAAATAAGGCATGCAATGTGACCTACAAAACTAGACTAACAAGGGAGTGTAGCCCAAATTGGGTTTGCCTTTAAGCTCTTCTTCCATTCATCCAAATCAAGTCTTAACATGCTTGAATTGCATGAATTATGTTCTCTTGCTCTATTGACCTACAAAACACACAAAGAGAAGTAAAGTGTTTACACCATAATGAACGGCCAATTAGAGAGAGACACGTGGACAGGATCGAATCTGGAAAAAGTCGCCTTCGGCACCCAGAGCCTGTCAAGGTTGTCTTCGGCAGTCTGGATACCGATCCCTCCATTAGGGCAACGCCCACTCCCGGGACACGTGGCGTGCTCACAATCGACGTCCACAGTCCCACATCGAAATTCTACACCAAGTGCACGCCCCCCAAGGCCTATAAAAGAGGCCAACTACCCCAAAATAGAGGGATCGGAAGGTACGGCATACAAGCCTATTAATCTGTCAGTTGAACTTTATAAATCCCGAACTTACTTAAGCATCGGAGAGCCTACGGCTGGTACCACACCGGTGCCCTAGGTCTTACCGAGCGATCTCTTATTTTGCAGATCTAGCTCCCTACCGAAGCCCTTGAATTACCGAAGGCATAAAATTACTAAGTTGGCCCTCAAAGTCAGAGAACCACTTTACGGCGTCAACAGTTTGGCGCCGTCTGTGGGAAACGATTAAACAAATCGACCCTTTGTCCCGAACATATGGGGACCACTGAAAAAACTACGTTCGTACCACGGGAAGGGATGCCGTTCGGTATGCCAAGCGGGGTAAGCCCAGCTCCACCCCCATACACACCGGCAACTAACCCTCAGGTACCCCAAATCACCGAAAACGCAGAGCTTTTAGCCCAAGTCGTGTCCCTTCGGCAGGACATGGCTAGGCTACAAGAACACAACAATTTCCTCTCGTCCAGAGTGGACGAAACACAGCAGCTGCTGAACCAGCAGCAAACGCAAAATATACAGACTAATCAGTCATCCGAGAGCTTGCAGACTCCCCGTCGGCAGAGGAAGGGCAAGCAGGCGGCAAAGGCAACACCTGCGCCGTCTAAACAATTGGTTGTCCCTGCGCCAAGGAACAGGCCCCACGGGCCGAGCAAGGTCTATTCCGATTGTCGCCACAGGCTGCTGGATCGGGAAGACGAACGAGAAACCGAACGGCAAGAATCGCCGATCAGAATCAATGCGCACCTAAACGATCCCCGCCTGAGGGGGCTAGGGAGGAAATCTCCTATACGGAGGATACCGGTTCTGGAATCCACGGATCAGTCGTCATCCTACCGTTCGGCAACCCCAACGAAGTTCTCCGAGGTGAACCCTTTCAGGTCCCAGCAGCGATCGGTGCATCAGGTTGCCGAGGCAATACCAGACAGGGATCCCGTCATTCGCCTCCTCCTTCAGAGGGTACAGAAGATGGAGGACGATAGGACACGCTCACATGAGCCAGACTGGGGAAGGCTTCGGCTAGGACCCTTCATCGAGCGCGTAAGGCACTCACGGCAAGACCGAGACGTCCAGCCCCTACGCATAACCCCTTACACAGGAGTAGAGGATCCCCTGACGCACCTCCACTCTTTCCAATCGGCTGTAGGGTGCCGAGGGCTAAGCGACGAAGGACTATGCCTGCTGTTCCCCTCTTCGCTCACGGAGGCGGCTCTGAATTGGTTCTACCGATTGGAACCAGGAACGGTGGATTCCATCGACGAACTGAAGCAGATCTTCCTGAACCATTTTATGATTCAGACAAACAGATTGTACTCTGCCGATGACCTGTATAACATTCGGCAGGGAGATGACGAACCACTGCGCGAGTATGCCGCACGTTTCAGCCATGAATACTCGAGATGTCCGGATACCGATGACAGGGCAGCCTACGGCGCCTTCAAGAGTGGCCTACGGTCCTCACACTTTCGGTATCTGGTGCACATCAGCAATTGGCGTACGTACGATGAACTCATGAAGCAAGCGGCAATCCATGCCAAAGCCGAATACTTCAACTCGAGGGCCGAGCCCACGGCTCGGCAGAGCGAACACATGCAGCGGTCCCCCGCGGCACAGGCATTGCCGTTCGTACCAGCGGCGCAAGCTGTCGAATACCCTGACAGCCACAAGCGCAAAGACACCGGAAGTTCCCAGAAGGGGCATTCCAAGAAGAATAAGAGCAGGTACGGCAGGGACAACTACCGAGCGCCTCTGCCAGCTAATAACCAAGGAACGGAAGTGTTCACCTTACTCAACACCTCTTACGAGGTTGTACTGATGAACGAAAATGAGATAATTCCGAAGCCCACCTTCCGAAAGCCCAGTCGGCAGGATGGCCGAGACACAGGGAAATTCTGCCGATACCATCAGCAGAACAGCCACAATACCGAGGACTGTATAAGTCTGCGAAAAATTGTCGAGCGGCTGATTCGAGAAGGCAAACTGGATCAGTACATAGCCAGGCCGCAGCAGGCGCCGGTGCCGAACGCCAATCGGCAGATCAACATGATCAGCACGATCAGCGGTGGTCCAACCCTCGCCGGGGCATCTAACCGTTCGATGAAGCAGTATGTCAGAGCGGCACAGTACCCTTAGGTCCTCGGCATCGAGAGTAGCCGGCACGCAAAAATGCCGAAGGTCATGTGGGAGCCTATCACTTTCTCCGAGGAAGAGGAAGAAGGAATCATCTACCCGCATGACGACCCTATGATCATCCGAGCCGAGATTGCCGAATTCGATGTCGGACGAGTTCTGATCGACACTGGCAGTTCGGTAAACGTCATCTTTGCCAATGCATTCCGAGAACTCGGGATAGACGACAGCCAGGTCAACCGGCAGCTCTCGCCTCTTCTCAGCTTTTCGGGAGACTTGGTCCAGCCAGTCGGCAGCGTCAGCTTGCCAATTGCCTTCGGCATGGCCCCACGGAAGACCATGGTCTACGACCAGTTCCTCGTAGTGGACTGTCCGACGGCTTACAACGTCATAGTCGACCGAACGGCACTCACAGCGATCAAGGCCCACTTGTCCCCCCACATGCTACTCATGAAATTCCCAACCTGCTTCGGCACTGGGGCAATCAGGGGCGACCAGGTGAGCGCCCGGAACTGCTATGCCACGACGCTGAAATCGGCAGCCCCTCATAAGTAAAAGGAGACCTTGACTGTCGTGGACTTGCCGAACGGTAATGAACCGGTCGATGACCCAAGGGAGGAAACGCCCACTCCGGTGGCACAACCTGCCGAAGATCTCGAAACTGTGGCGCTGGACGAAGGCAGACCGGAACGGTGCGTAAGAATCGGTACCATGCTGAACGCCACCCTCCGTGCCAAATTTATCCAGTTCCTTCGGCAAAACTCGGAAGTATTCGCCTGGTCTTACAACGACATGCCGGGCATATCTCCCGATGTCATCAACCACAAGCTCAGCATCTCACCAGCCTTCAAACCCGTCAGGCAAAAGCGCCGATCCTATGATGCCGAACGGTATGAAGCTATGAAGAACGAGGTGGACAAACTCATGACCATAGGCTTCATTCGGGAGGCCATATACCTGGAATGGCTGGCTAACTCAGTCATGGTTCGGAAGGCAAAGGGCGGATGGCGAATGTGCCAGGACTATACCGACCTCAATAAGGCCTGTCCGAAGGACAGCTTCCCGTTGCCACGCATCGATCAGCTGGTAGACGCCACTGCCGGTCACGTGCTGCTCAGCTTCATGGATGCATACTCTGGATACAACCAGATCTTCATGCACCCTGCCGACAGCGAACACACGGCGTTCATAACAGACAAAGGCCTATACTGTTACAATGTCATGCCGTTCGGCTTGAAGAACGCAGGGGCGACTTACCAGAGGTTGGTCAGCAGAATGGAAGTCTACGTGGATGACATGCTAGTAAAGAGCCGAACGGCAGGTGAGCACCTGGCGAACCTATCCCTGATGTTCGGCATCTTGAAGGATTACTGAATGAGACTCAACCCAACGAAGTGTGCCTTCGGCGTATCTTCTGGCAGATTCCTCGGTTTCATGATCAGCTAGAGGGGCATTGAGGCGAACCCCGACAAGATCAAAGCCATAATCAACATGGAGGTGCCGAAGACACAAAAGGACATCCAGAGCCTTACCGGACGAGTGGCAGCCCTCACTCGCTTCATCTCCAAAGCCACAGATAAGTGCGCACCGTTCTTCAAAGCCTTGAAAGGGGGCAAACACCATATCGAGTGGACTGCCGAATGCGATAAGGCATTTCAAGACTTGAAGGACTACATGGCCAGGGCGCCATTACTATCTAAGCCCCTACCTGGAGAAATTCTTTCCTTATACCTATCGGTATCCCTTACTGCCGTTAGTTCAGTCCTGATACGGGTCCTAGAAAAGGCGGAGCTACCGATCTTCTATGTCAGTAAGGCCCTCCAGGGGGCAGAGTCTCGGTACCCCCCACTTGAGCAGTTGGCTTTAGCTCTGGTGGTTTCTGCCCGACGATTAAGACCCTATTTTCAGGCCCACACCATCATCGTCCTAACCAATCAGCCGCTTCGGCAGGTTTTTCAGAAACCAGAAACGTCCGGTAGGCTGGTGAAATGGGCAATCGAGTTAGGAGAATTCGACATTCAGTTCAAACCCAGACCTGCCGAAAAAGGACAAGCCGTGGCGGACTTCATCGCTGAGTTGACACCTTCGGAGGCTTCAGAACCAGAGAAAACCCATCCATTGGAAGGCCTACCGAACGGTAGCCGATTAGACCAGTCAAATCCCATCTGGATCCTACATGTGGACGGCTCGGCAAACCAACAGGGATGCGGAGCCGGTCTAGTACTCACCGCCCCCGACGGAACCAAGATGGAATATGCCATCAGATTCGGCTTCCGAACGTCCAACAACGAAGCCGAATACGAGGCACTTTTGGCCGGCCTACGGCTCGCCAGAAGCATGGGGGCAAGTCAGATCAGCGTCTACAGCGACTCGCAGCTAATAGTGAACCAGGTGACTGCCGATTTCGCAGCAAAGGACGCGTCAATGACGGCATACCTCACGGCGGCACACCAACTGCTGAACAAATTCCAGGCCTACGAGATTCGGCAGGTTCCCAGGTCAGAAAACAGCCATTCTGACGCACTAGCCAGGCTAGCATCAGCAATTAACGATAAGATTTGCCGAAAGGTACCTGTCGAGATCTTAGCCCAGCCAAGCACCACTTCCGTTGACGTGTGTACCGTTCGGTATGAAGACACATGGATGTCGCCCATTCATGCTTACCTGACGAACGGCACCCTCCCTGAAGACAAGGCCAAGGCAAGACAGCTGCGTTACCGATCGGCAAGGTACATCGTCATCAACGATGTTCTGTACAAACGTGGCTACACCACTCCGTATATGAAATGCATCACCGAAGAGCAGGGTGAATATGTCCTCCGGGAGATCCACAGTGGAGTCTGCGGCGACCATTCCGGTTCCAGATCCCTGGCCCACAAAGCCTTCCGGCAGGGCTACTACTGGCCGTCGATGCATCGGGATGAAACAGCGATGGTGAAGAAGTGCGATAAGTGCCAACGGTTCGGCAACATTCCCCACCTACCTGCCGAACCCCTCACACCGATCATAAGCCCGTGGCCGTTCGCTCAATGGGGGCTCAACTTGATCGGTCCAATGCCGCAGGGCAAGGGACAGGTTAAGTATGCAATTGTTGCCGTGGATTATTTCACGAAGTGGGTTGAGGCCGAAGCCCTAGCCACCATAACGGCAGCAAGGGTCGAGGAGTTCGTCTGGACCAACATCTGTTGCCGCTTCGGCATCCCCTACGCCATCATCACTGACAACGGTAGACAGTTTGATTCGGGACTCTTCAGACAGTTCTGCACCCGCCTCAAAATCAACTTGTTCTTCGCCTCACCAGCTCACCCCCAGTCGAACGGTCAGGTAGAGGCCGTAAACAAAATCATCAAGAAACTCTTGAAACGGCAACTCAACAACGCCAAGGGCGCCTGGCCGGAAAAGCTTCCCGAAGCTCTGTGGGCCATAAGGACATCTTACCGAACCTCCACAGGGGAAACTCCTTTCAGCCTTGCATTCGGCTCGGAAGCCGTGGTCCCAATAGAAATCGGCGAGTCATCCTACCGAACGGAAGCTTTCACACCGAAGGCGAATGAGGCTGCACTCACGCTAAGCCTAGACTTGATCAAAGAACGCCAAACGGTAGCCAACCTTCGGAACGAGGCTTACAAGCAGCGCGTCTCTCGGTACTACGACTCTAGGGTCAGGCCCCGCTCCTTCGGAATCGGAGATTGGGTTATGCGCGAAGTCTCACTTGCAACCAAAAACCCAACGGAAGGAACCCTCGGACCTTCCTGGGAAGGACCCTATGAAGTCATCGGCATCCTCAGATCGGGTACCTACAGACTCCGAGGCACAGATGGGAAGACCCTCGGTCACCCATGGAACGTGGAGCACCTCAAGAGTTATTTCAAGTAAAGTCCCCTAGCCAACGGCAGGGAGGAATTTGTATTTTTGCCCACGGCACTTATATATATAAAATGAGATTATTCAGAATTGCACACATTCGAAACATCATGGCCTATCGGTATCTTTTTCAAAAAAAATGTTTCGGTAGGGCTCATTATTTACGAGCCACAGCAACATTGCCTACGGCAATCAAAAGCTACACTCGTCGTCTTTACTACCGATTCAAAAAGCCTGGGCTCATTTTTTACAAGTCCTAGTCCCACTTAAAACCAGCACGGACCCCTAGACTTGCCCACGGCATCTCTATAGACAAAGGGCTATTCGGGCCTCGCTCCTACCGATGCCCATGATACTTTGGTTCTGGCAAGCAGGTACGAGCCAACGGCATTACCATAACCCTGGGTTTGTCTACCGATGGTAGAGACACTTTGTTAATCCAAAACAAACCAGACTCCTAAATGGCCAACGGCATAGAGTCAATAATTATCCTAGACAGTTATTAGCCTACGGCAGTAACAAACATGGGTAAAATTCAAACAGAAAGCACAAGTAATAAAAATAAAAATTACTTAAAATAAAAATGCCCTCGGCATTAAGGTGTTCGGAACTTTGGCCAACGGCCATAGTAATACAAAAAGAAATTACAAAGTTATAAAGTAGCTCAGGCCTCGGCAGTGTGATCTCCCTGGTCATCGGCAGTCTCAACCACGGCGTCGACAGTAGCGTCAGGAGGACCCTCAGCATCAGGACCATCGGCATCTTCGGGAGCGTCCTCCCTCTCATACTCCTCGATCGTCTCTTCCGTAATGCCTTCCGGTAGAGGAGGGGGATCGGCAGAAAAATTCAGGTTCAGCTTCTGGCCGGGGTTGAACCGCTTAAAACGGTAGATGAGATCCGCCATCTCCGAAGCCACTTCATTGTCCACCAGAGAGGTGAACTCAGTGGAAGAACGGTATCCCCTGATGGCTTCTCTAATGGCAGTCTCTATCTCTGCTGCCTTCGACCGCTCCGAAGCCTCGAGTGCCGCCTGTGCTGCCAACTTGGCTCCCTCGGCATCCCTTGCCGCCTGCTCCGCGCCATCCAGAGCCTCACGCATCTCGGCAAGCTTCGCCTCATGCACTTGGATCTGCCGTTCGGCAGCATGCATATCCTGCACGAGCCTAGCGTGGTCCTGGAGAGCCTTCGTTGCATCGGCAACCTTGGAACGGCCATCCTCGTATAGCCGTTTGGCGCACTCGGCAGCATTGATGGCCCTCTTCATGCATAGCCACATGTTCATCGATGTCTGAAAAGGTGAAATCACCGGTTAGTGCCGAAGAGAGGATAACAACAACAAAAAAAACCCAAGAAGTTAGAGGGTTACCATGGCCTGCAGACGGAAGGCTCGCCCAGCTTCTTCCCGAAGAGCCTTCTTCGGCAGCTCGTCTATCTCGGACAAGTCCATCTGCGAACCCACAATCATGTGGTTCGCAAACTGGACTGTCTTTGAAGGACAGGCCAGTGTGACAGCTTCGGTAGGCCCCCCTTCCTCCTCTGCAGCGAAGATGGCCCTTGGGGGATCGGTAAGCCGCACCCTTTTGGAGATGGAAGCGGCATCCAGGTCTACCATCATGGGCCGCTTCCCGGATGCCTTAGAGGAAGCGGCATCGGCAGCCACGCCTGGACTGAGCACCGGCTCGTCGACCGGCACCCTTCTGCTTGCGGGCTCGGCATGGCGCTACCTCTGCCATTCGGAAAGGGGCTGCTCCTCTGGGTCTGCCTCCGAGGCCCTCTCGGCAGAAGCCTCTGGATGCTTCTTCTGCTTCTTCCCTTTGGCGACCACCCCAAGGCGTCGCTTGGAGGTCTCCGACATCTTCTTCGCTTCGGCAGTTTTCCTGGCCTCAGACACTACATGAACGGAAAGGAAACGTTGGCCGAAGATATATAAACAAAAAAAACAAAAAAACAAAAAAAAAAACTCAAGTGAACTTACTCTCGGCAGGGTTGGCAAGACGGGCTCTGATGAGGTTTTCAGTAAAAAGAAACTGCGGATATTCCCTGTCACCGGCAGGAACTTTCAGCCTCACTTTGTCAATCTGCCGAAGCTCTGATTGGGTTGCCGTTGGTTGCTTCAGTTTGCCTGCAAAAACAGCAAAACGGATTAGTCCATTGAACAAAAATGTGGCCTACCGATCGGTATGGTAGCGACCTACCGGCAATCTGGAAGGTAGTGGGGATGTGGAAGCGAACGGGCACTCCCGAAGGCGATTCCCAATCTCTAGAAAGTAGCACCCGCCGATTCCTCTAGGACTTCTGAGAAGTCGGTACGGCAGCAAGAAAATGGCCCCTTTCGGAAGCCCTGAGACAGTTCGCCTGAACCCAGCCACCATGATCGGTACTCTTGGACTTGGTGATGCTGTACAGGTGGGAGAACTGCTCGTATGAAGGCCCCTCCTCATCGGCAAGTCCAAATGCCGTCACTAACCCCATCAGAACGGCCCAGAAGTTCGGATTGAACTGCCCAGGAGCATACCCAATTTGGGCCAGGATCCTTTGAACTGGGGCCTGCAACGGCAACCTAACACCCTGCTGAAGGACGTCGGTGAAGAACGCAACCACACCATCCTTGGGGTTGCTCAGGGATTCGGTAGGGCCTGGGATCCTCATCCCTACCGAATGAGGAATCATGAACTCCGCCCTGATCCTCGCCAGCTCTCGATAAGTCAGCTTATTGGGCGGCAGGTAGTCTACGTCAAACAACTGCTCTCTCGCCACTCCCATCGGCACCCTTGGATTATCGCTGCTCACTATGGTCACCCTCGGCCTAGGAATTGGCTCGGGAGACTCTTCTCGACCGGAAGTAGAGGCCTCAGGGCGGCAACTAGAAGATGCCTCCGGCATCCGAGCATAACCCTCTTGAGGATCGGAAGGCAGGTCCGGCACCACTTGCCAACCGTCCCTATACACAACCACCAGCGGTAAGGGCTGACTAGTCATAAGCCCCTTATCGATCCCATGGGTGGGAGCAGTCCTAAATCTCTCACCAACCACTTCCACTTCCGAACCGCTATCACTATCGGTATCCTGGCCCGACTCCTCACCATCGGAAGCCCTTTCCCTATCTGAGGACTCATTCTCAAACGCGTTGGGCTCACTCTCGAATCCTGACTCGCTATCAGACATCTACAAAAAACAACGGAAGGAAACTAAGGGCCATGCAGAGAGCTATCCTACCGATGCCTACGTCTCTACCTATGGCAACTAGACTACCGAACCACACCCCACTTGCATAAAGTTCTAGTCTAGTTCAAACCAAGGAAGGACGTACGCATAACGAAAGGAAAGAAAATGAAAAGTTACAGTACGGTACCTTATGAGAACTGGGGTATAAGGACGAAAATCGCTTCGCCTTCCAAATGCTTTCGCCGGAAATCGCCTGTGTTGCCGTTTGATCTCGCCGGAAATCGCCTATGTTACCGTTTACTCTCGCCGGAAATCGCATGGACAGAGCTCTCGCTTCACTCACAAATGCAAAGTGAGATTCGCGTCAGAGACCCCTCCTATTTATATGGCGAAAGACGCAACGGTACGCCTCGAGAAACCAAACGGCGCATTAATGGCGCCACTCCGCGTGATTTGACATGCCACGTGTCGTGCGCGGAGTGGAACCTCTGACAGCACGCCGGGTACAGAAGACGAAGCGTCGCTCTGTCCCATCACTGCCCCTCTCTATGCGAAGGATGCAAGAGCAAAGTCAATGAACAAACGGCAATCATCTCTCGGAACCCAGTCAACGCACCAAAGGCTACCGAACGGTAACCCTCGCAGTGTCGGCCCTGAGCTCCTCGGCAGACTCCTGGGTAAATCGGCACAGGGACAGGGCCCCAGCGCGCCCCCCCCTGACGGGCTACCGAACGGTAATCCTCCCAGTGGCGACCCTGAGCTCCTCGGCAGATTCCTGGGTGAATCGGCACTGGGACAAGGCTCCAGCGCGCCCCCTTTGACAAGCTACCGAACGGTAGGGCAACCTTGGCATTCACCGGAGAACAAGCAAGTCCCCAACCGAGAAATCTCGCTTGAGAACTTGGGGGACTCCTGTTTACACCATAATGAACGGCCAATTAGAGAGAGACACGTGGATAGGATCGAATCTGGAAAAAGTCGCCTTCGGCACTCAGAGCCTGTCAAGGTTGTCTTCGGCAGTCTGGATACCGATCCCTCCATTAGGGCAACGCCCACTCCCGGGACACGTGGCGCGCTCACAATCGACGTCCACAGTCCCACATTGAAATTCTACACCAAGTGCACGCCCCCCAAGGCCTATAAAAGAGGCTAACTACCCCAAAATAGAGGGATCGGAAGGTACGGCATACAAGCCTATTAATCTGTCAGTTGAACTTTATAAATCCCGAACTTACTTAAGCATCGGAGAGCCTACGGCCGGTACCACACCGGTGCCCTAGGTCTTACCGAGCGATCTCTTATTTTGCAGATCTAGCTCCCTACCGAAGCCCTTGAATTACCGAAGGCATAAAATTACTAAGTTGGCCCTCAAAGTCAGAGAACCACTTTACGGCGTCAACATAAAGGACTCAGAATTCTAAGAAACTAAGAAAAAGACTAAATAAATAAGGCATGTATGTGTATGAAATTATGAGCCTAACAGTATAAGATTGATTTGAAGGAGGAAAACCCCATTTGAGTTTTTGGCTACTAGCATATGTCCACCTCCATCAATTATAAAACCGAATTATAGTGGCCACATGGGCATTTTGATCACCTGTATAAACTATTTAGAAAAATTCTTCCTTGATGGCTGCACGCATGGCCGTGCATTTGCGTTAAAGCAAATATACATATATTAAAGGGGGAATGCTAGCAACCTTCTCTCTAACCTTCTCCTTTGGACCTTCTCCCTTCTCTTAATGACATATGTCGTTTGTTTCTTAGTTAAAACAATGTCATTAATTACAAAAAATATATTAATTATATTTCCATATATGCCCTTAGAAAAAACTAAACGTTTGTACGGGTTTTGACTCTCTCTCTCTCTCTCTCTCTCTCTCTCTCTCTCTCTCTCTCTCTTACTCTTTCTCTCCTTCTCCCTCTTCCTCTCTCTTTCTTGTACTCGCCCCTTCTTTCCCGGAAATTTGGCCCCGACCCTACCATTCTTCACCCCTCCACTCTCACCCAACAGTCACCCATCCTCACCCACCTATGGCAGCCCAATCACAACCCATTCTTGCTTAAAGGTTGAAACTTTGAATTTTGAAATTTGGATTTACCCAAATTATATCTGGAATTTACCCATTTGAAATTTAATGATATTGTTTGATAATTTGAGGTTGGGGTGTACAAGCCATCCTATAATCAAGATTCACTCTCAAATTTTATTTGATGCTTTGAGATGCAAGGATCTGCTGGGTTTTCGTTGGGTCTTCCAATAGGGAAGAGAGAGAGATGAGTGGAGGGACTTGTGGGGAATGTTGGGTGTGTTGAGAACTTTTTTGGGGTGTGTGGGTTGGGGATTACGGTGGATGGGGATTGGGAAGAAGGTGGGTGAGGGGGCGAGGGAGAAAATCAGGGAGAGAGATAAGATTAGTTTTTTTGTTTAAAAACAAAAATTGGACTTAACTATGTCAGTGTTAGTATATTTAAGGCATAAGGGTAAATTTGGAAACAAAAGTTAGGTTGTCTTATGCATTAACAACATTGGTTTAAGTGTAACAAAAATGACATATGTCAGGTGGTGGGAAAGAGAGAAGGTCCAAAAGAGAAGGTTAGAGAAAAGGTTGCTAGCATTCCCCATATTAAAGTCAATGGGATTCGAAGAGAAAGCCACCAACTTCTTGGTCACTGGACATGACAAGACAACTAAACCAAATAACAAGAGCCATTTCACACTCCTCTGTGCGGCAACGTGCCGAAGTTCAAAATGTGTTCTTGTAAGAATCCTTGACATCAATAATTAAATAGTATGTATAATTTATGAAAAGATTCTTTATGTAATCAAAGGCCAAATGACCCCGTCGGAAGGTCAACTGGCCTTGCTATAATATATATATTGTAAAATGGCCGTGGCGTTCAAAGATACCCGTAAGGTAGTCTTAGTCCGCCGACTCTAGTTCGCAAATTCCAATCCGCCGACACCACGGCGTCGGGACTGCTAGAGATCATGCGTTGGTTTCTCGAGATGTAGTTGAATTGCGAGCAGTTGATTAATTCCCAGCGACCAAGAGACTATGAAGCGGCCGAAAGTAAGCTTTCAGCCGCTAGCAACGCTATATCCTCTTGAAGAAAAAATTAGAACAGCTGGGTTAGGTCCTTGTACTGGCGGCGACAACTTCAGGGACCACGTTGTGTTTCTTCGATCAAGGCCATACCCCAAACACATTCATTCACCTATTTATTGTGAGATACCTAACACATTCAACATGACATGTGGTGTGTTACACATTGAATATGACATATATAGTCTCACATCGCTTGCGTAAGAAATGTGAAATTTCTCTATGTTCAAACATGGGTTTCCCTATGAAGTTGAAGGCCCTAGGCAAACCACAAAATTGTGGCCCTCGATCCTCTATGTACAATACTCATGTATTTTATTCTTTTTTATGTTCTTACTTTGAAAAAAAAAATGTTTATGACCTCAATTTGAAGATTGTAAAATATTAAAAAAACAACAAACAACATATAATCCACATTGCAACTCAACAAGAAGGGGGAAATTTTTAGTGAAATTCTTTATCAAATATATCATATCTGTAATTCAAAGCTCTTTTCTACTCGACTAGCCCGTTAGCTGAGTCTCTTTTTATTTGCGTGATTCTTTATTTAGGAATATTGAATGATTAGGCATAATATAATTTTTATATATACAACTTTTTATTATTATAAAGTAGTATAGTATATATATAGAGTTCATAAAAATTAGAGGTTCTCCCAATTTGGTGGCACTAGGAGGCCGCCCATGAGGTGTCATCTTTCCTAATAAAGGCGTATTTTGAACTTGTAGGGCCAAGAACAAAATCATGCAAATGTAGGGGCCACTGTGGCTATCTAACGATAATATCGTTTTTTTTAGGGGGCGATATTTTCGCACCTATCCACGTAATTATCATCAATATATTGATATTATCGCGATAATATCGGGGGCGATAATTTCAACATTTTTCATGCATTCTTTGGGCAATATGAAACTCAAAAATACATGAAAAATGTTGAAAAGTCTCCCTGTTGCGCATAGAGGGATTCGAACCCCTCCCTCGATGCGGATGTGTTTGTGATTTTATTTTTGGCGTGTAATATTTATAATGTCTTTAAAATGTCTGCAAGCTAATATTTATTATCTAAGATAAATTTCTATATTAAAAAAACACAAAGGGGATTCAAACCCCTCCCATTTTACTCTTTCAACACCTTAACCACCATATCACTTATATTTTTGTGAAAATATGCTAAAATATTTTTATATATATACATGGTTTTGTTTTGAATTCTTTTTGCAAGAAACAAAATTTCACATGAGAATACTTTTGAACTACTCACCACGTTTCAACTTACATCACTTACCCCGCCATTCAACCATTCACCTGACAATTACATGCAAAACTATTTTGGGGATTTATCATTTGATGACTACTCTTCACAATATACTTACTCTACACATAGAGATGATGAAGATAGTGAAAAATTTGAACCTCATAGGAACTCTATGTGATACTAAGTCACTCACGTATCTTACCATGCAATGTATAAAGTGTAAAATATTGTAGTAATTCATTATATATAAATGATTATGGTATGTTTAATCTTCTTTAATTAATTACTACATATTTTCTACACTCACAGTGTTTGCCTGCCTCCCTTAAGAAACAGATAGGAACCTGGATATCTCCCTCATAAAGCATGGAGACCTCCTTTTCGGAAATTCCTGACACACCCTACGTCTCCCTTAGGACGCTTCTGGTCGTCACTGTCCGTCTAGGTGTTATCTACAAAAAAAAAAAAAGAGGAAGATTAGTGAGACCTTAACAATAGTGTGCTATCGGCCAAAGACACTTCGATGCTAAAGTTAATTTAAGTGTGGAGTTTAGGATAATTTTGGTAGAGTAACAACTAGGGTAAAAATTAATTACATGATGTCTTGGGAACAACGCCCCTTAATTTTAGACAAACGGGCAAAAGATGTTTGTTGATTTCTTCAATGTGGGCCTTTTGCCGGTCATTGTGGTGGATCCTCTTTGTAATTTCCTTCGGTGTTTTGATTTTATATATATTTTTAGTACAAGCGATAGTCTAAACTACGGGGATAGGGATTTCTCACATACACACAATTATGATGTTGTGGAGATTCGAACCTGAGACCTCTGGTTTGCAAGTTAAGACCATTTATCTACTAGGCTAGACCATGTTGGCTTTCCTTCAGTGTTTAAAAAAACCAAAAGAGTTTAAAACAATCTTATCAAAAACATTAATGATTCTTATACATAAATAAACATTGTATATATTGATCATACATATAACTACGGTTTCTTAATTTGTACAAATGGTACAGACATTTTTGTAAGATTTGTAACACCAAGGACATGGTACGACCAAGGTATTCATTCACCTATTTATTGTGAGATACCTAACACATTGACATGTGGTGTGTTACACATTGAACTTGACGGATACATAATTGGGGGTTTCACTAAAACACCCAAAATGGGGGCTGAAATTATAAAAAAACCCAACACCCAAAACACTTTATAAACACACCCAAAACCCATCATTACACACACTCAAAACCCATTTATAAACACACCCAAAAAATATACAATTGTTTATTTTAGAATTGATTTTGGGTGTGTTTCTATATTTAAATAGTGTGTGGGTTTTTTTATAAATACATGCCTAGAATTGGGTTTATTTATAATAATCTATACATAATTTCACATCGGAAATTTCTTATATGTTTACACAGTGGTGGCCCTACGGAGTTGAAGGCCCTTGGCAAACCACAAAATTGTGGCTCTTGATGCTCTATGTACGACACTCATGTATTTTATTCTTTTTTATGTTCTTACTTTCTAGTATAACATACCTAGTTACTCGAAATCGTGCAAATGTAGGGGCCACTGTGGCTATCTAACTCCTACCGCACATTGTGCTGAAAACCTGTTTATATGGTGGCCGGTTAGTGTGTTTGAGTCAACATTATTTGTCCATGAAGATGTGAGGGTGGTTTGTGACTGATTGATACTTGTATGGTGTCCATGAAGACGTGCAGTTTTTTGTTTATTCTGACTGTCCTCAGGTAGACTCGGTCAAAAGTTACTCATGTTTAAAATGTACGAGGAGACCATTGTAGCGCAAGAAAGACAACCTAAAACGCCACTCTCACAACTTGGGCGAACACTATTTCCCACGCATTAATCTTTGTTACTATAAACTATATAACAGTCGCTTTGGAAGTGATTATGGGATGATCAGAATTACTTATAGAAAGAAGCATATTTCACGTGTTAAGTGATTTTAGAGAGAATGACCTCCCATATACTTATCCATAAAATCACTTAAAATCACTTAATAGTGATTACATGGCAAAGTGTTTCTCCATAAAAGTGATTATTGGCCTACGTGAAAATCAATCTCAAAATGATTCTCAAATAATAACCTCATATTTTTATAATTCGTAACTCATATTGTTATGATAATAAAAAAAATAAACAACTTCGAGTATAGTTGAGAGACCATTGCTACAAATAACCCTAAAAAAAATAAACAACTAACTAATTAGACGAATCATTTATTTTATATTAAAAAGATGAACTCCTAGCTCTTTGGGTTTTTCTAAAAATTATTTTTAAAAAAAAATCTAAGTTGAATAATAAAGTTGTGCATTAAATTAAAATGCTTGACTTCTAACCAATATAGGTGCCGTACTAGCCAACGAGAGGACGTTGTTAGTCCACGAACTACACTTGTCCTCTTGCATTTATTAGTAATATGTACTCGTATAAACATTAGCAGTAGAAAGATCTAATCATCTACGGTGAGAAAAATGTAAATCACGTTTAATTGCTCTTTACGCTTCTTTAAATACCCGGCCTCGATCCTCCTTAAGCACTTCACCAACAAGAAACTAAACCAAACCTCTCCGAGCTCTCTCTCTGAAATAGAATTCCTAGCTATATGGCTTCTTCTACCTCGCTACATGAATGTAGTTATAGTAATGAATCAGCTGATATTAGAACAGCAGTACTGGAGGTTGAAACAGTAGGCCATAATGATCCACTGCCTAGAACTACAACTGTAACTAGGTCAGGGCCGGGTGCTGCTCGAAACCGAAACCGGAACGAAAACCATCCAAAGTTAGAAGAAGGTGTTTTCTTGACGTGGGAGGATTTGTGGGTGACTGTGGTTTCTAAGGAAAAGAATGAAAATGGTAGCAGATCAAGATCAATCCTCCAAGGTGTAACTGGTTATGCCAAGCCTGGGGAGCTCTTGGCTATAATGGGTCCTTCTGGCTGTGGCAAGTCTACTCTTCTTGATGCTTTGGGAGGTAACAATTCATACCCTCTTACTTAATAATTAGTTAGCAAAATTTTGGTTCTCACCGACATGATGAGAATAAAAATAGAAATATATCTTCCAATTCTTTAGCATATTTATACTAACGAAATGGAGTGATGAAATGAAAGAGAGAGAGGAGACGTCACGGTAAGTGAGTGTATACCTACCTACGATTTGTGTTCTCCTCATGTGATGATGTGTCACGCGAAAGAGAATGTAGAAAGATTTCGCTAAGATGACTTTAAGTCTACTATCATAAAACGTGTACAAAATTACAAATCATAGTGTATTGTAGTTACAGATGAATAATTTAGAATAAAACAAAACAGGAATATAATGGCTTACTGGCTTCCACATAATATTTAACGTTGTTTTATTTGTCCAATAATTTCTTTCTCTTAAATTTGGTTTGTTATTTGTTAAAAGTAAATGCTAAATCTAATGAACGACAATTGTTATATAAAAGAAAAGGAAAACCGAAATTCAATTTATAGACAGATGTGTGGTTATATTTGCGGACCTATTAAGGCACAAAGAGGTGCAACTACACCTTTCCTTGCTAGAAAAGTTAGTGTAGGTGCTGCATATTGCACCACTGCTTAGCCCAGGAAACGCACTCTAGGGGCTGCATATAAAAGGACAAAAGGCTTTAAACTCGGGCTTTAAACTCTAGGGCTTTTAACAACAAGGCTTTCTTTTTCTTCTACAACAATTGTAGGTTATTTGTAATGCTATTTTTCAATCTCATTCTCTTGGACCCTATGATCCAAGGAACTTGTGGTCACCCACCCTTAGATCTTATCTATCCAAGGGTCACAAAAATCTATTTAAAAATCAATTTTATTTTACATTTAATGCATAAGATATTAATTTAGAGATTTTCTATTTAAACCCCACACTTCTCTTAATTCACCCCATGTTCTAAGTTCACCCCATCTTTTAATTTAAATTTTCACAATTTCTAAGAAAACCCCACTATCTTCCCAAACTACCCTTAAATACACCCCAAACTGAAAAAAAATGAGAAATAAAAGAGATTTTCTATTTAAACCCCACAATTTTCTTTGTTCCTAGCAGAAAAAAACATAAACATATGGAACCCCAAACCCTTAGGTATTGTTGAGAGAGAGAGAGAGAGAGAGAGAGAGAGAGAGAGTGAGTTTGTAAACAGGAAGATGGGGTGTGTATAGATGTACTAGGGCTAATTATTAAGTTGGATGACCTTTTTTGTCTTTTTACACAATAATAAAACTTACAGCTTAATGATTTAAGTATTGTGATGAACAAAGAGAAGTGTGGGGTTTAAATAGAAAATCTCTTAATTTAACTTAACCAAAAACTAAAAGTTAAAAAAGAAATAATAACACTTCACTCAAACAAACACATTCAGAGCAGAAAAAATCAGGAATGGGTTCTTCCTTCCATTGCCGCCACAGCAACTCCACGCCATCACCGCCACAATAACCCAGACGCCATCGCCGCCATAGTAACCCCGAATCTGGTGTCCCAGACGAAAATCCAAATCAACCCATCCCCTCACAATTTAACACGATCGATATGTAATAAACAAAGGAAAAACTAGAATTAAAGAAACAAATGAATGACTGTCTGCAAAAAAAAAAAAAAAAAAAAAATCAGATGATGTAATTGCAGGATTCCCACCCAAGACCGCTTCTCGATGGTATAAGATTCATGGAAACCATGTTAACCAGTAAAAGAGGAGGAAAATCAAATGTAGAAACTGAAAAAGTGAAAGAGCACAAATTAGAAACCGTTCAGGTCTGCCCAAAAAAATAATAAAATCATATTATGCCTTTGCATTCAACTGACTATGGGTGGCTCGAGTAACATCATGTTTGCAGAGGGTCGTCTACGATGCCGGAATCGGAGGTGCTGTGGCGGCGATGGGAGGAAGAACACGTTCATGATTTTCTCCTCTGAACGTGTTTTTGTTCCAGTGAACTTTTATTATTTATTTTTTAAATTTCAGTTTTTGATTAAGTTAAATTAATATCTTGATTTTTAACTAATTTTTTCTGAACCCTTAGATTAGATCCAAAGGTAGGTGACCACAAGTCCCTTGAACCATAGAGTCCAGGAGAACGGGACTTGCTATTTTTTTCTATGACTTGTGAATGACATTGGTATTGTTTAAATTACAAGGATATTTGATTGTCAATTTTTATATATAAAGCTTTTAGCCTTTCAAAATTGCACCTCCGCCTAAAAAATTCCGCCAGTGTGTGGTTACTAAATTAAAGACACTATGGGACCATTTAATTATGTATAGTGTGGATTAACCCTAAGCACAGGTCTAATTTTAAGTCATGTGCTCATACTGCAGGGAGATTGAGTTCAAACACAAGGAAAACAGGGAAGATCTTAATAAATGGGCAAAAACAAGCACTGGCATATGGAACTTCGGTAGGAAGATCAAGAACTATATATATCATAATACCTTTCTCTTTCGGCTTATTGAAGATATAAATACGAGTAATTTATAAAGCTTTCAAGATATCTTTTCATAATTTAAATATCATCGACACAGGCATATGTGACACAAGATGATACTTTGATCACAACTTTAACGGTCAGCGAAGCCGTATACTACTCAGCTCAGTTGCAATTGCCAGACTCCATGGCCAAGGCAGAGAAGAAAGAGAGAGCAGAAATCACAATAAGAGAGATGGGTTTGCAAGATGCCATGAACACAAGGATTGGAGGGTGGGGATCTAAAGGCCTCAGTGGTGGGCAAAAGAGGAGAGTCAGCATTTGCATTGAGCTTCTTACACGCCCAAATCTTCTCTTCCTCGACGAACCAACAAGTGGCCTTGACAGTGCAGCTTCTTATTATGTCATGAGCAGAATTGCAAACCTGGATAAAACTGATGGAACTCCAAGGACTGTAATTACATCCATCCATCAACCTAGCTCTGAAGTCTTCCAACTTTTCGACAATCTTTGCCTTCTGTCGGCCGGAAGAACTGTCTATTTTGGCCCTGCTTCTGCAGCAAATCAGGTGACTAGCTTAATATCCCGAGCTTAATATTTCTAAATTTGGATCCGTAGCTGTAGGGTTAACTGCTGTTATTTTCAATTGATTGCAGTTTTTCTCTTTATGTGGTTTCCCTTGCCCAACTCTTCAAAATCCATCAGATCACTTCCTTAAGACTATAAACAAAGATTTTGAGCAGGTAAGCGTTTTTTTTTATTTTTTTATTGCAACTTTTCTCTTTATGTGCTAATGACTCGTTTGAGCCCATCCAAAATGTAATCTCATGATCCAAACTGTTCATTTTTTAGGACATTGAACAAGGCATGGTTGGACACACACCCACAGAAGCAGCGATTGATACTCTAATAAAGTCCTATAAAGCATCTGAAAGTTATCAGCAAGTTCAAAGACAAGTAGCTGAACTATGTAAGCAGGTATAGGCTAGTAATCAGATTCATATATAGCTCCAATTATTTATATACCATGCAGCACTATCCTTTCAAACGGTACGTAGTTGATTCCCAGGATCATGGGAGGGGCCAAAATCTATGACTAACATAAATTTATATGAAATTTAGGATTTCAGTGAAGAATTGGAGAAGAGAAGCCATGCTGGCTTTCTTACACAATCTTTTGTACTTACAAGAAGATCCTTCGTGAACATGTATCGAGATCGAGGCTACTACTGGTTGCGCCTGGCTGTCTACATTACCATTGCATTAGGCTTGGGCACTGTCTATC
This sequence comes from Prunus kanzakura, assembly GCA_020521455.1. NCBI lineage: Eukaryota > Viridiplantae > Streptophyta > Magnoliopsida > Rosales > Rosaceae > Prunus > Prunus kanzakura. The sequence continues at coordinate 491,274 of BPUM01000828.1, forward strand.
AAGATCTTGGACATAGTTATGAATCAATTCAGGTGATTTGTTTTGTACATAAGATGCTCATGTTGCCAAATTTAATCTGGACGAAACATTTATGCAACAATCAACCTGATCATTTCTCCATCTAATTCACAATATAACATGTTATATATCATTACACTCTCAATTTTAGCCATTGATCATTAGGAGTTCTGTGTACGTATTACGTAATACGTGGTTCACATAGACAGTTTTCTAAACCTAACTTGCTTGACATAGTTTTCTACATCGTAAATTGAGCTTAGACCAATAAAATACCAACAACCCTTTCTTTTATTTTTCTATTTAAAATACCCAATTTTTCAAGTAAAACCCGCTGACTAGGATCCAAGTAAGCAAGTTACCTAATCTAGCTTAAAATCTGATTTAATCTATTTTTCGGATTCCAAAACTACCCCTATTTACAAGTTAACGTGTTATGTGGAGGTGTAACTAATGACACATGTTGAATTTGGAAAGATCTTCAAATGGTTTTAATGGATGTAGGAATTAGTTTAGAAACCTATTTGAAATTAAACATTAAATTCAACATTAACGTATTAGCAATGTTTTGGTTTATTTTATGACAAAAAAAAAACGTTTTGGTTTATTTAATAAATTTTTGTTGTTGTTTTCCTTTTATGAATTATACTAATAGTAATCTATTTTATTATAGTTTTATGAATAATAGTGTACATTCTAATTATGTTGAAAAATATTTTGATAATCTATTTATTGTTTGTTTTATGAAAAACTTTTTTTTTTTTAAATGAACCTATTTTTTCTCTAAATAATGTACCTATTTTTTTTTTCTCTAAATTATGTACCCTTTTTTCTCTGAATAAAGCACCTATTATTTGTTTTATGAAAAACAATTTTTTTAAATGAACCAATTTTCTCTCTCCAAATAATGTACCTATTTTTTTCCTGTAATAATATACCTAGTAAAACAATGTACGTATTTTTTTAAATGAACCTATTTCTCCTCTCCAAATAATGTACCTATACACATTTATAGGTATATTGTAAAATAATTTAACTATGGGTAAATAATGTACCTATATTTTCTATAAATTATTGCGTATCTATTTTTAATTTATGAAAAATGTACCGAAATTTCAATTACACAGTAACTAACCTAGTTTTTTTTATTTAATTTTTTTGGTAAAGAATATACCTATATTTTATTTAAATAATATATTTATATTTTATACGTATATATTTTTATTTTTATTTTTTATAGGTACATTACTGGGTATGTAATTTACATATATTTTTTTTTTTTTGCAATTTTAGGGGGCGGTATGTGAGAGGGAATGACAACCAAAAGAAATGGGGTGATTGATATGCTATTAATAGGGAGTGTTAATTACAATTATGACAGTTAATGAAATGCTTGAAATAAATTATAAATAAAATATGAAGTTTGGTGGCAATGATGTAAAAATATAGGAATGCTACGACCTCTTATATCCTACATGGTCGTTTAAATTTGAAATTGGGTTTTACACATAGATTTATAGAGTGATGGGTATATGTCTAGGAAATAGAAAATGCAGGGATCTATATTGAACAAATCCTTTTCTAAACACTGCATGGGAAATTGTTCGAGAGCTGTCTTATAGTGGTAGATATATTGATATAAAACTTATTAGATTTCTATTTTTCCAGGCAAGAGGCTCGCTGCTCATGTTTGTATCTTCATTTCTAACTTTTATGGCTATCGGTGGATTCCCCTCTTTTGTGGAAGATATGAAGGTAAACTAATTTGGAATAGGGTTGGATATATATGCTAAGTTTTGCACTTCTATATAGTTTACATCGTAAGTGCCATATATTTTAATGTTTCTAAATATAGTTTTTCTCTTGTAAACTCAGGTATTTGAACGAGAAAGATTAAACGGGCACTATGGTGTTTCTGCATTTGTTTTTGCCAACACATTTTCCTCTGTGCCGTTCTTGATATTGACTTCAGTGATTCCTGGCGCCATAACTTATTACGTCGCTGGACTTCACAAAGGATTTGAACACTTCTTCTACTATGCTTGTGTGTTATTTGCTTGCATGATGCTGGTTGAGAGCCTGATGATGATAGTTGCTAGCATTGTGCCCAACTTCCTCATGGGAATAATAGCCGGAGCTGGAATTCAAGGGCTTATGATAATGTGTGGCGGCTTCTTCCGACTACCAAACGATATTCCCAAGCCTCTGTGGAAGTTCCCATTGTACTACATTGCGTTCCACAAGTATGCATACCAAGGACTGTTTAAAAATGAATTCATAGGCACAACATTTCGTAGCAGTGATCAAGGGGGAAAAACATCCAGTGTCAGTGGGGAATATATTCTGAGAGATAAATGGCAAGTCGAAATGGGTTACTCTAAGTGGGTTGATCTTGCAATCTTGGTAGGGATGATTCTTCTGTATCGAGTTTTGTTCTTGGTTATCATCAAGGCCACAGAGAAAGTGAAGACTATTACAACTCTTTTGGCAATGCCTCTCAATAAGCGAAGCATGCAACTATTGGTCAATCCGTCCTCTACGCCTGTGCATGGAGGGAATCTGTAGTGGTAGTAGCATAATACAAATGGTATTGTTGGTATTATAAATTAAGCAAGAATATAGGTATTTCTAGCAGTATGGGAATGGAATAGGAAGTATGTGTGCAATCCAGTATCTAGTGAGTAATTTTTATTTTCTAGATATGAGAATAATATAATTAATGTTGATCAGAAAGGATATTTGGATGCATTGCATGTCCCAAATTAAATGAAATCATAGAATTTTGGAAGTGTGGGGAATGAATCTCTCGGAAGAAAGACCTTTGTTCCCAGAAACTAAAGAGAAAGAGGAGAGAGAAATAAGGAGGAGAGACATACAGGGTTGTGAGGTTTTGATTGATTGTAAAAACAGAAAAAAATCAAATCGATTAAAGATACAACAATAGCTAAAATGAATGAAATTTTCTCTGGGGGTATTGGCCGGGTTGCCTTAGCCATGAGAGAGAGAGAGAGAGAGAGAGAGAGAGAGAGAGAGAGAGAGAGATATATATATTTCTCTAGGGTTTTTAGTCTTCTTGTGTGCTAGGATTTTGAGAGAATAATTTTTATTTAGTTAGGATTGTTTAATGAAACTTGGCCTGGGCTTTAGTTGGTGGTAATGCTTTATTTTATAGCTTTTTAAAAAACTGGGGGCTTCTCTAGCAAGAACCTCTAAATGAGGACTTAATATGAGAACACCATTGGATTATATCCAACGACTCTCCAAAAAGCAGTTGCAACTGAAATTATTACACTGAAACACTCCCTTCATCCACATACTTTCTCCTCTTTCCCTCTAAAAATGTCACTCCCCTTCTGTGTCTTCAGCCTCTCCATGTCCATCAGCGCTTTTATCTTTTCTGGATTTGCCTCAATTCCTCTATGGCTAATCATAAAACCGAGGAATTTTTCGAAAGACATGCCAAAGGCGCACTTCGTTGGATTCAGTCGCATTCAGTATTCCTTCAGGATGTTGAACATGAGAGATAAGTTATCTAGGTGCTCCCCTACCATCCTACTCTTCACCAACATGTTGTCAACATAGACTTCCATGGTACTGCTGATATGCTTTGGCGAAGATTCGGTTGACCAGCCTCTGATATGTTGCCCCCGCATTCTTTAGGCCGAAAGGCATGACATTGTAGCAGTACATGCCTTTGTCTGTAATGAATGTTGTGTGCTCACTATCGGCAGGATGCATTAAGATTTGATTGTACCTTGAGTAGGCATTCATGAAGCTCAGTAGTTCGTGGCCAGCAGTGGCGTCAACTATATGGTCGATTTGTGGTAACGGGAAGCTATCCTTCGGGCAAGCCTTGTTCAGATCGGTTTAATCTTGGCACATTCGTCATTTGCCTTTTGCCTTCTGAACCATCACTAAGTTTGCAAGCCATACCAGGTATGTAGCTTCCTGAATAAAGCCAATGTTTCATAGCTTGTCCACTTCGGCCTTCATGGCTTCGTACCGTTCGGTATCATAGGATCGTCGTTTTTGTCTGACGGGTTTGTAAGCGAGAGAGATGCTGAGTTTGTGGCTGATGACATCGGGGGAGATGCCTGACATATCGTTATAGGACCATGCGAATACTTCCGAATGCTGCCGCAGAAATTGTATGAACTCGGTTCGAAGGGTGGCAGTTAGCGTAGTGTCGATCTTTACGCATTAGTCAAGCTGGCTGGCTCTCATCCAGGGCTACAGTCTCCAAGTCTTCGGCAGGCTGAGCCTGTGGGGTTGGAGTTTCGTCTCTTGGGTCATCAATTAAATCGTTACCGTTCGGCAAGCCTTCCACCGTCAGGGTTTCCCTGGTGGTCTTGGGTGCCATTGATTTTACTGCTGTCATGTAGCAGTTCCGAGCACTGAATTGATCTCCCCTGATTATCCCCGTGCCGTAGCAAGTGGGGAATTTCATTCGCAACATATGGGGGGAAAGGTGCGCCTTGATCCTAGTAAGTGTCGTTTGGCCAATTATGACGTTGTACGTCGTTGGGCAATCGACAATAAGGAATTGATCGTACACCATAGTCTTCTAGGGAGCAACGCCGAAGGCGATTGGTAAGATGACGCTACCGACTGGTTGAACCAGATCTTCCAAAAAGCTAAGGAGGGGTGCCAACTGCCGATTGATCTGGCTGTCATCTATTCCTAACTCTCCAAATGCATCGGTGAAAATGACATTTACTGAACTGTCGGTATCGATCAAGATTCTTCCGACATCAAATTCGGTAATCTCGACTCGGATAATCATCGGATCGTCATGTGGGTAAAGGACCCCTTCTTCCTCTTCCTCGTAGAAGGTTATGGGTTCCCATTATACCTTCGACATTTTATTATGTCGGCCATTCTCGATGTCGAAGACCTGGGGGTATTGAGCTGCCCTGACATACAATTTCCTCGAATGGTTAGATATACCTGCTAAGGTTGGTCCTCCACTGATAGTGCTAATCATATTGATCTGCCGATTCGCGTTTGGGGCGGGTGCCTGTTGCGACCTGGCGATGTGCTGATCCAACTTTCCTTCCCGAATCAATTGCTCGACGATTTTTCTCAGGCTTATGCAGTCTTCTATGTTGTGACTGTTGTGTTGGTGTTATCGGCAGAATTTGCCAGTGTCACAGTTGTCCTACCGATTAGGTTTTCAGTTGACGAGCTTTGGTATGATCTCATGCTCGTTCATGAGAACAGCTTTGTAGGAGGTGTTGAGCAGAGTGTAGACTTCTTGCCCTTGGCCATGATTCGGCAGTGGCACTCGGTGGTTGTTGCAGCCGAATCTCCCCTTCCCTTTCTTGGAGTGCTCCTGCCGAATGCCTCCATTCGTGTCCTTTGGCTTCTATCCTGCTGGATACCCGCCATGTTTCTCGGCAATTCCGTACGGCGTCCCTTGCGCCAAATACTTTTGGTGTACTGGCTCCTCTTGCTGAGCCGAAAGCTTGATTTTTGAGTTGAAGTATTCGGCCTTGGCGTGGATCGCCGCTTGCCTCATTAACTCATCGTAGGTGCGCCAGTTGCTATTGTGTACTAAGTACCGAAAACATGAGGACCGAAGGCCACTCTTGAAGGCGCAGAAGGCTGCCCTATGATTGGTCTCTAGGCACCTGAAGTATTCATGGCTGAACCGAGGAACATATTCTCTCAATGGCTAAACTTCCTTCTGTCGGATGGTGTACAGGTCATCGGCAAAATACAGACGGTCAGTCTGGATCATAAAATGATTGAGAAAGATCTACTTCAACTTGTCGAAAGAGTCTACCGTTCCTGATTCCAATCTATAGAACTAATTCAGAGCCGCTTCCGTGAGTGAGGATGGGAACAGCAGGCACTGTTCTTCGTCGTTGAGCCCCTTGCACCCTACGGCAGATTAGAAAGAGTGGAGGCGTGTCAAGGGGTCCTCTACACCCGTGTAGAACGGTATGCGTAAGGGCTGCACATCTCTGTCCTGCCGTGAGCATTTTATGCACTTAGTGAACGGTCTTGGCCGAAGCTTTCCCCAATTCCCCAATCAGGTTCTTGAGAACAGGTTCTATCATCCTCCATCTTTTGTACCCTCTGAAGGAGGAGGCGGATGACAGGGTCCTTGTTTGGAATCTCCTCAGTCACATGGTTTTCCGAATGTCGAAGGGACATGACCAGATTAACCTCGGAATACCTCGTTGGTGTTGACGAATGGTAGGTTGATGATTGTTTTGCAGAGGGGATGTACTCATGGTCTGACTCTGCCGTTGACTCCAAACCTTGTACTCTCCAGATGGGGATTTATTCCACAAAATCTTCAGTCGGGAATCATTGAGGCGCGCATCGATCCTGATGGGTGATCTCTGCCTTTCTACCTCCCGGTCTATCAGCCGATGCCGGCAATCAGAATAAACCTTCTTCGGTAGATGAGGCTTATTCCTAGGTGCCGGGATCACTAGGTGTTTCGAGGGCACAGGCGTTGCCTTCGCCACCTTCTTTCCCTTCTTTTGCCGATGAGGAGTCTGCATACTCTTAGAGGATTGGTCGGTTTAAATGTTTTGTGTTTGCTGATGGTTAAGCAACTGTTGCGTTTCGTCCACTTTGGACGAGAGAAGATTGTTGTGTTCCTGTAATTTAGCCATGTCCTGCCGAATAGCTATCATTTGAGCTAAGAGCTCGGCCTCGGCTGCAGTCTGGATTACAGATGAATTGCCGACGGGGGTACAGGGGGTAGCACGGGGCTAGCTCTGCTCTGCCTTCTGAACAGTAATCCTTCTTTTGGTAAAAACACAGGTACTGATGTGGTCCCCATGTGATAGGGATAATGGGTCAATTATTATCGGTTTAGAGTATCACAAGAAAGGTTTCTGGTTTCAATTATGTGTCCTTTGTATTACTTACAACATAATTTAACAAGGGGAGAAAGGCTTGCTAACCAAGTTGATCCAAAGTCAAGCACGGATATAAATGATTTATGTCCTCCAATTATTGCTTCAAATTTAGTTTCGAACTCCATATTCGAAAATAATATAGCAGGAGTTTGTAGAAATTTCAGGATATCTTTTTTATTTTTATGAAATTTTGGTGAATTTTTAGAGATAATAACATGTAAAATTATACTATGATGACACATGGCTACACGATAATGACACTTGTATGAAGCACTGATGATGCACAATTTAAGTGTTGCCACACGTAATTCTCTTCCATTCATTACTATTTATTTAATATTTTCACTTTTAAAAATCATAACAAATTCATCAAAAAGAAAACAAATACGCCAAAAAATCCTCTCTCATGACATTTTCTACATGTTTTGAAATTTAAAATATAATTTGCACTTTAAAAAATTCAAATAATTTATCAAAGTCAAGTTTTCTTATATACTAATTAAGATTGAGCTCATTACTCTCCTCCAATTCATATTTCAATTTCCCTATCGCACAAAGTTTGTAGAAATATTGGGTGTATTTTTCTATTATTTATAAAATTTTGGTGAATTTTTAAAGATAAAAGTGGGCAAAACGATACTCTAATGACATGTAGCTAAGTGATAATGACACATATATGAATCATTGATGATGCACCACTCCTTGTGACATTTTCGGACTTCATAGTTGAATATAATATGACAAGGATTTTGTATAAATTTTTGGTGTATTTTTCCAATTTTGTGAATTTTGAAAGATAAATATAGACAAAATGATACTTTGATGCCAAGTGGCTGCGCGATAATGACACTTGTATGAAGCACTAACGATGCACCATTCAGGTGCTGCAATGTCATATTATTATCCATTTATTAATATTTTTTAATGTTATAAATTTTAAAAAAATAACAAATTCATCAAAACGGAAACTTGGATATCGAAGAGATAAAGGGAACATAGAAAGAAAGTGGGAGAGAGAAGGAAAAAGGATGGGTAATGCGACAGGATGACTGTGCTGGGAAGGAGGCGTATGTGGTGGCAACATACAAAATGATGCTCGTTAGAAGCATTGATGACGCACTCTTCCAAAAACCATAGTATTTTATTAAATAGTAGAAAAATACACACCCCAAAAAATTCTACAATAGTATTTTATTGTGAATTTTAATACTGACGTTTATCCATAGAAATTGCTTGATTATAAGACCATACTCGCCTATGTGAAACAAAGTTCAAACTCATATTCCATTTTATACCTGCAACATACAAAGTTTAAATAAGATATACTAAAACTATAACGAAAACATGAAGATACAGATCTGATACCCATATCCATACTACTCACACTATCATCAACACATAAGATACAGAAATGATATCTACTAACACTATTGTCAACATATTAAGATACATAAATGATATCTACTAACACTATTGTCAACACATTAAGATACAGATGATACATACTAACGCTATTGTCAATACATTAAGATACATAAATGATACCAAATTGGAGGGGAAAAACAGGCTACATAGAGAAGGAAGTAGAACCTTAGAGAGCCAAATAGTAGACAAAAATCCACAATCATGGGGTTATTATAACTTTAAACTCTAGAAACAGCCTTTTTATTTTCATTATCAAACAAAAATAAAAAGGTGTCAAATTTTCTTTTATATGTTTTCCTATAGTCACAACAATCTTATTCTGTTCTCTTATATCTGTCACAAACCCCAACACCAGCAACTATCACCTATAATTAGTCAAAGCATGGACCTCATTTTCAATTAAGGAGAATGACCACATCTTTTAAAAGGCTGAAGGACTTAGATCTTACTACTTGATTATTTATATAAATGTTTTATTAACGTTTTAAAACTCTCACCAAGATCCTAATATTAACGTTTTATATTTTACTTTCAACACATAAAATACACCTAGATCAAAGATTCAAATGATTTACTGAAACTAAAACACAAAACCTGGTAATTTCAGAGTTTTGCTCCAAATCTGTACATCCGTACATAGTCCATACACACACAAATGCATACACATGGAAATTTGATATAGAAAATAAACCTCAAAGACCCATGCATGGTATAGAAAATCATGTAAGGCTGAAAAATAAATCTGCTATATAAGCCAATACCAAATTGAATTCGTATATAGAGCAATTTTACATATAACCCATCAAACTATAAATTAGAGAAATGTACCTTGTCGTTCCCATTTGGTTGCTTCTGAAACCAATCGATGTTCAGCACCTAAGCAGACCCAACAAGTAAAATCAAACATAAAATCGAACTGGGTATTCTAATTCAAACTTATTAAATCCTAGATCTACCAAAGAAAAGAGAGATCCTACCAAGCCAATGCCCATGGCTTGATGATACACGCAGAGAAAGTACAATGGCACCACACTATACTCTCCCTCTTTTACCTCACTCAAACACTTAGAGTGGTACACAATTAACTCTCTCACTCTCACAATACTAGAGTGGAAGACTGATGGCTTTCGGATGGTGTTCTCACCCTTTTCTCTCTGTCTCACGATGTCTTCTCTGGTGCAACACGCTCTCTCTGCTCCAGCTTTGGTTGCTGCCTCCTTATATAAACCCATGCAGCAACTCTCCTAATGAGGGAAACCGCATACCAACCCACGTGATGGCCAGCCAAAGGGAAAGAACATTCTTTATCATTGGACCATGCATTGTCTCCCACTAAAGACATCATCATTCCATGCAATATTATTAGCCACCAGCCATATTCCCTTTAATTATAAAAAGAATATCTCAAAAGCACTCCTCCAAAACTTGTTGATGGCAAAAATGGGTTTCAACTTAGATAGATATGGAGTGGTGGATGATATGAGAAGGCGTGGGCTTTTAGCGTGTGTATGTGCCTTTGGCAGGCAAGGGAAGAGACTGCCTTCGGCAGGTTGGTGTCTTTGGTGGGTTAAGTGGAAGATAAGGACCTTCAGCAGATTGATGACTAGTGAAGGCCTTCGGCAGTCAGTGTCATTCAATATAAGTAAAGTAAATAAGCATGCAGAAGACAAGGTATACGTGGTTCACCCAAATGATGGGCTACGTCCATGAAAAAGGATGTTCTCATTATGATAATGTTTGTTTACATTTGTACAAAGGGATTATACCCAAAGATAAAGAGAAGAAGGCCCAAGGGTCAAGGTACAAAACCCGAGAATCCAAGACCCGAAGACCAGAAGAGAGAGTTCTTTTCTAAGGGGAGAGTAGTCTTCTTTTATAGGTGAGGGGAAGTCTCCATCTCTTGTAGTTTTCCGATGTGGGACTCCTTGCCTTGCTTAGAGTTGTGACTTGTGGTAATGCTTCTTTGGCTAAGGTGATGACCTCTCAAAGCATAGCACGTGGATGATCTAGCCTAGCTAGTTGCTCGGCTAGTTACGGTACCAACAAAACTCATCATGTGAAGCTTGAGAAGGAGCCAGAAAGTTGTGGGAGACTACTTTCTTCTTCCATCATGGGCTGGACCAATATGCCAACAAACTCAAAGATTTGAAAACCAACAGTATAGAACCAGAATCACCAAACTAGCCAAATCAAAACAAAAAATTGAATTACAGAGGTAGATGTAACTTGCTTTGTATGGTATGAATAACCAAACAAGAAGAAAAAAGAAAAGAGAATTGCAGGGGTACACCGTGGGGGAGGGAGGGAGGAGAAGATTAAACCAGGAAAAAAAAATGGTGTTCTTCAAGAGAGTATTTGTTTTTTTTTTTTTTTTTTTGGAAGGGATATTTTTGGAGGGAGAGAGGACAGAGCATGCTCAAGAAGAAGAAAAAAAAAAGAGAATTAGAGGGGTAGACCGTAGGGAGGGAAGGAGGATAATATCAAACCAAAAAAAAAAAAAATGGTGTTCTTCAACAGAGCATCTGTTTTTTGGAGGAATGGATATTTTTGGAGGGAGAGAGAACATAGCATGCAAAAGAAGAGGGATGAAAGAGAATTAGTCTAGAGTCTTATCGGACGAGTCGCAAATCTAATGTGATTCATCTCCAAAGCAACTGACAGGTGCGCACCATTCTTCAAAGCCTTGAAAGGGGGCAAACATCATATCACCTGGACTGCCGAATGCGAAAGGGCATTTCAAGACCTGAAGAACTATATGAGCAAGGCAATACTACTGTCAAAACCCCTTCCTAGAGAGGTTTTGTTCTTGTACCTCTCGGTATCGCACACTGCCGTTAACTCTGTGTTGATACGGAGGCCAGAGAAGGTAGAACTACCTATCCACTATGTTAGCAAAGCCCTGGAGAATGTAGAACTTTGGTACCGCGCACTCGAGAAATTGGCCTTGGCTCTGGTCACCTCTGCAAGAAAACTTCGACCCTACTTTCAAGTGCACATCATCATCATCTTGACCAACCAACCGCTTCGACGGTATTCCAGAGGCCAGAAACATCAAGCAGATTGGTCAAGTGGGCCATTGAATTAGGGGGGTTTGACATACAATTCAAACCCAGACTAGCAGAGAAGAGCCAAGCCATGGCAGACTTCATTTCCGAACTACCGCCTTCGGCAGCGTCGCGAAATTCTGATAAGGATCTGCCACACGTTAGCCTACCGAACGCCAAATGCTTCAACCAAATAATCCTTGTTTGGGTATTGCACGTGAACGGTTCGGCAAATTAGCAGGGGTGTGGAGCCAGCCTAGTGTTAACCACTCCCGACGGGGTCAAGATGGAATATGCCCTCCGATTTAGCTTCCGAACGTCCAACAACAAAACAAAATTCGAAGCCCTCATAGCCGGCATTCGGCTGGCCAAGAGCATGAGTGCCAGATAGATCAGCATCCATAGTGACTCCCAACTCATCATAAACCAGGTGACTACCGATTTCTCGGCCATGGATGCATCCATGTCAGCCTACCGATGCACATCGTTTGCTTCAATAGTTCATGGCCTACAAGATTCAGCAAATATCCAGAGTGGAAAACGGTCATGTTGATGCACTGGCCAGATTAGCTTTGGTAATCAATGACAAAATCGGCCGAAAAATCTCAGTCGAGATATTGGCTCAACCTAGCACTACGACGACCGAAGTATGTACCGTACAGTACGAGGACACTTGGATGTCACTAATATCCTCTTACTTGACTAAAGGCACCCTACCAAATGACAAGAGCCAAGCAAGGAAGCTACGATACCCATCGGCAAGATACACTGTCATCAATGGCGTCCTCTACAAACGTGGCTATATGACCCCTTATCTAAAGTGCATCACCACCGAACAGGGGGACTACGTCCTCCTAGAGATTCATAGCGGTGTCTGCAGTGATCATTCAGGATCCCGATCACTAGCGCACAAGGTGTTTCGGTAGGACTATTATTGGCCAACAATGCACCGAGACGCAATTGTAATAGTAAAGAAGTGTGACAAATGCCAACGATTTGGCAACATACCGCACATTCCGGCCGAACCACTAACACCGATCATAAGCCCTTGGTCGTTCGCCTAGTGAGGACTTGATCTGATAGGCCCAATGCCGCAAGGCAAGGGATATGTTAAATGTGCAGTGATGGCTATTTACTACTTCACAAAATGGGTGGAGGTCGAGGCCCTAGCCACTATCACGGCACCAAGGATAGAAGACTTCGTCTGGACCAACATATGATGCCGATTCGGTATCCCGTATGCCATCATCACGAACAACGGGAGGCAGTTTGATTCGAAACTCTTCAGATAATTCTGCTCTCGCCTAAAGATCAACCTATTTTTCGCTTCACTGGCTCACCCCAAGTTGAATGGCCAGGTCGAAGCAATTAATAAAATTATCAAGAAGTTGTTGAAATGGCAGCTCGAGAATGCCAAGGGAGCGTGGCCGGAGAAACTTCCCGAAGCCCTGTGGGCCATTCGAACGTCCTACTAAACCTCCACAGGAGAAACTCCATTTTCTCTCGCCTTCGGATCAGAAGTCGTTGTTCCTGTCGAGATCGGTGAGCTTTCCTTTTGAACGGAAAGTTTCTCGCCCAGAGCAAATGAGATCGCACATGCTCTGAACCTAGATCTAATTGAGGAACGCCGAGCACAAGCCAACCTCCGGAACGAAGCATACAAGCAACGCGTCTCTCGATACTATAACTCAAGGGTCAGACTTCGTTCTTTTAGAATCGGAGACTGGGTCATGCGTAAGGTATCCTTGGCAACCAAGAATCCAACAGAGGGAACCTTCGAACCCTCCTGGTAAGGACCCTACAAGATCATCGGCATCCTCAGATCTGGAACGTATGGGCTTCGGGATACAAACAGAAAGACTCTCGGTCATCCGTGAAACGTCGAACACTTGAAAAGCTACTTCAAGTAAGCTCGTTAGCCAACGGCAGGGTAAACATTGTATCTTTGTCTACGAAATTATTAAATGAAAAAACTTATTGAGACCGCTTGACATTTATTTCATTTAGTCAGCCTTCGGCGAATATTAGAGCAGGTTACCAATAGAAAGTTCACTTTGAATTTCATCTTTAAGTTAACCATCGGTGATTCAACAAAGTTTCACATGCCCCTGGCATTTGTCCAAGCATCTATTTGCCATCGGCAATCCTATATATGATTAGCCGTCGGCAACCTTACACAATATTCGCCTTCGGCAATATACCTATTAGCCTACAGCAGTAGGAAAATCTCCTTGGTCTGCCGATCAAACCCACACTTGGTAAACAAATTTAAAATTCTAAGGACTTGCTAGCCCTCGACAACAGTAAAGTAATCAGGTAGACAGCGTGCAAAAAAAAAAAAACAAGTATACAAATTCTGAAAAAAAAAAAAAGAAAAAAAAAAGGGTTTAATTCAATTAAAGATGCCCTCGGCATCAAGGTGTTCAAGAAAATCGCCTTATGGCAAATACAAAATACAAAATAAAATGTTACAAAGACATTGAGAAGTTTAAGCAGCCCCCTCCATCGGCACCCTAAGCACCTTCATCGGCACCGGCCTTGCCTTGGCCATCGACAACAGCAGAAGGTCCCTCAGAAGTAGCAGCGCTATCGGGAGCACCCTCCCCCTCGTAATCCTCGATCAACTCTTATGTGATGCCTTCCGGGAGAGATGGAGGATCGACAACGAAATTTAGGTTGAGCTTCTGTCCAGGGTTGGACCATTTGAAACGGTAGAGGAGATCCGCCATCTCCAAGCCCACCTCATGGTCCAAAAGGACGGTGAACTCTTCTAACGAGCGGTACTCCCTCACCACCTCCCGAACGGTAGCCTCAATCTCTACTACCTTGGCCCGCTCTGACTCTTCGAGTGCCACCTGCACTGCCTCCTTTGCCGCCTCGGCATCCTTGGTTGCCTGCACTGCCGCATCCAGGACTGTTCTCATCTCAACAAGCTTGGCTTCGGAAGCCGCTAATTGCGGTTATGCGGCCTCCTTATTCTTGAGGAGGTTTGCGTGGTCCTGCAGAGCCTTGCCAGCCTCGGCAACCTTGGCGAGACCATCGTTGTATGCCCTCTTTGCACATTTGGCAGCTGTGATAGCACACTTCATGCACAGCCACATATCCATGGACGCCTAAAAATGAGAGACACAAGTCAGCAAAATATGGCAACAAACGGTAGTGCAAGATGGAAAGTAAAGAAACTTATAGAAGCTTGAAGACGGAAGGCACGCCCAGCTTCCTCCCGAATGAGCCTCTTCGGGAGCTCCTCGATCTCCGACAGCTACATTTGTGAACCAAGGATCATATGGTTCGTGCACTAAACCTTTTTCGATGGGCAAACAATGTTAATGGGCTCGGCAGGCCCCCTCTTCGTCCTCAACAACGAAGACAGCCCTCGGCTGCTCACAGTGTCGCCCGCGCTTGGGCACCAATTTGGCATCCAGATCCATCGTAACTGGCTATTTCCCAAACCCCTTGGAGGAAGCAGCTTCGAAGCCTAGCCCTAGCTTGGGTGTTGATTCGGCTTCAGGCCCTTGTCTGTGTACTTGCTCGGCACTCAGCTGCCTCTGCCAATCGGCAAGAGTCTATTCTTCCGAATCAGCCTTCGCTGTCTATATTGGGGCCGCCTCCGGCTGCCATCTCTGTTTATTCTCCTTCAAGCCCATCATGAGGCGCCTCATCAAAGACTCGGACATCTTCTTAGCCTCTGCAAACCTTCTGGCATCAGTCACTATACGAATAGAAGGAATCGGTAAGTCAACAGAATATTACCGAATGAAATCACAAGCAAGAATGCACTTACTTTCGACAGGGTCGACAAGGTGGGCTTTAATCAAATTCTCGGTGAATAGGAAGTCAGGGTATATCCTCTCAATAGCAGGAACCTTCAGCTTCACCTTCTCAATATGCCGAATGTCAGACTGAGTGGGAGTTGGTTGCTTTAATTTGCCTGCACAACAATAAGAGACGATTAAAACTGATTGAAAGGAAGGTCTACCGAAAGGCATGCTATTTCTCCTACCGGCTATCGAAAAGGTTGTGGGGATATGAAAGTAGACAGGCCTTTTCGAGGGCGACTCCCAGTCACCAGACAAAATGGGGCCACGTTTGGAGGCCCAAAGGCAATTAGCTTGGACCCATCCTCCATGCCCAGTGCACTTAGACTTAGTGACGCTGTACATGAAGGAGAATTGTTCATAAGACGGCTCCCCCTCTTCGGCAAGGCCAAAGGCTATGATTACCCTCATCAGGGCCACCCAAAAGTTGAGATTGTATTGGCCAGGAGCATACCCAATTTGGGAAAAGATCCTCTGAACGAGAGGCTGCAACGGCAACCAAACCCCTTGTTGGAGAATAAAAAAAGATGACCTCGCCGTTCGCTGGATTGCTCAATGATTTGGTAGGGCCTGGGATCCTCAACTTTACCGACTCTGGAATCTGATATTTGATACGAAGTTTAGCCAGCTCCCGTTCGGTAATCTTGGTGGGCTCCAGGTAATCTACGCCAAGCAGATACTCCTTCGGCACTCCTAAAGGTATCCTAGGGTCCCCTCGATGAACTGTGGACACCCTCGACTGAGACAAGGGTTCGGCAGTAGCATCCCCTCGCCCTGACGTGGAGGTCTCTTGTTGATGTCCGGCATGATGATCCGGCACCCGAGTGTCCCTCATCAGGAACTTGCAATACTGATTTGTGTCACCATACACCACAACCAACGATACAGGCTGGCCAGTCATGAACCCTTTTCCTTTACCGTGTGTTGGAACGGGGCTAACCCCCTCACCGATTATTTCAACATCGGTATCTTCACCACTCTCAATGTCAAGGCTTAAGCCTCACTACTGGTATCCCTCCGATCATCCGATGACTCCCCATCGAATGTGTTGGGTTCTCTCTCGAATAGAGACTCGCTATCAGACATCTACAAACAAAAAGAAAGGAAATTAAAGGCCATGCAGAAGGCTAGTCTACCGATACCCACAACATCACTGCCTATGGCAACTAGACTACCGAACAAAACCTCAGTTGCAAAAGTTCAGTCTAGTTAATGCCAATGAGGGACACCCACAGGATAAGTAA
This sequence comes from Prunus kanzakura, assembly GCA_020521455.1. Taxonomy (NCBI): domain Eukaryota; kingdom Viridiplantae; phylum Streptophyta; class Magnoliopsida; order Rosales; family Rosaceae; genus Prunus; species Prunus kanzakura. The sequence goes on from BPUM01000828.1 coordinate 507,701, forward strand.
ATACGTAAGAATATATGATTGGACGCCGAAAGTACCTTGTCTCAAACTGTAGATGAAGAGAAATCGCCTTGGTTACCAGTTGGTCTCACCCGAAATCGCCTTAGTTGCCAACTCATCTCGCTTGAAATCGCCTTGATTTCCGATTACGCTCGCCGGAAATCGCCTTGACAGAGCTCCCAAATTCTCTCTTACAAACACAAAATGAGCTTCTTGTTGTGAATTAGAACCAACTCACTCCCCTTTAGACCTTGTTGTTGATGGACTTTGGACAAGACTCAATGATGGATGAATCTTACACACACACACAGAAAAATAATCAAGCACAAAAGACACAAGTGTTTATAGAGGTTCAGCAATTTGCCTACATCCTCTTTGGTGATCCCCTTGAGAAATTTCACTAATGAAGATAGGTTACAACTTTGGTTTACAAATGGAAACCCCCTTAGAACACTACCCTCACAATCTGTTTCTCTCACACCCTTGCTCAACACCTTGATACACTTGAGAATTCTCTCCTCTTCTTGACTCACTAGTTCCCAGCTACTTTTCTTCCAACTCTCTCTAACTCTCTAACAATTTCAGACTTGCTCACTCTTTCCTTTAATACATCAGCCTCTAGACTTGAGAGAAGACCCTTGCTTTGTCTCCCATGTTCTGCCCTTGAACACCTGACATAGACCACAGGTTAGGCCAGCCACAAGCTATGTATTGATGGTTACTTGTGTAGCCACCCTACATAGAACCATAGGGTAGCTACACCTTGAAACAAGTCTTCCAATGTCCTTCAATGCTACCTCAGACCTCCCAACTGATTTCCAACGTTCTTCTGACTTAGAAATGATCCCTAGGGTCCTTGCAAGTAGGTGGGGGGCGATAGCCCTTGAAATTAGAGTTCAAAACTCGAGAAATTCGAAACAGCACGTGCTGGGCGACCGATCGCAGATAGCTGGCGACCGGTCGCGAGTTGACATAGCTCTAGACTTCGTCTCTGTTTCTAAACGACCGGTCGCGAGTTGACATAGCTCCAGAAAACGACCGGTCGCAAATAGCTGGCGACCGGTCGCGAGTTGACATAGCTCCAGACTTCGTTTCTGTTTTAAAACGACCGGTCGCAAATGTCCTGCGACCGGTCGCGAGTCCGAAACTTTGTATCCTTTATGCGAGCCAATTTTCCAACACTTCTCATCCGGAGTCGCCCCTATTTATAAGGCGAGGAAGGGGAACGATATGCCTCAAAAGACCAAATGGCACATTAATGGCACTGCTCCGCATGTGCAGCCCGACACGTGTCACCAGTCGGATGGTTGCTCTGATAGCATGAGGAGCAAAGAAGACGAAGCGTCATTCTGTCACGTCGCATCTATTTCCCAACGCACACGCCTCGCATGAGAGCCCGAAACACGCCCAAGTTAATAAACCTTCATAAATACCATTCGAAAATCGCTTCGGCCACCCATGCGCTGCCCGCGCTTGGGGTGGTGTGTGGGTCATATGTTGGCTAGTTTTAAGGTCCTAAAATTATCCTCGTGTCGTCCCAAGCACAACGGTATGCTCGGATCCCAATTTGGTTTCCATTTGATCCTCGATCAGATATCGCATATTAGACGTTATCCGGGTTTGATATGTTCAGACAATTAGATCAACTCCATTTTCAAATATGTTAATCTAAACCACCTCTAGGATCGTGTAGAAATTTGCGGATTGAGAATCGGAGTCCCGGATCCTCCAGTTCAATAATTCGAAGTTTAGATAAATAATAACCGTCCGATCGTGCTATCCTGAACAATCCAACCGTTTGATTTGGACCAAACTTGCAAGGTATGTTTAGTAAAGTGTGTGAAACCTTTAGGAACTCTTGGATTGGTAATTTGAGGTTGTGGACCCCACGGGCTACCAGATTGACCATTATGGAAAAATTGATCGCTTAACTAATCCCGGGTCTTCTCAAACCATGCCACCTGTCAGAAGTGTCAAAAATAGGCCTAGGAACCTTCTTAAATCGAGTACACGCACTTTTGAAGCCAAGGGTCTGGGTTTTGATTAAATATCTATGCTTGAGCAATTTTATTAATTAAATATTTTTAATTGCTTAAATAGGTACTCAACCACCTTCAAACCCACAAGCGGGACCCTCAAAAGGTCAAGCTAGCTCGGATGCCCTGTGAATGAACTTTTGTTTTATAAATGAATTTTATGCAATAAAGTTTTATTAATTGTTCAGGAATAAATTATTCATGGCTCTTACTTTCCAAGCATAAAATTTGAATTCTAATATTTTTATTAAATTTTGTTTATGTTTAAATGTGAATGGCTTGGAAAGTAGAAAATGAAGTGATATCAGTATTTAAGAATTTAATGAGGAATAGCATTATAATTTTCCAAGAAAGGCTTGTGTTTGTTTGTTTAAAACCACCATAGGTACCCAAAATATTGCCTTCGGTTATAATGATGTCCACGAACATCATAGTTGTCTTCGGTTGAGTCAGCGCGCGTTTGACAGTTGCCCCACAAGTCTTAGGGATATCCTGACCGTATGGAGCGAGGAATGCGGATCAAGTTGACTAAGTGTCCCCTGAGTCCTGCGAGGATTACAGCTCGGGTCGACTTTGTGTTACCTAGGCCTGTGAGGATGTGTCACAAATTGTGACACAAGGAATTGACGGTATAATGTGGGAATTAAACAGAAAATTATGGTATTGATGGATATATGATGGGTACACCTAGGTGGAAAGGAAATCATTATTTGTCAATGCTTTAAAATTGTTTTGATGAATTGTGTGAATGTATGAACGGTTATATAAGAATAAATATGCATGCTTGATTTCTATACGAATATAGAATATAAGCTTAATTGGATTTCCAAATGTTTTAACAGTGGGGTTAGTATGCTAATATTTTATTTTCCAAAACTTTCTTTTGTCCACTTACATTTTTAATGTTTTGTGCCCCCAGCGATAGACGTGAAACAGAGCACCACCACTGGGTGATCATCAACACATCCCCTCCTTTTCTCTATGTAGGATACTTTGCTGAGACTTTATTATTTCATTGTAAATCTCTACATAGTTTGCTCTGAAATTGCCCTAGTATATCTGTAAGGCCTGAGGCCAAAAAGATTTCTCATTTAGTTGCTTGACTACTATTATTGAGCATGCTGAACGATTGGGATTATAAACTGTTTGTTTCTACATGTGTAAAATTTGGAAAATAAGTATTTACCAGGGATTCTTGGTAGACGGGCAATATAATCAAGTGTGTTCGGCACCTGCCAAGTGTCGGACACGCACAGGATTCGGCGCAGATTCCAAAGTGAAATTTGGGTCGGTCTTGTCAACAAATTTCAGGAAAAACTTATCCAGTCAAAGTTTGTTTTATGTCTACAAACATTCATGGGGACAAATCCAGCAATTTTCTTCTATGATCTCTTTAATTTTATTTTTTTTCGGTATGATTTCTTTATGTGCCTAATTCTCCTATTATCTCTTTCCCATCTTTTATGCTTGTGTTTCACAGAAACTTCGTTGTTAGTCATTGGGGCCTGCTTTTATGTCTTTTAATTTGTTTGTGGGTTTTCTTTCTTAGTTGGTCCCTCACAAAGCAGCGTAGGTAGTGTTTCACAGTTATATTGTCGAATATGTCTTTTTGCTGTTTCACACACATAGTGATGCAAAGCATAGGTGTGGATCAAGATAGATATTTATCATTTAATTAGTTATTTCATGATATATTAGTATTTTCTGATTTATGTAGTTTTAGGATATCTTTTATTATTTATTTGTGATTTTATAATTAATTAGTTTACTTTTGGACCAAGTAGCCTTGGTGCCCAAGTCTTGTAAAGCCTATAAATAAGGCTAATGTAATAGTTGTAAGGAGTTTATGTTGATGATTAATGAAATAGTATATTTGTGGCATGGATTTGCTACAATATATGCGAGTTTGTATTAGCCCTAGATTTTGGTGTTCATGTGTGTGGTTGGTGACCTATGCCCAAACCCGATCCCCATCACACGAGCACCGAAACCTAGGGCTAATGCAAACTCACATATATCGTAGCAAATGCATGCCACAAATAAACTATTTCATTAATCATCAACATCAACTCCCTACAACTATTACATTAGCCTTATTTATAGGCTTTACAAGACTTGGGCACCAAGGTTACTTGGTCCAAAAGTAAACTAATTAATTATAAAATCACAAATAAATCAAAAAAAGAATATCCTAAAACTACATAAATAAGAAAATACCAATATATATCATGAAATAACTAATTAAATTGCAAATATCTATCTTGATCCACCCATGTTCTCCTGCATCACATAGATGGTTAGTTTCTTTTTCGGGCAGAAGTCTGCAGGGTGACCTACTTCTGATATGTTTCCGTCGCAATTTTGGTGTTTTCCTGGTGAATAGCCTTTGCCAGAGCAATTGTGACAACTGAGCAGTTACTAGCGGTTTGACGTGATCTACAAAACCAAATCAGTGTTTTGTTGGTTTGCTGGTTTTTTTTTTTTTTTTTCGATTGGGCATTAATATTGGTTTAGCCCATGTGTATTTGTTTTTTTAACTTCTTTCCTTTAGTTTTCGATTTGTTGTTCTTTATTTTTGTAATTTTCCTTACTTTTCTTTTGTGTAGGGTGATTGTTGATATTCCTCATCGGCAGTCACTGGTAATGTTGTTTTGATGCGTTGATTGAAAAGGTGTTCAAGATTCCTCTTTCGTTTCTTTTTTTTTTTTTTACCCTGTGTTTGGTTCAGGCTGTAATTTTTTTTGAAGATTACAGTATTGTCCATGCCTCTCACATTTGGGTTTTAGATGATTTTTCTTTAATTTCAAAAGATCAATAAGTTGACGGTGGATATTATCCTCGTTAGTTAAGGGCTACTTAAAGCTCTTTAAACTTGGAGAGCAATTCTAGTGGGATCAAAAGATGAAAGATGGAACATGGAAGCAACAACTTTTATTATTGCTTAGACTAAATATTTTTTGCCATGTGAAAAAATATGTGCATTCTTTTTCCAGCCCAGCAGTATAGGAAGAGATTAGGAAAGAACAGTCTTCAACCCTTGAAAGAAGAAAGCTTGAATTCACGAGAAAAGTTAAAGAGAAGCTTTCAAACTGTATTCTTGTGACCTTTCTTGCTTAATTTGATTTCTTCCCCACCCAAATTGTCTAAAATGCATGTCAAGCGTTGTCATATCACTTTGAAAAAACCAAGGCACAAACAATGACATTGTTCCCGCATTCCCCTTTTACAAGGGTGATGAAACCAAACCAAATAATGCCATCACATATTCACATGCCCAATGACTTTCGGTTCTTTATTAACTTCTCTTTGATCATGACCTCCAATGTTTTGGCCCATAATAGTAAGTGTGATTTCATGCAAATTTATATTTATATATCCGAGATCTTAAGTTCGATTTCCATTTCCCAAATATGAACTTATTCATTGATATGAAACACTCACTTAACCACTTGGCTTTTAAAATACAAGCCTTACCCTTGTTTCGCTTTCATTGTCTTTCACCACTTGCCTTGAGGACTGAATAGGCTGGCCCACAACGACAAAATGGCATCCCAAATTTGGGGTCCACTATTTGTTTCTTTCATGCAATTTCCTTCCCCATTGCATAACTTTATCCTATTCCCTACCTGCTACCAGCCATGATTGTTCTCCTCGTGACCCTAAAAATTATACCAGGCAACGGTGAACGCATGCAAGCTAGCAATTTTATACGACGTTTGGTAGTGAGCAGTAAATCTCAGTACCACACAAGTAAAAATTTAAGGAAAATAGAAAATTCATATTTCACATTGAAATTACCACGCCTATCGTACAACCTGAGACCCAAAGAGAACAAAAGAAACGAACAAAAGAAAACAAAAACACGGAGCACATGTTTATAGCTTTTTACCCCCCTCCTTTTTTTGCCCTTCCTTTTATACAAAGTTTTTTTTTTTCCTCCTTTAATCTTCCAAAGCCATGAACCCTAGTGGCGGTGATGAACACACTCAAGAGGTGTCACTGGAAACCTGGCAGAATCAGTGCAGTAGTCATAGAACATGTGGTGAGCCTTAACCCACACGAGCTGGTGGCTCTGGTGCAGATTGAGAGCTGACAATGTAGGGTCATCCCACCAATACTTCTGATCTCCACTGCTGCTACACTTGTTTGCCTTATCTGCTGCTGCAAGAGAAACTGGGCACTCACAGGCATTGATTTCATAGCCCTTGTAGCTTGCAATGAAGGGTGCAAGGGACCAATCTGTCTTGACCCTACCACCTTGTGTGGCCCAGTCATCTGCATTCCAAATCGAATATCCGAATATCAGAGGTGACGAACAATCTGACACATGCCAATAAAGATGGTAGGGCTTCTTCCCTTGATTGATTTGATGGCATGTTTGTATGTATGCCAATGTTACCAAGTTTCAATTAGATTAGATGAAAATGTATCATTATGTATCAAAGTTCAGTCAACAAATCTACCTATTTTCTACAAAGAAACCAAATAGAAAAGGAAATGAGATGGTAACTTGGAATTGGATGACATCGAGTGTTGAAGAACAGGGACCACAATTTTCTGAGTCCAGAAAGAGTTCAATCCCCATACTTCGAAGCACACTTCATAAATGAGATCCATCATTCATGGAGTGGGATGGTGGCTGCTACAGGCTCTACAGCTGTGAGCTTAATTACTCATTTCATCCAACCACCACTGGAATGTCTATGGATCATCCAAAGTGAAAAACGTATATTCTACACATCAGTAAGGTGTTGAGAGTTGTGACCTATTTGAGAACCACAAAAGTGTCAAATTGCAGCAAGCTCAACAAGTCAGAGTGTTGCAAACAAAGCCTTTATCTGTCTAAAATAATCCTATTTACAACATCAACCGGCAAAGCGTACGCTGGATCTATGGCTTTCAACCCTGGATATTCGAGAAGGGAGAGTCCTGCATCAATAAACATCAACTTTAGATGTAATGTGATGAGTACTGTAGAGAGAAAATTACACGAAGAACACAAATCATCTTAAATAAACATTTTCGCAGTATATGCAGTTCATAAGCAGGTACTAGCTAGCCTTATGAACCAAGATGGAAACTCAGAAGCTCTAACCAGAAAGGTTTCAACATGCCAAATTATTATGTGAAGAAATTTGGAAATCAAAGAAAGCAGAGGCAAGAATTATACCAGCTACACCAAAGTAAGTGTGGTAAACATCAACAGCATCATCTGGTCTGTCAGAAATTCCTCCATTTTCAATGTCCTGCAAATTTCAATAATTAGCCAAAGCATCTCAAAGAAATCCATAGTTACATGATTGGAATTTCACTCAGGAAATACGAAAACAGGGAGAATGTCCACTCCTAAAGGATAATCCAAATGTACAAATAGCTCGTTAGGTAAATGTAACCTGGCAGTCTAAAATGAACTTGATAAGCTTGTCTTTATTGATCCAATGAACTCTGTCAATCATGATCAAACTAGAAAGAGCCCACCATGAGTAGCAGACCTGAAATGAATAAATAATGCCATAAGGAAGAGTCCAAGACTGTTAAAAGAAACAAATTCAGTTTCAATTTCAAAGGAAAAAGAACCCTACATCAGGAAGTTTCTCTGGTCGACCATTAAGACCTCCAGTTTTGTTATCTTGCCGCTCACATAGCCACCATCCAAGAAGGTCCTTGTCAATATGATGTAGTGACCCCGTGATGGCAAGTGCACCCACACAACAGAAAACTGCAGTCACAATGTGCAGAGCAAAGCTGTAGTTTATAATCTAGTTTTGACATACAGATAATACAACCGAATTATGCCATCTCTAGATCAGGCATGTGGATTAAGCAAGATTAAGGATACTTCACTAGATTTGGGAGTTGGAATGATGCAAAAAGAGATGTGTCACATGACCTTAGCTAAAAACTTAAGTGAAAAAGAAAAAAATAATGACAACCTTAGCTTAAAACTTAACTAGGTGACATAAAATGCAAGCGTAACTGCTAACATCCATTGAATGGACAAAAAGGGAACAGCTTCGATGATCTATTGAGTTTCCATCAAAATACAACTGAATCTGAAGTAAACATGATTATCTGAATAAAACCTATACAGAGTTCGTTTAACAATCAAAATACAGGGGGGGGTGAAGGTCTAAAACTGGACGTATAACAAAACTGATTTATTAAGCACTAATCAGAAAGTAAACATCCTCGAGACACTATAGGGTAAATAACTTACTTTGACCTGCATGAGACTCTGCACCAGGTATGCAGCCAAATCCGCCATCATGATTCTTACAACTTAAAATGTAGTTCACAGCCTTCTCCACATTGATTTTATCCAAACGATGTAGTAATGAGAGACAAGAGATAGCAATATAAGAAAACCTAAAATCAAAAGAAAGTGTTACTGTTTTGTTAATTTCTTTTATAAGGAACAGCAAAGAATTTGTTACTTCTCATGTTCTACATAAAGAGATGGCAACTTCAACAAATCATAAAATTCCAAAAGTAGAGGAAATTAAAAATGACTACCGTGTATCAATTTCACCCCACATGTCCCCTGAAAATGATCCATCTTCATTCTGCAGCCCAGCCACATCTGAATTTTATATTAAGTTGCACAAATTTGCTTAAATTCAATCTTCTTTACAAATTTAATTGTCTAATTTTGTAGGTGCCTGTCTCTGATTACATCTTATTTTAGGAAGCTATAAGCAGCCTCTCAATACAAGGCATAACAATTATTTTGAATGCCAATAACCATGGAAAAATATATATGAAAGGGGTAAAGATTTACTTCAATTTACAAAAAGATATGCTAAAGGATACAACTTGCAACCTTCTCAATATCCAGAACATCAAGCTTGTCGAACAAGGCCAAAACCTGCACACCACTTAAGGTATATAGTACATGTGGGTCATGCCCAATGTTACCACCAAACCCACCTGCATAAACAAAGCTGTATCATCATCCTCTCTACAACTCAAAATCACCATACAAACAATGAAGATCAAATTAACAGTTTGGTGTTGTTGGGCTGGCTAAGAATTTACGCAAAGTACAAACCTGAGTCATGTTGGCACTGGAGGACCCAGGAAACAACCTCCTCGACATCCACAGCGTGCAGCTTCCCAAGAAGATCAAGAGCAGTCAAACCCCAGTATGCCCCATTCATTCTTATATGCTCCATCACCACTGACTGAAAAGAATCCTTCTTCTGAGCACAGTATCACCATCTTATTACAATTAGGTATAAAGCAAAAGCATAACAAATGTATTCGAATTAAAGTCAGACCTTTTCGACTGATACAATGAACTGAACATGTTTCTCACTTGCCAGCTCCCCCATCTGTGAAAATTTCCAAAATTAGGCGTAGCTATTGTAATGCGTGCAAGATAGCTGTTTGTGGCTCTCAAAAAGAAGCCTAACCAATAAATTCAAAACTATCTCAAGCACAGATGAGAAGCATATCAAATGAAATCATTAATCTGGAACTATGTATCAGCATCTGCTATTATAGTTATGACAAGTTTTATATACAATGTGAAGTGTGAGCATAGCACAAGGAAAATTACCGCACTTTACTAGGTTCTCAATTTTTTCTTTTGCTGGTTCACAATCTGAGACAAAAATCATTCCATTAAGATAACAGAAACTACAACTCATATCGATCACAACCCAATCATTTTAATTATAGAAAAAAAGACTCAGTAATAATAGAAAACAAACAAATCGACTGAAAATTCGAGGGGAAAGAAAGATGACTTACGGACGGCGATATTGACTGACTCAGTGACGACGTTCCCTCCACTCGACTGAAGAAGAAGAAGAAGAAGGGAGAAAATTTTGGGAAGAGACGACTGGAGCTGTGCTGTTTTCTTTCGTGCTAAGTCTGGCGGAGGTGGGCTAATGGCGTAGCTAAAGCGGGCTTTCGGGGTGGGCTAATGGGCTTTCTCCAGTCTTCATTATGTTTAACAGCTTTTTGGTAGTTTTATGTTTTTATTTTTCCATATCTATTCTATCTTATATCTGAGTTCCTATTTCGTTTTTGGGAGATTCACTATTATACTCAATATAGGGGCCCAAATTATAAAAATACCATATATAAAATAGACTTTAGAAACACACCCGAAACCCATTTAAAACATAACAAAGAGGCTTTTAACGTCTTATAAATTACAAAACTACCATCAATTTCTTAAAACAAGCCCGACCCCTAAAGCTCATAAAAAAACCCAAAACACTCAATAGGGCATCAAAAGTAATTTAATAATCAAAATTAAATTAAATTAGCTAGCTGTTATTTTTTGTGTTTGTTTATAGAAATTAAATTATGTAAGGTTTATTTATATTTTTTATGCTAAGAATGGGTATATGACTAAATATCTTCTTTTTTACCATAAAAAAGAGTTCACTGGCCTTGTTTGAAACATTCATCAAATATGATAAATCATGTTTACTACTTTAAAAAAGGAAGAGGTTTACTACTTTATTTAGGTTTTTCGAAAAGACTATGTCCATTGGGAGATTGGACATCAAATACGTTTCATAGTTGTATTACTACTCTTTAGGTCAGCAACATTCTAAGAGATTAGTCAAGGATCTTTCTATTTATTATAAATTGGCGCTCTGCTTCTGAGATATTGTAATTTTTTCGATTCTGAGTCTCACTAGGATGGATCGGATGGATTGGTTGTAGCTTCTTTTAGATTATTTGAGATCAATAGTGTTTGGTATTATTATTTGAGATCAAAAGAAAATTAGAAATTAAAAATTAAAAAAGGAATAGTGATAGTAAATTATTGATATGAGGATAAACAACTAGTACAAAAACTGAGTTATGTGATCGGGACTTAGGCAAGTTTCTTTACACATGTGGGCTCAATTTTCGGTTTAACTAAGTAGTTACCCGCTCAACCGCAAGCAGGAACGTGGACCTTGCCACTGATAGAGTACCTCCCGTCCCGTAAGAACATGCCTGTAAAAATTACTTGTTACATCCAATTTCCTGTTAAAAAATGCAACTAGGAGGATTTTGACAGTAGGGGGACATTAGCTTTAAAAAAGTTTGTATCCCCAATTTATTTAACAAAAAAAAAAATTAGGGGACAAAAAATGAAATAAGAATAATTATAAAAATAAAAAAAAATAAAAAAGGAAGACAAATACCTCAACCAAACAAATTAAATAAAATATGATTGCTTCGCTTTGATGTTTCTCAAATTTAACCTCTTTTTTTTTTTTTGCATCAATTTTTTTTAATTTATTTTTTGCATATTCCTTGAAAAATAAGCTAAAAATGAATGATTTTGACAATTAATTTACAACCCAGAAATAAGATGGTCCTATTTTCCAAGAATTTTAAAGTGGCATGTATTTTTAATCTATACCCACTAATTATAAGTTATATAGCTGGTTCTCATTCAGTACCAAATTATTTTTTCTGCACTGATGAACCTTACGTGTGTGTATACTTAATTTGCTTCATTAATAGTGATGCTATTTAGGAGGTGGTGGGTGCATACGGGCTTAGCAAAAAAGTTGAGCTTCACTAGAGACACACAGACTGGTGGAGTGTCTTTTTGGGTCTGCCGGAATGGCCTTTGAACCTCAAGACAGTCGGTGATCTCAAGAAAGGGTTGACGAAACCCAGTGATGTCCAAGGGCGGAATCATGAATTTTTCAACGGCTGGGCTAGCTAAAGTATTAGCTTAAAATTTAATGATTATTTTTTTTTGTACTTACAATCTCTATAGTCTTTCTAGAAATAAAAGTAAACATTAAATCATATAAACCACGCTTGTTCATAGCTCCATAAACTAATTTTCAATAAGTTTTAACATAAACCAAATAGGATTTACCCCCATAGTGGATGAACATCTAAGGCTTTTTACCTAAATTGACCTTATTTCCTTCATGCATTCATATCATACATGAAAAATTGTTTTATGTAAAAATATTGACTAAGTATGAAAAATGGGTTTTTGGAATAATCATTTTCTCAAGATAATTTTTGGTGGCTTTTATTCCTCACACATCAAATAAGAAAACTTGATTTTATGGGATTTTAGTATGAAGTATATATTGACTTAATGAGCCATCATTTTTAGCCTAAATCGTATTTTGCATTAAAACCGATTTTTCATATTTTGATTTGGTGGGAATTTTATTTTCTAGTATTTTTATTTGAATCCAAATGGGGGGTACTTCCTTATTTACATTGTAAACTTAAGTAAATGGAGTAATATAAAAATAAATAAAAGTAAAATGACAAAGAAATTTACTTAAATGTTGAAAATGGAAATAAGGTAATCTGTACACCGTCACTGACTAGGCTAATATTGAAAAGAAGTTATATATATTTTTCTTAAAAAACCACATTGGGCTACAGCCCACTATAGCCCTTAGTGTGGTTCCGCCCTTGATGATGTCTGATGTTTATGGTACTTTGGATCAACTTGAGCTTTTTGCATCTGTTTTGTTGAAAGGTAAGAAAATCATACCCACACACACAACACACAAGTGTATATGTATGTTGTTTTGTTATTATTATTATTATTTTATACAAGCCATATTTGGGAATGAGGGAATCAAACTTAGAACGTGCACGAGTAAATGCTCTTAATTATTTGATCGAGAAGCTCCTTGGGAGTTTCCAATAATTTAGCAAGAATCAATTGCAACTTATTGGTAATTTTGAGTTGCATATATCTACTCAGTGGGCTGATTTGTGCAAAGTGGTGCAACAACAAACTAGGCACACACATTTGAAGAATATATGGATTATGCATGGATATCAATGTCTCTCAGGGCTAGTCTTCTTAGTTCACACCTATTTTCTACTGAATCCAAAGACTACAAGTCCAACACTTGAATGCTTACAGAACCAGCACAATCTCTAGTGTTCGACTAGGCAGTACGTATTTTAATCTAACTTAGTCTCATGCTCATGAATGATGTGTGGTAGCACTCATAGTATTTCTGAGGAATCTGCTTGCAAATGTATACAAGAAATCTTCTTCATGTACATAGCAATTTGTGAAAGCAGCAGCAGCAACAGTATTGATTATCCAAGAAATTAACTGAAAGTGCATGCATAAATGCAAAAAGAATTGAAGTCTTAAAAGTTTATTCATCAATGCATCGATCACATTCAACATCTCTGACCAAAAAAACCAGATTCAACATCCACATTTACCAATCACCACAATATGTTGTCTGGTTCAGAAATGTACACAGAATTGTTTTTGTGGAAAAAAAAAAATGCAAATTAAAGAAGATATGGAGTAGGAATTAATATCAACCTTATGAGAATCTTGATCACCACATCCTACTCCTCATGCTCTCTTGAACTGGGTCTTGTGCTTCTGATCCTTAACCCGTCTCACGAAACGTCCACTATTACCATTCGGGTCTTGTTCTGGTTTTGGTTGTTGCTGATTTTTCCCTGCGCCTTTTGCTTCTGGTCTACCATTCGCGAAGAACCAATTGTAAAAAAACCACAACAGGAAGGCCATAACTACCAAAATCATCATCATAATCGGCTTTGTGTTTAGATGACCAACATGACCACGTTCTTCCTGTTCAAGCCCAGTTGCTACGCCACAAAGAAAACCAACTGCCAGGATGTTGATAATCAATACTGTTGAAAACAGATTGATATTAGGGGCTTTAGAGTTCTTGATACTCAAGATGCAATCTTGAAACTGAATCTGTTTGGGCATGCTCTACAAGAGGCCACTTGGATTGTCGGTTTCAGTATCATTGTAGCGGATTGTTCGCGGAGCTTCTGGGAATTTGCTTCCTGGGAGTTGAAATAGATTGATGTTAGGAAAACATTTCTTGATAGTACCCAAGATCCAATTTTGAAACAAAAAGCATTTGCGTATGCTCTGCAAGAGGCCACTTGGATTGTCTGCTTTAATGATTTAAATATTATTTAAAAATTATTTTTGACATGTATATAATTTTTTATTATTTATTTGTCTACCTGTAAGTCCACGTCATTAAAAAATGGAACCCGCATTTGCCACATCAGCATTTAACAGTCTTACTAACGGTCTGACTGACAGTGGGGCCAATTTGTAGGGTTTCCGAGAGTTTGAGTATGTACTTGTAAATGTCTCTAAAATTGGGTATGAACTTGAAAATGACTGTATAATTTGGGGGGTTTTATGTAGTTTGTCCTTTAAAAAAATGTATATATATATATACACGTATTGATATTTAATCTTTGCATACTATATAATTAATAATATATATTTATATATATATATATTTTTCATGGCAAGCCACGTGATATGAGTCTGGCTATAAACTAGTATAGCCTACTTTATTAAAATTTATTGCATAGCTTTCACTATGTTAACTCATATAAGCCCTATGTAATATTTATTATATATTTTACACTTTACAAAAGCATTAATTTAGAAAGGCCCTTATTCTGTTCAAAATTGATGTGTTGCAAGCATATAGTTCTCAAATCTTGTTAAAGCATGAGGTGGAATAGTTAAGCAGGAGGTGTAAGCATTGTATGTATTCTTATTTATAGCCTTAATTTGAGAGTGCTCACTAAGTACTCTACAAAGCCAACGCATAGGGCTATATTTGGTGTGGCAGACTACTTTCAAGCCACCCAAGTACTCCAGGAAACTATAGACTAGTTGTGTGGCACAATTTTAGCTTCAATCTATACCTATTACTTGGACTTTGTCGGCTTTAGCTTCCTTTAAATAGCACTCCCTTATACTTCTTGTATCATAAGTTCTTCACTTAAATTGTTTTAGTTTCCTAAAATTCGTAGAAAAAGGTAAAAAAATGAGAACTAAAGTGTGGTGAGATTTTGGAGAAGCTCAAAGTATTTGGGTGATTTGGGTTTCGAGATCAATGGTTTAGACAAGATGACTAGTAAAAGGGAAATTATTGGATAATTGAGATGGGTGTTAGTTTATATAATAGGGCATTCGGAATCACAGTGGTAAAATGCATGGTATAGGACATGCAGATTTACTTGCCCTATTATATAGACTAAGGGGTTGGGTAGAATTGAAGTTCATTCATGCATTGCATATATTGTACATTATAAATCTCACTAATCACAAAAGACATAGCACCCCTAATGATCATGTAGTGCTCACCCCTTATTAAATCTATTGTAGATTTTGAATTTGAAGTTTAGTTTATGACGTGGAAACAAGAAGAACGAGTTTTGGATATTTTGTTGTAAAAAAAAAAAAAAAGAAGTTAAAAGTCTATTGCTTTCCTGTTATTTTGCTTGTAAAATTACAATGTAAATTACTTTGATTTAAATAGAAGTTTATATTCAGTTCTCATATTTCTTGATATTTAAATTTTTAGTTTTAATTTTTCTTTTACCTGATATTCCCAATATAAATAAATAAATAAATATATATATATATATATATATATATATAATTGGGGTGTGACACAATCCGTATGAACCTATCTCCCAACCTGGTTGTTTAAGGAGCTTGACCCTGCTATTTTTAGGTCTCGTACGTGGCTGGTAAGACAACCCAAAATCTTGGATTTACGTAGCTGGTTATCTATTCCAAATCAAAACTACCTGGACTTTCATTTATTTGTTGCCATTATAAATAACAATTTCTTTATTGGGGGTTTCACTAAAACACCCAAAATGGGGGCTGAAATTATAAAAAAACCCAACACCCAAAACACTTTATAAACACACCCAAAACCCATCATTACACACACTCAAAACCCATTTATAAACACACCCAAAAAATATATAATTGTTTATTTTAGAATTGATTTTGGGTGTGTTTCTATATTTAAATAGTGTGTGGGTTTTTTTATAAATACATGCCTAGAATTGGGTTTATTTATAATAATCTATTCTTTATTTGGCTAGACCTTGTGGAGTTGAGTCCCACTTAACTTGGTTTGAGATTGGAACCACTTGACTTGGCTAAAATTTGATCTCCTTGACTTGACTTAATTTGAAATTGAGATCACTTGATTTGGAGACCACATCCAAACAAGGATGTTAACATATATATATAAAGTGTATTAACAGTTATAGAATATGTATATACAATCATGTGAAATGTATTAACAGTCAAGACAGACTCATTGTGTTGCATAATTGGTCCATTTTCTCATTATTAATTTCTTTTGTTTTTGTTTGGATTATTTTAAAAATGTGAGATGGGATTGTTTTGAGTGTTTTGTGTTTTTTTTAATTAAACTTTGGTTGGGCTTCAATTTGGGTTTCTGTCTTGAAAAGGTGATGGCGAAGTTGTACTTTAGTTTGGAGTTTTTTTTAATGAAACTTGGGCTGGGCTTCAGTTAGTGTGGTAATGTTTTATTTTATAGGTTTTTTAAAATTTCTAAATGGGTGGGTTTTGTACTGTTTCTGGCCCAATACTGGGCTTGAAACTCAAGCTCCCTAAAATGAATGTTCAGGTATGCGTCAAGCTCAAGTGCGAAGAAGAACTTTCATACAATGGGAATGTGATCAATTTACAGAGCTACTTGACGAAATTGTAAAACATACCACATGGCGGTAAATTCACATATCTCTTAAATATTCGTACAAATTCCCGAAATTTAAAAAAATATATCGTCTCTGCCAAGTCAAATACCAATTTCCAACATCCAAATTGTCTCACAAGACGAAGAAAATGGCATTTACAGCTTACTCTGCTCTCTCGTTCAAATCCCTCCTCCACCCCGAACCCATCAAACACCATCCTTCACTCCCTCAGCTCCCAACCCACAAACCCATCTCAGCCGTCCATGCCGCCGATCCATCAAAGCCCTCCGGTGCACCACAACCCACCTTTCCAACCCAACCCAAATGGACCCTCGGCAGCTGGAAGGCCAAGAAGGCCCTGCAGCTCCCAGAGTACCCAGATCAGGAGGAACTGGCCTCGGTCCTCGGCACCCTCGAGACCTTTCCGCCCATTGTGTTTGCTGGGGAGGCCAGGAGCTTGGAAGAGAAATTGGGTCAGGCTGCCATGGGCCAGGCCTTCCTTCTTCAGGGTGGTGATTGCGCTGAGAGCTTCAAGGAATTTAATGCTAACAATATAAGGGACACCTTCCGTGTGCTTCTTCAGATGGGCGTTGTGCTTATGTTTGGTGGCCAAATGCCTGTTATTAAGGTTATGATTGCTTTCGTCTCCTCGTTCTTGTTCCTTTTTGGTGTTTAAATATTGAGCCTTTTTCTTTTTTGGTGTTGGTTGGGGTGGAAATTTGCATAAGATTATATTAGATTGGTAAATGTTGAATCAATCTACTATGTATGAAACAGGATCATGCGTGTGGTGTAGGTGTAGGTTTTTTTTATTTTCTGGGTTGGTGATAGTTTGTGAATAATTCTTCAATAATATGTGAGTGCTGGAATTAGTCCTGGAGAAATAAATTGATACTTGGTGGAATTACAAATGATATTGAAATATCAGTTTAAAATAATATGACTTCATTGGTGGTGGAATGCTAATTTGTGATAGATATGTTTTCCTATAATTGAATTGTAGTCGTAGAAATGGTTCATGGCAAAAGAATTCATATCTATAATAATTAGCCATTGAATTTTAACTGCGGGACATTATAATAATTGTTAATGGTGCTGATAGATGACATAAACTATGGGTGTATAATTTAGGTAGGGAGAATGGCGGGTCAGTTCGCAAAGCCAAGATCGGATCCATTTGAGGAGAAAAATGGCGTGAAGCTGCCTAGTTACAGAGGTGACAATGTCAACGGTGATGCGTTTAATGAAAAGGAAAGACGTCCAGACCCCCACAGGATGGTTAGTGCTTATTGCCAATCCGTGGCAACTTTGAACCTCTTGAGGGCATTTTCCACTGGAGGGTATGCCGCCATGCAGAGAGTCACCCAATGGAATCTGGATTTTACAGAGCATAGCGAACAGGGAGATAGGTACGGTTCTTACTCCTGCGAGTTAGTTTCAAATTTATAACTTGCTCTGGAAATTCTTTTTTTTTTCTAATGGAATATTATGGTTTCAAATTGTGCTTCACACAGCGTCAACTTTGATATCTTAAGTAGAACCCTCTTTTCAAGTGGTGCCAATATGGTGAATATTGAGTGATGGTAAAGTTTAGGTTAAATAATTTGTGCCAGAAGGCCCAGAAACCAGTTAATGATTTGGGCATGATTGATTTGATGACCCCAGTTAGGATGGTTGAGTCCTTTTTCTATTTCTAGCTTAACTTCATACACATAAGGTGACACATCTTTTAGGTGATCATGTATAGAAATGTTATTAGTTTGTTTTGAAACTTCGCACGTAAGTTTATTGTGTTTTTTGTTTTAAAATAGAATTTATAATGTTATACAGACTCTGTCGATCTTAAATTGTGCTTCACACAGCGTCAACTTTGATATCTTAACTAGAACCCTCTTCTCATGTGTTGCCAATATGGTGAATATTAAGTGATGGTAAAGTTTAGGTTAAATAATATGTGCCAGAAGGCCCAGAAAACTAGTTAATGATTTGGGCATTATTGATTCGATGACCCCATTTAGGATGGCTGAGTCCTTTTTCTATTTCTAGCATAACTTCATACGCATAAGGTGACACATCTTTTAGGTGATCATGTATAGAAATGCTATTAGTTTGTTTTGAAACTTCGCACTTAAGTTTATTGTGTTTTTTGTTTTAAAATAGAATTTATAATGTTATACGGACTCTGTCGATCTTAAATTGGGTGTATAAAGTTTATTTCTAAGTGGGTTGATTTGAAGTAGCTCTAGAGTTCAACAAGGTTTTTAGTACTTGGGAAAAATTCAGGCGTAACCATATAATTGGTCTGGCTCAATAGGTACCGTGAACTGGCTAACCGGGTAGATGAAGTCCTTGGATTTATGGCTGCTACTGGACTCACAATTGACCACCCAATCATGACTACAACAGAGTTTTGGACATCTCATGAATGCTTGCTTCTGCCTTATGAACAAGCACTTACTAGGGAGGATTCTACTTCTGGGCTTTACTTTGACTGTTCTGCTCACATGCTGTGGGTTGGGGAACGAACTCGCCAACTGGACGGTGCACATGTTGAGTTTTTGAGAGGAGTTTCTAATCCCCTTGGCATCAAGGTATCCAGCACATTTTGCTTTCATTTATGTTCAAAAACACTTGTTTTCTTTTTTCTTCTCACACTAAATTCCTTTGCATTGGTGGCATGAACAAGCGTAACACTATTATGTGTCATGTATTTTAAGTCTTTGTTGAATATCTTAGTTTGTAATTGTGAACCCGGTAGAGAGATATGCTGGTGGTTTCTTTTCTTTTTTTTTCTTTTTCTTTTTCTTTCCAGAAAAATGTAGGCAGTGTATGAACAATATTGTAATGCAGGTGAGTGATAAAATGGATCCAAATGAGCTTGTTAGGCTCATAGAGATCCTAAACCCCAAGAACAAACCAGGAAGAGTAACAGTAATTGTGAGAATGGGAGCTGAGAACATGAGAGTGAAGCTTCCTCATCTGATCAGGGCTGTCCGCGGAGCAGGTCAAATTGTCACATGGGTTAGTGACCCTATGCACGGAAACACAATCAAAGCTCCTTGTGGACTCAAAACTCGTTCCTTTGATGCAATTAGGGTATGATGTTATAAATTCACACTTTCACTCTTGCCACTTGTTTGCTGGGTTCATCTTTATATGTATATAAATTAAATTGTCTATTCTGTTCAAGTAAGCCTGCTAATATCTATTCAAGTTAAGATACCTTTTCATAAAATAAAATAACAATAAAGAAGGAAATTAACTGCATCTCTTGAAGTCTATGGCTGTCTCTATGACTGACTTTTTAAGTGTTGTCCTTTTTCAAAAATCCATTCCAATTATGTGTTTCATTGTCATGACACAATTGGTCAATAGTCAATTTGCCAATAAAACATGATGACCCATGTCTAGTAGGTTGGACAAGGACACCCTTGAAATGAGATATCTTAGTCCATGGAATTATTTACTTTTTTCTTTGAACATATCTTTGAAATGTGAAAATCCAACAAATGGGCTTGATTTCTTTCTTCACACTGTACATATGATTGCAATTTCAGATAAAGTAATGTATTGATCTCTAGATGGTCAGAAAAATGCTTGAAACATTGATCCTTCATAATTGTCCTGATTGATGACTACATTGAGTAGGTTGGAAAGATTACTAGTCATAGAAGCTTGCATCATTAAGCTTTTCAAAGTCCAAAACGTTCAATTTTTATCCTCTTTAGTTGAAGTTTTACTAATACCTCCAACTGTACTAATAGCATCAATGATCTTGTTGTTTTATACTGTCAGGCTGAGCTGAGAGCGTTCTTTGATGTCCATGATCAAGAAGGAAGCTACCCAGGAGGTGTTCATTTAGAGATGACAGGGCAAAACGTGACAGAGTGTGTTGGAGGATCACGAACTATAACTTATAATGATCTGAGTTCACGCTACCACACTCATTGTGACCCAAGGCTCAACGCTTCACAATCTCTTGAACTTGCCTTTATCATTGCTGAGCGGCTACGTAAGAGAAGGCTTGGATCAAGGCACTTTCCGGCCTCTGCTGTTATATAGGAGATTCCAGCTTTGCTTGAATCTGAATTCAGAAAATTGTGGTGAGCTGTATGTATTATGTATAGAGTAGAAGGTGTGATAGTATGAGATCTATAAAGCGAAGGCTTTCAACTGCGTCAGGAAATCGAACAAATATGATATCGATGGATTTGACAAGTTACAAAGATGATACTTGTGTTTGTGATGATGGTTTAAAAATTATTGCAGCAGACATATAATGATGTATTTCTCTGTATATGAATAAGCTAATTTTGACTTGAGCCCTTCAGCATGATATAGTTTGTGGTTCGAATGTTCTTTTGTATCTCGGCCTGCTTCATGAATCTCATTCCTCTAGGTAGGACTTGTAAGACACAATATTTTAGACAATTGTTCATTTTATTGAGAACCGGTTCCAGCATCAAATAACGGTAAGACTCTTGTCCGTTTTAATTCAAATAGCCCGGTCTAGTCCCACTTCAAAATGTTGGAACATATTCCTTCCATTTAATTAAACTTGAGCATATGGCATTGAGCAAGCATATCCCCATTTAATTCCTCCATGGTATTGGTGCATCATCTTGTTCTAATGGGGAAACGACGTGGTTGGAGCAAGAATTGGATTATTGGAGAGATGTATAGGGAAAAAAGGGGAAGAGAAAAAAGGCCGAAGGGCCTACCGCCTACTTATTGGGGTTTGTTTGTAGTGTACTTAATTTTCTTTTGTTTTTGGGTAAACCGTAAATGTACTTGCTCCATGGTCCATTCGTCGAAAAATATGCACACTTTTGGCGGAAGAAGAAAACAAACTCTCTCCCAACTTGTGACTTTTTCCTTACTAAACAAATAATTAATTAATTAATTAATTAATTAAAGTTAACCTTCCATTCCATTTGAACCATTAGTTTTGCATATTACAAAGGGAGCATTTTTGCTCACCACTTTAACCATAGGTGTACCCTCACCACCATCCTCAATGCTTGACACGTGTCCATAGGTGTAATCATGATTCCATAAATACAAAGCAAAAGTTAACTATGGTTATGTCTATGGACACGTGTCAAGCATTGAGGATGGTGGTGAGGGTACACCTATGGTTAAAGTGGTGAGCAAAAATGCACCCTATTACAAAACACAAAGAGTATAATAGCCAGAATTTTTTATTTAAAAAATCACATATTTTAATACGGGTCTAATTGAGTGTTATATACCAATTGATGCGATGAGTGTTATAGACACAAGAATTACATTTCGACGTCTTTAATTAATTATATATATTTATCATGTACGCAATAAAATAAAATTTCGCATGCATTTCCTCTTGTCCTATATCGATCTCTCACATCGCTTGTCTGCTTTGTAGAAATAAATTCCCGTGATGAGAGATATAGATAGATATAAACGGGGAAAATGGGTTGCGAATATAGGTAAGTTTATTCTCGTATACTTGTCATAATAGTCTCCCAGGGCCTAGCATAAAATCATTAAGCTTTCCTTTATCCTTTTTTTTTTTTGGTAACTTCCTTTATCCTATAAATTATTGCCCAAAAGCAAACCCAGACTTCATAATGCCAATGCCACCTTCATTTCTCCTTTTTGCTTTCACAAACATTTTCTCTCTATTTTTTTTCTTAAGACAGAGAAAATAAAATTTACACGTCACGCAAGACGACAACCTTCAAGTGTGTACAAAAACCCTTATCCACCCCCATCGTACACCATCACATCACCTTAATATATATATATCAACCTTAATATTATATTATTATATTAGTATCTACACGATCACGTGCGGCCCAGATGCTTTGCCACATCACTCACACAAGCGGCTTGCATGCAGAGGTCTGCGGGTCCCACATGGCGGGCAGCAAGAACTTGCGCCCGTTTGCCCCAACCGCGTTGTAGCTCGCCCCAGTCGCTTTATCCACCAGGACCCGACCCGGATAACCCGGGTAAGCCCCAGATCCAAAAACGCCCGTGCACCCCGAGACCGCCTCAAGCGGCGCGCTCGCCGGACCCTGAAAGTAGCCGTTGTTGAACGGATTGGTCACGGTTCCCGCCAACAGCGTGGCGAGGTTTATGATGACGCCGTCAATCCCGACGTCGCCGTTAGGCGCAACTAGCGGCGGCGTTTGTGGGCCGTAGATGGGCTGGTGAAATGGCCAGGCGCATTGGCCGGGGCACTGGGTCTCCGAGTTCCCGACCCAGATGTACGCCGTCTTCTTATCCCGGGTCGACCCGTGGGTCCCGCACCGACTGCAGAACCCGGCGACCGCCACATCACTCGCGGTCAGAACCACGTTTATTGCTTTGAGCGCGTTGACTTTGCCAGCGAGGGCCACCAGGTGTTGGTTGCCGAGGGACTTTCCCAGAGTGTAGGCCTCGTGGAGGACTTGCCTCCCGACCACGAGGTTCGAGGCGCCGCTTTTGTACTTCTCCGTCGTTTTCCACCAGGACGCCGCGGAGACGGGCGGGGCCCGCCGGGAGCTGAGGGATTGGACGAAGTCGACAACGATGGACCGTTGGATCGGGGTGAAGCGGCCGTACCAGATGAGATTGACGGTTATGTTGCCCTTGAGAAGCGCGCCGTTGTGGTACTTGAGCACCAGAGGCTGCTGCTCTACCAGAGCGCCCAAGTTGGTGCCGATGAGAGAGAGGAGGATTATAAAAGAAGTGGCACAGTTGTAAATAGAAACCATCTCGAAGGCCGAGAATTTCAGGGTTTTTAGCCCGAGAGAGATTTTTAGGCCGTGTGAGGTGGGGGAGGTGAGTCAGTGAGTGAAGCTGAATTGGGTTTGTGTGTGCTTTTATATTCGGGTTTTGAGGACGATAAGGGGGACAGCTGTAGAGAGGACAGGTAAGCCGAAGACTGACGACACGTGGAGGATTTTAAGAGGGGGGAAAAGAGCTCTCGAGACCGGACGCTTTTGCCAGGCTGTAAAATTTCTGAGAGTATAGGAGGGGGGGTTGACGTGGGTAGTCTACAGAGGGAAGGGGGCTTGTTTGTTCCAGGCACTTGATGCTGACTTTAAGTTTAGCGTATAGAGAGTCTCGTTACCTCGCATGCACCTAGATATTAATGCCATTGCTATCTTCAGTGGATATTGTTACGTTACGTGGAAGTGTTTCACGCGTGTTAAAGTATTATCGATAAAATTGTTAAAATAATACTATTCTTGTTCCATAAAAATCATTTTAGATTATATTTTTGTTAATTTATTATATTTGCAAAGCTGCATCATTATTTATGGGCTATATGTAGTCTTCAATTAATCTTCAATTTGGTTTATATCATTTATTATATTTGCAAATCTAAAGAACTTTTTATTATAGATTATTATAAATAAACCCAATTCTAGGCATGTATTTATAAAAAAACCCACACACTATTTAAATATAGAAACACACCCAAAATCAATTCTAAAATAAACAATTATATATTTTTTGGGTGTGTTTATAAATGGGTTTTGAGTATGTGTAATGATGAGTTTTGGGTGTATTTATAAAGTGTTTTGGGTGTTGGGTTTTTTTATAATTTCAGCCCCCATTTTGGGTGTTTTAGTGAAACCCCCTATTTTTTTCTCCCCACAACATTTGCATTTGCGCAAATTATTAGGATTTTGTTCGCTGTTTACAACAACTTTAGGAGTACCAACTAATATCTCATTTACGTAATTAGTAATAAATGTAATTACTAACTCGCCTAATTCTTTTGACATGTATATATCTTCTATTTTCTCTTTTGCAACCTTTTTTTTTTTTAACTTTTTAAAGTTAAGAAAGATGACGGGAATATCATGAAAATTCAAATATGAGACTGCTGATGTGCAAATTAAGACAAGAAAAAGTAATTTCCCCTACGATATTTTTTTTATGAACTAGGGGGTAAAACGCCAGTATATGATCCTTTGCATTTCATACGATTCTTGTCTTTTCATATAAAAAAAACGATTCTTGTCTTTGTTCTTGCACCTTCCTCTCCCTAATCTCTATCCTTTCTTTTCCAAAGTAATCTCATCCTTCACCAAACCCATTCCCAGTAGATTAGGCCCCACTCCAGTAGGTTTTCCATGACCCATCACAGCTATGACGTGGACAGAAGACTGCCTATCTTAGCTGGTGCATAATTGGACAGTCAGAGGGAGGGGCCACTTTGGAGTTGATAAACGATGACATCATCACCCAGACTCCGACACCAAATGGTTCAGCGCTTCGGGATTATTTAAATTAATTTAAAAAATATATAAAGCTCCCCCACGTGTCTAGTTGCAATTAAAAAAAGGGATTTTTTTCACACAAAGAAAAGGGATTTTGAAATTAAATTAAATTAAATAATAGTGTTTGATGCTCCATGCTCTCTAGAGGCCTCGAAGCTGGACCTTCGAGCTACTCGGGCAGCGGGGCCCTCAAATATTTTGTTTGGCGCTTTCGACTGACGTCAGCTTTTGTGTGGTTTTGGTTTTATTGGTTGCATAATTGGTAGTTGCGCCGAGAGCCGTGAAGAGAAAAACTTGGTTGCAACAGAAATATAACTATTTTACCATTTATGTCAATAAAGTAATGTCACGTGCAAAGTAATCGTTATTGATTGGAGTTATTAAAACGGTGTTGTTTCCGTTTCATACAAGTATTTCTCGAGCAATGAGAGTTCTAAGTATCAAAAATTCTCTAAGTATCAAAAATTAGAGAGAGGTCTGATGGGTTATGGTTGTGTGCGGGTTGGTCCAAGGTCTACATGGTAGGCACGGAAAGTTGGCCGTCAGATAACTTGAATGTTGCAGTTTCCAAACATTGCCTTTACTTTTGGCTAACGCAACAGGTTTAACATTAAACATGCGAGTCCAAGTTGCCGACTGCACGTGACACGTTCAATAATTCTGCTTCCGAGAAAGAAACAAATAAAATGATTTTTTTGGGCAAATAAAACAAAATGATTACTACAATGGACACCAAATTTCACCTCTTGCGTTTATGTAATTTAAACCAAATTTCAATTCGGTTTCTGTATTTTCAGATTTGTTAATTTTACTACTGTAGATCAGTACTCGTAGTAACACATCCACAATTTCCATCAGTTTTGTCAGGGTATTTAACTCCTTTTTTTTCTTTCCAAGTGAAAAATGTAAAGTTATTTTTAAAAAAAAATATCAGTATCATTTGATATGGCAAACTAGTGTATATAATGTGGCACTTTTAACAGGTAGATAAAATAGTTGAGTCTTACTTCAACTGAAAGGTTAAATTTTATGTGGAATAACATTTTTCTCTCTTACTGTTATTCTGGTTGTTTGACCATGTGATGTTATTTCATTGTATGTATATATATATATATATATATATATATAAAATGAGTAGTGGCGGAGTCATGATTTTATGTATTTGAGGGCCTCTTACAATATATATAGATAGATATATATATAATTCGAACTCGCAATACTTTCCGAAGTAACCAAAAAGACCAAAATACCATACATAATACATATATAACGAAATCTTTACAAATTTTTTATTTCGGTAATCTACACATTAATTAGAAGACCCATTAAACTCAATGGAGAATAAATCAAATGTTCACAAACCCTAACGAACCATAAGCAAAAAGAAAACAATACAAAAATAAGAGAAAGATTAACAAATCTTATTTAAGTGACTCAACCCAATTAAAACTTAATAATATATTATATGGAGAACAAGAGAATAAATAGCCACAAATCTGGAAGAGAAATAGGTGAAAATGACTCTTAAATTTGGCGGACTTGTGTAAAAAATAATAATATGTATACAAAAACTTTAGAAAATTAATCTAAAACATAAGGAAAAAAATAGATGTAGACTTGAAGAGAAAACCCTAGAAATATTAAAAGTATCATAAAAGATAATAATATATAATATTTTTTAAACTAGTCCCTTAATGGCTCCACCACTGTAAATGAGGTTATCGCTAAGAATTTTTGTGGGTCATCCATGTAACTGTAAATTGAACCCTACAAATAGAGATGCTAATGAGAAGAAGCAAGGAATACAACTACTTTCTCTATTATTTCTCTATTTTCTTATTTTCATAACACGTTATCAGCACGACGTCGCTTTTTCTATAGTCTCTCTAATCTCGACTTCACGATACTATCGTTTGTTTTATTTTCCCTTATATGAACTTCTTATAAAAAAGCACAAAGAAGCAAAAGGAAAAAAATTTAAGAGGATGGCTAGAGGTCACACCAAAAGAAGATAGATACGAAAAGCATAAACTAATCTTAATTGATATCACAAAAGCCTATTTTAAAATGATCGTATCGTGAAGTCGTGATTTTTGATTTCAATCCAAAATCAAAGTAAACCCTTTTAATTAGATAATGACACCCAAACACGGGACCAAATTGTTGAAACCAAATAGTAAAACACAAAAACAACTTTAGCATTTAAACCCTATTAATTTGATCACATCCAAACGACATTACAAGAAAACGAAGGAGGAAAAGGCAAAAAGGTTAGGTCATGGTTCACGTTTTGAGCACAAGAAAAAGCTTCAGTTTCACGTGAGTGGCAAGGGAGGGAAGCAACGTCGGCAAAGACGTCGACAAAAAGCTCTGGTCAACCATCAATTGGCGGTGTCGGGGACTTGGGAGAATAATTCCAAGGCATGCATGCACCGTCTTTCACTCACTTCTGCCTTTCGGTAAATAACTTTTTCTAAATTTGACCCCAAAAAGAAGAAAAAAAAACACTTTTCGTAATTGACACGTGTTTTCATTTTCGAGGACTCTTAGGTCTTTGTAGTGGCCCACACTGTGGACGTAGGTGTGCAATGAAAATGATGCAGTAAGGATAAGCTTTTGTCATTACGAGATGTGTTAGTGTCTGGTAAATTCCTAATACGACCAAACGAACTCTATTGATTTATTTATCTTTTTTGTGTGTACGAAAAGAAAATATTGATCCTAGTGATGTGAATGTCGTTGTTCGTACTTCAATTTGTACAATGAAGTGCGTTGGAACCAAGTACTTGTTTAAATAAAGAAGAAAGGTAGTGGCAATTTCAACGGAGACATAATATAATTGTAAATCGGAAGATTAGAGTACGTGATTATGAACTACGGCGTATTCAAATTTGTTGAAGTAGTTCAATACACTGTTGTACGTTAGAATAGGTTGTTATAGTATAATTTTAAATTGCTTTTGAGCTTTCGGCTATGTTTGTATCCTGTTTTCTTTGAGTTTCTTTAATAAAATCAGGCTTCGACCCAAAAAAAAAATAATTTCAATATCTATAATAGTTTGTACCTTTATGTATGTACTAATTTGTGATTTCAAACTTCCTTATTCCTAAATTCTCCAATTCTAAGTAAGTAAACACATCAACTTTTAAAGGGCAATCATCGATATATTCATAAAAGAAAGAGACGGTTTATCAACGTAAACTCAAGTGAACCCGTGATACCAAACATTTTAATGACCTTTGATGTGATTAATATATTTTTTTTCTTCACAATCATCATATGTTTACTGAATTTATGGCGTTTATGATTTCTGATTTTGCCATATTTATAAAGTGATAAGATTTTGGGTCAAATTAAGACGAAGATATGTATGTGCATGAATGGATGTGTATATGTACCAATCATTTGGTGGGAGTTAGGGGAGTGATGGGGATAAATCGACCCTACATCACCAAAGACTTTAGGGTTTAGAAAATTAGAATAGCGACCCGTGTAGAGAATGTCACAAGCCGACAGAGGAAGCAAAATAATGCAGCTGGATTTTTGCGTGCATTATTTATTATCGTGCATTGCATGGCCTTCCCCGTTGCCTCCTTTTCATTTGATTCGATTTGATTCGTATTGTTGCTGGTTCAACTAGGTGGGACAGGCTCATTGCGACCAAACAATGAAACACCCATATTTTTCGTGTTTATTCCGTTTCTCTGGAGTTTTCTTTTTTGTTTTTTTGATTGTTTTTGTCTTTCCTTTTCTCGTTTTCTGTCGTAGTGTTGACGTTTTAAAAGGAATGAAGTCCTCAATTTCTTTTCAAATCCTTAATTAAAATTTATTTCTATGTAATTCTTGTATATATATATATATATATATATATATATATATATATATATATATATATATATATATATATATATATATATATAATGTTTTTAGCTAGAATTGTCCTTGAATTTATACCCGAATTTTATTTTGATTCTCAAAACTCGTCTTTTAGGTTATGTCATCCTCCAACTCTCTTTCATTCGTGCAAATTTAGTTATTATGTCAACATATGTCAATTTGACAATTTATTTAAGATGTAAAGCGTCAATTTTGGTACAGCTATCTTGTAAAACGACCTACCTTACTATTTAATTGTGCCCATAAAGTTGTTAGTTCGCTTTTAATTGGCACACGGGAGAGAATTAAAGAACTGCATAAATTAAAAAACGAGTTGAAGGATCAAAATAAAAATCGTTATAAGTTCAAAGACCATTGTGACTAAAATTTATATATATTAAATTAAAGAACAATGAAAAAAGTTTAAATTTAGATTTAAAAGTGGTGTGATGTGAGTTTATCCAATTTGAAAATACTTCTAGAACCAAAAATTTCAAACGAAGTTCTGCATGAAATATTTGACCAAATTAAATTGGAAGACCCAAAAAGTTGGAAGCCAGCTCTGCGTGTGCCATAGCTAGTTGAAGAATTTGAATAATAATTAAGGTGGTGGTCTGAATATCCACATCCCAGTTGATCATATCACCAATAGACAAACAAGATGAGGCCAAGTTGACCAAAAAGAAAAAAGAAAAAATCTGGTCCATCGATCTTGTCATATTATTGATCTTCTTCGTGTGTTGACAAAAGCTATTAATTTATTAAAGAAAAAGATGATTAATTAGGACAGGGCAAGTTGCCGACTGTATACAAAACGAGGCCGGTCTGTGTGTGACTGGCCAACTATATACTGATGATGATATGCTCCAAGTGGGTCGAGTTCATAGACTGTACACAGATGCAATGCACGCAGAGGGGTGGTAATTTCGGGTACGATCCGTTACACGACTCGAAACTTGTTCGAGAATTTCGCGGATTAAAATTCGGGTCATTTTCAGGTCAACTCACCATAACCCGTTTAATAAACGGGTGAGTCTCGGGTCAACTCACTAACCCACTAAAATATCTACGTAACCCGTTTAACAAAACGAGTCATGGCGGGTCAACTCATCAACCCGCTAAATACCTATTAACCCGCCAACCCACTAACCCCTTTATTTGTTTATTCTTCATTTTTCTAATTTTTTAAAAATGTCTTTTAGTTGCTACCACTTTGCGGGTCAACCTGAAACTCGCACGAGAAATTAACGGGTCAATACGTGCATGACACGTTTATTAAATGAGCCGAGTTTGGTTTGAGCATTCCTGACATGTATATAATCTTGACACAACACGAACCCGATATGACATGACCCATTGCCAACCTAGAGGGGTGGCAATTTCAGGCACGACCGGTTACACGACTCGAAACTAGCACGAGAATTTCACAGGTTCAACCCACGCGATTAAAATTCAGGTCATTTTTGGGTCAATCCGTCATGACCCGTTTAATAAACAGTTAGGTTTTGGGTCAACCCGCCAACCTGCTAAAATACTTATGTAACATGTTTGATAAAACGGGTCATGGTGGGTCAACCTGTCAACCCGTTAAAATACCTATTAACCCGCTAAAATACTTATGTAACCCACCAACCCGCTAAAATACACATATAACCCGCCAACCCACTAATCCCTTTATTTGTTTATAATTTTTCTAATTTTTTTTTAAATGTCTTTTAGTTTCTACCACTTTGCGGGTCAACTCGACACGATCTGAAATCTGCACGAAAAATTAATGGGTCAACTCGTGCATGACACGTTTATTAAACGGGTCGGGTTTCGATTGAGCATTCCTGACACGTATATAATCTTAAAACGACACGAACCCGACACGACATGACTCATTGCCAGCCCATTTTATAATAGAATTTTATTATTATTATTATTATTTTTGAATTTTGAATTTTTGGAATATGGAAAACAATAATAATGTTGTTACTACTAATTAATGGGAGAGTTTGTCAAACTTGGCATCCCAATATTTCAATTGGTTTTTCTTTTAGTTATAAGGAAAGTTAAAAAAGAGAGGGACTCAAACTATGGTTTTGAAGGTAGGTATAAATCTTCAATATTTTTTTTTTGGCCGATGATTTTTTATTATTTTCTTTACAAATAAGCTGTTGAAGGTTTCACATCGAAAACTTGACTAAATAAAATACAAAATATAATGAATATTGGTTCGACTATTAATATCACCGAAACCTTTTGTAATAAAACCCCACACCTACTGGGCTTTGTAGGTGATTAAGTTGGGTACAATATCGGTGTTGTTAGTAGTGAGCCGTTGACCCGCGGACCTATCTCTAAAAAATTTAACATAAGCAAAGTAAAGCATAAAACCCATTGGAGACTCTCCTCAACCATCAAAACTAAAAGATATCAATATGATAGGGGCAATATATTCAATTATTTCAAGAGTTTATACATTATATATACACAGAAAAACTTTAGACAATATGACACACCCATACTGCACTTTTAGTGTGAATGTACCACCTTCATCTAACTTCATCAAAATCAATGTTAGTCGATTGTACATTTATGTCCCTATTCCCGTCTCCAACCGTGTCAAGCCTCCTCCCTTCCGTAGCCCCTCCCTCCACGCCACCCATTCCCACCTCAAAATCCTCCACCCAAGTCCCTTGCTTGATCTTTTATGGGAAAAAAAATGATGATTTATGTCTTTGTTAAAATCCTACTTGCATAGGAGTGTTCTTGTTTAGAGAGATTCACTATTATACCCAATATAAGAGCCCAAATTATACAAAAAACTTTATATGAAATAGACTTTAGAAACACACCCAAAGCTTATTTACAACATAATAAAAAGGCTTTTAACTTCTTTTAAATTACAAACTGTCGTTGATTTCTTAAAGCAAACCCAACCTCAAAACCTCATAAAAAGGCCCAAAACACTCAATAGGGCATCAAAGTAATTTAATAATCAAAATTAAATTAAATAGGGCCAGTTTTCATTTTTTGGGTGTTTTTTTGGGTTTGTTTATAGAAATTAAATGGTGTAGGGTTTATTTGTAGTTTTAGTTCTAAGAATGAGTATATGACTAAATATCTCTCTCTTTTACTCGTCGTCCAATGGCCTAAATAGAAGTTAATTGATTTATTATTTTTACTTTTTTTGTTGTGAATGTTTATAAAGCTAAATCGAATAAAAAAGAAAAACTTGGGTCTCAATAATTTTAATGTCATGATGATTATGCCTAAATAAAATAGCTAGAAAAACAATGGGAGCTAAGAGTTGAGAGCCAGCTATAGAGCACCAAATATTCCTGCATGTAACCAAAGGAAGAAGGACCACCCATTGTGTGGGGACCAAAATAAATAAAATGAACTACTCCTTTGTCATTATCTTGCCGTGGGTACCGACATACCATTCAAAATTTTGGGAACTAAAGAAAAGCCGCCCACGCCTTATAAAACAATGAGCATTTATTGAAGGAAACTCTCAAAGGTTTATTCCGAGAGGGTTACAATACAATCCAAAGAAGTGTTTCTAACTTTATGTCCAAGTCAAAGGTTTGGTTGCTCGTTTATTAAGTGGAAAAGCCAAAGAAAGCTCAAGTGGTTTACAGTATGGAAAGGAATTGTAATATATGTGTGATACTATTACAAAACAATATGGTAGGTACTTAAATCATTTGAGTTTGTTTTTTTTATTTTTTTAATTTTTTAATTTTTAATGACATAGATGATCCTCTAAATTATAAGAGCATTTCTAGCGAGAGGGGCTAGCCCAGGCAAGAGGCCCCCTAGGCCCCTAATTCCATTTCTAGCGCCTAATTCTTGCCAGGGCAAGCCCAGGGCTACACCAGCCTGGGCAAGCCCAAAGGCAAGACTTGTCTGGGCTGTTGTCTGGGTAAGATGACTTAATGCTGATGTCATTGTGACATTAACAGTCAATTTAAATAACTAAATTTTTTTTAAAAAAAGTTAAAAAAATACCAAAAAATTTGGAATTTTTAAAAATAAATACCTAGTCATATTCTTCACTTCTCACACCAAATCTCCTCATCTCTCATATGAATAGTGGTTGCTCTTGAGTTGTCATGGCAATGGATGGAAAACCAACAAAAAAATTGCTAGGGTGGATACTATTCATGTGAATAGTAACAGCCATTACCTCCCTTTACCTTTTGTCATGGTAAATGGGTGGAAATGCTCTAAGAGAGATGACAGTTTTTTCACACACACAATCAAGATGCCATAAAAGTTCGAATCTGAGACCACTAATCTGTAAGGTCTTTTTCCACTGAACACTAGACCTCGTTGGCACCATTTGAGCTTTTTAAGCTAGTTGTTTTAGTGTTTCTAGTAAATGAAATTATTTTCAGCATATTCAATTAATATGGTGAGGTTTATCCAAAAAAGTAAAAGAACATCGTGAGGCTCGTGTTGAAGGTATCCATGGTTCCATTACAAGTTGCAACGGAACTATATTATAATCATGATGTAGTGGCCAAAGTAACATTACTTAAAACAAGGGTTTAGGCCTTTTTTAGGAAAAAGAATGGACGACACGTCACACAATAACACGATTTGAATATGCAAAAAAATTCATTAGTGTTTTTTGAGTCAATCCTAATTGAATCGGGTTTATAATGAGTTCACACGATAATAACATGTTATTAATAAGTCGAATTAGTGCTCGTTTGCAAAACACAATAATTATTTGTGAACATACAAAGAGTATTTGGGCTTGAGTACAATCAAGAAGTAACATATATAGGCCCAAGTCATAATCCACTAGGGTTATGCAACATGTAGCTTGTAGCACAAACTCGTGAATGTCTGTAGCATATGGGTGCGGCTTGAAGGAAACCTTTGTTATTCAAAGATTCATTTGTTCAAAAGCAAAATCTTTAACCCAAGTAAAAAGGAGATGGAAGGAGAGCGAGCCTTCAACCCTATCCAACTATTCCACCAAGGTTGATGAAGCTTCAAACTTGATCTTCTCTCCTCCATTTGGGAGATTCACTATTATACTCAATATAAGAGCCCAAATTATAAAAAAAGACCGTATATGAAATCAACTTTAAAAACACAACCAAATCTCATTTACAACATAACAAAAAGGCTTTTAACTTTTTATAAATTACAAAATTGCCATCAATTTCTTAAAACAAACCCAACCCTAAAGCCTCATTAAAAAACCCAAAACACTCAATAGGGCATCAAAGTAATTTAATAATCAAAATTAAATTCAATAGGGTCAGCTGTCATTTTTTGGGTTTGTTTATAGAAATTAAATAGTGTAGGGTTTATCTATATCATTAGTGCTAAGAATGGGTATATGACTAAATATTTCTAAAAAGTTTTCCAAGTCACAAACATCTCTTCATCAACTTAATTGTGGATGAAGATGATGCAACCTTAGCGAGAGGATGGTGCTAGAAATAACTTTCTAAGGGGTGGGTTTAGCTAGGAGAGAATAGGAGAGTTGCCTAAATTAATTTGGTATTTGAAGTCTTAAATTAAATCTAACTGAACAAAACACAAGACACGAGAAAAACTAAACACGAACACAAATTAGGCTCAATCTTAACTAACGCCTAAATGAATTTGTAGAGATTGTAGTGCTAAGAGTCTGTGAAGCCAAACAAAAGCAAAGCAAGGTGTTTGTGCAACCTTTGATCTTCCTTCTCTCTCTTCCTCGGTTCCTTTAAAAAAAAAAAAACCGGAGTAAATATACCATACCGGGGGGGGGGGGGGGGTGTTGGCCAAAGGCCTTCCGATGCCTAAGTTAGGTCGATTGAATTTAGGAGAAACAATACCTAAAAAAAGATATGGAGATTTATGTATGGTGTGAACTGGGCGGTCAGAGCCGTGTACGTAAAAAATATGGAGAGAGGAGAGAGGTGTGGCCAGCGGTGGTGGTGGCGCCATCAGATAGGTAGAGACAAAGTGTGAGAGTTTCAGGTGTATTTCTTGGGTTATGGAATTAGGTTTAGGATTACCTTGAATGCTTGGTATAGCCGTGTATTTATAGGCTCCTTGCTTGCTAGGGTTTTGCAAAGAATAAACTCTATTTGGAAGGAGTTTATTCCATCCCCAAATTGTTGAGATTGAATCCATTAGGGATTTGATCGGAATCAAATCTCCTAATTTGATGATGATATCTCCAAATTGGGATAATATCTAAATTGGTGATATTATCTTATTGAATAAAGATAATATCCCATATTTAAGATTATTATCCTTATTTTTAGTATTAAGTAATTGACCAAATAAATGGGCTCAATTAATTGACCTAGGGAATATTCTTCTTGTCCACGTGGCGTCTCGTGATTGGAGACTGAAATATTTGCTCTCACAAATGCCCCCCCCCCCCCCCCCCCAAGCTTCTACATGACGCTTGTGTGGCATGTAGGAGATGAAATTATTTTTTGGGTTCTCCAACTGTGTCTGGGTTTTTTCCAGTAAGTTGGACTCCATTTGCAGATTGGGTTCCTAATTGCAGTGGGCTTTTGACTTTCCTTGGAGTTGGGCTTCCAATAGGCTTGTGATTCGTCCTTGACTTAGGATGCCCAACTTGTATAAATGTAGGACTTATCTTTGCTCTTCTCCATATTACAAACTTGTCTACCTTCTGGCTTGAGAGAAATTTCGAAAGTTCGTGCTGCTTGTCGAAGAGAAGAGTTGCCGTGCATCCCAAGGTAAGTCGAGCATGTAATTTTTTTTTTCTCTTTTCTGCGGCGAGGACCAGTTGGGTGGATGGCTGGTGGTTGCCGTGACTGACTGCGTTGGACATGGCGACGGTGGTGGCTGCTATGGCAGCAGCTGCCAAGGCTTCTCCTTCTTTTTTTTCTTTTTCCGGTAGCAACGAGGACTGGCTGGCCTTAGCTGCTCATTGCCGTCGCCGAGCATCATGGGAAGGTTGCACTTGCAGCGCTGGCAACGGAGATGGGCTGCGGCCTACGAGCACGGCGTGGGCCTAGCTTTGCACAAAAGCCTGCTTTGGCGCGGCTTGGGCTGCGTGGGTCCTTCTATTTTTTTTTTTGTACAGGCTCGGTTTGGAGCGTGGGCTGGAGGTGTCAACGGGCCTGGGTTATTGTGATAGGCTGTACCTTTTTCTCTTTGCGTTGTGTGTGTAGGTGTATATATATACATATGCATGTGTTAGTGTGATTTTGATGTAAAAGAGTTTACTTTCTTATATATATGTATATATTTAATGTTTTTGGTGGAAAAAGTTCAATCTTTGGTGCTCATGGACTATAACGCGCCTGTAGCAAGGAGGACACGGCTAAGAAATAGAAATCACGTAAGGGGTCTAAGGAATGAGATTTTTTAATTGTGGATGACTCTAAGGAGAATGAGGAAGCCAGTGTGAGTCCATCCACTGGAGGCATGGAGACAAATAAGGGTGGAAAAAGAAAACTCCATGATGGGTCTGATAAGAAAGATTAATCACATAATGGGTCCAAGGAATGGGATTTTTTCTTTGTGGATGACTCTGGGGAGAATGAGGAAGCCAGTGTGAGTTCATCCATTGAAGGCATGGAGAAAAAGAAGGGTGGGAAAAGAAAACTCCATGATGGGTCTGATAAGAAAGATTAATCACGTAATGGGTCCAAGGAATGGGATTTTTTCTTTATGGATGACTTTGAGGAGAATGAGGAAGCCAATGTGAGTCCATCCACTAGAGGCATGGAGAAAAAGAAGCGAAGGAAAAGAAAACTGCATGATGGGTCCGATAAGAAAAATTAATCACGTTATAGGTCCAAGGAATGGGATTTTTTCTCTGTGGATGACTCTGAGGAGAATGAGGAAGCCAGTGTGAGTCCATCCACTGGAGGCATGGAGAAAGAGAAGGGTGGAAAAATAAAACCCATGATGGGTCTGATAAAAAAGTTTAATCACGTAAGAGGTCCAAGGATTGAATTTTTTTCTTTGTGGATGACTCTGAGGAGAATGAGGAAGCTAGTGTGGGTCCATCCACTGGAGGCATGGAGAAAAAGAAGGGTGGGAAAAGAAAACTCCATATGGGTCCGATAAGAAAGATTAATCATGTAATGGGTCCAAGGAATGGGATTTTTTTATCTGTGGATGACTCTGAGGAGAATGAGGAAGCCAATATGAGTCCATCCACTGGGGGCATGGAGAAAAAGAAGGGAGGGAAAAGAAAACTCCATGATGGGTCTGATAAGAAAGATTAATCACATAATGGGTCCAAGGAATGAGATTTTTTCTCTGTGGATGACTTTGAGGAGAATGAGGAAGTTAGTGTGAGTCCATCCACTAGAGGCATAGAGAAAAAGAAGGGTGGGAAAAGAAAACTCCATGATGGGTCCGATAAGAAAGATTAATCACATAATAGCTCCAAGGAATGTGATTTTTTCCTCTGTGGATGACTCTGAGGAGAACGAGGAAGCCAGTGTGAGTCCATCCACTGGAGACATGGAGAAAAAGAAGGGCGAGAAAAGAAAACTCCATGATGGGTCCGATAAGAAAGATTAATCACATAATGGGTCCAAGAAATGGGATTATGAGGAAGCCAGTGTGAGTCCATCCAATAGAGGCATGGAGAAAAAGAAAGATGGGAAAAGAAAACTCCATGATGGGTCTAATAAGAAAGATTAATCGCGTAATGGGTCTAAGGAATGATATTTTTTCTCTTTGGATGACTTTGAGGAGAATGAGGAAGCCAATGTGAGTCCATCCATTGGAGGCATGGAGAAAAAGAAGGGTGGGAAAAGAAAACTCCATGATGGGTTCGATAAGAAAGATTAATCACGTAATGGGTCCAAGGAATGAGATTTTTTCTCTGTGGATGACTCTAAGGAGAATGAGGAAGCTAGTGTGAGTCCATCCATTGGAGGCATGGAGAAAAAGAAGGGAGGGCATAGAAAACTCCATGATGGGTTCGATAAGAAAGATTAATCACGTAAGGGGTCCAAGGAATGGGACTGTGCTTGTGAGGGATTCCCTGTGACTTATTGACGGGAATTGGTCCTTCGGGAGTGAGCTATGGAGTGCCTTTCATCGCAAACCTCATTGTGAGGGTCATCTAGTTGGCCTTTTTGAGGGCTTAACCTTTCATGAACGTTTCCCTGCGAGCCTAGGCGGGCACGAATGTCGGCTTGCAGACCCAGCCTTTCGTGCACATTGGTCCTTGAACTTAACCTAGATTGGAGACTTTGTCTGCTTTGAGCGTGGCTCGTTGATGCCTGTGACATGTCGACATGCTTATCACGTTGTTGTCCCTCTCCTTGTCTGCTTACTCCTGCTCAACCTGTTAAGGACCTCTTAAATTGCCCACTAGTGCATTCTTCCATCCTTCTCTCTTTGCCATGTTGTCTAAGACCAAGGTTTTAAGCCAAGTTTATTTGGTTGAGGAGCTGCCTCATCAAGTTGTTTTGATCATCCATTCTCTAGGTCAACTGGTCAACTCTCAGATTGAGGTCTACTTGACTTTGTGGACCGGGATGAGAGAATTGTGTGGAGCCTAATTGTACACGGGCTAGGGTTTCATTGGAGGTGTACGCGAGAGCATACGTCGAGCGTGGAGGTAAAGGAGGGAATGAGTGAAGTTGTTCCAAGATCGGGCCAAAGTCGGAGACGGCAATGAGTCCATCGTGATAGGAGGTTTTATCATGCTCGGTGGTGAAGTCGTGATTGTCGGCTTCGGATTCGGTTGCAAGGCCGCGGAGAGGTGGATCGCTCGGGCCAGCAGAAAGACGGGGTGGCTGCGAGGCCATGGTGGCGATAGATCACACCTGGGGGGGGTGTTGGCTAAATGCCATTCGATGCCTAAGTTAGGTCGATTGAATCTAGGAGAAATAATAGCTAAAAAGGGTTCAGAGATTTATGTATGGTGTGAACCGGGTGGCGGGAGTCGTGTGTGGTGGCCGGAGCCATGTATGTAAAAATATGGAGAGAGGAAAAAGGTATGGTCTGCGGTGATGGTGGCGCTGTCGGCTAGGGAGAGAGAGAAAGTGGGAGAGTTTCGGGTGTATTTTTCGGGTTTTACAATTAGGTTTAGGATTACCTTGAATGCTTGGTGTAGCCGTGCATTTATAGGCTCCTTGCGTGCTAGGGTTTTGCAAAGAATAAACTAAAGTTTATTCTTTCCCCAAATTGTAGAGATTGAGTCCATTAGGGATTTGATCGGAATCAAATCTCCTAATTTGATGATGATATCTCCAAATTGGGATAATATCTAAATTGGTGATATTATGTTATTAAATAAAGATAATATCCCATATTTAAGATATTATCCCTATTTTTAGTATTAATTAATTGACCAATTAAATGGGCTCAATTAATTAACCTAGGGAATATTCTTCTTGTCCACATGACCTCTTGTGATTGGAGGCTGAAATATTTGCTCCCACACAAGGGTTATAAACAAACAAATAAGAAATTTATCTAAGTAATTGAAGATAAAAATGTTGACTTTTAAAGGTTGAAAAATAATGATGAATGTCTAGGGTTTTGGAATCAACCACAAGAAATCTAAGTTAGATTTTAATCAATTCAACAAATTCTTTCGAATATTTAGATGATAATTCTTGTATCTAAGTCATTGTTAGACATGTTAGACCAAAATTTTCCTTAAGTGAAAGATTCTTTTCTAGTTCAAACAATGTAGGAATCATTATGCTCTAGAAAACAAGGGAACTAAGCAAACCATTATTCTTTTTCAAGCAATAATGTTATTTACCACACTCAATCACAAGAAGCTAATTTGAATTATACTACAAGTTCCGCTTCAAATTCATCTTCCAATTTATTAGATGCAAAGCCCTAAGGTGATCAGCCAAAGAATTTAAACAAATAGTAACAATTCAAATAGTGCTCAACATTCATCTAAAAGAAAGTAAGAATCCATTAAACGAAATTAAAAATAATAACTATGCATGATTGAGCATCATCCTAGCCCTTAGTGAATACCTTAGCTACTCATGTTTAAAAAAAAAACCATAAAATAAACTTATGAATTGTGATGACGGTAGAGAATTGGACGATGGCAACCACTTCTTATCGCCCCTTTGCGGCCAACCTAGAGATGCACCACTGTTGGTCTCTCCTTTAAATAAGGAACAAATCCTCTTATAACTGTCTCTACATGTGTTTGGGTGTGGTCTCCAATTCCAAGCCCAGTCAAGTGGAGACCCAACTCCACAAGGCCTAGCCAAATAAAGAAATTGTTATTTATAATGTGATAAATAAATGAAAGACTAAGTAGTTTTGGTTTGGAATAGATAACCAGCCAAGTAAATTCAAGATTCTGGGTTGTATTACCAGCCACTTACGAGACCCAAAAAAAGCCGGGTCAAGCTCTTTAAACAGCCGAGTCGGGAGATAGGTTCAGACGGATTGGAGCCTTCATGCGGGTTGAAACCTTGCAGCAACAAGATTTAGCTTTCAAAGCAACTCCTCCAACCAGATTTTTCAAGTCTAATAGTTAGATTGGGACCTCTTCTCTGATGACCTCAGTTGGTCTTGGTTGAAAATCTCGCTAGCGAAGTCGATGATGGCTTAACAGTAGCTTTTTGGCGGACGGCCTTGCAATTGGTCTCAAATATAGTCGAAGGATTGAACTCCCAATGGAGAAGGTTGTTGAAATTATCGCCATAAAGTCTTGGTCGATTTGGGTTAAAGTCCTTTGAGATTGACCATGGTTTGGAGCAAAGAAGGAAGGCTGCTGTAGCTTTTGATTCTTTTGAATACATATGCACAATTGGCTTATCGAAAGGTACTTTGGCTTCTAAGGTCTACACCAAGTACTTTGAATGAACCCACGCTATTTGAATAAAGAGCCATCAGTTTTGGATATAAATAAATAAATAAATAAATAATATATATATATATATATATTTATATATAGTCCTCTTCTATTAATGGATACCTTAAATAATTTTATTTGAGGAATGTCATTTAGGCTTAGTTTGGTATTGCTGTGCTTTTTAAAAAAACAGCTTCTGCTGTGCTGCGAGAATAAACAGCTGTGAAGAGAAGCAGCTAGGTGTTTGGTAATTCGTATTTGTAAAAGTGCTGTGAGTATAAAAAACAGTGTCATAGCGTTTGGTAAACTTTTTTTGAGAAGTGCTGTGAGAGTGTATAATGACCAAAAAGGGCATAATACAAAAGTGCTACTTATTTATTTATTTTTTGAAGGCTATAAATTACAATAGAGAAATCTATGCCGTGTGTTGTGCCTACCTCTCCCTCACTTATCATTACAATAGATAAATCTCTATGTTAACAGCAAAGAGAAAAATATTTTGTCACCCAAAAAAGAATATCACCATGCTATCATTGTCGAAGGCTATAAAGTATTTTTGGTCAAAATTGTGAGGTTATAAAGTTTCATAAAGTCTTGATCAAGGGCCCTTCAAACACAATATAATATAAAACAACAATCGCAATAATCAGAAAATGACAAAGAAAGGAAGGGACCAAAATAATAAATATGCAGACCCCAAATTCCATCAAATAACAGAGAGAGAGGTTTTACACAGAAACCCCAAATTCCAGAAAACAAAAGCAAAGATATGAAAGGTTTTGCCCAAATTCCAAATTCCAGAGAAAGGTTTTACACAGAAACCAGAAAACAAAAGCAAAGATATGAAAGGTTTTGCCCAAATTCCAAATTTCAGAGAAAGGTTTTACACAGAAACCCCAAATTCCAGAAAGGTTTTACCAAGAGGATATGAAAGATAGAGATACCCAAGAAGAATAAAGATACTCAGGAGGACATGGAAGATACCTGTAACGCAGCTTCAGTGAACAGATTTGAGAGAGCCCCTCTTGCTGAGACAACTCCAGAAAACTTGAGGAACGGCTGCAAGGATTGGAGAGTGCGATATGAGCTTCGTAGGGTTTGATCGAGAAAAAGATGGGATAGAGCGTGTCATTTGTTAAAATATATAAGGGCAGTATAGGCATTTTGAAAGTTTCATTAAAGCCTCCGCATGCTTCTCCTGGCAGCAGATTTCAGAAGCAGCTCCCCACCTGCTTCTGTTTTTCAGCTTTGAATGACAGCAAATTATTAAATAAGCAGCTTGGATTTGATTTACCAAACACCCAAATCCCCAAAACTTTTTTTTAAAGCTGCTTATTTTTTAAGTTAAGCAACCCCAAACCAGCCCTTAGGGTATCTTACGAATTTTTTTTCAATGATCCAACCATCTATTTTTTAGGTTATCATTCATAGATCTTCTATATAAATAAATAAATAAATAAATAAATAAATAAATATATATATATATATATATATATATATATATAGTCCCCTTCTATTTATTTAAGGAATCCCATTTAGGGTACCTTACAAATTTGTTTTCAATGATCCAACCATCTATTTTTTAGGTCTTCATTCATAGATCATCCTTGCAAAAAATTAGACAAATCGGAAACCGTTTTGACATATAATTGTGTCCTACAAAATTAATGAACACGGTGCTTCAAGAAAGTACTAAAATTTCAATAATTTAATTGAGTGGTTAAATGATATCAGATTCAAGTGATTTTTTATTTTATAGGGATGATCTTTGAATGAATATATACAAAGATCATTGTAGGGCCTACTTCGCATTATATTTCACTAATCCAACCGTCTATTTTGTAGATATTAATTCAAAGATCATCTCTATAAAAAGTCACTTGAATCCGATATCATTTGACATCTCTATTAAATTATTGAAATTCTCATACTTTCTTGAAGCATTGTGTTCATTGATTCTTTAGGATACAATTAGATGTCTAAACATTTTCCGATTTGTCTAATTTTTTGCAAGAATGATATATAAATGAAGACATAAAAAAAAAAAAAAGATGATTTGGATCGTTGAAAAAAAAATATCATAGGATACCCTAAAGAGTGTTCCTCAATAAAAGAGGATTATATA
Source organism: Prunus kanzakura (assembly GCA_020521455.1). Taxonomy (NCBI): domain Eukaryota; kingdom Viridiplantae; phylum Streptophyta; class Magnoliopsida; order Rosales; family Rosaceae; genus Prunus; species Prunus kanzakura. The sequence continues at coordinate 550,277 of BPUM01000828.1, forward strand.
TATATATATAATGTGCGTATTTTACAATCCAAAGTGAGCTGGATTGGTTAGAAGGTTGGTTTGGATCCCATGACCTAAACATATTAAGTAATATTTTGGAAAGAAAGAATTTATGATACTAAAATGATAAAGGCCAAATTGGCTTAACGCTAAAATTAGATGGCCATTTGGCCAACCAAACTTAAGTACCCATGGTTTGGGCTAGAAAGTTTATTGATCCATGAATAATAATTATATGCAACATATGAAAGGACCCGACTCAAATTTCACTTTGGAATCCATGTCTAACCCTGTGCATGTCCAACACCAGGTAGGTGTCGGGCACGAATGACCAAAATACCCTTCTTGCCCTAATCCAAAAATTGCTTTAGGTTTTGACTTCTACCAGAGAACCGGTAGAATTTCCCCTGAAACAGACTCAAAACCCAGAAATCTACTTGCACATCAAATTCAAATAGTTTATCATTGTACATCCAAACACTTACATAACCAAACCTTTTACTAGAAAGCCATACATGCAATCATCCGCGTATTGCATATATCCTGTAATCACCCACCATGGGGTACACGGGAAAACCATCAAATCCGAAGGCAACAGGGGAAGGGGAAACTAGCTAACTACATGTGTAGATAAGTCGAGCAGGTGGCTAGGGATCCTGGCCAACTCTGTGCAGATAATGTGAGCAAGGTGGTGAAGAATATCCTGTTAATTGTACAACAGGGTGGTACCGCACTATTCTCCACATAGATGTACCTCAAACATAATCCATCAATTCCAATAATATACCGCCAATTCCCTTCGCAGGACTTTGGGAGATATACTCAATCTGAGCACGCAAATAGTTCCATAAACAATTAATTAAACTCTTGTAGCAAAATACCAATTTAAAATCGAACAACCAAACCACAAACACCTCCTAACCAAAAGGGGTCAATCAGGCCAACAACACCCATCATCTAGGTCAATTAGGCTTGTGGGGACCACGACCTCTGATTTCAGATCAAAAGTTCCTATAGGTCCAACAAAGTCTACTAAACAAGTCTCGAAAGTTTGATCTTGATCGAGTGGTCAGATCTAAACTTAGAATCTTTGACTCGGAGTATTCGGGGCTCCGATTCTCAATTAACAAGTTCCTATACAATCCTAGATGTACAAAAAACAACATAATTGAAATTGGAACCGATCAAACGGTCTGAACCTATTGAACCTGGATATCACATAATAGGTGCAATATCTGTTCGAATGTCAAACGATAACCAAATCCAAATCCGAGCATACCGTCGACAAGGGGAACAATTTAGAATGCAATGGACCGCCACCCAGTGGCCCACGTGCTGCCACCTGCGACCGATAGTGTGTGGGTGTCTTGAGAGATTTCCGGCGACAAAAATATCTCGAAACACCCTACAATACCTATACCAACAGATTCAGACTAACTAGGGAATCAACTTTTGTTCTTGGACCATGACAAAAAACTAGCAAGAACTAGCTAAATCGAAGCTGAAACTATTAGCTAAAATGAGTATATTGAACGATTTGTAAAACCTCAAATTCGATCCAAGATACAAGCATAAACAACTAGAGAACATGGAGGGGATGAAGATTCACACCTGGATCGACGAAAACAGCTGCCGGAATCGCTGAAAACAACGTCGGAAATCTGCCCAGTTTTCCAGTCAATATCGCCGGTGCTACGTTGGTTTTTGATCAGAGAAAAAGGGTGGGTCAGGTAGATGAGAGAGACAAAAATTTTGGAACTAATTTCGTGGAATTTGGTCACCGGATGATGACAATCTCACTCATTGAAAGTCGGCTGTCGCAGGGTGGAGAGAGAGAGAGAGAGAGAGAGAGAGAGAGAGAGAGAGAGAGAGAGAGAGAGAGAGAGAGAGAGAGAGAGAGCTGAGCTATTTAAAAATCTGACTTCGGAAAAATTATGGTTGTGCCATTAAATTTCCGCAGACCACAACTCCTTCGTTTTTACTCTGAATTGAACCTACTGCTTGTCTACGAACTCGTATCGTTGAGCTCTACGCAGCATGGCAAGTCAATTCTCCAAAATCCTTACTAAACAAAAAGTGACCAATGTGCCCCTACCCCTAAGGGCAAAATTGTAAATTCACAAATGGAAATAAATGGAATAAAACGATAAATTGGGTCGGGGTGTTACAACAACATATGTTGTGAAGAAAATGGAGGCCTTACAGCTTGGTAGTTTTCAAAGGCTATGACTTGGTTTGCATTTTGTATTTATAATATATATATAGTGAAGCTTGTAAAACTTACAGAAATCCTTGGAAACAGGAGCAATGCTACTAAAGCACTCACACTCACTACTCTCAAGTTTTATCTCAGAGTATTGGGTCTGAGAGAACTTTGAAAACTGAAAGAAATTACAAAGCTTGAAGAATACAAATGACTTGGGGCTTTACTTAAAGACTTGGCATACAAAAGAAGACAAAATAACTTTTAAATTTACTTTCTACTTTAACTTGGATGAAACTGCTTTAACTCCAGTGAATTGCTTTAACTTGGAGAATCTGCTTTAACTCTGCTTTCGGCTACTTTTGCTGAAAGGCTTAGTCTTCATTCAAATCATAAGGGTCTTGACTGTCTGGATAGTCTGACCACCCGGGCTTTGGCTTTTGATTGGAAGAAGACTCTGATTTTGGACTGGCACCGTCACTGTCTTCATCATTCATTTGGGTAACTTGATCAAGGATTTGTCTGGCTAACTCTTTTAACTCTTTCTTTGATCTTCCTTCGATTGGGAGGGAAGAGTGAGAACTGCTTGGTGAAGTAACTTTGACTGGCACCCAGAGGGGTGGAAACTCTGTGTTAACTTGATAAATAATTATGTCAATACCAAACTTATCCCACCATTTGACTGAAAAATGACGAGATAAAATTCTGGTATCCCAATTAACTTGATAATTCCATTTCATAATCCAAGGGATTTTGTACTTAGCTACGAAATGGAGAAGAGTAGGGAAAAACTTGTCTGACTTTTGTAACTTATATTTTTGACCAAAGTAAGTGACTGATGTTTGGAGATTAACTAGAATGATTTCCCAAAGGGGCCCGTGGATATCCCACCATTGAAGAAACCAGAAAGGAAATTGACTTTTGAATTTGGCATCAAAGTTTATGAACCAGGAGTGACTAAAATCAGGATGCTGGTGAAAGAAGATTGTGTACCAAGCATAAATGTAATCACCATAATTGTAGGTGAGGCATGACTGAAGGGGTAACTGGTCATAAGGGTTTTGACTCCAATCTTGAGGCTTAAGAAATTGGCGAATGTAAAGGGAATGAAATCGGGTAACATTGGGGTTATCCCGATCCTTGATTGGCTTAATATCAATTGACTGGGTTTCACAGAGAATGTCTCTGTAAAACTTGATTGGCTTTGAGGGATGACTTGGGAAATAATGGAGATTAGGAGGGAAGAATTTTTTGACTATTTTGACTGGGTCTGAAAGCTCTTCATAGATTGACTCAACTACAAAGAGGTTGCAATGACTCTTGGGAAAATAAGGAGCTGATTTGTGATTAACTAGAGTTGGGCTTGACACTGGTAAAGGTGTATTGACTATGAAAGGATCATAACTGGAGATTAAGGCTGACTGGTAATTTGGGCGTAAAGAACTTGAGCTTAGGGGATTGAATCTATTGCTGACTGGAATTGGGGAACATCCCGGGAAAGGGACGACTGACTCTTTTTTAACTGGGTTCATTGAACTGGGAAGGATCCTGGGTTGACTTGATTGACTTGGTTGATTGCTTTCTTTTTGCTTATCCTTGTCTTTACTTCTGGTGAGCATTTTTTACTATCCTGCAGGAATTCTCTGGTAAGGAAATCAAGAAGACTGTTTTCACTCCCTCTCAAATATTCTAACTCAAAATAAAAAACACTCAAAATGGCTTGCCATCGTGCAAAAATCTGTTTTGATGCAATATTTTTCACATCTTTTTCTAAAACAAATTTTGCAGATTTGCAATCAACTCTAACTAAAAACTTTTGATTTAATAAATCATCTTGAAATTTACTAATGCATAATACAATAGATAAAATTTCTTTTTTAATAGTACTATAGTTACTTTGTGACTGTGTCCAAATACTAGAATGGAAACGGAAAATTTGCTCAGGTGACTCAGGGGTGACTCTTTGCTTTAGAATGCCTCCATAACCTGTTTCAAAGGCATCAGTTTCAACTATTTTGAATGAATTAACTGAAGGAATACCAAGGCATGGAAGTGACTTGACATGAATTTTGATTTGTTTAACTATTTATGTATGATTTGGAGTCCAAGCAGGAGGATTGCTCTGGAGACGATCAAACAGGGGCTTGCATAACTTTCTTAAATTTTGATAGAAATCATAAACATAATTCAATGATCCTAAGAACCTCTGAAGTTGACTCTTCTCAAGAATTTGATCTAGAAACTTATCAGCAAACTGGATAACTCGATTAATTGGGCTTATTTGGGATTGACTGATGTTGAATCCTAAAAATCTGACATTAGTTTGGAATAACTTAATTGGGATAAGTTTGCTGATAAGTTAATTTTTAGTTTGGAATAACTTAATTTTTAGGATTCAACATCAGTCAATCCCAAATAAGCCCAATTAATCGAGTTATCCAGTTTGCTGATAAGTTTCCTGATCAAATTCTTGAGAAGAGTCAACTTCAGAGGTTCTTAGGATCATTGAATTATGTTTCTGATTTCTATCAAAATTTAAGAAAGTTATGCAAGCCCCTGTTTGATCGTCTCCAGAGCAATCCTCCTGCCTGGACTCCAAATCATACATAAATAGTTAAACAAATCAAAATTCATGTCAAGTCACTTCCATGCCTTGGTATTCCTTCAGTTAATTCATTCAAAATAGTTGAAACTGATGCCTTTGAAACAGGTTATGGAGGCATTCTAAAGCAAAGAGTCACCCCTGAGTCACCTGAGCAAATTGTCCGTTTCCATTCTAGTATTTGGACACAGTCACAAAGTAACTATAGTACTATTAAAAAAGAAATTTTATCTATTGTATTATGCATTAGTAAATTTCAAGATGATTTATTAAATCAAAAGTTTTTAGTTAGAGTTGATTGCAAATCTGCAAAATTTGTTTTAGAAAAAGATGTGAAAAATATTGCATCAAAACAGATTTTTGCACGATGGCAAGCCATTTTGAGCTTCTGACTTCTAACTAGCTGATTGATTGGCCAAGCAAGGAACCTAATCTTGGCCTAGGTTCTTTCACTTCCTCGGGGTCGCAGATGGTTAGGTTTAGTATTTTTTGGAATTTATGATAATGACACAAATTAAATTAAAAGATGATTAAACTAAATAATCGAAGCAACAACAAAAGTAAATTTAAGTAAGAATTGAACAAGAAAGTTATGAATGATAAAGGCGATAAAATAAAGCAATATGAAATTAAATTAAACTTAAAGCACATTCGATAACAATTAAAAGTAAAGCAATAAACTTGAATATTAAAACAACGAAATGAAAAATGCAAGAAATTAAACTTACACTAACAAAAGCGAAGAATTGATCTAGTCTACTTGCTTGGAAAATAAAAACCTAGTCTAGGAATTGAAATGTGAAAGACAAAAAGTAGGTGTTTGTGTCTGATGTTGGGTTCATCTGATGAGGTTTATATAGGGTAATCGTCCACCCATGGGCTGACCATTAAATGGCCCGAAGGTAAACTTCGTTGAAACTCTTGCCTTGTGTGGCTTCCTAAATCCGCGGGATTGATTCGAATGAGATCATCGGATTGCAAATCAAATTGCTTGATTCTCTCCTCCCTAAGAATGTCCCGGACTAACATCAAATTCTTTTGATTGCTTTCGTTGGATGGATCTTGTCACGTGCATGAAAACATCCGTAGGTTTTGGGCCTACTTCCGCGGATTGGGCTTGGACCTCCGAGGACTTGGCTTGACATATGGTGAGACATCGTGGCTTCCAGAGTCCTAGTCTTGATTGAAAATAATCCACTGAGATGCTGGGGAGGCATGAGAGCCCAATGAATTGCGTGAGCTTCCTTGACGTATGACCAACTTGTGACGAGCCCACAAAATCTTTGAATTAAGAAAACACTTTCTTTTCTATATTAATAAATTAATATACCAATTTTGATTAAATTACATATATAATAATTAATAATTATATATGTAAGCCATGAAAGGCTTATATGATCTTAAGTTTGAACTGAGAAATTTCCAGCCACCCCAACATCGATGAATTTCTTTTAGTCACGACCAGAGACTTCGGAAGTCACGATGTCTCACCATATGTCAAGCCAAGTCCTCGGAGTTCCAAGCCTAACTCGTGAAAGTAGGACCAAAACCTCTGGATGTTTTCATGCACATGACGAGATCCATCAAAGAAAAGCAATCAAAGAAATTGATGTCAATCCGGAACATTCCTAAGGAAGAGGGAAGCAAGTGATCAAATTTGCAATCCGATGATCTCATTCAAATCAATTCAGCGGATTTTGGAAGCTGCAAAAGGAAAGATTTTGAATGAAGTTGACCTTTGGCCATTTGATGGCCAACCCATGGGCTGACGGATGTCCCTATGTAAACCTCATCAGACAAGGAGCAAAGGACCCCGAGAACAGACACAGAAACCTACTTTTTGTCTTTCACTTTTCTATCCCTAGATTAAGTTTTTATTTTCCAAGCAAGCAGACTAGATCGATTTTTCACTTTTGTTAGTGTAAGTTTAATTTATTGTATTTTTTATTACGTTGTTTTAAGATTAAAGTTTATTGCCTTACTTTAAATGTTATCGAATTTTCTTTAAGTTTAATTTAATTTCAGATTACTTTATTTTATCGCCTTTATCGTTTATATCGTTCTGGTTTCATTCCTACTTAAATTTATGTTTATTGTTGCTTCGATCTTATTTTTACATTTACTTTCTTGTTATTTAGTTTAATCACCTTTTAATTTTATTTGCATCATTATCATTAAATCCCAAAAAATACTAAAAATATCCATACGAAAACTAACCATCCTCGATCCCAAGGAAGTGAAAGAACCTAGGCCAAGAGGAGATTCCTTGCTTGGCTGACCAAAATGGAACTCATGTATAAATTTAGGCATCATTTCAATGGAAAACCCTTTTTTTTTTTTGTGGTGCTGAAAATCCGATTTACCTTTAAAAATTATAGCATGTACCATCTACGTGATTCAAACTGACGGAAAATGTGAGACCAGTTTGCCACGAAATAGAGACTGGAATGAATAGTTAAGTTGGAGAACGAAAATATGACTCGTGCACAATATTCATTACGGTTGAAAACCCAAAGAAAACTGTGCGGCAGAGTTGATACACACTGCACCAAGATATCACGAAGCAGGACAAGAAGAAGAAGAAATTGGTTTGCGTTGTGTCGGACTCGCTTGTTCTATTCAGCGAGAGCGCTATTTAGCGAACCAATTTTCAGCCGCATTATATTAGAAGGGTGAGTGAGCCCTCTTTTTACTGTTTGGGCTATATAGTCTCATTTAAGTTAGTTCAGTCTTAAACCAAACACGGGTTTTAAGTATTATTTTGTCCAATCCAGTCTAGTGAGGCCTACCAAACAAGGCCTATGAGAGTTGTAAATTGTAATAGTAAAAATAATGGGGTGGGCTGGAGCCTACATGGAGGGGGTGATATGGGACCCAAACTGTCTTACAAATGATTTTTCTATTTTTTTATTATTTAATTTTAATTTTGTCTTTTATACAAGTGACATTTTAGAAGAAGGAATCAAACCAATAACCTCAAATGAGAGGTAAATGTTGTTGGCTACTTGAGCTTGAAAAAACAGAAAAAATCAAATTTGAGTACTCTTCTAACACTGGAGAATTGCGATTGGAGTTGATCAGCATAAAATTATTACTGTTGTGGAAAAAAATAAGAAGGAAAATCCAGAAGTTGACGTCCTCCCTTACGTTATTTGGAAAATAAAAAGAACGCATTAGTTTTTAACTTACGTGTTGAAACCAGAGAAACCAGAAACAACAGGTCTCCTACATAAACATTAATAGCACTGTCCACGTTCACGCTTCATCACTCAGCTCAGCCATCTTACTGCCCACTGAGCAATATAAAAACATATATATACGGAGAGAGAGAGAGAGAGAGAGAGAGAGAGAGAGAGAGAGAGAGATGGGTTGGGGTGGGATATTGGGTTTTGAGTATGGAATTGTCCAAGCACCATTGGGACCTGATATTTCTGGACCCGAGCTTGTTGCTACTGTTGCTAATGCTGGGGGACTTGGTTTCCTCAAAGCCCCCGATTGGGTATGCTTCTTTCCTTTCACTTTTCTTTTATGATCTTAATTTCCCATATCAGAATTCCAATATTGTTCTTGATAGTAGTTTTATCTAGTTGGAAAATAATATGATTAAACTAGCTAAGGATGGTTTGCAATATTTCTGTGTTTTCCCTGCAATTGCTCAAGTAATTACCCCCTTTTTTCTTTGGATGAATCTTCAGCCCTTGGTTTCTGAACTTAAATTCCCATTTTCAAAACTTAAAGGTAGATTTGGAGATCAATTTGACTAACCGCTTCAGGTCTAGTCTGATCAGCAATATCAGCTAAATTTTTACCTCTTGCAAATTTTAAAACTTAAAAGTACAAACCCTGGTCTTTTTTCATGTAGTCTGTGTTGTGTACCTTCAATTTTTCCACATCATTCAACCATTCCAAGTTGGCTGTTGGCTGCGCAAATCTCACGGCCTGGTGCTCCGGGCCGAGGGGATGTGCGTTAACACGTGGCTTCCTTCTTTTGGGTGAGGTGCGGTTGTGCGCGAGCGTGCCAGCACGGTCTACCGTGGGTTGAGATGGTGATATGGGTGAAATGGTTAAGTGGTGCGCCTATTTGAAATCGACTCCTAATCAAACGATTGTGGCCGAGAGAGGAACTGATCTCGGTCGTCAGGTTCACGGCTTGAGCTACAAGGCCGTTTAATGGTGGTATTGGTGGTGGGTTTTGGGCGGTGCTCCGGCGCGTTGCTCAGGGAGCGACGATCGTATAATATATGGGGTGAGTGAGAGAGTAACAGAGATGGTGCTCCGGCGCCTTGAAAATCAAGGGTCGTATGATATATTGATGAATGGATTTTCCTTATAATCTAACACTACTCCTAGGAAAGCAAGTAAAGGTATTGAAAGTGCATTACAGGAAAATATAATTTGCTCCGTGGGAGGCTTTTGGTTTGGTGTTTGAACCCTTTGAATGTAGTTTGAACTTGGTATTTATAGGAAGAGCTCCTGGATGAGAAATCGAGGCTGAAAATCTGCATGGTGGAGCCTAATAAGAGCAAGTGGGTAGTCCAATCGATATTTGGGATCGTGAAGCATGGTGGTGTGACGCCATAAATCTTGGTAAATCTCGGCCGCCACCCTGATCGTGGGTTCTGCGCTTCTAGCCGTGGAGACGCATTTAATGCTCTGATAGCTGGTGACCTAATCTCTCAAGCTGTAAGAATTTTTGTAAGAATGTCTGCGCTTAACCACTCTGATTTCTGTCGCCAAATCCTGACGCTGGTCACTTCCCCTCTTCCCTCGTGCATTAAATGCCTCTTTGCAGCCGGTGGGTTTGCTAGTCAGAGGCATTACTTCATTAAATGAAGTGTGGGCCCCGGCTGCCACGTGGCGATCTGACTCCAATATCTTCGGCCGTGCCTTTTTGTCCTTCAGCCTCGGCTTGCAATGTCGCGGTCGAGGTCGAGATGATTATGCCTTCGCCGCTTTTCCTTTGCTTTGAAGAAGGTAAAAACGCCTGACAGAACGCCGCGTTTTGTTCATGAGCAGGTGCTAGGGCCGAGAAAGGAAGCCCCTTCGGTCAGTGTAAGACCGTGATTTATTAGGCACAAACATGCCCCCACATCCCCGGATTCTTCGGTCGCGGCATGGGTAGGGGCCGAATGGATTTCAGGGGATGGACCCTTTGCATTCCTTTTGAAGTGATTGACAACTAGGGTATTAAATGCGTAGGTCAGTTGGCGCATTTAATGCCCAAGCACGTCGTGCAGGCCATCATTGCCCAGACTTACACGAGGCGTCGCTTCGTCTCGTCAAATGAAACGACAGCCTCTGGGCTTCCTACACGTCATCGCGCTTTTGAGCACGCTGTCAGACCGCTACCTCTCTCGAGAGAGCCACGCCCTTTCGTTTCGAATTCTAGCGCCAATATAAAAACCCAAACTTCTTCGTTTCTTCTTTATGCTTTCAGAATTCTCAGACACCCAAGCTTTGCCAAAAATTCTCTCTCAACCCTTCAATCCCACCAAGCTCTTGAGTCCCCAAGTTTACCAGTGAATCTTGTCTGTAACCATGACTCTCTTTCTCACTCTTGAACTTCGTCTAAAAAACCCATAAGTTCTTAACCTCTTCTAGGTTTTCCTTCGGTGTTCTTTGCGTTCATCGTTTCTTCACCACACTTCTCTCCCAAACACTCAACCTTGATCTGTTTCAATGGCCTCCAGCACTTCTGCATCTGTTGAAGCTCGGTCTCAGGTCTTCCAGACTGGCTTCGAAGACATCTGCCGAGAAATCCAAAGCTCGGTTCTACCTGACATTATCATGCCCTGGGCTGATGACGACAGTGCTGCCAGCGATTCTTGCCTCCTTGGCCCTTCTGTGGAGGGTGGCATGCCAGAGAGTTTGGCAGTCCATCTGAAGGACAAACTGGTAGACCTCTCGGCTTTCGATCAGGGAGATTACCAAGACTGGAATGTCATACGGCCGCAGCAGCAATGGCCAACTTCTACCCCAGACTGGGAAAAGTGGCTGCCGAGGATGGAGCATTTCTTCGGTCAGCAATGGAGGAATCAGGGGATCTACCACCTGATCAAACTCTTCGATCGGCCGATTACCATGGATAGGTCGCTTCTGGCTGCGGCTCTCAGTTTTTGGTCCTCGGCCACAAACACGATGAATCTGCGGTTCGGCATCATGACGCCGACCGTGCTTGATATGGCCGCTTTATTCGGCCTTTCTCCTCTTGGCGTGGAGGTTAATGCTGCGCTGGTTGCTCCCGAGGTCGAAGGGAGTTTCAAAGCCGCGTGGCCCACTCTTTCTAGACTAGCTGGGAGCAAGGCGAAGAACATGCTCAACTATTCCAGCTTTTACAGTAACTTCGGTGTAGAGGATAGCGTCGAAGACGATGCCATCGCCCCCCTCGGCGAAGTTGAGCATGCCGCATTCTTGCTGTATTGGTTGTGCAAGTTTGTGTTTTGCACCCAGGCGAACAAGGTTACCGTGGAGTTCGCCCACTTGGCCAATTATCTTGCGCAGGGCGGCCGGCTAGCGCACGCTTCGCGACATCGTCACTGATGGGATGAAGCCGAAGCATGGTGGCCCACTCTGGGCTTTCCAGTTCTGGCTCCAGGCCTATTTCCCAGAACTGAGGGGCGCAACCACGGTCGCGGACACCGAGCCATTGGCCAACGCCCTCGCCAAGGCCCCCAGGAAGCACAACGCCACGGCTTTCTGCTTCAAATTTTTCTACGAACTGACCGAGAGGACAGGGTCGCAGTTCCGGCTGTGCCTGGTTCGGCCATCTCCTTTGTTCCTGGCGCATGATCTCTCCGTGATTCCTGACGGCGAAACGGAGAATGATCTGAAGGAGATCTGGGGCTCCTTCTTGGTCGCGCGTGACCTTCACTGCGGTATGTCCAAGGCCGAGGCCGAAGTTTATTTGCCGCATTGCGTGGCGAGGCATCTTGGCCTAATCCAGACGGTCCCACTCTTCCAGCTGTCAACCAACCGGCTCTCGTCTTGGAGGGCCGACGTTTCCCAGAGCCATGGCGTGGCTGGGATCTCCTTCCAGCTTCAAAAGGGGATGACCTTCCTTACCCTGAGGCCGTGGATGCGTCGGAACGCATTCGACGAAGACGGAAGGGTCTGGTACGAGGATTTTATTTCGGCCAGATTCATTCGGCCTGTTGAAGAGGCTACAAGGGGGGCCCTGAAGAATGCAGATTTGGACCCCCTTTCCCCCAAGGCTAGCAAAGGGAAAAAGGCTTCTGCCGTGCTTTCTCGACTGAGTACCCCGGTCGCGGCCGTACCAAGGGTGGCGGCCCTTCCTTTGGCTGGAGCAACGGCCGTGGCCTCAACCGCGGCCCTAACTTCCAGGGCGACGGCTGGGGTGGGGGCGAGAAAAACTCTAGCGCATAGGACCGTGCCGTCCTCTCCCCTGGTTCGGCCGAGCGCTGCCGCTGGTAAGCACTCCCCCCTTTTCTTTTTATCATATATTTTATTTTCTTTAACCTCCCTGAGCCACCTTTGCCCTTGTTTATTTTTTCCCTTACCTCTTTTGCTCCTTTTCTTTGTATATGTAGCCCCGGGTCGCAAGAGAGGTCGAGAGGCTCCAAGTACTGAGGCCGCTTCGGTTGAAGCCGCACCGGCCGGAAGTGTTGTGGTTGAGACGGCGGTGCTAGAGCGGCCGAGAAAAAGGACCCTCCTTGTTCTCTCGGAGGGCGAGGATGAGGAGGAAGTTCCTCCTGAGATTGTAAGTGAAGCCCCTCCTGTGGCCGTGAGTACTCTTCCTTGATTTTTCCTTTCTTCTTTATTTTCTAGGTCGCCCCTCCCGCTTTTATATATTTTGATAACCTGGTTCTTTCCTCAGGACGAGGTAGCAATCGAGGGGGCGGCCATTGCCGAGGAGTTGGTCGAGGAGGTGGGCGCTGCGGAAGCGGTGGTTGAGGGGGCGGCCACTGCCGAGGTGGTAGAAATTCTGGATGCCGAGGCAGCAGCCGCAGAGGTGCCAGCCACTGCGGAGGCCGCCGCGGACATGCCAGATGACGAGGTCATTGCCGTGAAACCAACGCGGGTCGCCTTGGTGGAGGTTCCTTCGGCTGCCTCTGCCGTGCCTACCTTGGCCGTTAGCGCCTCTGTTGAGCCGTTGCTGTCCGCTCCTCACTGTCCAAGCAGCATTGTGATCCGCTCGGTAAGCATTTCGTCCTTCGCCATACCTAGTCTAATCACTTTGGACCTCTGAACTAACATTCTTCCTTTCTGCCCTCAGCCCCCCAGGTCGTCACTGCCTTCATCCACGGCCCTCATTGTACAGAGCCCGCAGGTTGTCTCGGCCGCCATGTCCATCCCTTTAGCGCATCTATCCCAAGAATCGACGGTCGTCACTGAGCTCACAGTGGTTGAGGCCACAGCCACTAATGCGTCGAGCCCGCCGCCGGTCTCCTCGACGGTCCTGACCGAGGTCGTGGTTGCAGAAGTCCCTACCACGCCGTCGGTGGCTGTAGTGAGTATTCAGCCCCTTTCCTTTATCTTGTCATTGCTCATGTCCCAGCTGGTTGTTTCTCACCTAAACCTCTTTTTCCATTTTTCAGGAGACCACCTCCTCCGATGATCTCGAGGAGCTATACGCCAGCCTCCATGAGGAAGGAGGTAGCTCGACCTCGGCTCCCCTGGACGAGGATTCCAAGGCCGTCGTTGAACGGCTCTGAGAGTTCCTCTTCTTTTGGGTTCAACAAATGACCACCGCCGAGGCGTTCATGGAGTTCAGGTCCTGCATGGATACGGCTATGGCGCTCGGTCTGCTAAACTCGGCCCAGCTAGATGAGTTGCAGGCCCGGCTGGCCGAAGGCGAGGAAATGATCAGCCGGTACGCTGAAGCCACAATGAGAATGACCGAGGGATGCTCGCTCGAGTAAGAGTTGGTGGTGATAAAAGAGCAAGTCCAACCTGCGATGGCGCGATTAAAGGAAAATGACCTCGTTGTCCAAAGGGAGAACGAGGAACTTGCGCAGGTTGAGGCCCAGATTGCCGAGCTCCAGGCCCGTCGAGATCTCATCCTTCAGCGCCGAGACGATGCGGTTGCGGTCGGAGCCGAGCTGAAGTCTTCGGCCAAGAAAATCCTCAAAGCAGCGACCGAGACGAAGAAGGCATTGGCCGAGAGGAAGCTATCTGCCGCGCAAATCTCACGGCCTGGAGTTCCGGGCCGAGGGGACGTGCGTTAACACGCGGTTTCCTGCTTTTGGACGGGGTGCGTTTGTGCGCGGGCGTGCCAGCACGATCTACCGTGCGTCGAGGTGTTTGAAGCGGGTGAAAGTGTTTAGATAGTGCGCCTGTCTGAACTCGTCTTCTAATCAAACGATTGTAGCCGAGAGAGGAACAAGTCTCGGCTGTAGGGTTCACGGCTTGAACTACAAGGCCGTTGAGTGGTGGTGTTTGGTGGGTTTTAGGGCGGTGCTCCGGCGCGCCACTCAATGAGCGGCGGTCGTATGATATATGGGGTGAGTGAGCGAATAACAGGGGTGGTGCTCCGGCGCCTTGAAAATCAAGGGTCGTTTGATATATTGATGAATGGGTTTTCCTTACAAACTAACACTACTTCTAGAAAAGCAAGTAAATATATTGAAAGTGCATTACAGGAAAATATAAGTTGCTCCGTGGGAGGCTTTTGTTTGGTGTTTGAACCCTTTGAAAGTAGTCCTGAGTCTTGTATTTATAGGCAGAGCTCCTGGAGGGATAATCGAGGCTGAAAATCTGCATGGTGGAGCCTGATTACGCCAAGTGGGCAGTCCAATCGACATTTGGGATCGTGAAGTATGGTGGTGTGACCCCATGAATCCCGGTGAATCTCGGCCGCCGCCCTGATCGTGGGTTCTGCGCTTCTGGCCGTGGAGACGCATTTATTGCTCTGATAGCCAATTACCTAATCTCTCAAACTGCAAAGAGCTTTGTGAGAATGTTGGCGTCTAATCACTCTGATCGTTGTCACCAAATCCTGACTCCAATCACTTCCCACCTTCCCTCGCGCATTAAATGTTTATTCTTGGTCAGTGGGTTTGCTGCAATAAACAGAGACCTTGCTTCATTAAGAAGAGAAGTTCCCCAGGCCAATTCATGGCCGTGATTTATTAGGCACAAACACAGACGAGGGGAGTGTCGACAAACTAGGAGAGGGGGTCCAATTATCAACCCCAAATGCTAAACCCTAAGTTACTGGAAAGCAAAAATAGAGCAGCTCATTAAGTGTATATCTTTAATTTCATTTATGGCCACACCGTTCAAAATTCACACAAAAGAAAAATAAATCCAGCGGAACCATCAATTACACATAACAAAAATCAACACACGAACTTACTGAGATGGAGGAAGCAGCTCGAGAAACGAAGTGGGTTTCTAGGTTTCGGCTGAAATCTGCTCTTCATATGGAGAAGACAAAGTGGAGGGAGCTATTTCTGGCTGTGCAAAGCTGAGCAACTGTGAAATAGAGTTGTGGTTGTGGAAATTTGTGGAGAAGGAGATTGAGGAAATGGAGTACGCATCTAGGTTTTGAAGGCACTTGAATTTGTTTCCTAATTTTAACTGGCTAACCAAAACAACCGGTTTCAATTGTTTTTTTTTTTAAAAAAAGCCCACGTGGCTGGCATGTTGCATCCATTGCACCATTGTTGTTTAAAATACGGCTATATTACATTATGCACCATTCTTCTTCAAAGTCAATGCCAGTTCACAGTTTGGCCCATAATCTTTAAAGTAAAGAAAAATAATTTCATAGTTTCGAATCCTTGTCATCAAGTTAGTTTTTATTTGTATTTTTTTGACGTAACAATCAGTGGGCTCATTTTTTCTCATTTATGCTTACATATGGCTAACAAACAAAAACTTATTTTATGTTGTAAAGCTAATAAGTGGAGCCCACATGTTGGAAGGAAATTTCCTTACACCTTCCTAGAGCTTTCTTTTTACCTAATTGTTAGCCAAGGCTTTGCCTATAAAACATGGCTTCATTCTCATTTGTAATAGACAGAGCAAGACTCAATGAAAATATCAGAAGAGCATTCCTATCGCTATTTGAATTCTCTAAATTCTCTCCATAATTTCTCTAGTTTTTATAACACGTTATTATCATGAATTCGCTTTAAAAATACCAGCTGAATTCTCTAATGAAACCTAGATCTTTTATTCTTTTTCTTCTTCCTCACCACCATCATTATGGACTGATCTCTGCTTCTAAACCCTCACACTCACATACACAAACAGTAACCACTTGATTATGGACTGTTATTATGAATTAATTGTGTGATATGATGAGTTTTACAGCATACAGAGATCAGGACTAGAAGCTCCTTGATCCTCATCATACAACTACATCAGGACCTGAAGTTCCTTGATGATGATAATGATATGAGAGCTAGCAGTCTCTTCGGTCCTGGGTTTCCCTGATGAACACGGTTCAGCGTATATTGGGGTCTCCGGCCGTCTTTGAGCTAAGCCGTCCTTGGTCATACACCGGATATCTTCGGACTGAAACCCTCGAGGGGGCATCTCCTGTTGGTCCACAACTAGCAGTGGGACTTGTCGCACATCGTCTTGTGGCATTACACGCAGGGCCGCTTGAACAAGAGGCTCGGCCGTTACGACCGAGCCGGGTGGCATTAGATGAGTGCCGCGGATTTCGCTAGGGTGCATACGGCCCCTTGGCCATAGTGGTATGGTATTATTCTGGTGATGGCAACCTGGGTGCATCTGTGTTGCCGTCGAAATGGCCAAACCGTAGTGAAGGTGAGAGCCTAGCGGAAATAACGGCACCTGCAATGGTGGCGTAGCGGTCAAACTGCTCTGACCGTGCTGTCGTGATGAAGCGACGGTCGCGTTGCTTGTGCTAGGATGGGTTTGGACGGCCACGGTGTGAACTGGGCCGAGTTGCTGGATCATGGAATGCGTGGGACTGGTATGTCCCAAGAATATGGCCAAAGCGTGGAGTGGGCCGTGCGCTGTCTCTGCCGGGTAGGTCGGCCCGGGGTTCGCCCACGTGGGCTGGGACCGCCCCCAGCTATTCATCGACGGCAGCGAATGCTGACCGTAACCTGACGCTTGGGTGCGGCCAGAGACGCCGAGGCTGCTGCTTTCACCGTAAGGCTCGATCCTTTCGCGCTCTTGGCTCCTCTATCCGGCTCTGGGAGGTGTAGCAGACGAGGATGGCGGCATCCTCTCCTGAAAAAGCGTTCGCAACTCTGAGGAAAATCTGTCCATTACGGCCATAAAGGACGTCTCTATCCTATAGGCCTGCTTAGACATCAGATCCTCCACCACTGCTTGCTCTTGCATGGATTCGGCCGTGCGATCCGTCGTTACTGGAACGCTGGGCGAGATGCTGACCGCATGTTCGGTCTCGGTGATAGTGATTGGTGAGGTGGATTCAGGAGTCTCGGAAGTCATTTCGACTGTTTTGTTTTTGAGCTTCGCCTGTGCCCTAGTTTCCACCATGAGTTTTTGACAGAGGTCCCATTGGGCGTGCCAAAAGTGTTGGCTGCGCAAATCTCACGGCATGGTGCTCCGGGCCGAGGGGATGTGTGTTAACACGTGGCTTCCTTCTTTTGGGTGTGGTGCGGTTGTGCGCGGGCGTGCCAGCACGGTCTACCATGCGTCAAGATGGTGATATGGGTGAAATGGTTAAGTGGTGCGCCTGTTTGAAATCGACTCCTAATCAAACGATTGTGGCCGAGAGAGGAACTGATCTCGGCCGTCAGGTTCACGGCCTGAGCTACAAGGCCGTTTAATGGTGGTATTGGTGGTGGGTTTTGGGCGGTGCTCCGGCGCGTTGCTCAGGGAGCGACGGTCGTATAATATATGGGGTGAGTGAGAGAGTAACAGAGATGGTGCTCCGGCGCCTTGAAAATCAAAGGTCGTATGATATATTGATGAATGGATTTTCCTTACAATCTAACACTACTCCTAGGAAAGCAAGTAAAGGTATTGAAAGTGCATTACAGGAAAATATAATTTGCTCCGTGGGAGGCTTTTGGTTTGGTGTTTGAACCCTTTGAATGTAGTTTGAACTTTGTATTTATAGGAAGAGCTCCTGGATGAGAAATCGAGGCTGAAAATCTGCATGGTGGAGCCTAATCAGAGCAAGTGGGTAGTCCAATCGACATTTGGGATCGTGAAGCATGGTGGTGTGACCCCATAAATCCTGGTAAATCTCGGCCGCCACCCTGATCGTGGGTTCTGCGCTTCTGGCCGTGGAGACGCATTTAATGCTCTGATAGCTGGTGACCTAATCTCTCAAGCTGTAAGAATTTTTGTAAGAATGTCTGTGCTTAACCACTCTGATTTCTGTCGCCAAATCCTGACGCTGGTCACTTCCCCTCTTCCCTCGTGCATTAAATGCCTCTTTGCAACCAGTGGGTTTGCTAGTCAGAGGCATTACTTCATTAAATGAAGTGTGGGCCCCGGCTGCCACGTGCCAGTCTGACTCCAATATCTTCGGCCCTGCCTTTTTGTCCTTCAGCCTCGGCCTGCAATGTCGCGGTCGAGGCCGAGATGATTATGCCTTCGCCGCTTTTCCTTTGCTTTGAAGAAGGTAAAAACGCCTGACGGAGCGCCGCGTTTTGTTCATGAGCAGGTGCTATGGCTGAGAAAGGAAGCTCCTTCGGTCAGTGTAGGACCGTGATTTATTAGGCACAAACATTGGCTTTATTTGAATGTTCAAACTTTAATATGTGCTTTAACCGATTCGAGACGCATATGTGGATCGTGCCAAGCAATAACATCCAGCTAGCCATTGGAGTTACTCTGCATCCATGTCAATTTCCCTGAATACAGACTTCTCTGCCTCAAATTGGTACATCAGTTCAACTGAGTAATGCTCTAATTTTGAGATTTTCCTTTGTTCATAAACTTTTTTAGGACTTGTAGTCCATTTTCTAAGTCTTACTCTTTTTATTCTTTGGATTAGATTGGCCATTTGTCTTCTTCCAACCAGTTTGAACGTTCTTTCCCTCTTGTAGTGAAGAAACTAGGGACTGAGATGACCGTGAGCCTTAATGATTATCACTCAGTCTTCATGCCTTTGATTGCTTTTTCTTGGCTGCATAATTCGTATACACCAGAAGTCTGATCACAAATGCACAAATAGATGCCCACTCAGTCTCAAACCTGAGAGGGTGAGGAGGCGTAATTATGCCTGAGGCCACTTTCCATGTCTTCGCCTCTTTTCTTTTCTATGCCACATCATTAGCTTTTCCAAGGAAGCTCTTGTAAAATTCAGATCAGTGGTTCAAGGTTCAGTATGGTCTTTCATTTGGAAATCTGGAAGTGCATCTGTGATAGTTATAATCTCTTCCATAAAGGTGGAAACAAACAGGCAAAGAGGAAAAGAAAAAGAAAGATATGGGAAAGAGCAGCTAAATGGTTCTCCGAATTGAATAAGTGAATATATCAATGTAGAATAACTGGCCTTTCTTGGTACTATGGTCTCCTTGCAGTATTTTAGCAGCAAATCGCTGTTAAGCTTATATTAATATAAACAATACAGGATAACTTGTGAACATAAATATGCCATTAAAGAAGAAATTTCTGATATACTAATTTTGACTGATCAGGAGTCGCCGCATTACCTGCGGGAGCTCATAAGGAAGACTCGAAGCTTAACTGACAAACCGTTTGGGGTTGGTGTTGTTCTGGCATTTCCGCATGAGAAAAATATACAAGTCATTTTGGATGAAAAGGTAGCAGTGCTACAGGTTTTCTGGGGTGAATGTTCAGAGGAGCTTGTGTTGAAAGCTCATCAGTCTGGGGTTAAGGTTGTTCCTCAAGTAAGTGTTCCTTAAACAATACTGTCGTCAGTGATAATTATGACATAGTAAGCTGTTTGCTTTCATTTCTCTCCTCATTCAACCATTCATATCAGGTTTATCAGAATTGTTTTGTTTGCTTTCCCCACTCTTCGGAAAGTATCTTTTTTTCTCTCCATCTTTTTAAGAATTGTATGTAGAGTGCTGAACATGGCTCAAAGGTTAGACTAAGGGCAGTATGGTTTACTTGGTGGATGGTTGGTCAATCTTTTCACTTTGATGCAAAATAATTATTGCCTTGTTGATTATTTTTTCCCCGGACTTCCTGCTGAGTTCCATATAATTCTACTGCAGGTTGGTAGCTTGGAGGAAGCGAATAAAGCAATATATGCTGGTGTAGATGCAATTATTGTTCAAGGGCGTGAAGCAGGAGGGCATGTGATCAGTCAGGTGAGAGTGCTTGCTGGGATCAAATGTATGAGTGTTTTTCCTTTATAAAAGCATTGTAACATTTTCGCTTCTAGAGTTAATGGTAGTTGTATCTGATTGCTCTGTACCAAGGTCTTAAATATCGGTTGTATCGGAAATATCGGTAGGCCAAAAACACGGAAATTTCGATGGAAATATCGGGATATTATCGATATCGATAAAAATTGAATAAAAACCACAGAAATTGTAAGAAAAACTTGGAAATTTTTATTGAAACTTTGTAGGATGTTTATTTAGGCAATTATCTATTAGTTTATCATAAAAAATTGGAAGGAAATGCATTACATGATGGATTTAACTGATTTAAGTTGATTATATAGCGAGCTGGCAAACACTGTGAGTGTAGAAAATATATAGTAATTAATGAAAAAAGATTAAACACACCATAATCATTTATATATAATGAATTACTACAATATTTTACACTTTATACATTGCATGATAAAATACATGGTGATTTGTTTCTTGCAAAAGAAATTCACAACAAAACCATGTATATATATAAATATTTTAGCATATTTTCACAAAAACATAAGTGATATGGTGGTTAAGGTGTTGAATGAGTAAAATGGGAGGGGTTCGAATCCCCTTGGTGTCTTTTTTAATTTAGAAATTTATCTTATATAATAAATATTAGCTTACAGATATTTTAAAGATGTTATAAATATTACACGCCGAAAATATAATCACAAACATGTACAAGGTGAGGCTCTGCCCTTCCCCTAGAATCCACTCCGGGTCGGAGGAGCTGCTAGTCCAACTTCTTGAGCAGCCGAGATATTGAACAACGAACATTGAATTCCTTGCCTCACCCTGAGATGAGAGGGGAGGTTGATTTGCCTCGAATCCTGGACCTGATCTTTAATCCTACACCGGTTAATGATGCGATGGGAGAAGTTTTTTTTTCATTTTTTCATCAACGCTGGCCCAGTCGAGGCTCGTCCATGCCCAAAAATGCCCTTGAGATATTCTATTTGGTTTTAAGTTGACGTTTTGACCGGGAAGGAATTTTGGAAATCCACCTGTACTGTTGCGTAGAGCGCGACGAAACGAGTCTGTAGACATGTAGTGGACTCGAATCGGACGTGTAACGAAGGAATTACGAGCAAAATACACAAGAAGGGTAAAATTGTAAATTTCAAAAATCAGATTTAAAAATCTGATTCTCTCTCTCTCTCCTCACTTCCTCTTCTTCTTCGCGAAACTTCCCCCTCCCCTGTTTTTCTTTTTGCTCCAGCCAACACCCCAAACCCCCATAACCACCGGCACCGACCACCCTAGCCCACCAGACCAGACCCAACACGCTAGCCGGACCTCGCCGTCGCACCCCCGACCTGCGCCGCCTCCGTCGACAGCTCCAGCCACTGGAAACATATCGCGAGAACATCGATATTATCGATATTCTCGATAATATCGAGACATTAAACCGGTTTTGTGTTCAAGACTGCTCGATAATATCGAACTCGACATTTCGGCGATAATTTCGTCGAAAGTATCGACATCCGGACGAAATCAATTTGGTTTGCTCCCAGTTTATCGCGACCTGAAAAAAATGAAATTATCGCCGAAATATCGGCGATAATTTCGATTTTTAATACATTGCTCTGTACTTCTTCACTTGGAATATAAAATAACATTAAAAAATAGTTTGAAAGAATGTAAATTTGGGTTTGGGATGGTTTACCTCTCCTTTGAAACAATGACTCCAAAAGAACCATAAGTTGTGAAATCTGAATTGTATTCTTCTCACTATTGGAGGAAAGTATATATACAGCTAGGCTAACGTTACAACAGGAAATATATATAAAAGAATTCCTAGTCTATAGGGTTGACCATTAATATTGTTGACTGGAGAGATACAAACGGTATATACATCAATTAGCTATAAATCAGAGATGCTGTCTAACACTCCCCCACAAATCCGATGATGTGGAAGAGACGAGATTTGAACGAAGGAGGTGGAAACGATGCGTAGAAAGGCCCTTGGTGAGGATGTTAGCGAGCTGATCGAAAGAGGAAATAAATTGAACTCGGTGCGGGCCAGAGATAATGCTCTCCCGAATGAAGTGGTAATCGAGTTCAATATGTTTAGTGCAAGCGTGAAACACCGGATTGGAAGCCATGTAGGTAGTGCTGAGATTGTCACACAACAATAAGGTTGGTCCAGACGGAGGAAGTGCCAACTCATGAAGGAGATGAGAGATCCATGTAGTGTTTGCACAAACATGAGCCAAAGAGCCATATTTAGCCTCATCAGAGGAGTGAGAAACTGTCGATTGTTTCTTAGCACACCAAGAAATAAGGTTGGAACCAAGAAACACAAAAAAACTAGTGGTCGAACGACGGGTATCAGGACAACCAGTCCAATCAAAATCAGAGAAACCACGAAGAGCAAGGGGGCTAGGAGACCGACAAAAGGAAAGACCAAAACCAAAAGTACTCTTCAAATAACCAAAATACGCTTAGCAGCAACCAAGTGAGGAGAACGAGGAGCGCTCATAAACTGAGCAATATGATGAACGACAAAGGAGATGTCGGGTCTAGTGAAAGTGAGATATTGAAGGGAGCCCACAAGCTGCCTATACTCAGTTGCATCAGAAAGTAACTCACCATCAAGAGAGGATAGCTGACGAGATGCACAAATCAGAGTACTACTAGGCTTATAATCAGTCATGGAATGCCATTTAAGAAGATCAACAATATATTTGGTTTGTGAGAGAAGGAGGCCAGAGGTGGTAGAGCTGGCTTCAAGCCCTAAGAAATAAGAGAGCATACCTATATCAGTAAGTTTAAACTCTTGACCATGTGTAAGAACAAATGAGGAGATGAGAGAGGGTTGATTCCCTATCAGAACAATATCATCAACATACAATAAGAGAACCATAATGTTAGAAGAGCAGCAAAAGATAAATAAAGAGGGATAAGCTCGACTCTGAACAAACCCAAACTGGAGTAAAAAGCCACAAAGTCGCTGAAACCAAGCATGAGGGGCCTGCTTAAGACCATAAATGGCTTTATGAAGCCATCATACATAAGTAGGGCAAACTGGATCAACAAACCCCGGAGGCTAAGACATAAAAACAGTAGTGTCCAAATAAACATGAAGAAATGAATTCTTCACATCCAGTTGACGAAGAGGCCAACCAAAGGAAACTACTAGAGCAAGAATGGTCCGAACTGTTGTGGGCTTCACCACAGGACTAAAAGTCTCATCAAAATCAATACTAGGTTGTTGATGGAACCCCTTAGCAACATGCCCAGCTTTGTACCTCTCAATAGACCCATCTGACTTTCGTTTAAGCTTAAAAACCCACTTACATCCAACCACATGTTGCTGAGAAGGAGGAACAAGAGCCCATGTCTGATTCTTGAAAAGAGCATTAAGTTTAGTAACCATGGCCTTACGCCATTCAGGAAAACGAATGGCCTACGAGAAACAAGTGGGTTCTTTGGGAGTAAGAGAAGCATGAGCCAACAAAGCGCAGGGAAGAGGATACCGAATGGTGCCGTTGGTGCGAACTCCAGGGTGAAGAGTACCAGCCTAGTGGCGAGTAAGTATAGGATGACGCACAATAACAGGCGAACTAGAATCAGAAGTTTACCCATCAATAGTGGGCTCGGGAGCTGTAGGAGAGGATGGTGCAGAATGAAACTGTGGATTAGGAGGTGGACGTGGGAGGCGTTGGTATGTTCAAATAGGAGCCATGTGTGGGGAAGATGATGCCTCTGTAGCCGATGGAAAGGTGGGATAGGGCAAAGTAGCAGGAGGGGGCACAAGTAGTGAAACAGGGATTGCAACCCATTCACTGGGATGAGGCAAACGTTTCTGTGCAGTAAAGGGAAATGAATGCTCATCAAAGCGAACATGACGAGATATGTAGAGATGACCAGTAGTGCGATCAAGGCATTTGTACCCTTTATGCTGCAAGCTGTAACCTAGAAAAACACTTTACAGTTCTTGGTAAAAGTTTGTTAGTCATATATGCACCTAAATGCTGATAACATGCACAACAAAAACTCGCAACTCAGAATATGAAGGAATTTTTCCATAAAGACGAGAATAAGGAGAAGACCAATGAAGAACAGGTGAAGGAAGACGATTGATGAGAAAAACAGCAGAGGAGACGACATCAACCCAATGACAAGTAGGAACCTGACTCGAGAGAAGAAGAGTTCGAGACATGTCAGCAATGTGACGGTGCTTGCGTTCAACAAGGCCATTCTTTTGAGGAGTATGGGGGCAAGAAAAGTGATGACGAATTCCATAAGAGGAGCAGAGTGCTCGAAATGCCTTGTTATCATATTCTTTGCCGCCATCACTCAGAGAACGGCATTAACCAAGTATGTATTAGAGATTGGTTATCCTATGGCATTAACCAAATTGAGTGAAGTATTTGGAGATAAGAGACCACATGGAGGTAGAGGTTTTGTAGCCAACTACATAAGCAAGAATGGATTCTGACAAGGTAGCAGATAGTGTACGGACAAGAGTCTTGTTTGTGCAAACCCAATGATTATAATCGGGTGAAGAGGTGGTTGGACATAGATGAGTGCCATCAACATATTTGAATAAATCTTGTCCAATAAGGAAGGCTTCAACCTGATGATACCACAAGAGATAGTTATCATCATTAAGCTTCACCGTCACAAGGTGTGTGATGTTGGGGAGAGAATACGTGGCCAGGGCAGCAACGGTTGAGGAGGCAGTAGCGGAAGAACTCATCTTAGAGACAGAGGAAGGAGGGGCGCTGTGATTGTGGTGGTTGGACTCTGATGCAACAAATCTGGAATGGTTGGGCAGCGACGGAACGAGACCGTTTAGGTGTGTTGTGCGACAGGCCTGAGAAGAAGAAAGAAGAGTGGTGTTGTATCCAGAGAAGAGAAGAGAGAAAAAAATAAAGCAACCCAAAACCCTAGGAAAGCATTTGCGGTGACACCATGTAAGTTTGTGAAATCTGAATTGTATTCTTCTCACTGTTGGAGGAAAGTATATATATACAGCCAAGCTAACGTTACAATAGGAAATATATATAAAGGAATTCCGAGTCTATAGGGATTGACAATTAATATAGTTGACTAGAGAGATATAAACGGTATATACATCAATTAGCTATAAATCAGGGATGCTGTCTAATAAGAACAAAGCGCTGGATAGAGTTAAAGCAATTAAATGTATTACCAGATAGTTCATTATCTGTTATCACACTGTGTTAATACTTATAAATAAAATAAAAAAGAACAGAAGAAACTATCTGTTCTTTGATAAGTTTATTTTCATTTCAAATGTCCCTTTTTGCATATGTCACATGGATAAGATTATATATGCATCGTAATTTTTTCTTTGGAGTGTCAATGTCTTGAACTAAAACCTTTGACCTCGTCCTAGAAAGAACTCTATGGATTGGCACTGCTGCTTCACATTCGTGTTTTTGTGTTTTATTCGTTCTTTGCTTATCTGTTGCCTGATTTTTTGTCTAAGGATTTACTGATAAGTGTTGACACCCATGTGCTTTCTATTGTTAATATATTACAGGATGCTTTGATTTCATTGTTGCCAAAGGTGGCTGATCTTGTTGGAGATCGAGATATACCTGTTATCGCGGCCGGTGGTATAGTGGATGCCCGTGGATATGTTGCTGCTCTGGCCCTTGGTGCTCAGGGGGTTTGCCTAGGCACTAGGTTTCATATACTCCATCTTTATATAGTTCAACTAATGAAAAACATTCTGAACTATCACAGTTTGAGAACTTTTTTTAGCATGTATCAAACTTAAGTTTTATCTTTAGTGATTTTGGTTGATATATAAGATTTTTCTCATTATATTACAGTTTTCTTGCAACTCAGGAAAGCTGTGCTCATCCCACATACAAGAGGAAGCTGGTTGAATTTGACAGAACTGAGTACACTGATGTATTCGGGCGTGCAAGGTGGCCTGAAGCGCCGCATCGCGTTCTGCATACACCATTCTTCAATGATTGGAAATCTCTTCCTCCTCATCAGAATGAAGCGGATCAGCTTGTCATCGGTCGTTCGACAATACATGATAGGGTGAGAATGAAGTCCTGTCATAATTGACAAGTAAAGCATCTACTTTGTTTGAAGATATAGGCCATGAACCATTAACAATTTCTGGGTTATGTTGTCCAACAGGAAATAGAAATTCGTCGTCTCGCCGGTACTGTTCCGAATGTGACTGCAACTGGTGACATTGAAAGCATGGTGATGTATGCTGGCCAAAGTGTAGGCCTCATCAAGGAAATTTTACCTGCAGGGGAGGTGGTAAAGAGGCTAGTTGAAGAGGCTCAACTTCTGATAAAGCACAAGTTCAGTGATATATTGTTAACTCACAGCTGAGCCAGATGAGTTTCACACTGTAGAATTTATAGAGTTGGGCTGCTGTGGTCAACAAAGTTTGTTGATGGATGACTTTCCCCTCCCGTAGGTTAGATTTGATTAAAGTAGAATATCACCTTTATAAAAATAAAAATAAAAAAGACCACGGATGTTCTCTTTCTATTAGTACAATCTAGTAACTTCAAGGGCGGAACCAGAAATTTTTTAATGGGTGGGCTAGCTAAAGTTATTAGCTTAAAATCTAATGATAATTTTTTTTTTTTTTGGTACTTACATTTTCTATAGTTTTTCTAGAAATAAAAATATACATTAAATCATATAAATCATGCTAATTGTAAACACAAGGAAAAAAAATTAGAGCCATATTATTTACGAAAAGGTGAATTTTATTTAGAAAAATGCTTCACTTTTGGAGACAAATTAATAGAAATTTTTTTAAATTGTTGTTGGGACAAACTTTAACACCAAATACAAATGTGGAAGACCTCTTACTATGCATATTGGTGTTGAGATTATATATTTTATAGTTAAAATATTAGACTATATGTATATTTAATTTGTTTTTTCCCAAACTGTCCCTGGGCTAGAGCCAAGGGCAGCCCTTGCCTTGGTTCCGCCCCTGAGTAACTTCACTATAAATTTTGTTAATGCTATAATAGGTTAAGAAAATTCTACAGAAAATTAAATCAGCAGAATGAGATAATAGAGTCCTGCACCCTTAATGCTGAACACAGACACAATTCAGCTGTCTCAAATTACTTAAATTTTGTTGGTGTTGTGAAATAAGAACGAAGGAGAGAGACAAGGATCAGAGAATTGAATGTGTCATTCCAACTTATTAAGCTTTATATAATGTATGCAAGGGGTTTATAGCTCAAGTGGTTTGTTACGAATATTTACCCGTGAACTTGAGGTCTTAGGTTCAATCAATATTGTTTGTATCCAAAATGAAAAAGCTTCCTATAATATATAGGATCTTAAATCAAATAGAATTCTGAAGTAATTATCTTGGTACTATCACCCTAGACCATATAAATATAGGATATCGTGAAATTAATGATTTGGATTCCAAACCAAAACCAAATTACAGGACTAAATTTGCCTGCCAATGATACTGAGAAATAACATAAATGATAGAAGTTATGACTATTGAATTAACAAAACAGAAATAATAATAAAAAAATGACGCATAAATTAATGAAGTCATGACTATTGAATTAACAAAATAGAAAGGTTGAGGTTGGCCCTAATATGTTTGAATGTAGCACCAAAAAACATTTCAAAATTCACAATATCTTGCATGGATGCATACCTCATATTCCATATTGTCAAACCTTTCAAAGGCCAAAGAGTTATAAGATATTTTTATAAAAAAATTAATTTTGCTCAAATTTTTTAAATTACACATTCTTTGTCGTTATATCCTATAAAACTTAATCTATAGACATTTTCTCTTTATAAACTTTCAAAATGCAATTAAAAAATTCACTAGTATTCCAATATCAGCTAGGTCAAAAAAAGATGGTGGTAGCTTTTTTCATGGTGATGGGCCATCACTGATGGCAGCTTTAGCAGTTTTGTTGCCAGCTCTAGGTGGAGGAGAAGTGTATGTTGTAGGATCTTCAAAGCAAATGAAATTTTGACGCTTATCAAATTTCAAAACAAAGAGAGTTAAAAGAATTTCAGAAAAAGAAATTAAACATAATTGACGTTTATCAAATTCAAATGTAACCTTATATCTCATTAAACAAAACCTATGTAAAGTTTCTTCGACCTTTAATTGGCAAAACATACATGCCAATTTAATGGAATATGGTACGTGAAGAGCAATGGAAAAAGCATGGAGTTGGTGTTACTGAAAACAAGAGCATTTGAATGAATATGGTGGTTTCAAAGTAACCTTTATTCTATGTTTTCTCTACTCTCTCCAATTTTATATGTTCAAATTTACTAGTAGCTGTAGTACAGCCTGCATGCACCAAGCTACAATGCAGAAAAAAACTAGAATTCTTTGAATTTGGGAATTATCAAATTTGGGATAACAGAAAAAGTCCTTACTTGGGGTGGGCACGGTCTTGTTCGGGTTGGTTTTGCCTCAAATTGGAATCGAAACTCGTACTATTTATCCGGTTTGGTTCGGTTCAGTTTTAATAAAAAAATTTATAAAATTGTCTAATTATGGTTGAACCGATTTCAGTCTGGTTTCGATCTGGTTTAGTTTTGAACCAGATTATTATTATTTTTTCAAATTATTATTTTATACAAATTTCAACTGAAATTTTACTTTTTTGGCTTGAAAATGAACAAATTATACAATTTCATACAAAAAGAAATATAGGGGCTAGAAAAGAGAGATGTTTTGAAACTGAGCTCGTGTAAATATTAGTTATGAGATTAAAAATATAGCCTTGGATATAAATAAATATTAAAATTATATATATATTTAATTTGGCCAGTCTGGTTTGGCCCTATTCGGTCTGTTGGGGTATAGAACCGGAACAGTAACCGGTTAGAATCGGTTCGGTTCGGTTTTTTTAATTAGGTTTGACTTTTTGGTTAACACAGTTTTTTTGGTCCGATTTGATTTGGTTGATCAGTTCTTCAATTCCGATACCCACCCCTAGTCCTTACACTGATTTGAAATTGACCCGTGTATACGTTTCAGTATTCCACTTGTTCATCAATCTAATCTAATTGTAAAACAAACAAACGCACACACACTCACACACTCTCTCTCTCTTTGAAGTTAAAATTTTGAAATTACGTAACAAATTCACATGCAGGCAGCAACAGCTTCAACAGTGACATGGTAGCATCTACCCTCAACAAATTCCTGTTTGAATTGCTCAAAATTACCGGACTTAATTGCCTCCCTTATAGTGCGTTTGAATGAGGGAAATAAAATTGGGATTTTGACAAAAGTCAGAATTTCTAAATTGATACAAACCAATTCCCGTGTTTGGATAAATAAAAAAGAGAAATTTACAAATTCCTCGTGGGAAAAAAACATGGAATTTGGAGGTCATAAATCTCAACTTTAAATTCTATCTAAAAGTCTTCATTTCTAAAATTTCAAGAGATGTTAAATGTTAAATTCCGTATTTTAAATCTGTCACCCAAACAAGAAACTAAACAAATTCTAGAACATTAATTTCTATCATTTATAAATTTCTTCGTATTTTTAAATTTTCTCATCCAAACGCACTGTTACTGAACAAAATAATCCTAGATAATGGTGATGAACTTGAAATTGTGATAGAAAGGTGGTAGATTGCATTCATAATTCATGCCTAAAGATCCTCAGTCACAAGACTAATACAAATACAAATACAAATAACCACATAGGGTTAATACATATAAGAAAACACAGTAACCACAAAGGGTTAATTCAAATAATAAGGAGGAGTCCACGGGCAACAGCAAACCCAAAGGGTTAATCCAAATAACAGAAACAGTTCTTGCATTGATTTGAAAGTGACCCTTATATACGTTTCACTCTTCCACTTGTTCATCAATCTAATCTAATTGTAAAGCAAACACACACACACACTCTCTCTTTCTCTTCTCAAAGTTAAAATGTTGAAATTACGTAACGAATTCACATGCAGGTAGCAATAGCTTCAACAACAACATGGTAACATATCTACCTTCAACAAATTCCTGTATGAATTGCTCAAAATTACTGGACTTAATTGTCTCCCTTACTGAGCGGAATAATTCTAGATAATGGTGAGTACTATGTCTGCAAAATCAAAGGACAATCTGATGATGATGATGACAACTACGATGAATGATGATAACAAAGATGAATAATGATGATGACATACATTTCTAGTAGAGTATGAGCCAGCATTTCTGAACAATGAGCAGGTGATTGATGTAAGCTTTTGTATGATTCTTGCATGTATAGCAGTTACAATTTTCGACAATTGGTGACATATCTTTCCAGAAAAAGTAAAATATGTTGTAAAGATGGTGGATGGAGCCCACATATTGGATTCTTTGTTAGCCACATTTTGGAGGAAATTTTTACACACCCACGTGAAGCTTGGCTGCTTCCATTGAATTAGCCTATAAATAGGCCATCCTCACTACTTGCAAAGACCCAAAAAAAACACCATCGGAGAAGAAAATGAGAGCCCAGGAAGGGAGGAAGGAAGAAGGAAAGGAGAGTGAGAGGAGAGAAAAATCAATGAGCCAGAAAGATTGTAAACACCAAGTAGCCCTATTATTTTACATAGTGGAAAAGTTACTGCTGTTGCTCTCAGAGGATGTAGGCATGGCCGAACCTCTCATTAAATATTGTGTATCATTTACTTTACGTGCTGCCCAATATTCCTGCATATACCGTTTATTTTACAATAGGTTACTTGCACGAGAAGCTCTCAAGAAGAAAAGCAGTGAAGGACCTGTGGTCTGCTAGAGAGAGAGAGTTGCTGACTTTTACAGGAGAGAGATATATGAGCAAAGCCACCAAAAAATGATAAGCTCTATGTCTCTTTACCTTATTCATTTATTTTATTGATATTCTATACTATTCAATACCACTTTCTCATGCTTGAGCATACAAAGAGAGTTTGTACTAGTGGCAGGTGAGAAAGCAACATGATTGGAAGCATGCGCATATGCACAAAGACCATTTCCATATATAATATTATTATAGTATGATATTAAAGCATACATCTTATTTTATATAAGGCCCACATGGGTTATGGCAATATACTTTATATATATATATTTGATGGTAGTTTTATCCCAACATTTACTTTATTTACAATATGGTATAGGTTTATTATCTAGTAAATTGAGCTTAGACCCATAAAATTCATTTGTAATCACGTACAACCCTTTCCTTTATTTTTCTATTTAAAATACCCAATTTTTTCAAATAAAACCCGATGACTATGATCCAAGTAAGCAAGTTACCTAATCTAGCTTCAAATCTGATTTATTCTATTTTTTTAAATGAACTTATTTTCTCTCTCCAAATAATGTACTTATTTTTTTTTCCTCTAATAATATACCTAGTAAAACAATGTACGTATTTTTTTTTTAAATGAACCTATTTTTCCTCTCCAAATAATGTACCTATACACATTTATAGGTATATTGTAAAATAATTTATCTATGGGTAAATAATGTAACTATATTTTCTATAAATTATTGTGTACCTATTTTTAATTTATGAAAAATGTACCGAAATTTCAATTATAAAGTAACAGAATTAGTTTTTTTAAATTTTTTTGGTAAATAATATACCTATATTTTATTCAAATAATATATTTATATTTTATATGGTATATTTATATTTATATTTTTTATAGGTACATTATTGGATATGTAATTTACAGATTTTTTTTTTTAGTTTGCAATTTTAGGGGGCGGTATGTGAGAGGGAATGACAACCAAAAGAAATGGGGTGATTGATATGCTATTAATAGGGAGTGTTAGTTACAATTATGACAATTAATGAAATACTTGAAATATATTATAAATAAAATATGAAGTTTGGTGGCAACGATGTAAAAACATAGGAATACTACGACCTCTTATATCTTACTGGTCATTTAAATTTGAAATTGGGTTTTACACATAGATTTATAGAGTGATGGGTATATGTCTAGGAAATAGAAAATGTAGGGATCTATATTAGACAAGCCCTATCTAGTAAATTGAGCTTAGACCCATAAAATTCATTTGTAATCACCTACAACCCTTTCCTTTATTTTTCTATTTAAAATACCCAATTTTTTCAAATAAAACCCGATGACTATGATCCAAGTAAGCAAGTTACCTAATCTAGCTTCAAATCTGATTTATTCTATTTTTCGGATTCCAAAACTACCCCTATTTACAAGTTAACGTGTTATGTGGGATGTAACTAATGACACACGTTGAATTTGGAAAGATTTTCAAATGGTTGTAATGGATGTAGGAATTAATTTAGAAACTTATTTGAAATTAAATATTAAATTCAACATTAAAGTATTAGTAACGTTTTTGTTTGTTTTATGACCCCAAAAAAAACGTTTTGGTTTATTTAATAATTTTTTGTTGTTTTCCTTTTATGAATTATACTACTAGTAATCTATTTTATTATAGTTTTATGAATAATAGTGTACATTCTAATTATGTTAAAAAATATTTTGATAATCTATTTATTGTTTGTTTTATGAATTTTTCTAAATGAACTTATTTTTTCTCAAAATAATGTACCTATTTTTTTCTCAAAATAAAGTACCTATTATTTGTTTTATGAAAAACAATTTTTTTAAATGAACCTATTTTCTCTCTCCAAATAATGCACCTATTTTTTTCCTCTAATAATGTACCTAGTAAAACAATGTACGTATCCTCTCCAAATAATGTAGCCATACACATTTATAGGTATATTGTAAAATAATTTACCTATGGGTAAATAATGTACCTATATTTTCTATAAATTATTGTGTACCTATTTTTAATTTATGAAAAATGTACGGAAATTTCAATTACAAAGTAACTCACTTAGTTTTTTTTAAAATTTTTTTGGTAAATAATATACCTATATTAAATTTAAATAATATATTTATATATATATTTTTCATAGGTACATTATTGGATATGTAATTTACAGATATTTTTTTGGTTTGCAATTTTAGGGGGCTGTATGTGAGAGGGAATGTAACCAAAAGAAATGGGGTGATTGATATGCTATTAATAGGGAGTGTTAATTACAATTATGACAGTTAATAAAATGCTTGAAATAAATTATAAATAAAATATGAAGTTTGGTGGCAACAATGTAAAAACATAGGAATACTACAACCTCTTATATCCTAATGGTCATTTAAATTTGAAATTGGGTTTTACACATAGATTTATAGAGTGATGGGTATATGTCTAGGAAATAGCAAATGTAGGGATCTATATTGGACAAGCCCGTTTATTATCCATACAACAGTATTTATTTGTGGCGCAAATTTATCGTCCACACAACTCCCTTTACTTTTTATTTAAAGTATGGAGTAGAATTAGTACTCATACAAGCACATTTACTTTATTATTTAAAGTATGATGTGGAATTAATGTCCATACAATAAGCAATTTAATTTATAAATTTATTTTACCGCACATTTACCTTTATTTAAAGTATGGTGGGGTTTATCGTCCATACCAATAATTTATTTACAAGCAATTTATATAAATTTATTTGAGATTTTCTATTTAAACCCCAAATTTCTCTTTGTTCACCCAAATACTTAAATCATTAAGCTGTAAGTTTTATTATTGTGTAAAAAGACAAAAATCATCCAACTTAATACTTAACCCTAGTACATCTATACACACACCCCACCACTCTTCAAATTAAGTTTTAGAAAAATACAAACTCTTCTACATCCTATTGCCAGATTACTCTTCTCTTTTAAAGACGTAGAACATTGACGAGCCTACCTCTTTGAAATCTACGTGGGAGCTGATGGAAAGACTTGTTGATTGTTTCGCTATAATGATCTTCTTCCCTTCCCTTTGTTGATTGCTTCATTTTTTTTTTGGGTGTACTCTTGGCTATTGATTGCTTGGTTGTTTTGATTTTTGATTTAAAATTTATACCTGATGTTTTGGTAAAGCTGTTCTCTTTCTCTAGAAAGTATTAAATTTTGGATTTGGGGTTCCATTTGTTTGTGTTTTTTTTTTTTCTGCTGGGAACAATAATAGTGGAATGAATCAACCCAAAGTAAGTGCCTAAAGCTTCAGTACATAGTGTTTCAATGTTTGAAAACCCCACCAATTCTAGATGGCATTCGGAGGTAGAAATCAAATAAGAATCACATATTATGCATGAAAAATTTACCAATCTATAAATTAACATTATCAACAAACCAAGTGTCTGTCAAATTCGTTGAACAATTTGACCCTTTTGGAATATAAAAACCCCAACAATTTGCCGTGTCTGTCAAATAAGAATCACACCATTGCGTGTTTCATACTTCATGAAATATGAAACTTCCCTTTGCAACCTCTTAATCCCATGTGTGTTTACAAAAAATTAATTTAATACTTACTATTTCTCATGCCCCGAACGTATTTCCTCCTCTAATGGTAGCTTGTGGGGTTTAAATAGAAAATCTCTTTTATTTCTTATTTTTTCAGCTTGAGGTGTATTTAAGGGTAGTTTGGGAAGATAATGGGGTTTTCTTAGAAATTGTGAAAATTTAAATTAAAAGTTAGGGTGAACTTAGAACATGGGGTGAACTAAGAGAGGTGTGGGGTTTAAATAGAAAATCTCATTTATTTTATGAATTAATTGTGTGTTATGATGAGTTTTACATCATACAGAGATCAGGACCAGAAGTTCCTTGATCCTCATCATACAACTACATCAGGACCTGAAGATCCTTGATGATGATAATTGTGGGAGCCAATTTCCTCCCACGGGAATATTCGCCAAAAGATTCCTTCGTCTTCTCCGCCTCTCTTTCTCCCTGCAAAACGAATAGCAATAAGAGGACCACACCCGGGGGGTGTTGGCCAAAGGCCCTCCGATGCCTAAATTAGTTCAAGAGTTTTGTAAAGAAAACACTAGCTAATTAGGGTACGGAGTTATGTGTGTTTTTTGGGATGAACCGGGCGGCCGGAGCCTTATGTAAAAGAGGGAGAGAAAGGAGGTGGCTAGGGTTTCTGAGAGATAATTTCTGCAGAGTTTCAGTAGGAGTTTAGACGTACCTTAACCCTTGTGTGTAGCTAGGTATTTATAAGAGTCTCGGGAGCTAGGGTTTCAGAGGAATAATTCCGTAGATGGAAGGGAATTATTCCTCCCCAATTTGGCGAGATTTGACTAATTAGGGATTTGATTTATTTGATTTAAATCAAATCCCTAATCAGGATAGCAATCAGATCAATACCTAATTTAATTAGGTAACTCCTCCATTAATTGAGGATATTCGTAGGAATCAAATAAATCCTCAACCTAATTAGGAATCATTCTATTTAATTGGGTAACCCCCAATTAAATTGAATAATTCCTAATTAGGTCAAATAATCCCCAAATGGAAGGAATTATTTGACCTAGGTTTAAGAATTAATTAGGTTCCCACAATAATGATCGGACATGAAGATCCTTGATCCTTGACATGTAAATAAGGACCTGAAGTTCCTTGATAATGTAATAGTATCATATACATGAAAAGTGTCGTACACATGAATAGTAAATTTCTTGGAAAATGTATTATGAATAGTAATTGTATATGTGAATGGTGCCAGCCGTGCACATGAATGGTAACTGTACTGGCAAATGTACTGTATGCATGAACAAAATCGTATTTATGAATTGATGAATAGTACCGTATACATGAATAGTGACATATGCATGAATAGTAACCATTTTGTGTAAACCGTCACTATATATAAAAGGGGACCTGTAGTTCCGTGAACTCGTGAAAGAGCAATTAAATGAGATGCTAGAAGTTTCTCAAAAATATGGACAATTATTTAAGGGCCAAAAGTCGCGAAATATGAACAAGAAATTATAAGAATGTCCATACCACGAGACAATGTGATTTTGGCCTGAAGTTCAAAATCTAACAGTGTTGAGAACCTGAAGTTCCAACAATTAAATGAACAACCCTTGAGGTATTATTACAAGTTATGGCACACCACATATTTCTTTGGCATAAGAAAATGATGAAGCTAGATTTTATCACAATCGACACCTCAAGAATGAAATATATTTTGTGAATCATGGTTGTTAAAGATTCATCGTGAAATGAATAATATCAGGATAAACCTCAAAGGATGAATTGAGGCTCCCTATGGATCCCAATATATCAGAAATCCCGAACATGAAGTTTTGGGTATATAGTAGTTAATGCTCTTCACTACTTTATTACAATATTATGGCTTTTCCCTCAATTTATATTTCATGCCCATTTGAAAAAGGCAATTAAATTAGGGAAATAGCTCAAAATGCCACCAGTTTTTTAGTTTTAAGTGGAAATAAGCCTCCCCAAAATTTTTGCAAATACCACCTATAAATATATATTTATTGTCCACTTATTGCCCAAATATCACTTTTTCTGAAATTGACTTCTCTCTTAGCTCTCTCTTGGCTTTGTCTCTCTCTGTTGCTCAGGTCTCTCTCTCTCTCTCTTCGCTCTTTCTCTGTAGCACGCTGCTCTCAGTCTCTCTTATGCAACTCTCTCTCTCTCTCTCTCTCTCTCTCTCTCTCTCTCTCTCTCTCTCTCGTGTAGCTCTCTCTCTCTCTCTCTCTGACGCAGTGTTCTTCCTCCCTCAGCGGTGTGTGTTCATCGAAGCTCAACTCCATCATTCACCTTAAAAAGGTACTGTTCATCGTCATTTTCTTAGTCTGAAGTTGGTTTAGGGTTTATGGGTTTCTATGAAATTGGTTTAGGTGTTTCTTCGAAATTGGTTTAGGATTCTCTGAACTTGGTTTACAGTTTAGGGGTTTCTCTGAAATTGGTTTAGGGGTTAGTCTGAAAATGGTTTAGGGTTTATGGTTTTCTCCTGTGATGGATGTAAGGACTGTTGCTTAGTTTTTCTCAATTTCGTGTTTAAGATGCATGTTTGAGAGGTGTGTTTTACTCTGTTTTAAGATGGTATTTGCATTTTGCTGCATATTTGGATGTAATTTTTGGCCATCAAAGAGTGGCTGTAATTGAAGTAGTCACCCTTGCTATCTTGAAATTGGACTTCAATTTAAGATATAAATCATTTAGTTTAATCCATTGATATGGAGTGAGGTGGGAAAGGGTTTGGAGATCTACCGCAACAATGTGATGGGTAAGCTATGTTAATGTAGTGGAGTTTATCGATATTGTAAATAAGTGCAGTTCTAATTTCTAAACTTATTGGCTCGACAGTGCCTCTTGCGGAATAATGACAATCAAATTCATCGAGCATCTCAGTGCCGGCCTTTCTTTGGATAAAGTTGACCCATCGAAGATCTCCTATTACCGACTTAAGCTTGCAATAGAGGCTTTGAGGGGGGAGGCGTATATATGAGGTACAAGTGATAATGTTTCTCAATTGAATTCAGTCTTCACTTATCACTTGGCCATTCAGTCAGAATTTAATTATTTCATGGTGATATGTAAAATTGTACAGTCGGTGACAGTGGCTACTTGCCTTACATGGAAAATAACCTGTATCAATTTTGTAGACATGGCAGATAAATTGTATTCAATTTGGAGTAGGAATATGCATCAATTTTCATTTTGTCAAACGAAATTGGGTTGTACGTCTAATCAATAGCACTAGGGATGTACTTCTCATTCTGTTTTCAAATTGGGCTTTTGTTTTGGAGTTGTCGTCGTGCTTACCATCCTTATATTTGGAGTGTTAAGTTGAGTTATTTCGTACAGCTCGATATATGAACATGCTATACTTCCTCTTTATGGAGGTATAACAGTGAAGTTGTGTTTGAAACGAAGTGTTTGTTTCCACTGAATTCTGCTCACTTTGTTTATCAATTTGTTACGTTTGGTCCTCGTAGTGTTCTTCAGAACCGTACTCATCCCGAAGGTTGCATTGCTGAGCGTTATATAGCTGAAGAAGCTGTAGAATTTTGCACTGAACATTTATCTGATATTAGTACAATTGGGGTGCCATCAACTCAGAAGATAGGAGTTTCAAAGCCATTATCAGGTTGCACAGTGAGCTTAGTTGATCGGGACCTGTTGAACCAAACACATCTATATGTCTTGGAGAATACGGAGGAAGTCCTACCTTATATCGAGTATGAGTTTTATTCTTTAAGTTTCCATTTTAAATATTCCTTATGTTTATCTTATATGTTTGGGACCGTAATGCTTGAATTTTTCATGTCATGTAGGGAACATATGATCCACATCAAGGCCGCTTATCCAAAATTTAGAAAGAGAACAAAGTGGCTGCAAGATAAGGACAATAGCACTTTCATTCAATGGCTACGCTTCAAGGTATATGTTATTCAATAACATATTGGACTTTTAATTTTCTTCTTTCTATGTTAGATTGAATTAAGATATGATTAATTTGCAGGTTCAAAGTGAACTTAATGAGGGAGACAATCATGGCGTATCAGAAAATTTAAGGTGGCTAGCAGCTGGTCCAAACATGGCAGTGCCATTATATAGGAGCTATCTTATTAAAGGTGTTAAATTTAACATCAAGGCACAAGATGATGTGCGGACAGTTCAAAATAGTGGAGTTTATTTACTTG
Organism: Prunus kanzakura; assembly: GCA_020521455.1. Lineage (NCBI taxonomy): Eukaryota > Viridiplantae > Streptophyta > Magnoliopsida > Rosales > Rosaceae > Prunus > Prunus kanzakura. The sequence goes on from BPUM01000828.1 coordinate 588,877, forward strand.
CACATACCATGCAAGTTGCTAGTGCCAAGGATAAAAACCCAATTCTCTCAAATATGGGTTTTTATGGTGTCATTCAAGAAATTTGGGACCTTGACTACCAAAAGTTTACAATCCCAGTCTTTAGGTGTGATTGGATAGATAGTACTTCTGGCCTTGTAGTCGACGAACTTGGATTTACCCTTGTAGATTTGAGTAAAATTGGACATAGGAATGACCAATTTGTTTTGGCTTCGCAAGTCAAACAAGTATTTTTTGTTGACGAGCCGATGCATCGTGGTTGGTCGGTAGTGTTATCAATGCCTAATAGAGAATATAATGATGTTATTGGTGATGATGTCTTAGGTGATGTGAGAATTGAGTGTGAGCCATTTACTAGAGGGATGCCAAATGTTGACACATTTGATGAACGGGTGGGTGAGTTTGGGAGTCAAAATATTTGAGATGGGTGTGAAGATATATGGATTGAATAATGCTCTTGTAATTTATGAAATTACTTATGCCCTAAACAGCACTACTGTATGATATTAATTTTGTAATAAATTGTAATGTGTTTTCTTCACTTTCATTATGCAGGTTTTGGCCACAAAACAATCAGTACATAAAATACTGGTTCAGTATTATAAAACGACAGTCCTCATAAGACTGTGAAAAACAGACGTCTGTTTTCATAAAATTGTCAGTAAAAAATGACGTTTTGGAGCATTCAACGACGGCATTGTATTTACCGACGTCTAAAAGCGAAGTAAAATTGAAGAACCATGACGGTATTGTGAAACAATTATTAACGATATCACGTCGGAGAAGCATAAAGAGCCGACATGTAATTACAAATAACACGACTCCAGTACCATAATACCGACGTCTAAAAGGCGAGATATCGAACCTGAACGTTGCAAAAGACGACTATTATTTTGGTAAAGATGACGTATAAATTTAGAAACACGGCTGTCTTTTACATGATGATGACGTTGTATATAAATTACCACGTCGTTTATAGAAATAAATATGTCGTAAGTCATGAGCCTAACATATTTTCCACGTCGTTTATTTTCAGATCATGTCATTAATATAAATTTATACGGCGATCGACTGGAAATTTGTGCCGTTTCAAAAATATTAGACGACTGTTTTGTGTTTAAAGATGATGTATAAAGTCTGAAACACAGTTGTCTTTTAGTTGTTGATGACGTTGTTTATTAAATATAATGTCGTTTATAGAAATACATGTGTCGTAAGTAATTACCCTAACCGCTATTTCCACGTCAATATTAATGGAAAAAACGAAGTGGAAAAATTATTTCACGACGGGATATAAATAGATGGGACGTATTATGTTTTAATAATGTTGTATTTTATTTATTTAAAGACGTATTGTATTTATTTACATGACGGTTTTTGTAGAAAATAGGTCGTCTATTCTTATCATTGACAATTTTTTGGCTCATTTTTCAGTATACAGACGTCGGTTGTTATTTGTTAATGACGTTGTTTGTTATAACAACGACGGTGATTTACCGTCGTGGTTTTATTTTGGAAAAGATGTCGGTCGATTTCACGACGGTTTGAAAACCCGATACACGACGGTGAATTCCCGTCGTCTTTTGCCTTTTTTGTAGTAGTGATTTTTTTGTGCAGAATCCAAACATATAAACAACACAAAATTTGCATGAACGATTGAAAAGTTATAGGGGCCAATTGGACAAATATCAAAATTGAAAAACAGAGGCAGTTCATAGTTCATTTCTGCCTAAAATGTGTTAAACTGGTGCTACCATGGTGATACAGTAGCGATACACTGGTGATAAAGGGGTGCTACAAATTGCTGTTTGTGTTTATTTTGGGTTTCTTGTTTTGTTTCATTTCATATACTTTTCTTTACTCATTACTAGTTTATAATTGGATGAATAGGCCATTAAATTGTGTCAATTATTGGTACAACAATTACATATATGAAGACTAAGATGAACAACATATCATATCACCGAACACAATCATACCACCAGCAAGCATTTGCATATTTATTCATACCATCCTTTTTTTTAAAATAATTTTTTGATACTTATTAATTTTAAAAATTAGTTCTTAAAACGTGTTACGGTCTAATTATGATGCAGCTGAGTGCCTCTTTTTGAAAGGCACATTGTTTCTTTCTCATCTTCTTCTTCTTCTTCTTTTCCAATGACGTAGGCCCTAAATCCTAAACCCCTTAGGAGCCGTAGTCAATATACATACAATAGGGTGGCAATATTAGGTTAATATGCGTTCAATAGGATTGCAATATAAGCTCAATATACATGCAATATGGTGGCAATAGTAGGTCAATATACATACAATAGGGTGGCAATATGAATACAATATATACACAATACGGTAGCACTATTAAGACAATATACATGCAATAGGATTACAATAGTAGGTCAATTTACATACAATACGCAGACATCCATTTCAGACTACCTTCAAGTTATACATGCAAAATAATACTAACCTGGACCCTAACAATACTATCTCGTGAAGGGAAAACGAAGGCAACACTTTCACATCGCATCACCCACCACAACATCAACCGAACCAGCAGTCACCCTTACCCAGCTGCACAAACCCTGCCAAATGAAAATTATTAGAAATCCATCAAAAGATCCATGTCTTTGGCCTTCATCCTCGCTGCATGCACGAGACTATGATGAGACATTCCCTCTCCACCTGTATTCAGCACTTGCCAGACACCAGCTACATCAATTTCGCTCTAATTGTAGTCTGGTGAGACGACCGAAGCATAATCTCAGAACATCTCGAAGCCGTTGTTGAAACATTCGACCGTTTCATGATTTTATTCTCCAGATTTTGTGAATTGTTGGACAACATATTTCTTTATCTCTTCCAATTTTAACTTGAGGGACTCTAACTCTTTGCTCCGACTAATTGTTTTTAGAGTTTGCTTCAGTTCTCTAGCATATGCTTTGTTCAACTTGTTGGCCAAGTTTCCCATCACTTGGCCATGAATATCACATTTGCTCTCCCACCAATCTGTTGTCTTAGATAAATATTGGAGGTCGTGCTTCACTGCAGAGATTTTGTCAAGCGGATCATTGCTCTCAGCCTCACTTCCAGATGAAGTGGGATCATGATTTGGAGTTAGAGGTGGAGATGGGAACGGCACATGCCACGGCTGGTCTCCTGGGTAACTGACATGGTCGTTTGGAGGGTGTACGTTCAACATCTTTAAGTATCAGTGGGACAATTCACAGTTGCAGTATACAAAAAAACAAATTGAATGTACATTCAGTCTCTAGTTTTTACTTTTGAAAACTTGAAAACAACAATATGGTCAGCTTTAGTGGAGAATGTTTGCCTTTGAGTAAGTTCAGAATAATAACCTTTCCCAAACCTGATGTGAAGATGGTGCCTATGCTTCTGTTATATATAGGAACTTGTCTAATTTATATTGTATTGAGGGAGTTACTGACATCTCTATATATGATGAAATTGGGTATGTAGTTGATGCATTAATTTGATGGGATTGCATTGTACACCATTTACTCCTTGGCTGTAATTTACAGCTTTAGAATAACAGTAACAAAATTGGATTACAAACAAAAAAACCAAACCTTAATGGGAAATTGGAAATTGTGCATTTCAGGCAATACATGGACTACGTAACTAAGCAATTTTTGGAAATTTGAAAAAAAAATACAAAATGAAATTGGAAAATCAGAAAATGGGAAAAATACCTTACTAGGAAATTTCAAATTACAAATATAGGAAAATTTCAACATTTGGGAAAATAAGTGGAAACCATAAGGGAGACTGAAACACTAGCCAAGTCAGCAAATTCACTGACTGCAGACTTGGTCCATGGCCTGCAGCAATGTCAAGGCAATACCATGTTTTGGAAAAATCTCCATGTAGTTTCAAAAATTTTGGAGGGCCAAGCTAGGTGGGGTGTCATAAAAAAGCGCACAATTCGGTCTCGTTTTCATGCCCGTATGCATCTCCTACATATAAAGGGTATGAAAGCAAAAATTGAAATTGCCCCTGCCACTGCAGTTATGGTATTCAAGGAATCTGACGAAATGGCCCAGTTGAAGCAAAAATAAGTGGAAACCGGATTCGAACTATTTCGTAAGTTTGAAAAAATAGTGGATCTAGAAGGAAGCTGGGAGAACATCACTGTGGGTCATGGGTCGCGGTCGCTGCAACTGAAGAGTATGCAACTTCGAATGTGTCAACATCATGAAACTTTTGCCACTTTAATATGACTTTGGACACTGTAAAATGTAGTGGAAACAACCTAAAAATTGGAACTATGAGGTGCCCTCTTTTTGTAATATGTAACTATGAAGTGGCCTCTTGTTGTGTTATGTAAGTTTCGGAATTGGATGCGATGGAATTATGATGGCTCTTTTTGTATTTGTGCGTATACAGTTTCCTTTATCCCTGTTCAGTTCAAACGATTATAGCGGCAACAACTCGACAATACACATACGTATAATGGCAATATGATATCAATAAGAGCACAATAGAGTTACAATAAGAGCGCAATAGAGTTACAATAGGATAATATTGCAGTACATCGTCATCAGACTTTTTTGTTTATTTTTTGGTCCACAAACAAAAAAAAAAATTTAAAACAAAAAAACAAAAAAACAAAAAAACAAAAAAAACAACAATCGGTAGACTCTGATGAAGTATACATCCCTTAAAAGACATATGGCCTACATTACACACGGTAACTGCGTAATAATTGCATTGTAAGGACTTTAATGTTGTGGATCCATTTTAAGTTAGATTCCAAGCCCTTTAATTTCATACTTACACAGTTTACATTGCAATAGCAATACCAGTACAATAAAAGTACAATATAGTGACAATTGAAAGCAATAAGGGTACAATACGATAGCTATACTGTCAATATAAATAGGGAGCACACCATGCTGTATAGCAATGCAACCGGAATTATGCATATTTAACAAATTTCACATTCCACATAACACCAAACCCACCACAAATAAAATTCAAATTGACAGTACCTAACAAACCAACACAAATCATATTGTCTAAGATACATTACGCAATGGAATATTATTTTTACAAGTGCTTTTATTGTGGCCCGTGGAACCGCACCTTGAGCACTTTCTTGTAATGGTGCCCTCTCCTTGTGAGGGAATGCTTAGCTTCTTCTGTCTGCCTGGCATGACCTTTGCCATGGGAGGTAGCACAACACGACTTCGGACATCTTCAAGAATAACCCACATTCCCTGAGGCTGTACCGGGTAGATGCTATCTGAATAAGCATTCAACTAGGTATTTCGAGTGTAATACTAGAAGTCTTGGAGTATACATTTAGGTTCAAAAAGCGGCAAACTGCAACTACATGCTTGTAAGGTAGCTGCTCAAGTTGAAACTTCCTACAAGTACAACTGTTGTTCGTCATATGTACGAGGTCGTCCATATCACCGTCCACAACATTATACTGTATGTTATTTAGTTTAACGACATTCATCCTTGAAGCATTATCCAACCTATTCCTCAACTTCTTCTCGCCAAAATTGGGGCACAATGATGTTGTGCATTTCAAAGCCAACTCACGATGTTCGGTGAACCATTTCACAAGGAGATTAATAATTTCCCCTATCAAATGAACCACTAGCAACATCCTTGCAAACCTAAGGACTAAGTTTATTGACTCCGCAATATTTTTTGTCATTACATTGTAGCGGCGTCCATCCATGTGAGCTCTAGACCACTTGTGTAACCCTACCTATTCAAGATATTGAGCAACCTGTTCCTTTCTCTTGATCTTGCGAAAATGACAGTCAAATTCAGCCATTGAATAAGATTTCGTAGCCTACTCAAAGTGCATCAGCATTTGATCACGCTTTTTCAACTAGCAAGTGCGTTTCATGTTCCCCTTCATATGATAAAAGCATATGCCATGTTGCGCTCTTGGAAAAACTTTGTTCCACAAATTCTCTATGCTAACATTGCGATCAGAAATGATAACAAGATTGGGACACTCACCAATGGCTTCATGAAGTTTAGTGAAAAACCAATGTCATGATGCATCCGTCTCCAGATCCTCGATCCCGAAAGCAAGAGGATATATATTTCGATTACCATCGAATGCATTTGCTACAAACATAATGCCCTTGTACTTAGATTTTAAATGAGTGGCATCCACGGTTACCATTGGGCGCATGGAAGATCGAAACCCTCTAATACATGCGCCAACTGCCATAAAAAAAATACACAAAGTGATTGTTCTAATCAGTATGGATGTGTGTCTTTGTGCCGGGATTCATACGCTCCAATTCATAGCAATAGGCTGGAAGGATATAATATGCCTCCTCGGCTAATCCTCTAATGAACATTAGAGCTAACTCCCTCGCTTTCCAAGCTTCCGGATAATGAATGGTCAAACCAAAGTTGTGTTTCACATCTCTCATTATGTCACTTGGTGTGTATATTGTCTGACAATCCTTCAACTTCCTTTTCAATGAAGTGGCTACAAGTGATGCGGTTTCTTGACGATGGTTGCCATTTACGAACCTCAAATCACATTAATGGACAATTGTACACCTCACAATCATGAAGTTGTATTCTCCAATTCTCGATGCTCGAACCCACCATGGAGATGGACGTTGACAACAAACCACAAGCAACCTCTTAGTGCAAGAGAATTGCACCTTAAACTGAAAGTGGCCTCTCAATGCCGTGAATCGTAAGTTGGTCAACATGGCTCCCTTACTAGAGAAAATTTTCCCAACTTTAATTTTCCGATTCCAATCACTTCGCGAATACTCTGTGTCCAAATATGCTTCTCCATAATTTAAATCAGCCAAATTGTACTGGTTCTATTCACTCATTTCACTCAACTTATGTTCACGAGTGGGTTCAGATTCTCCTCCTAAACGCATTATTGGCAATTGGGCTGATGTGTCCAAGCGGCCCAAAATATGAGGGGCAGAGTACATTGACACTTCATTTGTTTCAGTACCATTATCACCACCATGCATCTCCTCCATCTCGCTAAAATCAATCATGTCCATAAAATCTGTCCCAACATCACCTTCCACATCATCGACATTTGTATTATTTCCGAGTTACTTCATTGCTTTCAACAATGGCAACTGAAGAATGACCAACTTGGAATGGGCACTGTGCGAGGTGACCAACTTGGTGCCCGAAGTTGTTATGATTCAGCATTCAAATCCACCAGCCGGTCCCCACGGCGTGAAGCCCTTTTGGTAGCCATGACTCTACCTCTTCCCCCTGTAATTACCGAACAACCTGAAGATCTCCGAGAGGAATCAATCACCCCTCAAGCCAAACCAGTGGAAGATCTTGAGGTGAAAATCGGCACTTCCCTTCTCCTAGATCCCCGTTTGGTTCCTTCGTCAAAATTCTGAAGTCCTTGCCTAGTCCTATAGCGACATGCTTGGCATCTCTCCCGAGGTTGTCTCTTATAGATTGGGCATTGATCCCATCATACGTTCCGTTTGGCAGAAGCACTGTGCCTATGACCCCGATACGAAGCCATGAAGACTAAAGTCGAGAAGCTACGCAGCATTAGCTTCATTAAGGAAGTAGATTATCCCTCATGGCTGGCGAACGTGGTCATGGTACACAAGCCCAAATGTGGTTGGCGCATGTGTGTGAACTACACCAATCTCAATGGTGCTTATCCCAAGGATAGCTTCCCTCTCCCTCGAATCGACCAGCATGTTGACACAACGGGAGTCCCTGATCAGCCATAGAGGCATTAAGGCTAACCATGAGAAAATCCAAGCTATCTTGGATATGAAGATGCTGAAGACAGTCAAGGATATATAGAGCCTTACTAGACGTGTGGTAGCCCTGAGCAGGTTCATCTCCAAGGCTATTGATCGATGTGCGCTCTTCTTCAAGGCTCTAAAGGGCAAAAAGCGTAACATCATCTGGAATCCTAAATGCAACAAAGTTTTCACCAAGCTGAAGGAGTGTATGAGCCAGGCACCTCTCTTGTCCACATTTGAGCCTGGTGAGATTCTTATGATTTACCTTTCGGTATCCTCCACTACCGTTAGTTCGATGTTGATTTGGCAACCAGCTGGAGTTGAACACCCTATTTACTATGTCAGTAAAGCATTACAAGACTTTGAGGCTAGTTACTCTGACATTGAGAAACTTGCCCTCGCCTTGGTTGTTTTAGCTTAACGGCTTCGACCATATTTTCAAACACACAACATTCGCACCCTCACTAATCAGCCTATGAGATAAGTCTTGCAGAAGCCTGAGATATTTGGCAGGCTGATTAAGTTGGCTATCGAACTTGGAGAATTTGATATCCACTTTAAGCCATGACCATCTAAAAAGGGGTAGGCCGTTGCTGATTTCATCTCAGAGTTCATCGAACCCATACCTTCGGTCTCTTCTCAAATTATTGCCAAACTTATGCTGACCTCGAATCTTGTCCACCTTGATGTTGTAGGAAACTTTGACCTCAGTGAGCCATTATGGACCCTTCATGTCGATGGATCTTCAAACTCCCAAGGCTGTGCGGCAGGCTTGGTCTTCACTTCTCCAGATAAGGTGGTTCTTGAGTATGCCATTTGCTTCAACTTTCAAACCACCAACAATGTGGCAAAATATGAAGCACTATTTACCAGTCTACGGCTAGCCAAAGAGATGGGAGCTACATAGATTTAGATATTCAGTGGCTCTCAATTGGTTGTTCATCAAGTCAATCATGACTTGCTTGCCAAAGACACCTTCATGACAACATACCTCCACTGTGCCCACCAGTAACTGAAAACCTTCAAAGCTTATTGCATCAGTTAGATCCCACACTCTAAAAATAGCCATGCTGATGCCTTGGCACGGTTGGCTTTAGCAGTGGATCACAACCTCGGTTGTAATATCCACGTTGAACTCCTAGAAGCACCCAGCACTCAAACGCTTGTCATCCGCTTGGATGGATCCCATCTTCAATTTCCTACAAAACCAAACACTGCTTGCAAACCCTGCCTAGGCACGTCGCAATCGGTACTAATCATTAATGGCAACTTATAGAAACGCGGCTTCAGCCTCCCTTACCTTCGGTGTCTTACACAAGAAGAAGGCAATTATGTCCTTTGGGAGGTCCATGAAGGCATCTGTGGTAACAAATGCCCAAGATTTGCCACCATCCATACTGATGTCCAAGCCTTCACCCAGAAATGCAACAAATGCCCAAGGTTTGGCACCATCCCTTAGCTCTCTGTCGAACCATTGACACCAATGATCACTCCATGGCCATTCTCACAATGGGGACTTGACCTCATCGGACCCATGCCAGAGGGAAAGAGCCAGGTCAAGTACGCTGTTATCACTATGGACTATTTTACTAAGTGGGCCAAAGCTGAAGCCCTAGCTACCATCACGGCAGCTCACGTAGAAAACTTCATTTGGTAAAATATCGGTTGTCGCTTCAATATCCCCCAAGCGATTGTCATAAACAACAGTAAACAATTTGATAATGCTAAATTCAAGCAATTTTGTTCCAACCTCAAGATGCGCCTTTGCATTGCCTTTCCTGCCTATCCCCAATCTAACAAATAGGTTGACGCTATAAACAAGATCATCAAGAAGACTAAAAACGAAGCTTGATAAAGCCAATTATTGGCCTGAATTACTTATGGATGTCTTAAGGTCATACCGAACCACCTTTTGCACTTCTGTTGGAGAAACGCCCTTCTCTCTGTCCTTCAACACCGAGGTTGTTGTAATAGTAGAGATCGATCAGCCTTCCTATCGAATGTCAGTATATGATGCCAAAGCAACGACGAGCAATTGGCTCTGAACCTGTACCTCATTTACGAGCTTCGTGACTAGGCCAAAACATGCAACTTCGCTTATAAATATCGTGTTGCCAAATACTACAACTCTCGTGTGAAACCTCGTGCTTTCAAACCTGGAGATTGGTTCATGCTCAAGGTTTCATTAGCAACCAAGAACTTTGCCGAGGGTACCCTCGGCCCAATCTGGGAAGGACCCTATGAAGTCATTAAGGTCTGCTACCCTAGCACTTATCACCTTCGTGGTTCTAATGGCAAGCCCATGCCTCACCCATGGAACACTGGTTACCTCAAGTATTATTATGAATAAACAGGCCAACGAACTTACCTTCGGCATTTCAGTTTCTTTTCCTTATGATCTTTAGTACTTTGTGTCTTTATCTTATGTACTTGTGTCTTTCGGCACTTACTTAATGAAATGCCTTACCTTGGCTCATTTCTAATCACACAAATGCCTTTGGCACACACTTACGGTTATCTTTTAAACAAGACATTTGTTAAACATACGACAAGCTATGTTAAATTACCAAAATAACCTTGCCTTATGGCAAGGCAAAATCTCCATACAAAATATGAGTACCATCGGCACTCCAAAAACTGTTCTGAACAAATATCCATCGTACAAAAACACAAAAGTACCAAGCCTTCAGGCTTTGGTAGACCCATCCTAGTTCGCTCTGGCAGTCTCCTGTGCATCAGTGACCTGAGCATCCATCACTGTTTCGGTTATAGCCTTGGCCCCATCGGCAAGACTGGCAACAAAAATCGACTGAGGTGGAGGCGTGTCGCTGGTGTCAAAGTTGATATCGTGTATGGGGTTGAACTTCGCCAGAGTTTCCTCCCAGAAGACTTGCTCGTCAACCAGCATGTTTAGGATATAGCCTTTCAGCTCATCTGACGATCAGTATGCCTCGACCGCCTCGACTCTTGCAATAACTATCTCCTCGGCCTTCTTCACTTTGCTTCGGCATGCGCTTGTTGTGATGCCACTAGCTTCTCCCTTAAATCTTCAACCTTCTTCGCCAAGGCCGCTTTTTGCGATACGACAATGTTCTTCTCTTGGATAGCCACTTATGCTTCAAAAAAAATTCCTTTGGCGACTTCCTCTAGTTTCTTCATCCTCGCAATCTCCTTCTCCGACTTTGCCGAACTGACGTACATCTCAACAAAGGCCTGCACATAGCACATTATCAATTTCCACTCTACCAAAGAAAACTCACAGCTCAAATAATTACATAGGCAGAAGAAAACTCACAGTTCAAATAATTTACATAGGCAGAATACAAGGGCATAGCACAGGGAGTTTGTGAGAAGAACGTGTTGGGCATAGGAGATATCTACGCACCCACTTGAGAGGGAGTGTTGGCGTGAGCCATAATTCAGGGATCCCGTGGTCCCTGATTTCCTGGTGTAATTTACGTTACCTAATTAGAATCATTACCTAGTTATGATTCCTTGTAATTAGCTAATTACTTTTCCTTGTAGGAAAAGTCAACTTGTATTGTATATATATCCTCCTTTTGGAGAAATATAATATCAATCACAATTATTCAATCATGTGTAGTTGGAGTAACTTAGGCATAAATTCAGGCACTATTTTGATCTAAAACCTTTTTTGTTTTGTTTTTGTGGTGTTAAAAATCCGATTCACCCCTAAAAATTATAGTAAGTGCCATCTACGTGATTCAAACTGATGGAAAATGAGAGACTAGTTTACCATGAAACAGAAAGCTGAAAGACTATTGGAATGAATAATTTAGTTAGATAACGAAAATATAACTCGTGCACAATATTCATTTCGGTCGAAAACCCAAAGAAAATTGTATGAGAGTAGTAATGGGTGAGGATCTAGTGAGAACGCCTAAGTGAGAACATAACATGAGAACACCGTTGGATCTAATCTAACGGCTGTATGAAAAGCAATTGTAAGTGTAAGTGTTGTATTAGAACAAGGCCTTCTTCTCTCTCCTCCCTCCAAAACGTCCCCTCCAAAACAGAAGTCCCCTCCAAACCAGCTGTTCGCTCAGTTCAATGAGGAGGCCATTTTTTTATCAGCTTTGATTGAGGAAGAACTATAACACTGAAGAGAGAGCGCCCCTGTTAATCGTTTTTCGGTTTGAGAACACATAAATGGTACCCTCATTTTTTTGGGTTTCCCATTCAGGCGAAACAAAGGAATCTTGGATTTTATAATTTCATCTTTGTGGTTGGGTTTTTGGGGTCGGAACATACGTCAATCCTTGAGCAACGTCGAAACTAGAGTTGAGTTGGCAAGTGCTGATCATACCGTTGTGGTTCTGCTGTGTTGGTTCTGAAATCCTTGAGCGCGGGCGAAAGAGGGGTTGAGGAAGATGAAAATTTTTTGGGGTTGACATCCAGATAAAAAAGGGCTACGTTACGTTGTCATATTTGTTGAAATTTTGAAGTTGGAAATCAGTTACGAGGTAAGCCATATACTGTATTTGTCAATTTCATTATTGGGCATCAGCTTGAGTCACTTTAGGTTGTATGTATGACTTTAATGTTTTAGCAGAGAGTCATTTGCATGTCATATGTTAGTTAATATATATTTTAAAGCTGTTTGAAAGCATGTGCCAAATATTGGGCATCAGCATGAGTTAGATTAGGTTGTATGTATGTCTTTAATATTTCACCAGAGAGTCATTTTGATGTCATATGTTACTTAATATATATTTTAAAGCTGTTTGAAAGCATGTGCCAAATATTGGGCATCAGCACGAGTTATGTTAGTGTGTATGTAGGTCTTTAATGTTTCACAGAGAGTGATTTTCATGTCATATATGATGGTGGTGATGTGATATTCAAGGTTAAATTGCAAAAACAGTGAAATGGAGTGCGAAGGACATGTGACACCGGAAGTTAGTTCGGACTTGAAACCAAAATTGGGACTTGAATTTGATTGCTGTGAGGATGTGTTCAATTTCTATAATATGTATGCCGCGAAAGCCGGATTCGGCATTTGGTGTTCTACAACGAGAACGTGCACATTCACAGGAGAGGTAACAAGGAAAGAATATGTATGCTGTAAACAAGGGTATTCGTTGACAAGCACTGTTAGATTTAAGAGAAGACAACGAGGTTGTACTCGAACTGGGTGCAAGGCTAAACTTGCTATTTTGAAGGTAAAAGAGAAGAATAAATACACTGTTGTAGGATTCAATGAGGTACACAATCATGACATGACCACAGTTGATAAAGTCCATCTATTGAGATCTCATCGTAAGTTAACAGAGTCTACAAAGGCCTATAGTGCACATATGAGCAAAGTTAATATCTCTGTACATAAACAGGTAAGCCTTCTTGAGGTGCCAGTAGGGGGATTGGAAAATGTTGGGTTTGTTAGGAGAGATGTCTATAATTATGCAAGGAACGTGCGTGGGGAAGTGATTGGGCATGATGCAGAGCTGCTGAATGAGCATTTTTTGGCTGAGCAAGGAAAAAATGAATCATTTTGTTTCAATATGGAGGTAGATTCGGAAGGAAGGATGAGAAATGTTTTCTGGGCAGATGCAAGGTCAAGACGAGTTTATGGGTTTTTTGATACGACGTTCAACACGAACCGCTATGGGATGGTCTTTGCGCCTTTGTTAGGCGTTAATAACCATAGGCAGACAGTGTTGTTTGGTTGTGCATTCCTAACTAGTGACACCACGGATTCATTTGTATGGTTGTTCGAAGAATTCAAGAAAGCCATGCCAGGTGAGCCACCCAAAATGATCATCACTGATCAAGATGAAGCCATGTCAAAGGCAATTGCTTTAACTCTCCCAACAACATTCCATAGATATTGCATATGGCATATCTTGAATAAGTTTATGGAGAAACCCAGCATTGGGGAATATTTTTGGAAAATGTGCAAATGCATATGGGGTATGGACACAAAAGAAGAATTTGATGTGAAATGGGATGAAATCATCACAAACAATGGGCTGAAAGACCATCCGTGGCTGAGCTCGATTCAGGCTTTGAGGGAGAATTGAGTTCGATCATATGTAAAACATGTGTTTTCGGTTGGGATGTCAAGTAGTCAACGGGTTGAAAGCTGTCATGCATTTTTCAAACAATATATTAACCGGAAAAACACATTGATGGAATTCATTGTACTTTTTGAAAGAGCTCTTGGTTCATAGAGGCTTAAGGAGTTAATGGCTGATCATGTTGATACCAATGAAAAACCTCCACTGCCATTTCAAACACCAATGCAACATCAAATGGCACGCATTTACACTCGGGAAATTCTTGAAATGTTTGGGAGCCTTTTATGCTTGTTCGAACTTGTAGAGCAAGATGAGACCCAGTGCAGGTACAAAGTAAGTGAGTGGGTAAATTCGGGGGTGACACAGATGAAGGAGCTTGTGCATGATAAAGATGTCGATAAAGCTTATTGCAGCTGCAAAAGATTTGAATTTTGGGGTATTCTGTGCCGACACATCCTAGCATTTTTAAGAATGAAGCAGGTGGAGCACTTGCCAGATAATTACATATTGAAACGATGGCTTCCAAGTGCAAAGTGCGGTGTAGTATATGATAAGAATGACAAAGAAGTTAAAGATTGCGTGGACGGTTTGGTTTTGGTTAAGAGATAGAAACTTTGCAAAGTTGCAAGTGATTTGATAGATTTTGCTTTGTTGTGTGATGAAGGTTTTGAGTTGCTGGAAAATTCATTTGACGACATTCGTGGGAAGCTTACAAGGTTGTTGTCATCAAGAGCTCGTGTCGAAGAAGAACCCAATGGAGAGGTCGGAACTAGCTCTCCCCAAGTCAGAATGAAAGATCCCCATCAAGTAAAAGCAAAAGGGCGAGCGAGAAGAGTGAAAGGACAAAAGGAGAAGGCAGTGGAACGACATAAACGGCGGTGCAGTGAATGTAGGAAGACTGATCATGATAGATGGAGTTGTCCAAAACTTGGGAGCCCGTAAGTGAATATGTAATTGTCTGGGTTTGAATTTTATACAAGAAATGCTGTTGACTTGTTTATTTGTTTCAATGTTGCAGCTCTTCATATTCCGACGCAGAAGTTGGTGCTGCAGTTAATGAGCATTTGCAGCCCAGTCAGAGCACGCAGGACAGGGAACCTACTATGACAGAGTTATTTATGCAAGAGTTTGATTTCATTTACGGTCCCGGAGTTTGAATATTTGTTGATACCAATTTGAGTCGTTTTGGAAACCATCTGGAACCGTTAGTGAATCTTATATAAGTGCCTCATGTTGATACTGAACTAATGTTTGTGAACAGCAACAGTGAAACCGCCCAAAAATAAAGTAACTTTTGTATTCGATAATTATTAAGTGTCACACACGTATCACATGACTTACATTCGGACATAGAAAAATAAAATTAAAAAAAACTACATTAAAGTCAACAATAAGTTATTTGAAGAGCCACTTAGTTATCAGCATCATAGTCATCACTTGACTCAAAGCGGCCACGTTCCTCCCAATCTAGAATGCGTTTGTCATTGTAGCAATCCTGACACCACTCTAAATTTGGGGGTTTACACATGCAAACAATGGGACATGGGGGCTTTGGGGGAGAAGGGGTTGGGGACCAATAGTATTGAACATTGTCTGGACCTACCGCGAATAGATCCCTGCACGTCCCACAAGGACGGTCATGAACGGCACCATGTTTGCAATAATTATGCGTAACTCGAACTTTCGGATCCATCTTTGGTTGAAGGTGGATGTCTATCCTGGGGCTTTGGTGTTTTCAGAATGTGAAGCCTTGTTTGAAAGGATTCGTTTGGGATTCATGCAATATGGGTTTTATACACCTTTGCAACGGTTGCAAGGAAAATGAAATATCTATGTAAGGGAATCTTGAAACCATCACTGTGTATCAGTAAGGGAATCTTGAAATCATCACTATGTGTCAGTAATGTGTCAAAGAACCAAATATCTGTGTCAGAGAATCTTGAAAAAATTTATCGACCCACCGACTATGAATGAAACAAAAAATTTGAGCAGTATTAGTAACTGAACTCTGCTAATCCAGTAGTTAGTGAGCGAAGAAATAAGATTGGACTCTGGTAAGAACATAGAACCCAAGGTTGTGATAGCAGATGTAAACCCGAATAAGCAGCACGTAGTCAGATCGGGGACAAACATGTAAACACAAACCCAGATCGGGCATTAACAAAAAACAAACAAGTGATTAACAATTGCCTAGCGATTTATATGGCTACCAGCCGTCATTATCGTTGGCTTTTGCTGGTTGGTGGCCTAGCTCTGGTGGGTGTACACCGCCGGAGATGATTTGTTATGTAGCAGACAGAGTTATGGCATCCCAGTCAATATCTTTGTGGACATTTGCAGCGAACCGTCAGAATTGCTCAAAACCTTCGTTGAAAGCCATAGACATTGCCTGGCCATGCTTGTCGCCTCCTTTGTGGATGCTCAAAGATTCGTATGTAGCATCCTCCTCGGTCATATGCAAATCCTCTGCTTTGTGCTTTCGTCTTTGGCCACGAATTATGTGCTTCTCTTTTCTGTAACGCGCTTTGTTCACTTGGCGCGTCAAATACGCCAACTTCTGCTAAGCTCCGACACACTTTTTAGTCCAATAATGGACCAAGGAGGAGTCGTGTTCCAATTTGTTCTTCATATCATTTATTTCCACAGTAGGATCGTCAGAGTTGCCCTCGCTTGCCGAGGAGGTTGGAAGTGGCAGCGGTGGTAGAGGAGACCTTGGATAGTCGGGGGCATATTCCCATGACCCATCGGACTCCCCCTAATAGCATTGCCACGTGAACTGGCTGACATGTTGACAAATCTTCAGTTTCTTCATATTGGGGGATTCGTTGTATGCACAAAACACAACTCCAAAGAAGAGTCAGGAAGAAAACAAGATGTGGATGTACGGCAATGAGTATCCCATAGCCATACGACAACGTTTATATATGATGTCCTGGAGTATTCCGCAGTTCGTTTTATCTGTTTTTCCCATCTGTCACATCAGTTTTGTTTTTTTGTTCAGTAATGAGAGTATTTGATTTAGTTAGGTTGAATTCAGAATAAAGCCTCGTATTAATCACAGAAAGCATACACATGAATTTTGATTTTTCAACTTTCAATGATGTGGTAGCATTTGTCGAAATATTATCCGATTTTTGCAAAGGAAGAGTGAGGCAATGGTCACTGATGTGCACGTATGCACCTACCCAAGGTTGATGCGGTCAGGTCCCGCCATGTGTTGTATTTCGTTATTTTCATAATTTTTTTATTGCAAAATTATTGAAGACATTGTAATAACAAGGAGAAAAATCGGAAAAATTGCCCCAAAATTGATTCCAGCTCCTTGTGCCATTACACAACTGGGGGAACCTATAAATCATCGAAAGTGCTTTTCAAACTCACTTTCGTACTCAATTTCATCGATGTGACAATACAGAGTGTACACTTCATCTTCGGAATATGATTTGAACTCGCTTTCCTTTGCAAACCTTTTTCGTCTATTTCCTTCATGTTCATTATCTAATTTAAAATAACACAACTATCGGTTACATTTGCTTTTTATCTAATTATTGGGAAAAATAAGTCTTACTTTCTCCTTTCAAATGACACACATAATATTATTCTTGTTATTTCATTGGTCAAATTATATATTTCACACGAATAAGCAAACCTCATATTACCATTTTATGAACAACAACTCCATATAAGAGATCCAATCAATGCTAAAAACTATCCCTTTCCTTTTAGGCATTTTGTAAAGACAAATTAAATATGTTGACAGAAAATAATGTAAACAAACTTCAATTAAAGCATACCCATTTAGCTTTACAAAAGTATGCATAATAAACCAAAAGCAGTTTCCCATATTTTTCACTCGCTCTTTCTTCACATCTTACAGCTTGGATACATATAAGATACCATCTGAAGTGTCCAAAGCAAAATGGTTACACCTTCAGGAGCGCACACAAACTTGGAACAAACGCAGTCAAAATGAACCACCTATTTTTTCCAAACAAACTTACTGAAAATAACCAAAATGAACGTTGTCCAGCGACAGTTTACTCCATGGTGATTCCGTCCTAGTTGTAGCTTGGGACAACACATTTTGCATACTCTCGGAACATGTCAAACCCTTTACGTGCTTCTACTTCCCTCATCTACACTGCCTCATTCGACCCCCTGAACCTTTGAAAAGCTTTTCCTTTCGCAAGCCTAACCCTCAGTTTCATTATTTTGACTGATCGAAGCTGTAATTTCACTTGACTTTTCTCCTTCCCCAATGTTTCTTCATACCATCTTAGACGTATCTTCTGACGTTTTATTTCAATCTTCAACGCATCGTACCGCATCTGGCCGATACGACCTGCATCATCGTGGTCCTCATATGAAAAGTTTATGGATTTCGCAGGTCCTACAGGAACATCTGCAGCGTTCTTACTCTTGTGTGAGATAGGCTCTGCATTTTTTGGTGGAGTTGTTATAAGTATGGGGGGGGGGGGGATTTTTGTAGGTGAACCCATGGTGAGTTGAGGGTTGTTTGGACCAACTGGTGGTGCAATGTGAGATAAAATATATCACTTTGTTATTTATACAGCAGTCCCCTTACTAATTTTACCCAGCAAAATTAATTTATACACTTGGACTGGGGAGCGGCCACTTTAGATACCTAATTTCCGTGGTGATTTCATATTTGCATTATTAGTATCAGACACAGTAGTTTCATTTTCTTTACAGGTGATATTCAGACAAAGTAAGTATCATATTTGCAGAGATTTAACTATTAACGCGGCGCGGTTGAAATGTAAGTTACCTTCAAAACGTGTGATGTCATATTTGCATTATTAGTATCATAAACACAGTTTTCTTTTTCTGTAATGCTGATATGCATTCATATTTAGTTCCATATTTGGCAAGATGCAACTGCTTACTTGGTCATGTTAAAATGCAAGTTACCTTCAGACGTGGTGATGTCATTTTTACATTATTAGTATCATATATAGTGTGATCATTTACTTTACTATTAATGGGGCGTTGATATTTAGTTTCATAGTTGGCAAAATGAAACTGATTACTTGGTCATGTTCAAATGTAACTAAGTCATTTGCTTCATAAGTGCTGATGTCATTTAAG
The DNA here is from genome assembly GCA_020521455.1 of Prunus kanzakura. Classification (NCBI taxonomy): domain Eukaryota; kingdom Viridiplantae; phylum Streptophyta; class Magnoliopsida; order Rosales; family Rosaceae; genus Prunus; species Prunus kanzakura. The sequence goes on from BPUM01000828.1 coordinate 607,799, forward strand.
ATAATAATTCTCACGAAAAGCATTTATAATTTTTTGACTGCTGACGGTGATAAGTAGTTTCATACCGCTTGGGAAACGATGACTGTAAAGTGTCCTTTCACTCACACTGCTTGGGAAACGAAGACAATAATAACTTATCTAAACCCAAAGTTGTATTCGTCCATTGTAATGTGGGTGATGACGGTTGGTTACATATAATATAATTCGGCACTTTCTTCTTGGTCCACAAATGACACCGTGAATATTAAATCCTCCAGAGACCCTTTTCAGTCCCTCTTCTCCAACAACCGAGATGGAGATTCCACAATTGGCACGGTTTAAGGTGCTGCTCGTGGTTGCAAAGCAGTCCTCTGAAGATCTGTACAGCATGGCGGGAACATGCAAGTTATTTCAAGAAATGCTGAATGATCCTGAGGTTTGGAGAACCGTGTCACTAGATAAATACCAGTGGCATGAGGATTGGTACAGGTTTGATGAAGGCAAAATTTTTGAGTTATTGCAAAAGTGCAAAGAACATAACAATCCAGAAATCATTTACAGAGAAGCTATTCATGACTTCTTCCTATTGAAAGATGATGAGGCGCTGAAGAACCTACGAGTGGCCGCTATGGCAGGGCATATGGAAGCCTCCTACATTGTTGGCTTGCTAGGGCTGTTGAACCCTAGCGAGGGCAAGGAGGATGCGATGGAGTTTTTGTGCCATCTCAGCAAAATCAAGAAAATGAACAGGCAAGCTTGCAGGTATTCAATCATCTATCGACTGCTGAGGTATACAATGTGTGGCATCGTGACTCCTCCAACGCTTGCAAAGTTTACAGCAGATGAATGTTTTTTTCAAGATTGCATTCACTGTGAGGGTAATCAATTATGGCATCGCAGGGGAAAATACTGTCACAACGTAGATGCTTGGAACTGCTGTGAACCCTGCAAATGGAAGAGGGAGCTGTTCTGCTTCCAGCGCGAACTCCATTTGATGACCTCGTGGATTTAAGGTCTATATACATGGTATGATATGTGCCTTATTAAGAAACTGTGTTTTTGGTTTTTACTGTTTTTATGTAAAGGTGAAACTGTGTGAACATAATGGTTGTATTGTTTTTATTTGAAGTCTGTTTATGGTTTTGGGTCCTATATCGTTTCAATAAGTGGTCTCACATGGGGAATTGCTGGTTCATATCCCCCAAATATCCATTCGTTCAAGATGACAGACAGGCATATGGCAGGGAGGTTGCGTGTTGTCAACCCGAAAAGGGATTATCCTTTCAGTCACTTCATTGACAGTGGAAGTCTGTGCCATCTTTGATCTTCTAAGATACTTTGATGATCCCATAAATACCCCAAAAATTTTCCCCCTAATTTCCTGATTTGTCCTACATTTGAAACTATATTTGCAACAAAACAGAAGTGAAATTAAGTCATCCGGGAATCCATTTTCACTAACATAATGATTTAAATATCGAAATTAACCAACGACATAAGTGGAAGGTTTTTCCCATTTTGATTATAACCATCTACGACATTTCCCCATTATTTTCGGATGTGTCCAGCAATTTTTAGGATTTCTGCACCAAACAAAAAAAAATTGATTCCCATATTACGGAAAGCCCTTTTCACTAACATAATGAATTACATATCAATTTCCACAAAAAACATTTTGCCAAGTATTAACCCAAAACTCCTGACGAAGTATTCATCCCCACACAGAGTTAGGAAATTTTCTAATTTTTTCCGTAATTTTCATGCATTTTAACGATTTTTGGAAAAAAAAAACTGAATAAAATATACAACAAATGCCAAGTGGAGGCGCTAGAGTGGGGAGCTGCAAGGCTGACCGCCACGCGGCGCATTCCCATGCCGCCACACGCTAGTTTTTGTAATTTTTAATTTTTTCCACTTAAATATTCAATTAAAAATCGAATTTGAGGGTGAAAAATTGCCGAAAAATTCCTCAGCGATCGGGACGAGATTTCCTTCGATGACATATCTGGAAAAAGGGCAGGGCAAACAAATTTGGATATGGGATTAATGTGATCAAACATATGAGAGTGTAGGGTTTACAAAGTGTATTAGTGTTTTCATTTGCATCATTCGAATGCAGGGTTCGTTCCCTAATTTTATTTTTCACTCGCTCCTAAACCAGGTTTTATAATTTCCATTTATACCAATTCATCCCCACACAGAGTTAGGAAATTTCCCAATTTTTTCCATAATTTTTATGCATTTTTAACGATTTTAGGAAAAAAAAAAACTGAATAAAATATACAACAAATGCCAAGTGGAGGCGCTGGAGTGGGGAGCTGCAAGCCTGACCGCCACGCGGCGCATTCACATGCCGCCACAAGCCAGTTTTTGTATTTTTTAATCGTTTCCACTTAAATATTCAATTAAAAATCAAATTCGAGGGTGAAAAATTGCTGAAAAATTCTCCAGCAATCGGGACGAGATTTCCTTCGTCGACATATCCAGAAAAAGGGCAGGGCAAACAAATTTGGATACGGGATTAATGTGATCGAACATATGAGAGTGTAGGGTTTACAAAGTGTATTAGTATTTTCATTTGCATCATCCGAATGTAGGGTTCGTTCCCTAATTTTATTTTTCACTCGCTCCTAAACCAGGTTTTGTACTTTCCGTATGAAGTATTCATCCCCACACAAAGTTAGGAAATTTCCCAATTTTTTCCATAATTTTCATGCATTTTTAACGATTTTTGGAAAAAAAAAACTGAATAAAATATACAACAAATGCCAAGTGAAGGCGCTGTAGTGGGGAGCTGCAAGCTTGACCACCATGCGGCGCGTTCATATGCTGCCACACACCAGTTTTTTCAATTTTTAATCGATTCCACTGAAATTTTGAATTAAAAAATGACTTCAAAGGTGTAGGGGTTTGCCGCCTACGGTTTAGGGTTTACTGTAGAGTGCTTAGGGTTAAAAAATATTTAAAATTCCCCAAACCAATGTTTTTCTTTCCCGCTCATGGGTTAGGGTTAAAAATAAAAAACATTCCTGCAAATTTTGAATTTCCCACTCTCAATCACGGATTGTTACGACCAAAATAGGACAATTCAAACTTGAAACTCCATATTAGTTCTCCCCAAAAAATAAAATACAAGTCCTTTTCAGAATTGAAGGAAAAGAATTTGGGGGTTTTGAGCAAATTTTTGGAAGGGTTGTCATCTTCTATCATCTTCTGAGATGGTGATGCTAATTTTCAAATCTGAAAGGAATATGGGCAGACTGTATTAGAAGTGCTTCACAACATATGTAAGTATTATCTTCCCTAAGCCAATAACACTAACTCAGATCGGCCATTGCCTAAGCCAACGAAAACTGCTACAGAGTGGAAGAATTGGGTCTGGCATTGTAATCCGAAATTGAAAAATGTAACTTTGTTATGTTTTTTAGGGAGCTACAAGGTGTAGTGGCTATGAATGGGTGATTGGAGGCAACATGCCAACTGAATCTCACATTCAAAACTAGCTGGATGTGAAGGAACTTAATGCATATGTTGAAGTCATCCGTATAGTGAAGGGCATTAAAAATATCCTCCTACTGTTGTTAGTTCTATCATTTCTGAATTTGGTAGTTAAAGTGATGAATAAGTAAGAAACTTTTTGCGTCTGGAAATCTTCAAGCAATTTCAAGTATATATTTTTAAATTTTGTTCTCTTTTGGCTTTTCAAGTATATATTTTGTAATTTTCTAATCCGGACAGCTATGAAATATGAAGAAGTGTTTGGAAATCTACTATTATGAATTAATCATTGAGCATAATTAGTAAATGAATTTTTGAACGTTTGATATGCCTGCATCTGAACTTCTCAATCTTGTTTGCCGTAAACAAGAAACATTCCTATTTATTCCACATTTGAAAACAATCATGCACCATTTACAGTTTATGGTTCAGCATAGTATCAACAACATGTGTTCACGGTTTCGTACAGGTTGTATTTGAACCCAATAAAAATAACATATTCTTTAATTTGAAGTCAAAAGGGGGAGTTGGATCATAAAGAAGAGTTCATTCCTTAACAAGTAAGACTCAAAACTACCTTTTCAAAACCTTCGTACAAACGGGAAAGATGCGCTCAAGCATGCGAAGAAAGCTCTTCGAGCTTCACTTATATTATAGAAAGGTTAGTTCTCTATCTCGCAAATTGAGCTAATACCAAGCTATATGAATTTCTTCAGTTCAACAACTGTTACCTACAAAATTACAAACCGCCCACCCAGTGAAATGAAGTTTGCAAGTTCATATACTACACCCACCCAGTTATGTCATATTGCCTCTCCTAATTAATTGCAGGTTCCAATATCCCTGCAATAACTGCACAGCGAGTTCAACCGATACAAGGGCATGGCATGATGGGAAATATTGGCTAGGTCTACATTAGAGGTCAGAAACTCGCAGTATTTGAGAATGTACATCCCACAGTCGCCCCTGAAACATAGCGAAGAAGCTGTCATTCATTGTACAACAAAAGTGCACTTTCTTAACACAATGTGTTTAGGTCGAATATGAATCACCCGCCTACTTGTTGGGGTGCATCCAAAACGCGAATAACTGGCCACTCACTTTTGCGAAGTAGACCGTCGCCAATATATCCAGCTTCGTGTAACAACCGGGGCAGTATTTTCGCCACGGGCTGCACAGCCCATTAAATGGCTTGAGTTCTGCACAGATCTACTTTTGAATCATACGCCCTTATTTCACACTCTTTTAAATCGATAACAAGTAAGATCCAGTGCTTCTGCCTTTGTAGGTTGAAGGGCAAAAAAACTTGATTCACAGATGACCATGATTTAGCCAACTTATGCCCTTCGCCCTTCACCAATCCTAGTAGACTGTTGGTGTGCTGCCTCTCATCCTTTCCCATATACGACTTCATTTGCTTGTAATCTAAGGCAGCACATTTCTGCATAGTGGCACACGAGTTATGCATCATAACAGATACGGAATTTCAAAACAAACAATGCTTATGAAATAATACATACCTAAAAAGTGGTGTCCAGTATTGTCCAGTCAGAACCCACCCACTTGCTAGACCTGTTGTGCCGCTCCCGTAGCAAATGCAAGGCCATGTCAATGTTCTACATAAAAGGGTTGTTTCCATTATTAAATCAATAAATTACTACATAGCAAGGGCTTATCAACAAAATCCCAAATCAATCAATGCTTACCGAGTCATCCAACCAACCGTCCTTGGTCAGCAATCGAACAAAGAAGTTATGCGAACCTTTCATAGCTTCGTCTCCACATAACTGCACATGTGAACTATATTTGTCAATCATTGTTATTATCAATTCCGTTTCACCAGTGGCTCAATAGGTAATCATAATAAACCATTTACATTTCACTAAGGACGGGCAAAGGGAACTTACTTTACTTCTTGTCCCCATTCCCAGCAGAATTTTGCCATCTCCAGAAGGGAATCACGAGGAACAGGCCTTAGGGGGTCAGAAATTGTGTCCTTCGAAATATTGGGAATCTCCCGACCTTGCCATGGAGTTTCCCTTACCACTGCCCTTGGCCTCTTCGTCACAGGACCAAGAGTCTCACTCCTTCCCCAACCCCTCTTTCACCCCACCCCAACTATAACATCTTCGCCACATTCACCATGTCAATCTTTCGAGGAGGATTCGTAAGGAATTTAACAAGGGTGACACACACCACATCTGGATCATCCCAATTTATATCCGGGGTTGTATATTGCACCTCTTCTTTCGCATTTTGTACACACTCCTCTCTCGATTCGGATACTCCACCTTTCTCGGTTTTATCACTCTCCTCTCCAGCATCCTCAGTCTTATGTCTCTCCTCTCCAGCACCCTCAGTCTTATGTCTCTCCTCTCCATCATCCTCACTCTTCCTGGCGTCTGCATGACTGGTACACTTTTCCAAGTGTAAAACTCTCTCCTCCAGCTCACCCTTCTCACGATGCAATACTGCAACCTCATTCCTCAACCGCTACACAACAGAGTTTAATTCATCAAGGTCCTTACATACCCGCAGGGCTACACTAGGTGCATCACATTCAAGAACATCTGATCCCCAACTCCAATATGGTTGCCTCATCTCCAATTCACTTGGTCGTAAGAGTCGCAGTATAACAGGTTGTCAAACATATACAGTTAACAGGTCGTATACAATAGTAAACAGCTTTCCTCATGAAACCAACATACTATTGAAATCAATTATTAACTACACACTGGTTTGCTTTGAGATATATAAGCGTTCAGCTTTCTAAACTCAGGTACTTTATCTGTGGATTCCCACCGGCAAATTCGAGGGACTAATGTAGTTTCCTCGATTTGCCTACAATATCTAAGGGGGGAATTCCGAATTCAGCACTTAATTCATACGCCCAAATCTACAACAAATAGATTATCAAAGTCAGTACTTAGTTACGAACTTAAATTTTACAAACACTAATTTTGAACTAAATCATACCTAGAAAGCATAGCTCAATTCCTTTATATTCCATGCAGGTCTGTTAATTCTTTTAGGCTTCTCATCCTCCACGTTTTTCTTCCCTTTTCTCACTGAACTCCGCACCGCCTTTTTTCGCTTTTTCTCTCATTTTCCCTTCTCATCCTTGTCTTCATCTCTCTCTTTCTTCCCGGGAACAAACAACAGAGAATCTTGCAGACACTCAAATGATATAGATCCCCACGGATATTTGTTGAATTCATCTATTTTATGAACCAAATGTAAGTAGTCCTCGTTTATCTTTACATTTTGGGGTTTACCCATTATCACAGACTCCACAAAATACAGCAGTCCCAATTTGAACGAGTCCTTGCTTCCTCTTTCGGACTTTAGGAATGCATTTTCTACATCCTGGCAAGTAATGTGACTCTTGTTGGTAAAATGCGCTTTCATAAATCGCTTATGATCTTCCCTGGCAGACGTTATGTCAGGCTCTCTTCCACATTTCAGACCACTTATCAAACAAAAATCCTTAACACTGAATTGAGCAACGTTGGACCCTATTGCATAACTAAGGCCCATCATGTCCTTCACACCAAGTCCTCCGACTTGCCGGAGTGCCAGACCATGCACAATTTGACCACTAAATGCAATTTTATGGAGTCCCAACAGGTGCCCAAAACAGCTCTCTCTAAATTTTTTTCATAACCAACTCACTGAAATGCGCCCTAAAATTACACAGGATTGTTTGCGCCACACACAAATTATTCACCCCGTGCAGAATAGACCTCTGTCTCTGGGAAACAAAGCTCAAACCCATAATCCATTTTATACCTGCAAAAGACACCTTTTGCTTAAGAAACAAAACTGATACGTGCTCACAATATTATGACCACATTAACATACATAAGTGATACCTACTCACAATATTATCTACACATTTTCAAACCTACAAGCACTATTTTCAACACATTACATAATTGCCTACTAACAGAATTTTCAACATATCAAGTTACAAAACTGATACACTATTTTCAACACATTAAGATACATAATTTCACCTACAAACACTAATTGCATCAAATTCAGATACAGAATTGATACCTACTTCAAGATGCATTGATCCTTATGCATTCGAAATCATCTCATATTCAGAGTTAAGATTCAATTTTCTCTTATGCGTTCTACTTCTACTGATACTTATTATTATTTGTTTTCCAAGCCCCATTAAATCCCTAAAATTATGCCCTACCCTCACACCACTACATGGCCAAAGCAGGATTACAATGAGGAACATATGAAGATTCCTCGAATTTTACGAAAACACAATAAACAACCAGAATGCAAACCAAAATACGAAGTACAAAACACAACACAAATTACTCAGGCCAATTTATATTTTTCCAAACACATCCGTGCAGAGACAGACTACTCTTACCCAGAAAATCAAAGCCCTAAAATCCTCCCTAAAATCCTAAAGCAATTTAAATTAAGTGAATGCAATATAACATGCAAACTTTAATATCAAAGAGAGAGAGGGAATTCGCCAGAAACATACTGATTCTGACGTTCAGTTGAGAATTACTAGACGACGAAGGTTCTACGACAACAGAAGAGGAACTCGAAGAGAAACAGTACACCAAGGAGTTTATGTGAGAAGAGATGAGGAATACAAAACTTGATGTCTGGTAGGTATTTGGGTGTTATGACTAGGGTTCATTCATAACTTCATTGACAAGAAAGGCGTCACTGTTAGGAATAAGAAAGGCGCCATTTTTTCGAACCAGGCGCGACTTGACACCTCTGCTAAGGGGAAACTGTAGCTTACCCGTATGCACCGTAAGCTTGCTTTTTCTCTTCAACCGTTCAGATGCATTTCAACGGCTGCGATTGATTCTTATATAATGTTCTCACATAAGCGTTCTCACCTGATCCGAGGCTGAGTAGTAATAGAGATAGTAATGGGGTGGACTCCGCCTACATGGAGGGGGTGAGATGGGCTACAACCCAAACTGTCTTACAAATGATTTTTCTATTTTTGTTTATTTAATATTAATTTTGTTTTTTATACAAGCGACATTCCAAGTAGGGGGAATCAAATCAAATTGAGGGGTAAATGCTTTTGGCTACTTCAGCTTGAAAAAGCAGAAAAAATCAAATTTGAGTACTCTTCTAACACTGGAGAATTGCGATCGGAGTTGATCAGCATAAAATTATTATTGTTGTCGAAGAAATAGGAAGGAAAATCCAGAAGTTGACGTCCTCCCTTACGTTCTTTGGAAAATAAAAAGAATGCACTAGTTTTTAACTCACGTGTAGAAACCAGAAACAACAGTTCTCCTAAATAAACATAAAGAACACTGTCCGCGTTCACGCTTCATCACTCAGCAGCAGCCATCTTACTGCCCACTGAGCAATATAAATACATATATATATACACACGCACAGAGAGACACAGAGAGAGAGAGAGAGAGAGAGAGAGAGAGAGAGAGAGATGGGTTGGGGTGGGATATTGGGTTTTGAGTATGGAATTGTTCAAGCACCATTGGGACCTGATATTTCTGGACCCGAGCTTGTTGCTGCTGTTGCTAATGCTGGGGGACTTGGTTTCCTCAGAGCCCCTGATTGGGTATGCTTCTTTCCTTTCACTTTTCTTTTATAATCTTAATTTCCCATATCAGAATTCCGATATTGTTCTTGATAGTAGTTTTATCTAATTGGAAAAGAATATGATTAAACTAGCTAAGGATGGTTTGCAATATTTCTGTGTTTTCCCTGCAATTGCTCAAGTAATTACCCCCTTTTTTCTTTGGATGAATGAAGCCCTTGGTTTCTGAACTTCAATTCCTACTCTCAAAGCTTAAAGGTAGATTTGGAGATCAATTTGACTTCCCTCTTCAGGTCTGGTCTGATCAGCAATATCAGCTAAATTTCTACGTCTTGCAAATTTCAAAACTTGAAAATACAAACCCTGGTTTTTTTTTTACATGTAGTCTGTGTGTTGTGCACCTTCAATTTTTCTACATCATTCATACTAAGCCTTGCCTTTAAGCTATTTATGAAATTTTGGGCCTCTTCAACCATTGGCTTTAGTTGTTCACACTTTAATATGTGCTTTAACAATAACGATTCGTATACACCAGAAGTCTTGGCTGCATAATTCATATACACCAGAAGTCTGATCACAAATGCGCGAGTATTCGTCACACTTTAATATGTGCTTTCATGCCCTTGATTGCTTTTTCTTGGCTGCATAATTCATATACACCAGAAGTCTGATCACAAATGCGCGAGTATTCGTCACACTTTAATATGTGCTTTCATGCCCTTGATTGCTTTTTCTTGGCTGCATAATTCATATACACCAGAAGTCTGATCACAAATGCACAAATACATGCCCACTTAGTCTCAGACCTGAGAGGGTGAGGAGGCGTAATTATGCCTGAGGCCACTTTCCATGGCTTCGCCTCTTTTCTTTTCTATGCCACATTATTAGCTTTTCCAAGGAAGCTCTTGCAAAATTCAGATCAGTGGTTCAAGGTTGAGTATGGCCTTTCATGTGGAAATCCGAAAGTTCATCTGTGATAGTTATAATCTCTTCCATAAAGGTGGAAACAAACAGGCAAAGTGGAAAAGAAAAAGAAAGATATGGGAAAAAGCAGCTAAACGGTTCTCCGAATTGATTATGGTCTCCTTGCAGTATTTTAGCAGCAAATCGCTGTTAAGCTTATGTGAATATAAACAATACAGGATAACTTGTGAACATATGCCATTAAAGAAGAAATTTCTGATATACTGATTTTGACTGATCAGGAGTCACCACATTACCTGCGGGAGCTCATAAGGAAGACTCGAAGCATAACTGACAAACCGTTTGGGGTTGGTGTTGTTCTGGCATTTCCGCATGAGAAAAATATACAAGTCATTTTGGATGAAAAGGTAGCAGTGCTACAGGTTTACTGGGGTGAATGTTCAGAGGAGCTTGTGTTGAAAGCTCATCAGTCAGGGGTTAAGGTTGTTCCTCAAGTAAGTGTTCCTTAAACAATACTGTCGTCAATGATAATTAGGACATAGTAAGCTGTTTGCTTTCATTTCTGTCCTCATTCAACCATTCACATCAGGTTTATCAGAATTGTTCTGTTTGCTTTCCACTCTTCGGAAAGTATCTCTTTTTCTCTCTGTCTTTTTAAGAATTGTATGTAGAGTGCTGAACATGTCTCAAAGGTTAGATTAAGGGCAGCATGGTTAACTTGATGGATGGTTGGTCAATCTTTTCACTTTGATGCAACATAATCATTGCCTTGTTGATTATTTTTTCCCCAGACTTCCTGCTGAGTTCCATATAATTCCATTGCAGGTTGGTAGCTTGGAGGAAGCGAATAAAGCAATATATGCTGGTGTAGATGCAATTATTGTTCAAGGGCGTGAAGCTGGAGGGCATGTGATCAGTCAGGTGAGAGTGCTTGCTGGGATCAAATGTATGAGTGTTTTTCCTTTATAAAAGCATTGTAACATTTTCGCTTCTAGAGTTAATGGTAGTTGTATCTGATTGCTCTGTACTTCTTCACTTGGAATATAAAATAACATTAAAAAATAGTATGAAAGAATGTAAATTTCGGTTCGGGATGGTTTACCTCTTCTTTGAAACAATGACTCCAAAAGAACAAAGCGCTGGATAGAGTTAAATCAATCAAATGTATTACCAGATAGCTCATTATCTGTTATCACGCTGTGTTAATACTTATAAATAAAATAAAAAAGAAGAGAAGAAACTATCTTTTTTAATTTTTTTTTTTTAAGGAAAACGTTTGCACCAGCTGGGAATCGAACCCGGGTCTAGAGAAGAAACTATCTGTTCTTTGATGAGTTTCTTTTCGTTTCAAATATCCCTTTTTTCATATCTCACATGGATAAGATTATATATGCATAGTAATTTTTTCTTTGGAGTGTCAATGTCTTGAACTAAAACCTTTGACCTCGTCCCAGAAAGCACTCTATGGATTGGCACTGCTGCTTCACATTCGTGTTTTTGTGTTTTATTCGTTCTTTGCTTATCTGTTGCCTGATTTTTTGTCTAAGGATTTACTGATAAGTGTTGACATCCATGTGCTTTCTATTGTTAATATATTACAGGATGCTTTGATTTCATTGTTGCCAAAGGTAGCTGATCTTGTTGGAGATCGAGATATACCTGTTATCGCAGCCGGTGGTATAGTGGATGCCCGTGGATATGTTGCTGCTCTGGCCCTTGGTGCTCAGGGGGTCTGCCTAGGCACTAGGTTTCATATACTCCATCTTTATATAGCTCAACTTATGAAAAACATTCTGCTATCACAGTTTGAGAACTTTTTTTTTCATTTATCAAACTTAAGTTTTATCTTTATTGATTTTGGTTGATATATAAGATTTTTCTCATTATATTACAGGTTTCTTGCAACTCAGGAAAGCCGTGCTCATCCCACATACAAGAGGAAGCTGGTTGAATTTGACAGAACTGAGTACACTGATGTATTCGGGCGTGCAAGGTGGCCGGGAGCGCCGCATCGTGTTCTGCATACACCGTTCTTCAATGATTGGAAATCTCTTCCTCCTCATCAGAATGAAGCGGATCAGCCTATCATTGGTCGTTCGACAATACATGATAGGGTGAGAATGAAATCCTGTCATAATTGACAAGTAAAGCATCTACTTTATTTGAAGATGTAGGCCGTGTACCATTAACAATTTTTGGGTTATGTTCTCCAACAGGAAATAGAAATTCGTCGTCTTGCCGGTACTGTTCCAAATGTGACTGCAACTGGTGACATTGAAAGCATGGTGATGTACGCTGGCCAAAGTGTAGGCCTCATCAAGGAAATTTTACCTGCAGGGGAGGTGGTAAAGAGGCTAGTTGAAGAGGCTCAACTTCTGATAAAGCACAAGTTCAGTGATATATTGTTGTAACTCACAGCTGAGCCAGATGACTTTCACACTGTAGAATTAATAGAGTTCGTCTGCTGTGGTCAACAAAGTTTGTTGATGGATGACTTTCCCCTGCCTGTACTTTAGATTAAATTAATGTTGTGTTTACTAATCAGGAATTGGAATTTTCATCAAGAATTAAATTCCATCTATAGATGATTCTTGTGTTTACTTCATATTAAGGAATTAAAAAGTAAGTGGGGCCCACACAAAATTAGGAATTGATTTCATGATTTTGGAGGAATTCAATTCTTGGTTGGGAGGTGGTATTCTAATTCCCGGATAACTAACCTATTAGGAATTCATCTTTTTAACCTATTAGGAATTCATCTTTTTTAACTATTATGTCCTCACACAATTTTAAAATTTTAAAATTTGTTATCTACTTTAACCCAACAACGGGGACATTTTAGTAATTAGAACCAATACTACTCCAATTCCATATGGTTTAAAAATCCAATTCGCCTCAATCCATATAGTTTAGTAAAACTATTTTGTATCCCAAATTAAATAACGAAGCTATAAGAATTCTTTCTTATAGGGTTAATATTTTGTACATTTGTAATGACCATCTTTCCCACCACCACTCAAGAGGGAAGGGCCCTCTGGTAATGTCCAAAGCCTTGAGATAGAGTCGTCTACATAGTATGCACGATCGTTTTCTGTATACCCTCTATTTTGCAAGTAAAATTATATGGGATTTGTCTGTCTGTGAGGAACGCAGTCATAGAGCCAAGTCAAGTCAGATTTCGAACAGCTTGAACATAAGCGTAGTCCAAATAAAGTCAATTTCTTTATTTTATGAAAGAGGCTTGCATATTGGCAATGTCCTAAAGATAGAATTTCGCCCATTCTCGGTGCTTGAAGTTCAATGGATGTCTATCTCCCAGGATTCAACTATCTATAAATCAAGATTCCAGCACCGAATCTTTGATCTCTGGTGAACTTAGACGTGCTTCTTCTCCAAACAGAATGTATGAAAAATATGAAGTTTTATTTGTTCGTTGAAAAATAAGTTACTTTTTTGACGGTTGGATATTGAGTATATATAATACTGTTTGCGGCTTCAAACACAACAGTTAGAAGCTTGAGTGCTTTCTGTTAGAAATAACCCGCTCAAGCACTTTCTGTTCGAGAAAACCATCTCGAGCATGTTTTGTTAAAGACTTTTGCAAAACTGTGAATTTTCAAACTCCAACAAGTATCCTAATCAAGTCTTCGTTGATATATTGGCCTTTTGAGCTTTTGTTTTTTGTTTTGTTTTGAGAGATGCCTTTTGATCTTTCAAATGCCAAAACAATTATTGTAACTCAGATGCCAAAACAATTACTGTAGCAAACTGCTTAAAATATAGGGAAAAGTTGCCTCAAGTTCGGGGTCATCGAAGTTCAAAGTGGGCCACTACTTTTCTATAAAACAAATTGCAAAGTTCAAAGCCCTCGGCCGTTGATAAAAAATGTATAAAAAAAAATATTGATTCCACAATTTAAAAAAGAAGGGAAATAGCTCAAAATGCCACCAATTTTTTAGTTTTAAGTGGAATACCAAGCCTCCCCAAAAAATTTGCAAATATCACCTATAAATAGATATTTATTGTCCACTTATTGGCCACATAACACTTTTTTTGAAATTTAGTTATCTCTCTCTCTCTCTCTCTCTCTCTCTCTCTCTCTGTCAGGTTTGTATTCGCTCTCTCTCTCTCTCTTACAGTTGTATATGTTCTGAATTGTCCCCATCTCTCTGTTCTGAATCTGGAAACCCCCCACCGACCCCATCTTCTAGGTATGTCTTCTGAATAACGTAAGGTCGCAGCTGCTTGCAACCTTGAAGCTCTACTCCATTGCTGACCTCCAATAGGTAGTCTTGATGGTCATTTTCTTAATCTCTGTGGGATTCTGTGAAATTGATTTTATTTTGATTGCTTGGGTTGCTGTGAAATTGGTTTTATTTTAATTGCTTTGGGTAATGTTTTTAGAATCTTCACATGCTCATCCATATGGGTTTTTACCAAATGCATTTAGATTGCTCTAGATATATGAATCTTGAAACTTGGGATCTTCCATTTGATGTAGTAGATTTGTATAGTCTGATTATGATGAATCCTTGTTCAGTGCTGTGTTATTGTTGTTTTAGTGCTGTTGTGTTGCTGTTATATTGCTGTTGTATTGCTGTTGTATTGCCATCGTATTGCCTGGTTGTTGTGGCTGTATTGCAGTGATTTGGTCGTGGCTTCAAATGTGTTAATGAAATGTTGTTTTGTCATGGTTAGAAATGGAGACAATTGTTATTCTGGTTTGCTACAATGGAAAATTGGTAACCTCAAAGAAGATGTGCAAATACGAAGGGGGTGACTCAAAAGGCTTAATAGTACCACGAACCATCACATTTGTTGAACTGTTGGATCGTGTGCATCAAATTGGTAATACAAACAACATGGAAGACAAGGTTTGCTTAAAGTTTTCAGTTTTGGTGGCCTCGAATGAGTGGAAGCACGTAAAGATTGAGGACGATGATGATGTCAAATTTTTTATGAAGTACAATTGTGAGGTAACACCTTCAAAACTAGCTCCCTTACTCGTGAGTACAGAAGATAAAGGACTGACAAATGATGTAGTTAATAGTATGCATATGACGACAAATAGTAGTTGAATGGGTCATTCTTTAGTTGCCATTGTTGAAAGCAATGAAGTAACTCGGAATAATACAAATGTTGCTTATGTGGGAGGTGATGTTGGGACAGATTTTATGGACATGATTGATTTTAGCAAGGTGGAGGAGATGCATGGTGGTGATAATGGTATTGAAACAAATGAAGTGTCAGTGTACTCTGCCCCTCCTATTTTGGGGCGCTTGGACATATCAACCAAGTTGCCAATAATGCGTTTAGGAGGAGAATCTGAACCCACTCGTGAACATAATTTGAGTGAAATGAGTGAACATAACTAGTACAATGTGGCTGGTGTAAATGATAGAAAAGCATATTTGGACACAGAGTATTCGCGAAGTGATTAGAATCGGAAAATTAAAGTTGGGCAAATTTTCTCTAGTAAGGGAGCTTTGTTGACCAACTTACGGTTGCCGGCATTGAGAGGCCACTTTTAATTTAAGGTGCATTTCTCTTGCACTAAGAGGTTGCTTGTGGTTTGTTGTCAACGTCCATGCCCATGGCGGGTCCGAGCATCGAGAATTGGAGAATACAACTTTATGATTGTGAGGTGTACAACTGTCCATGAATGTGATTTGAGGTTCGTAAATGACAATCATCGTCAAGCAATCGCATCACTTGTAGCCACTTCATTGAAAAGGAAGTTGAAGGATTGTCGGACAATATACACACCAAATGACATAATGAGAGATGTGAAACACAACTTTGGTTTGACCATTCATTATTCGAAAGCTTGGAAAGCGAAGGAGTTAGCTCTAATGTCCATTAGAGGATCAGCCGAGGAGGCATATTATATCCTTCTAGCCTATTGCTATGAATTGGAGCGTATGAATCCAGGCACAAAGACACACATCCATACTGATGAGAACAATCACTTTGTGTATTTTTTTATGGCAGTTGGCGCATGTATTAGAGGGTTTCGTTCTTCCATGTGCCTAGTGATAGCTATGGATGCCACTCATTTAAAATCTAAGTACAAGGGTGTTATGTTTGTAGCAAATGCATTTGATGGTAATCGAAATATATATATCCTCTTGCTTTCGGGATCGAGGATTTGGAGACAGATGCATCATGGCATTGGTTTTTCACTAAACTTCATGAAGCAATTGGTGAGTGTCCCAATCTTGTTATCATTTCTGATCGCAATGTTAGCATAGAGAATGTGTGGAACAAAGTTTTTCTAAGAGTGCAACATGGCATATGCTTTTATCATATGAAGGGGAACATGAAATGCACTTGCAAGTTGAAAAAGCATGATCAAATGCTAATGCACTTTAAGCAGGCTGCGAAATCTTATTCAATGGCTGAATTTGATTGTCATTTTCGCAAGATCAAGAGAAAGGAACAGATTGCTCAATATCTTGAACAAGCAGGGTTACACAAATGGTCTAGAGCTCACTTGGATGGACGCCCCTACAATGTAATGACAACAAATATTGCGGAGTCAATAAACTCAGTCCTTAGGTTTGCAAGGATGCTGCCAGTGGTTCATTTGATAGGGGAAATTATTAATCTTATTGTGAAATGGTTCACCGAACGTTGTGAGTTGGCTTTGAAATGCACAGCGACATTGTGCCCCAATTTTCGCGAGAAGAAGTTGAGGAATAGGTTGGATGATGCTTCAAGGATGAGTATCGCTAAACTAAATAACGTACAGTATAATGTTGTGGACGGTGATATGGACGGCCTCATACATATGACGAACAATAGTTGTAGTTGTAGGAAGTGTCAGCTTGAGCAGCAACCTTGCAAGCATGTAGTTGCAGTTTGCCGCTTCTTGAATCTAAATGTTTACTCCAAGGCTTCTCGGTATTACACTCGAAATACCTGGTTGGATGCTGATTCGGATAGCATCTACCCGGTACAGCCTCAGGGAACGTGGGTTATTCCTGAAGATGTTCGAAGTCAAGTTGTGCTACCTCCCATGGCAAAGCTCATGCCAGGTAGACGGAAGAAGCTAAGACTTCCCTCACAAGGAGAGGGCACCATTACAAGAAAGTGCTCAAGGTACGGTTCCACGGGCCACAATAAAATCACCTGTAAAAATAATATTTCACTGCGTAATGTATCTTAGACAATATGATTTGTGTTGGTTTGTTAGGTACTGTCAATTTGAATTTTATTTGTGGTGGGTTTGGTGTTATGTGGAATGTGAATTCTATTAAATATGCATAATTTGGGTTGCATTGCTATACAGCATGGTGTGTTCCCTATTTATATTGACAGTATCGCTATCGTATTGTACTTTTATTGCCTTCAGAGTGCTATTATATTGTACTTTTATTGCACTGGTATTGCTATTGCAATGTAAACTGTGTAAGTACGAAAGCCTGGAATGTAACTTAAAATGGATCCACAACATTAAAGTCCTTACAATGCAATTATTACGCAGGTTTTGTGGTGCCATTTTTTGTAATTTAGGGGGGGGATGTGATGGTGGTGCATGGCATGGATTTTATATATAGAGTCCATATTCAACATGTGTAATGTAGGCCACATGTCTTTTAAGGGATGTATAAGTCAATGAAATGGTAAAGTCTAATGCAGTACATACTGCAATGGGACCCTATTGTGACTGTATTGTGCTCTTATTGCTATCATATTGCCATTATTCGCATGCGTATTGTGGAGTTATTGCTGCTATAATCGTTTGAACTGGACAGAGATAAAGGAAAGTGTATACGCACAAATAGAAAAAGAGGCATCATAATTCCATCAAATCCAATTTTGAAACTTACATAATACAACAAGAGGCCACCCCATAGTTACATAATACAAAAAGAGGCCATCTCATAGTTCTATTTTACAGCCTGTTTCCACTACATTTTACAGTCTCCAAAGTCATATTAATGTGTCCAAAGTTTCCTGCTGTTGACACATTCAGAGTTGCATACTCTTCAATTGCGGCGACTGCGACCCATGAAATTCATGACCCCGCCCATAGTGATGTTGTCCCAGTTTCCTTCTGGATCCACTATTTTTGCAAACTTGCGAAATAGTTTGAGTCCGGTTTCCACTTGTTGTTGCTTCAACTGGGCCATTTCGTCAGATTCCTTGAGTATCATAATTGCAATGGCAGTGGCAAGGCCATTTCGTCACGACTGTTTGAACCAGATTATGTAGGAAACCCTCTCTGTATTCAAATAGATAAACAGTGACTGAATCAATTCCCTTATTTTAATTGCAGGAAGACTAATGTATTTATAGATACTAAAGAACCCTTTCCAAAAGGGTATGTCCCAATATAAAAAACCAACTAATGCATCCATTGAATAAATAGGTGCTTTGATACCTCTTTCTAAAAATTGACAAAGGACACCATCGTCCGATGAACTCTATTAATTTCCATTCAAATGGGAAAATAAATATTAGTTAATATTAAATTCTCAACAAAACCTACTGCAATTGCAAAACAAACTATAAAGATTCATGTGGCTAATGTAGAGACTATAAATGAACACTTACAATTTCCCTTCTTTGGATGAAACAAAACAACAAAGAAACATAGAATCCAATTGCATAAATCCCCAAAACCATTAAAACCACAATGGAACGGGAATAAAAGCATAATAAAACAGCAACACAACAGCACTACGATGCCAATACAACACCACTAAAATAGCAATACAACAGTAAGAAAACAACAATACAACATCAATAACAACAACAAAACAATTGCAGTCAAGCGAATATGAAATCAAATGCAAGAATCAATCCACAAAGAACAAACCCATTCACTGTTTCAAACAAGGAATCATCAGAGTCAGACAATTTCAGAGAAACCCCTAAACCCTAAACCAATTTCAGAAAAACCCTTAAACCAATTTCAGAGAAATCCCTAAACTGTAAACCAATTTCAGAAAATCCCCTAAACCAATTTGCCAACAAAAGGTTTTATCTACAATGGTCGGTGATGCAACATCATCCAAAAAATATAATGTAAGGTTGGCTTATATCTATTTAATATATTTGTCAGTTGTCAATGCATATGTGATTCTATGTGAAATTTGATTCTTCTAGGTAGAAATTCACTAAGATGTTAAGACACTACGAAAATCACGTCATTATTCTCATATTTAGCGTCAATCCTTGCGTTGAGAAGAGGACAAAAGCTGTTCAAGAATTTTAGGAAGAGGGAAGTTTGTCGCTGCTGAAGTAATCTTGTGCAGTATGTAATTCTTGAACAGCTTTTGTCCTCTTCTCAACGCAAGGATTGACACTAATGATGAGTTAAGGTTAAGGTTCAGCCCCAAGAACCTTTTCCCACCTCACTCCATATCGATGGATTAAACTAAATGATTTATATCTTAAATTGAAGTCCAATTTCAAGATAGCAAGGTTGACTACTTCAATTACAGCCACTCTTCGATGGCCAAAAATTACATCCAAATATGCAGCAAAATGCAAATACCATCTTACAACAGAGTAAAACATACCTCTTAAACATGAAGTTGAGAAAAACTAAGCAGCAGTCCTTACATCCATCACAGGAGAAACCCATAAACCCTAAACCAATTTCAGACTAACCCCTAAACCAATTTCAAAGAAACCCCTAAACTGTAAGCCAATTTCGAAGAAACGCCTAAACCAATTTCATAGAAACCCATAAACCCTAAACCAACTTCAAACTAAGAAAATGACGATGAACAATACCTTTTGGAGGTGAATGATGGAGTTGAGCTTCGATGAACACACACCGTTGAGGGAGGAAGAGCACTGCGTTAAAGAGAGAGAGAGAGAGAGAGAGAGAGAGAGAGAGAGAGAGAGCTACACGAGAGAGAGAGAGAGAGAGCGAGCTGCGCAAGAGAGACCGAGAGCAGCGCGCGACAGAGAAAGAGCGAAGAGAGAGAGACCTGAACGACAAAGAAAAAGAGAGCTGAGAGAGAAGTCAATTTCAAAAAAAGTGATATTTGGGCAATAAGTGGACACTAAATATATATTTATAGGTGGTATTTGCAAAATTTTTGGGGAGGCTTGGTATTTCCACTTAAAACTAAAAAACTAGGGAAATAGCTCAAAATGCCACCCATTTTATAATTTTTTTCTAAAAATGCCACCCATCCCCATTTTTTTTTTGCAACTATCACCTATAAATATATATTTATTGTCCACTTATTGCACACATATCACATTTTCAGAAATTTGGTTCTCTCTTAGCTCGCTCATCCCCCTTTTCTCTCTCTGTCTCTCTATGTCTGTCTGTCTATCTATCTCTCTCTCTCTCTCTCTCTCTCTCTCTCTCTCTCTCTCTCACGCAGCTCTGTCTCGCTCTCTGTTCTGAATCACGAACCCCTCCCTCGACCCCATATTTTAGGTATGTCTTCTGAATAGCTGCTTGCAACCTTGAAGCACTATTGGATCGCAGACCTCGAATAGGTAGTGTTGATGGTTATTTTCTTAATATCAATTGGATTCTGTGAAATTGGTTTTATTTTGATTGCTTGGGTCTCTATTAAATTGGTTTTGGCTGTAATTGCTTTGGGTTAGGTTTTTTTGAATCTTCATGCTCATCCATCTGGGTTTTTACCAATTGCATTTAGATTGCTCTGGATATGTGAATCTTGAAACTTTGAATTTTCCATTTGATGTAGTGGATTTGTATACTGTGATTGTGATGAATCCTTGTTCACTGTTGTGTTAGTGTTGTATTGTTGTTGTGTTCCTGTTATTTTGCTGTGGTATTGCTGTATATTGCCGTTATATTGTGGTTATATTTGATGTTATATTGCTGTTATATTGTTATTGTATTGCATGGTTATTGTAGTTGTATTGTGTTAATTAAATAATTTTTTTCATGGTCAGAAATGGAGACAATTGTTATTCTGGTTTGCTACAATGAAAAATGGGTAACCTCAAAGAAGATGTGCAAATACGAAGGGGGTGACTCAAAAGGCTTAATAGTTCCAAGGACCATCACATTTGCTGAACTGTTGGATCGTGTGCATCAGATTGGTAATACAAACAGCAGGGAAGACAAGGTTTACTTAAAGTTCTCAGTTTTGGTGGCCTCGAATGAGTGGAAGCACATAAAGATTGAGGAAGATGATGATGTCAAATTTTTTATTAAGTACAATTGTGAGGTAACACCTTCAAAACTAGCTCTCTTACTCGTGAGTATAGAAGATAATGGACTAACAAATGATGTAGTTGATAGTATGCATATCACGACAGATAGTAGTCGAATGGGTCGTTCTTCAACTGCCATTGTTGAAAGCAATGAAGTAACTCGGAATAATACAAATGTCATTGATGTGGGAGATGATGTTGGGACAGATTTTATGGACATGATTGATTTTAGCGAGGTGGAGGAGATGCATGGTGGTGATAATGGTACTGAAATTGCCTACTTTGACAAAAGTACCAACTTATTCAATTTGTCCAATACGTTAATAATCCTATTTCCCATTTTTTCCATTTCAATTGGTTTCCAATTTTCCAATTTTCCTATTTCGTATTTGCCTAATATCCTTTTTCCTATGTTACAATTTCCTTTGTGACAAATTTCGTATTTTCCCCAATTTCCTTTGTTCCAATTTCCATTTTTCAAATTCCCAATTATTGGTTAGTTACATAGTCCTTTTTTGGCATGAAATCCACAATTTCCATTTTCTCATTAAGGTTTGGTTTGGTTTCGTTTCTAAGGCACTTTTATTGCTGTTATTGTAATGCTCTACTGCTGTAAATGACAGCTAAGTAGTAAATGGTGTAGTTTGCAATCCCATCAATTTAATGCAGTGGTTAGTTGCATAGTCCTTTTTTGGCATGAAATCCACAATTTCCATTTTCTCATTAAGGTTTGGTTTTTGTCATTTGTAAGGCACTTTTATTGCTGTTATTGTAATGCTCTACTACTCTAAATGACAGCTAAGTAGTAAAAGGTGTAGTTTGCAAGCTGTTGGGGTCTTTTTCCGTCGGAAGGCTCGTTCGAGCTTGTTGATTCTCGGACCGCCATAGAGCGGTGGATCAAGCCTTCGTTGCCCCTTTTTCTGAGTTAGCGAGGACTAGGCCCAAAGCATCCCGAGGGAAAAGCATGTCCCAGGGGAGTACTATGTTCTTCTTCCAGCGGCTACGTATTTGATGTTGACGTTTCCGGCAGCTTGACGAAAAGTTGAAGATGACTTGCTGATATAGATCTGAGATTATATTAGCTTGGCATGAGAGCTTGGAGTGTGGGAGCTAAAGATTCACAAGTTTAGCAAATGAGAGTGCATGTGCTTGGCTTGGTGTTGAATATGCTTGAGTTTGGGGTGTTGATGATTTGTTATTTGTCGCTATGGCTATGGCTATGGGGATTTAAGAGTTTCAAGAGGAGGATGGGAGGAAAAGCTTGAGGCTCGAAGGCTATGGTATTTATAGCTTGAAAGGGTATGAGGAGGAAGGAAAATCTTGGTTGTAATGGTTGAGGAATGGCTGAGATGGCTGCTGGAATGCTTGCAGCAGCCAAAGGGAGAAAGGAAAGTGGTTCGATGGTTGCTGGGGGGGCTTGAGCAACCAAGAGACGTTGGTTGACAGCTGCTGGGATGCTTGCAACAGTCAAAATATGGAGGTTGATGGCTGGGATGGCTGCTGGAATGCTTGCAGCAGCCAAAAAAGATAAAAGAAGATGGGTTCTCATGGTTGTTGAGAAGCATGCAACAACCAAGAGAGGTTGGTTTTGGCTGGGCAAATGACCCCCAATTTATAGAGGGGGAAGGCTCTCTTTGGTTTCCAATAGGCAAAGAGAGGTGCTGGAACCAGCCTATTTCCAATGGGTAAAAGGGAGCGTTGGGGCATGCTATTTTCCAGCAGGCGAAGCTAGGTACCATAAACTGATTATTTCCTATGGGTAAAAGGAAGTGCTGGAAATGGCTTGTTTCCAGCGGGTAATAGAGAGTGCTAGAAAAGGCTTGCTTCCAACGGGTAATAGGGAGTGCTGGAAAAGGCTTGTTTCCAATGGGTAAAGCTATGATATTTCGAAAATGACTATATCCTATGGATAAAAGGAAATGCTTGGAAAATATCTCATTTGCTTACCCACATTGGAGAACTCTAAGTAATGGGCTTCGACTTTGGTGCTCCCAAGTAGCTAGCCCAAAGTCTCCATTATCCAAGAGCTTCCGTGGGCCTTGTGGACCTCCGTAACCTTCCACACCACAATCCCTCATGCAAGCCCCGTAAACCACATGACTTGGGTTCATGTGAGCTTGATAAGTGATTGGTATCTGAAAAATGTATTATTGGCTTCGCATGGCATGGACACTATTATTTATTTAATGAATTAATTCCCAAAATATAGCTTGGATTAATGCATGACCAACATTATATTTTATATCGGGCCTTAAATGTCTTTGGGCTTCTCGTGACTTTTTTGGGCCTCAACACAAGCCAATCAATTTAATGCACCAACTAAATACCCAATATACTTTAGACAAGTTCCTACATATAACTGAAGCTTCCTACCATTTCTGCAGCATAGGCACCTTCTTAACGGGAAAGGTAATTATTCTTTCTGTTATTGTTGTTTACAAGTGTTCATAATGTCAAATTGGAGACTGAATGTACCTTTATTTGTTTTTATGCAGTCTACAGCTGTGAATTGTCCCCACTGATACTTAAAGATGTCGGATGTACGCCCTCCAAACGAGCATGTCAGTTACTCAGGAGACCAGCCGTGGCATGTGCCGTTCCCATCTCCACCTCTGACTCCCAATCACGATCCGACTTCATCTGGAAGGGAGGTTGAGAGCAATGAACCACTTGACAAAATCTCTGCCGTCAAGCACGACCTCCAATATTTGTCTAAGGTAACAGATTGGTGGGAGAGCAAATGTGATATTCATGGCCAAGTTATGGGAAACTTGGCCAACAAGTTGAACAAAGCATATGCTGGAGAAGTGAAGCAAACTCAAAAAGCAAAAGTTGGAGCAAAGAGTTAGAGAACCTCAAGTTAAAATTGGAAGAGACAAAGAAATATGCTGTCGAAAATTTCACAAAATATGAAGAATATAACCATGACATGGTTGAATGTTTCAACAACGGCTTTGAAATGTTCCGAGATTATGCTTCGGTCATCTCACCAGACTACAATTGGAGTGAAATTGATGTAGTTGGTGTCTGGGAGGTGCTGAATATGGGTGAAGAGGGAATGACTCATCATATCCTCGTGCATGTAGCGAGGAGGACGGCCAAAGACATGGATCTTTTGATGGACCTCTAGTTAGGGTTAGTGCTGGTTTGGTTCATGCGGTGCTGGGTGATGCGATGTTAAAGTGTTGCATTCCTTTTCCCTTCGCGGGATAGTATTGTTAGGGTTCGGTGGCGATTTATGTTGCATGTCTAAATTGTAGTCTATAATGGATGTGTGTGTGTATTGTATGTAGATTGACTTAATATTGCTGTCCTATTGCATGTGTATTGTACTAATATTGCCTTTGTATTGTATAGATATTGTATGCATATTGCCACCCTATTGTATGTATATTGTGATACTATTGCTGTCGTATTGCGATTATATTGCACTAATATTCACTACTACAAAAAACGAAATAGACGACGGTAATCCACCGTCGTGTATCATGGTTTACAACCGACGAGAAATCGACCGCCGTCTTTTCATACATGAAATAACGACGGCAAATAACCGACGTAGTTAATATAGTACACGTCAGTAACATACTAAAACCGACGTAGATTTCATACATAAAAGCTTAAAAAGAGACCTTTCGACTATAATAGACGACGGTTTTAGTAAAACACAGACGTTGAAATAATGTTAAATGTCAAAAACAACTACAAAACCGACGTAAATATGCTTATCAACGTCTCTAAATACACCAAAACCGACGTGTAAAACTTAGAAACCGTCTTGGTTAATAAATACTACGTTCACTCAATAAAACAACTGACGTCTTAAACATATAACATGGCATATATTTACTTGAACTGACGTAAAAAAAACAATAACCACGACCCTTTATATCACCACAGACGTTGAAAATGATTTTGACGGCTTGAACACAAAAACAACGACGTGGTTAATATAGTACACGTCACAAAAAAACTAAAACCGACGTCAATTTGGTACATAAAAGCATAAAACGAGACCTTTCGTCTATAATAGACGACGGTTGTATTAAAACACAGACGTTTAAATAATTTTAAATGTCAAAAACAACTAAAAAACCGACGTAAATAGTTTTATCAACGTCTCTAAATCAAACAAAACCGACGTGTCAAACTTAGAAACCGCCGTGGTTAATAAATACTACGTTCACTAAATGAAAAAACTGACGTCTTAAACATATAACATGGCATATATTTACTTGAACAGACGTAAAAACAACAATAACCACGACCCTTTATATCACCACAGACGTTGAAAATGATTTTGACGGCTTGAACACAAAAAAAACGACGTGGTTAATATAGTACACGTCACAAAAAAACTAAAACCGACGTCGATTTGGTACATAAACGCATAAAAAAGAGACCTTTCGACTATAATAGACGACGGTTGTATTAAAACACAGACGTTTAAATAATTTTAAATGTCAAAAAGAACTAAAAAACCGACGTAAATAGTTTTATCAACGTCTCTAAATCAAACAAAACCGACGTGTCAAACTTAGAAACCGCCGTGGTTAATAAATACTACGTTCACTAAATGAAAAAACTGACGTCTTAAACATATAACATGGCATATATTTACTTGAACAGACGTAAAAACAACAATAACCACGACCCTTTATATCACCACAGACGTTGAAAATGATTTTGACGGCTTGAACACAAAAAAAACGACGTGGTTAATATAGTACACGTCACAAAAAAACTAAAACCGACGTCGATTTGGTACATAAACGCATAAAAAAGAGACCTTTCGACTATAATAGACGACAGTTGTATTAAAACACAGACGTTTAAATAATTTTAAATGTCAAAAACAACTATAAAACCGACGTAAATAGTTTTATCAACGTCTCTAAATTAAACAAAACCGACGTGTCAAACTTAGAAACCGCCGTGGTTAATAAATACTACGTTCACTAAATGAAAAAACTGACGTCTTAAACATATAACATGGCATATATTTACTTAAACTGATGTAAAAACAACAATAACCACGACCCTTTATATCACCACAGACGTTGAAAATGATTTTGACGGCTTGAACACAAAAAAAACGACGTGGTTAATATAGTACACGTCAGAAAAAAACTAAAACCGACGTCGATTTGGTACATAAAGCATAAAAAGAGACCTTTCGACTATAATAGACGACTGTAATAGACGACGGTTGAAATGAATTATAATTAACCGACGTGTTTTCTTTTTAAAATGGCGGTATTTATTTCATTTTTGCGTTGTCATTCCACGTCGGTTGTGAAAACCCGACGTTGGTTGTTTTTAAGACGTCTCGTTTTGCGATTTTTGTAACTTGACCGTCGTATTTTCAGCTTTAACCGATTATTTTTTTATTTTTGATTCATTGTGCCCAAAGCTTGCAGAATGAAAATGTGATTGGAATTAAAATGATATACAGAGCTATGAATTAATGTCATACAATTAACTGCATAACTAATGTCATACATTACAACAATCAATCAATCCATATATCTTCACACCCATCTCTAATGTTCTCACTCCCAAACTCACCCACTAGGTCATCAAATGTGTCAACATTTGGTATCCCTCTAGAAAATGGCTCACACTCAATTCTAATATCACCTAGCACATCATCACCAATAACATCATTATATTCTCTATTAGGCATTGATAACACTACCGACCAACCACGATGCATTGGGTCGTCAACATAAAATACTTGTTTGACTTGAGAAGCCATAATAAATTGGTCATTCCTATGTCCAATTTTACTCAGATCTACAAGGGTAAATCCAAGTTCGTCGACTACAAGGCCCGAAGTGTTATCTATCCAATCACACCTCAAGACTGGGATTCTAAACTTTTGGTAGTCAAGATCCCAAATTTCTTCAATAACCCCATAAAAACCCATATTGGAGACAATAGGGTTTTTATCCTTGGCACTAGCAACTTGCATAGTATGTGCAAGTAAATAAACTCCACTATTTTGGACAGTTCGCACATCATCTTGTGCCTTGGTGCTAAATTTGACACCATTAATAAGATAGCTCCTATATGATGGCACTACCATGCTTGGACCAGCTGCTAACCATCTCAAATTTTCTGATATGCCATTATAATCTTCCCCATTAAATTTACTTTGAACCTACAAATTAAACATATATATTAATTCAATCTAACATATATATAGAAAGAAAGAAAATTAAAATAATAAATTGAATATGTCATTCAATAACATATATACCTTAACACGTAGCCATTGAATGAAAGTGCTATTGTGCTTATCTTGTAGCCACTTTGTTCTCTTTCTAAATTTTGGATAAGTGGTCTTGATGTGGATCATATGTTCCCTACAATTGACACGAAAAAAACACGCATTACGGTCCCTTATATATAAGATAAATATAAGGAGTAATAATATTTAACATGGCTACATATATATGAAAAATTAAACTCATACGTACTCGATATAAGGTAGGACTTCCTCCGTATTCTCCAAGACATATAGATGTGCCTGGTTCAACAAGTCCATATCAACTAAGCTCACTGTGCAACCTGATAATGGCTTTGAAACTCCCATATTCTGGCTTGAAGGCACTCCAACTGTACTAACATCAGATAAATGCTCGGTACAAAACTCTACAGCTTCTTCAGCTATATACCGCTCAGCAATGCAACCTTCGGGACGAGTACGATTCTGAACATACCCCTTTAGCACTTTCATATATCTTTCAAACGGATACATCCATCTAAAATATACTGGCCCACATAGACGAACTTCTCTGACAAGATGTACTACTAGATGAACCATGATATCAAAGAATGAAGGGGGAAAGTACTTCTCAAGCAAACATAAAGTAACTACTACATCTTCTTCCAACTTATCTAGCTTGGAAACATCTACCGTCTTTGCACATATAGCATTGAAGAAGAAGCACAATCGAGTTATTGCATACCTTGCAGGCTTCTCCAAAACAGAACGAATTGCCACAGGGAGCAATTGTTGCATCAAGGTATGACAATCATGAGATTTAAGGCCAAGAAGTCTTGAATCTTTTAAAGATACAAGATTTTTTATATTTGAAGAATAACCTTCAGGAACCTTCATACCATAAAAAGAATTGCAAACCGCTCTCTTCTCTGCTCTTGACAAATTCCAAGGCCCTGGAGGCAAGCGAGTACGTCTTTCTCCATACTCGGGTTGCAAATCAATTTTTACCCCCATGTTCAATAAGTCTAACCGAGCAGCAATCCCATCTTTATTTTTTCCAGGGATCTCTAGCAATATACCAATGATACTATCGCAAACATTCTTCTCAATGTGCATAACATCTAAGGCATGCCTCACAGGGAGGTATTTCCAATACTCGAGATCAAAGAATTTTGATTTCTTCTTCCAACAAACTCTGTCACCATCATTCTCACCAACACTTCCCCCATTTTTCGAGCCCCATATGTAATTAATATCTTCAACCATATGCAGCACTTCTTCTCCTGTTAATGGCTCAGGGGGCATGTCATATTCAGGTTTCCCATTAAAAGCTGCACGTTGCCTCCTATATGGATGATTGATTGGTAACCACTTTCTATGCCCAATGTAACAAATTTTGTGGCCATTTTTCAACCTGTGACTAGGTGTATCATCGCCGCATATTGGACAAGCTTTATATCCTTTAACAACACAACCAGATAAGTTTCCATAAGCGGGAAAATCATTAATTGTCCACAGTAATGCAGCTCTGAGTGTAAAGTATTCTCCTATGTGGGCATCATACACTCCTCTAATCCCATCCCACAGAGATTTCAAATCATCAATCAAAGGCTCTAAGTAGACGTCTATATCATTTCCGGGTTGTTTAGGACCGGAAATCAGTATAGTCAACATCATGAACTTCCGCTTCATGCATAGCCATGGTGGGAGATTATATGTAACTAACATAACTGGCCAACAACTGTATCTGCTACTTAAAGAACTGTGGGGATTGAATCCATCAGATGAGAGAGCCAATCTCAAGTTTCTTGGCTCATTACCAAAGTCGGGCCATTTTTCATCAACAAGTTTCCAAGACGGGGAATCCGCTGGATGAGACATATAACCGTCAACTGATTTTCTTGCAGCATGCCAAGTCAAACTCTTAGCTGTCTTATGTGATTGAAACATCCTTTTAAACCTTGGAATTGAAGGAAAATACCACACCACCTTCGCTGCCACACCCTCTTTCAAGAACCCATCCTTGGTTTCCTTCCACCTTGAGATACCACAAGTAGGACAATTAGTTGCATTCTCATACTCCTTCTGATACAAAATGCAGTCATTGGAACATGCGTGGATTTTCTCATAACTCATCCCTAAAGCAGACAAAGTCTTTTTTGCCTCGTACATTAGAGGAAGGTAGTGTATTTCCTTCTGGAAGAAATTCTCCTTGAAGTATCAATAATTTTGTAAAGCAAACATCACTCATCCATGTTTTGCTTTCAAATTATATAACTTCACCAAAGCCGACAACTTCGTGTACTTACTGCAACCAGGGTACAAGGGTTCATCGCCATCCCCAATC
Organism: Prunus kanzakura; assembly: GCA_020521455.1. Taxonomy (NCBI): domain Eukaryota; kingdom Viridiplantae; phylum Streptophyta; class Magnoliopsida; order Rosales; family Rosaceae; genus Prunus; species Prunus kanzakura. The sequence continues at coordinate 637,499 of BPUM01000828.1, forward strand.
ACATTGGCAAACTCATAAGGATCAGATCCAATATTGGCAAAATCATTATCATCCATCCCTAATTCTTCAGAAACATAACTAAACCTACTTTGCTCATCTTCTTCCACATTTCTACTAGCATTGGTAGTCCATTCCCAAGGTTCTCCGTGCCATCTCCAAATCTTATAGCTTTGGTCAATTCCATTAAAGTATAAGTGTTCCCTTATAATTCCAACCCCAAACAATCGAATATTCCCACATTTAACACATGGACAACGAATCTCAGTTGTATTTCCAAGATTTTGTAACGCAAAATTCAAAAATCCTTCCACCCCTAACTCATATGCCTTCGATCTTCTATCCGCATGCATCCATGACTTATCCATCTCACACTCTATCAAATTCATATAAATATATATATATTAAAGTGGAAAGACCAGCAATGAAACACTACCTCATTCAAATAGCAGAGAACAAAATGAAAATTAAATATAAAACATGGAAAAGACGACGGTTTATAAAAATAATCGTCGTTTAATATACATTCCGACGACGGCATCTATAGTCACCGTCGTCATTAAGATACCCAAACCCAGAAATTTGAACGGTGTTCTGGTAGCCTAAAGACGACGTTTAATGGAGAAACAGTCGTCTTTAGGCTACCAGTTGCGGCTTAAAACGCAGACGACGGGAGTAAATGAACAACCGACGTATAATAAACATTTGGACGACGGTTTGATCCTTCAACCGTCGTCGTAGTTAAAAAAAAAAACAGCTTAAATCTCCCATCCCCATTCCTTTTCCAAGAACCCATGGCCAAACAAACATAAAAGAACCCAAACAGAGAGCAATTATTACAAGATTGCAAACACCAAAACCCTAATATAGCTACCAACGAAAACATTTATGGATTGAAGAAGAGATTAGGGTTGTACTTACATGGATATTGAGAGAGAGCTGCAAGAATATAACAACTGCTTCAGAGAGAGCTTGGATAATCTACGTACCCAATGCTTTGAGAGAGAGCTTGGAGAATCTACGTACCCAATGAGAGATCTTGGAGAATCTACGTACCAAATGCTTTGAGAGAGATCTTGGAGAATCTACGTACCCAATGCTTTGAGAGAGAGCTGAGAGAATATAACAAAAGCTTGAGAGAGAGCTGAGAGAATTAGGATTAAAGGGACTAGAGTTGTACTTACATGGATATTGAGAGAGAGCTTGGAGAACGAAAACTTTCAGACAAATTTATGTTTAAGAGAGAGAATGAACTATTTGAGGGTTAAAGGGAAATTTTGAAAATTTTAGGTCGCGGTCAAAAAATTTTAAGTACCGCGTTTTTCAACCACGACGGTCAACACTTATAATGACGTCTAATAATTACTTACAACGGCGCTTGTTATAAAATCCCGACGTTGTAAAGACTAAAGACGTCGCTATTTTATAACTGACGTCGTCAACCGAATTCAATTAGTCTTTGTTAATGTAGTTGACCAAAAACAGCGGGAGAAAACCGGCGTCGTTTCAAAAAACCCTAAACCCTAAACCCTAAACCCGAAACCCTAAATTTTAAAATAATTTTTAAAAAATACACAAGTACGAGAAAAATGAACCGAAAATTGCTATGGATTCCTTACAACATTGCCTTCTACAATAGTAGGCTAAAATATGGATTTCATAATTTTGAATTTATGGGCACCAATGGATCACATAAACCTTAGGGTTATGTTATGTAAAGTATAAGGAGTACCATGCTTTGTCTCTAAATTTGTTTGAATTTTGTTATCATTTGAACTTTGAAAACTAAAATTACATTTTTCAGGCCTTAACGGGCAAGATATTGTCTCAATCAGTGCATAGAATTTGCCGGTATATTTTTCGGATTTTGTTTTGAATATATTATTAATATTAGTAATTAAATACAATAAAAAAATATTTCCAAAATTATATTTTTTAAAGCTTTAGGATAGAGACAATATTCCAATGCTTGGTAGTTTTCAGTATAATTTTTGGATATAGTTATGAATTTAATATGGATTTAAATAAAATATAAAAGTCAATAACAATTAAATTAAAAATGACTTAGACGACGTTGTATCCCTTTACAACGACTTTAAACATAATAAACCGACGTTGAAACTATATTTAAGAATATACACAGGATGAATTAATTATAAACCGTCGTTGTTATAGTATTAAACGTCATTTTAGTGTATATAACGGACGTTGTTTAAATATATAAAGGCGGATATTTAATAATATCCGCCTTTGTATAGTATTACAACGTCGTTAAGGTTATACTAACCGACGTAGTATATGAATACAAATTCATTTATACAGGATGAATTAATTATAAACCGTCGTTGTTATTAATATTAAACGTCATTTTTTTGTATATAACTGACGTTGTTTATTTATACAAAGGCGGATATTTAGGAATATCCGCCTTTGTATATTATTTAGACGTCGATAAGGTTATACTAACGGACGTAGTATATGAGTACAAATTCATTTATACAGGATGAATTAATTATAAACCGTCGTTGTTTTTACTATTACACGTCGTTTTTAAGAATTACCGTCGATGTTATATTTCCATTTACTGCAAGACGACCATTGTGTACACGTATGAGACGTGTAAATTAGATTCAGACGTCGGTGTTTGGGAACTAAACAAATTTTAAAACAAAATTTAATTTTGTTGATTTTTGTTCTCTTGATTACAACAAAATATTTATGTACATTTTAAATAAACTAAATTAAACCTGAACATTGTTCATAAATATTTATCTACATCAATTATCCTTCGGTAATTGCTTGTTCACGAATTCTGCCCATTCATGCCTAACTTCGTCAATATCCTCTTGTTTATACTGAAGTTTATCTTTTTTCTTGTCAAACTGCAAAATAAACCAAAAAACCGACGTGTTATAAGGATACAAACGACGGTTAAACAAAAATATGACGTAGTAAAATAAAGAAAGTATATCTAAAATGTTGCGTTTTACCTTCTTCTCGAAATTTAGGTCTGGATCATGAATTATATCTCTCATGAATCGCATCACGTAGTAGCCACACTCTACACTTGTTGGTTGTTCAGGAGTGCCATGTAGATTTTTCCAAATGGCCTGCTGTTTACGTGAATTTTTGTTTATATGAATGTTAAACATTTTAATTGACCTGTTACAAGAAAACAAAGGGTGTTAATGACAAAACAAAAAATTTAAATACAAATAGTAACCGTCGTGGTAAATCAGTCAAAACGACGGAGTTTTTTAAACCAAGACGTTATATTTTGTTTAAAACGGCGGTAAAACCTAACCGTCGTTGTGTAACGTTATAACGTCGGTAAGAGTAAAAAACGTCGTATGACAAAAAATTGAGCAGAAAAAATTAAAACGACGTGGTAGTTAAATTAAAACGACGTTTTTAAGAAAATACTGACGTGGTAGTTAAATTAAAACGTCGGTAATATCTTCCCGTCGTTATATTTTATAATAACGTCGGTATTAGTAAAAACCGTCGTTTATTTAATTACTTTATAGGAAAAATCATAAATCAGAAGAAATCAACTTACGTATTCACTATATTTTTCATTTCGTCGTCAACCATGCGTTTTGGCAGTGAATTCATGTAATAGGCAGTCTCCGTTAATGGTCTCACAATTACCATCACCCAATGACCCCTGCACATAATGATTCATATTAGAAAGAAAAATATTAGAAGCTCAGGAAAATACTTTAAATGGTACTAACCCTGGATTATAAGGGACCAAGAAAAATTGATTCCCATCTGCTGTATTCAGGCGGTTTGACAGGTTTTTTATTCGGTCTAATATTGATCCAGGTCCAGAGCTCACTAGCCCAGGGTCCACGAGGCCAACAAGGTTTACAAGATTTGCCATTTTTAAATAGTCAAATAGGAACCTAAATATATGAAAGTCAATTAAATGAGATTTTAATTTAAAAGAAAGGAAAATGTAAAACAAAATGGGATTAGGGATAATTACCTCATGTATACTGATATCACTGTGGTTCCTATCTCAACCATGGAACCAAACTGCAAAACATCTTCAGTGAAGAGGAAGGTATCATGCTCAATGCCAAACACTTCCTTGGGCATGTGAATTGTTAGAGCCTCGTTACCAGGCAACAACTTGGTCCGGAAATGTTGGCATAAGGCTAAAAGAGGAGGTGGCATGTCTAGCTTTGAGAGATCCTGTTTAAAGAAATTAATAAAGAAATATAAGTTACTTTGTGTGTGAACTAAAATAAACGACTCTAACTAAACACAAAAAACAGACGTGGTATATAATATAAACGACGGTTTCTAGTTAATATTGACGGTGGAAAGGTTATACACGTCGGTAAATAGATAACCGTCGTTGTATTGAATTTATAACGTCGCTATACTATAGAAAGGTCGTCTAATATAAATACAGTTAATGAAATCATGAAATAGACGACGGTTTATAAAAGCGTCGTGGTATTTAACGAAACACGACGTGTCTTGTAAGAAACAGACGTATATACCGTCGTTATTTAAAATTTTTACGTCGGCTATTAAAAGGAGCGACGTCTTTTTAAAATTTAAAAAGCAGAAATAGAAAATAGCAGAGATTTTACCGTGTCCTCTTTCTCTTTTGCAGCAGTATCAGCTTCAGGCTTCGGATCTTCTAATTCCAAAGCTAGGGGTCTGATATTAGTGGCCCCAGAGCAGCTTGCCTTATCAGACATTGGATTTTTTGGGCTTTGATCTTGAGGGGGTAAAATAATTGGAGGAATTGGAGTCCTTGGAGAAATTGGGGTTTGGAGCATCTGGCTGGGATCAAAATTAGGAACTAGTTGACGGATATATGCCAACAAAGCCTCCCTCTCTGCTCTGACTGCTTCCATTATAGTTTCCCTTGACTTCGCCTCAATCCTCAAGGTCTCTTCTCTGACTGCCTCCCTCACACTTTCCTTCAATTTGTCACCAAATTTCACTCTCTGCTGCTTCGGCAAATTGAAGAACTGAGTTGGGGTAACGCCAGCACCAGCTCCTCTGACTCTCCCACCATGCTCCGGGGTTCCCAAAGCCAGAGTCAAGATATCATTGCTCTCGGAGACAGTCAGAGTGCCTTCGGAGACTTGCTTTTGCAAATCATCCTAAAAGAGAGAAAGAGAGATTGTTAGAACCTGAGCAGGGTGTATGACAGATACAGATACCGACGTTGTAAATTATAAACGACGACGGTTTTTATTAAATGACAGACGTGGTATTAATTTAAAACGTCTGTATATAAATACCGTCGTTGTTTATACTTTACAACGTCGGTATATAAAAATACGTCGTATATTCAAAATAAAACAGATTAAGACATAAATAAAAAACCGTTGTAGTATTCAAAGTAAGACGACAGATTATTAAACAAACAGACGTAGATGTACAATTCCATACGGCTGCACAAAATTATCGTCGTTGTATAATCATTCTAACGTCTAGATAAGATAAAACCGTCGTAAGTTTTAATGAAGAAGTGAAAAAACTCGATTGAAATATGCATTCTTTTCCAGAAATTGTGCACCACAAAATTCAGTGAAATAGACAGAGAGAGGGAGAGTGTGTGCGTGAGTAAACTTAAAACAAAAATGCAGTTCATAGAATAATTTAATCCGTCGTATTAATTCTATCTAGACGTCTACTTTATTCAAAAACCGACGTCCTATTCACTTTTAAACGTCCGTAAATTAAGCCCGTCGTGGTGTTCACTTTATAACGTCGCTTATGTAAATATAAACGACGTCTATACCAAAATAAAACACTCTATTTTTCAAATTTAGAACAGAGTTAGTGAGACTTACGATTAGTTTTGCCTTCTCTGCAGCCTTTGGATCAGGGATGTTTCCTGTTTTATCTTCTCTTGCTTTCTTCCACAGAACAGCTCGATCGATTTCTTGACCTTCGGGCATGGTTTCTACCAATTGGTCCGTCAAACCAACATACCCTTTTCTAGACAACCTATGGTTGTACTCCAATTTCTCCCTCCTCTCCTTCTGCTCAGCATGCTTAGCTTCAAAATCTGGGGTTAACCTTGAAGCTACGAAGGCATCCCATTGCGATTTCTCTATGAACTTATAAAGCAATGGGATTTCTTTTAATTTCTCCTTGTCATGTGCGAATGGAAGGATATATTGCTTAGTTACGTTATACTTGAAATCCTTCCATTTTTTGGCGGCAGATGACAAGACCAAGTTCTTGTAACTATCCCCAATAACATAGGACATTTGAACAGCTTCCCAAATCTGCTCCTTCACGTCCTTGGGTAATTGTTTCCATTTCTTGTCCACAAGAGGGACTCTGGTGCGTGCCAAAACACCAATGTAAGACTGCATCTCAACAGCAGCCTCGCCATGTGGTTTGCCATCTTTATTGAACTCAACCACAGGCTTAACCTTCTCAATTTTCCTCTTCACAACACGGCTCATTGTGCTGATACCGCGGCCAGATTTTGGCTCCTCAACAAATGTGGCTGTGCTCGAGTCTTTCTCTGAGGTTGAGGAATATCTCATCCTCTTCGAGGGTTTGCTTTGAGTTGATTTTTCAACTTCCACTGAACCTGTTTTGGGTTCATCCCCTTGTGCCATTGAACCTGCTGCTTCAGCTTCCTTGTTTTGAGATTTCGAAACCATTGTTGATTAATCTGCCAGAAAAACAACGTCGGTTATTAAAAATAAACGACGTAATAATACAAAACAACGACGGTAACACTAAAAAAGTGACGTCCTATTAAACGATCTCTTAGATCATGAATGAAAATAAGACGACGGTTTTATATATTTCATGACGTAAATGTGTATAAACTACGTCGGTTATTAACAATAACCGACGTGGTTTAAAATTACAAAACGAGTGTTCTTCTCTCACTAGACGACGGTTTTATCTTGTTTCCGACGTATTAATTGTCACACCATGACGGTTTTTAGCCACCGTCGTGCAGTTTGCATTACGGCCGTCGTGGTGTGTCCATTCCATCATCGAAAACAAGACAGAACTGTCGTCTTTTGGCGTCGTGAGAGTATCTACTTATGTATTTAATCAAAACCAATGAAAGATTTCTTCAATTTGACAGAATCTTGTTTCCAGACAACTACGGCATGCAAATGAAAAGTAAAAAAAGGGAAGAGAGTGAGAAAAAACCTTGAATAACACCGGCGTGCAAAGAAATGTTTCCTTCCGACGAAGACGAAGACCAAAATGGTGATTTGGACGATGAAGACGATGATTCAGACGATGATGCTAGGTCAGGTGACGAAAATGGTGATTTGGGAAATGAGAGGGAAACTACGATACTTTATCGGGAAGTGAAAACCGTAAAATATTAGGTCAGGTGACGAAAAATTTATATATTTTCCCAGAGTTCAATACAACGACGTTGTTATTTAAAAACCGCCGTATTATTTATTTATAACGACGGTAGATAATTCATAAATGACGTGGTTATCACAACTGCCGAAAGACTTTTGGAATTCCGATGTGGTTATGACGGCGCTTTTTTCCTCGAAACTGACGTTGTACTTGTAATTTCAACGACTGTGTATTTTAATAAACCGACGTGGTTACTTTGCGGTTCTGAAAACGACGTCGTTTTCTTTTTAATACGCGCCAAATGACTTTTGGATTTCCGACGTGGTTATGACGGCGCTTTGTTTCTCTAAACTGACGTTGTACTTATAAATTCAACGACTGTGTATTTTAATAAACCGACGTGGTTACTTTGGTTCTGTTCTCTTTTTAATACTCGCCAAATGACTTTTGGATTTCCGATGTAGTTATCTTTTTAATACGCGCGAAATGACTTTTGGATTTCCGATGTAGTTATATCTAAACTGACGTTGATTAGTCAAATATGACGTCGCTATGTATATTAGAACCGACGTGGATATTTACTCGATTTTGTTTAAATAGGATTTTTTTACTCGTTTTTAACCTCACAGTTTTCAATTAGGGTTGCAGAATGATTCCTCACAAGAAATTGTCTTTCTGAAAGCAAATGGGTTTGCAGAATGATTCCTCACAAGACCAAGCATGGGTTTGCTACATCCTCCTGTGTAGCAAGGGTGAAACCAGCTTTAGAACCTGCATGGGTTTGCAGCCGCACAACCCACAACAGGTTCTAAGGCTGGTTCCCCCCTGCTACACAGGAGTTTTGAAGTTGATCACTGTGGAAAAGGGGACTACAATGTAACCAGGAATCGAGGAGTGAGCTTTTCACACTTTGTTGATTTTGATTTTCTGAAATTATTAGATATTCATCTGTGGCTGTGCAGGAGCTTGAGAACAAGAGGAAGGAGAGGGCCCAGCTTGCATATGAGAGGAAGAAACAGTTGAACAAGCTGAGGGTGAAGGCAGAAAAGAAACCACGATGTATTTGCCAAATTTGTGTACATATATTGTGTAAATATTGATCAATATTTAACACGAAGAGATTTTGCCTTTTAAGATGAAAATGTTGTTGAGGATTGAGAATTAAATTTTGTTTTGTGTTAAGAAAGATATTACCAAAATAAAAGAAAAATTAATTAATTTTAAAAAGCTATAAAAATAAGACAGCGGTTTATAGAGAAGGCAGACGTATAAACTAAACAAATACGACGGTAATTTGAATTTAGGACGTGGTAAATAAAAACGACAGTAGTGTTGTAGGTACCGTCGTAGTATACTCCAAAATAATAAGTCGGCGGTTTACAGAGAATGCACCGTCGTAGTATACAGACGTGGATTCCATTATATTATACGACGCGGATTAAGAACAGTTGGTCGTGTTTAGGTAGGAGTTAACACGGCAGGTTTTTTGGTGAACTGTCGTCTTTATTTTCTACGTCGGTGGATTCATACATGCTGTCGTTGTTTTTTGGTCAGATTTTATCTCTGAAGAAATCCTTTTTTAAAAACGACGCTTTTTTATTTGTATGCGTCGTCTTTTAAAAATATTCAACAGTAAGGAACTTATCCACGATGGGTTTTTTTAATACCGTCGTCTGTTTAAATACAACGACGGTTTTTATCTTTTACCGTCGTCTTTTTCTGGTCGTCTTTTTCCATTTTTGTAGTAGTGATTGCCTCTCTAGTGAATGTATATTGGCCTAATATTGCTATTATATTGTATGTATATTGACTACGGCTCATCAATGGGTTTAAGGTTTAGGCCCTACTTCATTCAAAAAGAAGACGAGGACGAGAAAGAAACAACATGCCTTTCAAAAACAGGCAGTCAGGTGCATCATAATTGCACCGTTAGACATTGTAAGAAATTATTTTAAAAAATAATAACAACTAAAAAATAATTTACAAAAAAAGGAAGGTATGAATAAATAAGCAAATGCTTCGTGATGGGTTAAAGAAAAGGATGATTACATTTGGTGGTTTGATTATGTTTGGTGATACGATATGTTGTTCGTCTTAATCTTCAAATATGTAATTGTTGTACTAATAATTGACACAAATTCATCTCGTAATCATCCAATTATTAAAGCTAAGTAAATGAAATGAAACAAAAGAAGAAGCCCAAAATAAACAGAAACAACAATTTCTAGCACCCTTTTATCGCTTCTGTATCGCCACTATATCACCAATGTATCACCAGTTTACTGCGTTTTAGGCAGAAACGAATTATGCACTTCCTCTGTTTTTCATTTTTGACATATGTCCATTGTTTGACCTCCATTTTCCTGTAAGGAAAACAAAGAACACATGAATTTAATTTGGAATGGATAGATAGCTTTCCATTAAACCTTTTGACAAAAAAAAGTAAACAGCAGAGCTTCTCCAAGCAAGCAAAGGCAGGATTGAGTTGATGACCATTAGTTCAAACATTATGTACAAAGGGCGAAAGACAAAGAATAAAGACAGAAGTTTGTATTTTATAAGCAAGCAAACTCTCCTTGGTTATGTTGTTTAGCTAAACAAACTAGAAATAGGAAGGAAAATGTCAATGTTCCCTCATTTACAAGTAACTCATCTCCTATGTTACGTAACATTCAGTAGCCAAAAAAAATGAAGAAAAATATGTGATAATCAAATATTAGTCCTTAAAACATATAATGGTCAAATCCCAGATACACAGTACAATATATAGTTAGCATTATACCTGCCTGAATGTGTTTGTAAATAAAGAACTTCTCCCTTCTTAAAACACGCAGAAATATAAAGAGTTTTCTTCAAACCCTTGTTAGCAACAATGCTTATACTGTACTTAATCCTGAAGAAATTTGAAAGAATGAACTTATGAAGGTGCAATAATCATTAATGGATAGGGAAACAAGAAGAAAGAAAAAATGAGCAGCAAAACACATGAGATGAAGTAAAAAGAACCAATATTTCTGTCAAAGTTTAAATTTTGAGAAGACTATAATAATCTTTTGTAATTTGGGTTAGAGTGTTTGGTCCAGCTCTTTCCTATTGTAATTTGGCTGTGGCTTCCTCATGATCGTATTGTGCATATTCTTTAATAATCTTTTCTGAAAAGGGAAAAAAAAATAGTTCCCATGTTGTACACAATATGTTTGAGTGAAGCAATTAACATGCATTCCTAAGTTGAGGTGTTACAGACAGCACAAGATGCAATTTTGAAAAGATAAGAAGTTTTTCCTACAACAGCACTAACACTGAGATTCAAGGATTATTCATTAGATGCCTTGAATGTCTATAGCCCTGAGAATCAAGAGTTTTTTTATTTCTAAGAAAGAGAAGAAAACTTATATCGGATCCAAATAGAAAAGAGGTTCATTGAGGTTCATATTTAGTGGAACGAAACCTTGTTTAACATATATGGGGGATAGAGTTCAAGAAAAACCAAAAGAATGTCTCCACAAACGAACAAATGAGAATCAACCTAGTGTAATATAATTAACCAAAAAAATTTATTATGAATGCATAAAACATAATTCTGTATTGTAAAATGAACATATAACAAGGTGAGTCTTCAACAAATTATAAGTGGACAATTATTTTCAAACAATCTGACAGCTGCTCGAGAGAACTGAGGGAGTTAAGGCATGAGATGCAAACATGATAAACACCGTTAAGCACTCGGACGAACCCATGCTATAATATAATAGATATTATTAGATAGTTATACAGGCTGAGAATGTCATTGCTTGGGTTAAATTATAGCACACGTCTCAAATTCATTCCACTTAACAAAAGAGAATGCAAGTTTGTAGTTAATACAAGCATCTAAAAACCAACGCTCAGCAGAATTAAAGGGTAAGGAAGATGTGGTGTACCAAGGAACCCCTAAACCCTAAACCAATTTCATAGAAACCCATAAACCCTAAACCAATTTCAGGGCAACCCCTAAACCCTAACACCCTAAACCAATTTCAAAGAAACCCCTAAACCAATTTCATACAAAACCATACCCCCTAAACCAAATTCACAAAAACCCCAAATTTCTAAGAAAAGGACGATGAACAGTACCTTGTGGATGTGAACCGTGGAGTTAAGCTTGGATGAACAGACACCGCTGAGGGAGGAAGACCACTGCGTGGAAGAGAGAGAGAGAGAGTTACACGAGAGAGAGAGCTGAGTGATAGGATTTTTAGTACCTGCGCAAACAGGGTTAAAATCACTTAAAATACTTGCAAGAATACAAGGATATTGTAGTATAGATGCTCATGCAAGGTCGTTGTCCCCAAAGATTGTTTGACTAATTTGTAATTAAACTAACTCTTAGTTAATGATTAAAATAGATTTTATCAAAGATCTGAAATTTATGAATTTGAAAAGATTAAATTAACAATAAAAGAAAACGGAAAGTTGGGAAATTGAAGAAAAGCAAGTTTTAAAAATCAATTTATAAAAGCACTAGGGTTTCACCGTCACCTAGCAATCCTATGAATTTTTACCAATTACTTATGATTTGCACATGCCACTTTGAAGGTTAGGTTTTCCTAATTTATATTCTACTTGGAACCTCCAACATAGAACGTATATCTAACATGCAACCCGTCCGGACGTTCGGATCAAATATGAACATGAAAGACTCATTAAGTTTTGTGAAAACCCTTTGAAAAACCATGCAACCCTTAAGACGTGGTGTTCATCTTAAGTGAAATTACAATTATTAACCACAAGAAGCCAGCGTCAATTCCAGGGAACCTTCCGACCAAAATTGCATCAAATTACTTTTCTAAAGATCCTAATGGTGATCAAGCATTAAGACAATTAGATAGTTTAAAACAGTGATTAACAATTCAAAGTATGCATGCAATCAATCATAAGCAATTAAATAAAAATCACATATTCATGCTAAGGTTCAAGGCTTCACCCTAGCAAAGAGAAAGTTAGTTACGCATGATCATAACTAAAACCCAAGAAAATATAATCATAATGAATAGGAATGAAAACACCTTAAAGTTGTGAAAACTCCAAAACCCTAGCACGTTCCAAAGCCAAAAGAGAGATCCTAAATTTGCTGTGAAAAATAGTTTAAATACCTCCTAAAACTCAGCTCCTAATCCCCACAAGGAAACTAGGTTAAAATAAAATAATACTAGGAAATAAAGTCCAAATTGGACTAGGAGAATCAGTCAACAATCTGTCCAGCCACGTTTTGGCCTCAAATCTCTTCCAAATCCGGCCCAAGATAGCTTGTTTTAAAGATAAAAACGTTCTGAACACTTCTCCAGAAGGCCACGAACCCATTTGAGGTCATCTTGGGCTCCAAAACGCAATAAAAGCCCAAACCGTCACTATTCCAGCACTGCGCATTGCTCCTTTATTTTATCGCCAGAAAATAACCGCTTGGTAGAAAAGTCTGAAATTTTGATACGATTAAACTAAGTGACTCACGAACGTCCTCCAACTGGAATTACTCCAAAATTCATCCATTTGATTACGTTTTGCTCCAAAGGAAGTCGAGAGTCCTATATTGTAAATATAATTCAAAGTATCAAAATTCTTCCAAAATATTAACCAAAATATACTAAGAATATGGTTAAATATATGATATAAAATATGCCCATCACTGAGCGACAGAGAGAGACGGAGCCAAGAGAGAGACGGAGCCAAGAGAGTTGAGAGAGAACACAATTTCTGAAAAAGTGATATGGGTGCAATCAGTCGACAATAAAGATGTATTTATAGGTGGTAGTTTTAAAATTTTAAGGGAGGGGTGGTATTTTCAGAAAAAATTATAAAATGGGTGGCATTTTGAGCTATTTCCCAAAAGAGAAAACATAAGCTGAGGTGTGAGGAAATAAAAATATAGAACCCCCTGGACCAGGGTTGATTATCTCTCTAGCTACTAGGGTTTTGATGGCCGCAGCAGTACATCTTTAACCAACTTCTCCAAATTCAGTAATGAAGAACCCCTTGGACCAGTAGCTTCCTCTGCCTTTCCCTTCCACTCCATGGCGTTCTTTCTCATCTCTTTCCCTTTCTCACCCGACATTAATTCTCTCACAAGCTTCTCCACTTCACTCCTCTTCACATTGCTATCAATCTCCAATCCAACTCCCCACTGAGTGCACGAGAACCAACAGTTCGTCTGCTGGTCCGCGAAAAACGGCCATATAACCATTGGCACTCCAGCACTCAAGCTCTCAATGGTGGAGTTCCAGCCACTGTGTGTCAAGAATCCTCCTATAGATGGGTGGTTCAGAACTTCCTCTTGTGGTGCCCAACTGACCAACATACCTCTTTGTTTCGTTTCTTGGGCAAATTCCGATGGGAGAATAGCAGCGTCACCCTTCACAAGGTCAGGCCTAATTGTCCACAAAAAGGGCTTTTTGCTATTAGCAAGACCCCAAGCAAACTCAACAAGCTGTTGGGGTGTCATAACAGTAATGCTCCCAAAATTAACATAAACCACCGAGTTGGGTTCCTTGGAATCCAGCCATTGTAGGCACTCAGGCTCTTCTTTCCAAAGGCTGGAACCGATCGATGACAATATAGTGTTCTGAGGAACAACCTTGTTCACAAGCAAGTGATTGGGGCCAATGGTGTAAATTGGAGGAAACATTGAAGAAAGAGCCTCCAACACTTCATATTCCAATGTGTCGTAAGTGTTTAAGATGACAGCAGAAGCTTTGGAAGCTCTTTCTACCTCCCCCATGGCGAAGCTTAGCATCATGTCTTCTGGATCTGTGGTACGTACAAAGCTTGGGAGATCTCTCAGACGAATATCCTTCATTCCTGGAATCCAGTCTATCGTGGTGTCCAAATACCCGTTTGTTAAAGAAGCCTCACCTGAAAAGGCATACATAGAATTTGTCATAGCTGCTTACCATTTATATATCCCAGATTAAATAACAAAGATATAAGAATTCTTTCTTATAGGCTTAATAGGCTTAATATTTGTACATACTGTAATGGCCATCTTACCCAACAAATTACCCACGTGGGCTTCAGAGCATCACATAATTTGTTAGATCAGAACCATATCACTCCCCAAGTTAACAATAAAACAGTAAAAGCAATATATATATAGTTGTTCTCTCATTTGGATCCGTATGTTATTACCCTGAGGAAGACATTGTAAACAAGGAGAAAAATAGGGAGGAGTAGTAGAAAACATATAGCGTCCGCACGGTAATAACGTCCGGACCTCCCCATAGGAGGTAGTTATTTGGTACTCCAATACTCATCATTCACTGTAATTCCTATCTTATGTTTTTAAGTTTTCAATCTCATTTTCATAAGGCTTTTGTGAATGAAAATTGCATGGATAAATGAGATGAAAAATAAATAATAAATAAAGGAGGGTGAACGATGAATATAATAGTTTGCCAATCCCTAGAGCTTGTCCAATATAGGTCCCTACATTTTCTATTTCCTACATATACCCATCATTCTATAAATCTATATGTAAAACCCAATTTCAAATTTATATGACCAGGAGGATATAAGAGGTCATAGTATTCCTATGTTTTTACATCGTTGCCACTAGACTTCATATTTTATTTATAATTTATTTCAAGCATTTCATTAACTACCATAATTGTAATTAATACTCCCTGTTAATAGCATATCAATCACCCCATTTCTTTTGGTTAGCATATCGCCTCTAAAATTGCAAACAAAAAAAAAACATTAAATTACATATCCAATAATGTACCTATGAAAAATATAAATATAAATAAGCTTTTTATCACAAATGGTCCTTGACGTTTACGAAATTATCATGAATGGTCCTTGAGGTTTTTTTGTGACACTAATAGTCCTTAACGTTTGAGCTTTTTATCACAAATGGTCCCTGCCATTAGAAATTTTGTTAAGTGTGATGTGGAAGATAAGTGGAGCCCACATGTCCAATCACATCATGACATGTGGATTAAATAAATAAAGAAATATTTTTTTGATGAAAATCCATTAAAAAACATTTAGCCTCTCTCTCTCTCTCTCTCTCTCTCTCTCTCTCTCTCTCTCTCTCTCTCTCTCTCTCTCTCTCTCTCTCTCTCTCTCTCTCTCCCTGTGGATTCCAATTTACATCTGTTGGCATTGATTTTGGTGTGCTCATGTCCATTTGAACACAAGACTTTGATTCCAAAAGCTCCCCGACAACAGCATGGTTCTCTCTCTGAAGAATTATGCAAGGGAATTTAGTTTCAACGTTAAAACTATAGGCTTTACTTTATGTACATAAATAAAAACTAAAACTAGAAATAAGAACACATTAACAATCAGAAAGTAACTCACATCAAATCCGAACAACAGCATCTAAAATTGAATCAAGAAGTTCTTTAGCTGTGGCCTGTGCTTTCCCTGCCAGAGCCATTTTTGTATAGTTGTATATAGGGTGGGCATGGGGTGGTCGGGTTGTAGAGGCAAGAAAAAAACAGAGGGAGAGGGAAAGCACAGGGAGGAGAGAGGGCAGAGAGAGAGAGAGAAGCTAAATGTTTTTTAATGGATTTTCATCAAAAAAATATTTCTTTATTTATTTAATCCACATGTTATGATGTGATTGGACATGTGGGCTTCACTTATCTTCCACATCAGATACTTAACAAAATTTCTGACGGCAGGGACCATTTGTGATAAAAAAAACCCAAACGTTAAGGACTATTAGTGTCACAAAAAAACCTCAAGGATTATTCGTGATAATTTTGTAAACGTCAAGGACCATTTGTGATAAAAAGCCATATAAATATATATGTATAAAAATATAGGTATATTAGTTACCAAAAAAATTGATAGAAAAATAGGTACACAATAATTTGTAGAAAATATAGATACACAATAATTTATAATATAAAAAATAGGTAGATTATTATATAGGAAAGATGGAACAAAATTTCAAAAAGGCAATAAGGAAAACTGCCTTTTTCGGCCAACAAATTGTTGGCTGTATTAATGAATTTTAATAATAAAACGGATAATTAATTGCACACAAAAGTTTTAGAGGGAATCACTACAATAAATTGGGGAACCAAAAATTAAAACACCACCCCATTACATGTTGAAATATAAATAGGGGTATTTTGGCAATAAAAAAATTATAATAAATTAGATATTGAGCTTAATAAGTTGGATCCTAGTCATGGGTTTTTACTTATAAAAATTGGGTATTATTTATAGGAACAAAAAGTGAAGAGTTGTAGATAAAGTAAGTTGAATTTGGAGAGTGTAAGCCAAATTTATGATTCATTTAATTGCTTTTCATATAACAACCAATACAAATAAAAATATCACAAAATTTCAATTTTACTGTATGCGTGCCCTTTATTTTTCATGTAACATAACATGTACCTCTGAGTGGTGTAAGACCTTTGTCAATAAGTTGGCGATACTGCGTGTAGGCCATGAAGCCACATGCACTTGCAGTCCAGAACAGCGCCACCGGAATTCCAAGATCTTCACCGGCTTTGACGGTGAATGACATGACACCATCGGAGACAATACAAGTCACCGGTGGGAGGGCCTTGTCAAGACTAAGGTTAGCAAGCAGGTTGCGAAATGGTCCTAAGCAAGTCTTGCTTGTGGAGTCACAAAGGGACGGGATGTCTTGCGTAGTGTCAGCGTCCGTAGGAGGCAGACCATCGGGGATGGCTTCGAAACAGAAGTCCTGGGAGACGTGGAGGGCGGAGGGGCCTCGGGATTTGAGCAAGCGTTTGTGGTTGTACTCACTGTTGATAAAGGTTATGTGAAAGCCTCTGTGATGTAGGAGCTTTGCTAACTTCATCATTGGGCTTATGTGACCTTGAGCTGGGAATGGGAGACACACAGCATGAGGCCTCTTGCTAACTTCTACTCCAACGCCATCCATTTCTATTTCTCTCTCTTTTCTATCTTAATTCTTAGCTCTTAGGGTACTATGTGTGCAATGGCAGATCTAGGATTTTTTACATGGGTGGGTTAAATTTTCTTTTGGACACATATGTGATTCGAACTACAGTCGGGTCCTCCAACAAAACACCCACAACCTCAAGCTGGTCAAACCACCTGATCAACATCAGCTCATAACATCATTCCAACATAAAACCACCATTAATGTGTAAACAGAGAAACGCATGGAAAAAGAAGAAGAGAGAAACAGAGACGTAATAAAATAAAAGAGCAACAAATAGAGAAGACAAAAGGAAAGAAAGAGAAAAGAAAAATGGCGGAGAGAAAGAAGAAGAACAAGAAAAGAGAGAGAAGAAAAAAAAAGAAGAGAGAAAGGGGAGAGAAAAGAAAGAAGAAAAGAGGCGAAGGGATTAAAGAAGAAAGAGAAAGAAAATAAGAAAAAGGAAAGAGAAAACGGAGAGAGAAACTTTGGGCTAAAATTTGATTTATCTAAATTTGGCTTACAAACTAAGCTTACTTTAAAAAATAGGACTAAACTTTATAGCAAATCTAGATCTACATTACATCTGTTCTCTTGGCAGTATACATAATATTCGAGATATTTCTACCACCATGATCTAGTTTTAACTTCTTTTGGCAGATTTATTGTTCCCATCTGAATTATTGTATTGGACTCAAGGGCCCTGAGTGAGAAGGAAATTTCATGCCCCTTCATTTTCAAAGATATCACGTCCACATATATATCTCTCATACAAGACATACACTACTAACAAAAAATAAAAAAAAGTTAATACACTCCTTTAATATAGGGTGCTTATTTTTCCACTTTCCTTTTATCCACTTACACTCTTTTTTATTTTTTAATACTTTTTACTATAACATACGAGGGAGTGTAAGTGGACAAAAGAAGTGTGGGAACATACAATTTCCAACAAAAGGAAATGTTGGAAATTGTATGTGGACAAAAGTGGAGTGGGAAAATTAGCTCCCTTAATATATTAGGCACAAAAGTTGCCAATACAAACTCGTGGATAATACAAGTTAACATTAAAATAAAGAGAAAATTTTAGCAATGCCCCCATGAACTATATAGACCTTATTCAACTTTGAAATTGGTTTCGAGTCCCTCAAATCTTTCAAAGCGTGTCAATGTGCCCACTTTCGCTAAGTTTTTTAATTCCTCTGTCAAATTTAGGAGCATTTCTATGCATTCAAGTTAGGATTTAGTTTGAGTCCTAAAGCAAAACTCCGTAGAGGCGAGGAGGAAGAAGCGTCACTGCTCCCACTCCCCTTCCTCTCTTCTCGTCCTTTTCTTTTGGGTTAGTGAATAAGTCCATTAGAGTGTTTTAAATAAGAAGCCCTTTCTAGTGATTTCTTCTGAGCCATGCTCAGATTGAAGTTTCTCATCACCTCTTTTAGGCTATATGTGCTCAATCAAATCATTCTTCCAAAACTCATTCTCTAACACTACTCATGTTCTCTAAAATTGGTTCTACATCGTATTTGACGAAGTTTGCTACAAATCACCCAATTGTTCTTTATCAGGTTTGTGGTTTTGTTTGATTTGTTCACTCTTATTCGCAGGTAGATCGTTGGAATTAAACTTTGTTTTCCCCAGATCCGTTACAAATTTTGTTATCACTTCAAGATTTGATGCGGTGGTGGGTATGGCTGCAACGATTCTTCTTCAGGTGGTGGTGGTAGGGTTCATTTAGGCTCCTGGGTGGCTTTGGGTTTCGGTTATGTTAGATTTGTGGGCTTTGTTTGGAATTATGCTTAATTGTGGTGATGTGGACTAGTAGTTTTAGTGCGGCTTTTGTCCGTTTTTATCTTGTTTTTAGCAAGTTAGCTTGTTGCCTTAAGTGGGTCAAACCAAACCCTCAAAATAAAAAATAAAAAATAAAAAATTGACTGATCAGCTCCATATATACATGTTGGCTATAGGAAATCGGCCTCGCGTTGGCTCCATCCGGATCTGCGTTGAAAATTAAACAATCTATTTGAAATTTGGTGGCCGACTTTTTGTCTTTAATTGGTATTAGAAATGGCTGACAGTTTTGTTTTTCTTTTTTCTTTTTGTCTGAGTGTAGAATATAGAAAATGGGACTGTAAATCAGTAATTATAGGAAATAAAGACATTAAAATTGTAGTAAATTAATACAGAGAAATACTGACGTGTAGAGTTAATAGAGGCCAATAGATTTGCTATGTCCTTTAGACAGTACTTCGCCCCACTTATGTACTTGTGGTTCTGCAGATAACTGCCTATCATATAATGAACTTGAAATTGTGATAGAAAAGCAGTAGATTGCATTCATAATTCATGCCTAAAGGTCTTCAGTCATAAAAACCAATACAAATACAAATAACCACATAAGATTAGTATAAATACGGAAACATAGTAACTACAAAGAGTTAATCCAAATAATACGGAGGAGTTCACGGGCAATGGCAAACCCACAAGGTGTGCATCCATTCATAGGCACACATAGCCTAAGAAATTTTGGCAAAAAAGCCTTTAAAAAAATCAAATATATACCTCAGTGCATCAAATTACAACTGCAAATACAACCTTTTAACACTCACAAGTAGAAAATACAAGTAGAGACTACAAACACACAACAAACTGAAAATGAGTTGATTTTTACAAAACAAAAAAAAAACTGCAATACAAATTATGTAAATAAGAGCTGATTTGCTACCACGTCATCACCAAGATAATCAAGCGAGCACCAAACTTAGCCAAAACAGAGAGCCTCGAATGGATGGACAGGGAGCAGAGGTGGGAGGGGAGGGAAGGAGGCCACCGACCCCAAGGAGGGCGGTAGTTGAAACTTTTCTCTGTTAGCTAGGGTTTTTCTTTTTGTCTCTTTGTTTGAAACTTGAAATTCAAAATAAAAGAATTATATGACTTTTAAAAAAAATGTATAAAAATTTATTTCAGTCAATTATTAAGGCCAAACTCTAAATATTAAGTAAATGGTCCTATCTCTTATAATTTTTCTATATGTAATTCAAATATAAAATTAAAAAGAGCAATGAATTTGTAACTCAAGTGGGTAAAAGCATTTATCCCTACAGTCAAGGTCATAGGTTCAATTCTCCCTCCTCAATATTGCTTGTATAAAAAATAATTTTTTTATATTAATTTTATTAATTTAAAATAGATATTTAAATAATCATTTTGTTTTAAGAAAAAGTTCGCATTTAGAATTTCTTCTATTTTCTACATTTTATTTATAACAAGAAACCTCGTTTCTAAAAAACATTTGTTACGGTTAATCAAAAGTCATAAAAACTTATAATAATTTTTTTTGAAAAAAGAAATTATGATTTCCCTTTAACCAAAGATTTACTTATTTATCAACTTCGTTGTCGTACCAATAAAAAAAAGTAAAAACACTTTTCACCATTCAAACTCTCTTTAGAGAATATTTTGTAAGCAAAGTTAAAAATATATATATATAGAGAGAGAGGGATCTCTCAATTAATTTTATTTGAGGGACACCCTTTGGGGTCCCCCACGAAATTTTTTTTTCCAGCGATCCAACTATCTATTTTTTAAGTTAACATTTATACATCATCCTTGAAAAACATTAGACAAATCGGAAACCACTTTGACATCTAATTGTGTCATGCAAAATCAATGAACATGACGCTTTAAGAAAGTACTAAAATTTCAATAATTTAATTGAGTGGTCAAATGATATTGGATTCAAGTGATTTTTTGTAAAGATGATTTTTGAATGAATATCTATAAAATAGATAGTTTGGATTAGTGAAATACAATACGAAGTGGGCCCTACAAGGGTGTCCCTCAAATAATTTGAGGGAATAATTTTATTTGAGGGACACCTTTTAGGGTACGTTACGAATTTTTTTTCAACGATCCAAACCGTCTATTTTTCAAGTCTTCATTTATAGATCGTTCTTGCAAAAACTCAGACAAATTGAAAATCATTAAAACATCTAATTGAGACCAACAAAATCAATGAATACGGTGCTTCAAGAAAATACTTAAATTCAATAATTTAATTGAATAGTCAAATGAGATTAGTCAAATGATATCGGATTCAAGTGATTTTTGGTAGAGATGATCTTTGAATGAATATTTACAAAATAAACGGTTGGATTAGTGAAATACAATGCGGAGTGGGCTCTGCAAATGTGTCTCTCAAATAAGCTTATTTGAGGGATCCCTCAATCGAAACTCCCTGTATATATATTATTTTTTTTTAGAAACTTTGCTGAACGATTGAAGTATGCAAAAGGGTATATACCAAAAGTCTTATTGTATATATATTTAACATTGAAACAAAACAAAAAAAAAAAATGTTCAAAAGACCAACATGGAGGAAAATCAATGGAGAGTACAGATGGTAATAATACTTGGATAGATAATTCTTATCCAAGGTGTAATGCAAGCAGAAGATGATCGTTTTCCTTCTCCTTCATTTATCTCTCATGATTTTCTTCCACCATCTTCTTCGACCGATGAAATGAATTCATACTTACATTACTGGAAAAGTTACCTCAAAAGGATATTTATTGTCTGATAAAGATTGCTAGCCAATGTAAAATCCATCCAAATTTCAAGACATGCATAGAACATCATTCTGCACATTGTGATAAAAATAAAAATAAAAAAAACACATTCCATGAGGAAAAAATGGTATGAATTTTCTTAGCCTACAGTTCATTGACAAAAACGGAAAATGCATAAATATGTGATGTATATAATTGTTAGAATTGCACGTCTTTTTAACGATTAATTCTTTGACATGTTTTTCGTACTATTATTGGCACTCCAAATTTGAAGTGTAAATACAATTCTTTGTTCTTAAAAAAAAAAAAAACTATTTAACCCAAACCTATAATATATATTAGATGTGTCCTTTCAAAACATATGAAAAAATGTATTTTGAAATAAGATGAATTCTTTTTGGAAGACAACATATTCTTTAACACATATAGCCTATAGCTTAAGTTCATATCATCTATGATTCTTTGACAGGTATGGATCAGGATTCACAGGTGGAAAGCTATATCAATAATTCTGGATTCCAGAATCACTTTTGGGGAGAAGTACCTCCTATGTGCTTCTTCATATAATCACTTTAAGTAATTTTAAGTGATTCCAAGGAGAAACACCTCCCATGTGTTTCTTCATAAAATCACTTAAAACCACTTAAAGTGATTATATAGAGTGATTCTCCATAAAAGTGTTTTTGGGCCTATCCAGAATCACTCCCAAACGAGTCCTTAGTATATATATATATATATATATAGTATATACTTTCGCTTCTTCATAAGATGATCACCTCGTTTATTGCTAGGAATAAATTAACGAGATGGTCGACATGCATCAAATATTGTATAGACGGGTGCTTTTGTTTTTTTTTATTGATGTATGATGCTTGTTTATTGGTGGCGAGCACATTGTGTTGACATAACTTTATTTTGGATGGGCTTGCCACATAATAGAATATTTATACATTCAAAAACAAAGTTACGTCACTACAATGTACTCGCCACAATTAGGCATCAAACTCATCACAAATATTTTTCGTCATCACATCTATGTGAGTTGAACAACATAGTGACCTCCTCCAAACAAGTAGAGACAACTGTCACTCGACAAATGACTAGTTGGTAATTTTCATCCTCATTTGAATAAATAGACGATCTACACATATAATGTGGTCATTAGACTAACCAAGTACCCTACCCCTCCCACCAAAAGCAGTTAGAAGAAACCCCAACTCTTGATAGAGTACCTCCACTACAATAAAAAGTGGCAATAATTACCATTTTGTCATCAAATTTAGTGACTGTTGTAGGGGTTACTAAATGCTTTATCACTAAAAAAAGCAAAAAAGGTGATTGAAAGCCTTTTTAGTCACCAAAAAAGTCAAAAAAGGTGACTAAAGTCTTTAGTAACCCCCACAACAGTCACCAAATTTGATGACAAAATAGTAACTGTTGCCACTTTTTTTTGTAGTGCCCCCACCCTATATATTTCCGTCCTTTAAAACTAAGGACAGAATCATGGGTTTTCCGTAAGGAATCCTTAAGGAATCCTGAATTTTTGTCATGATGGCACGTGAATTGACATTGCACTACTTTTGGTTGACATCAACAGTCTAATGGGGTACACATTTCTTGTTGAGATGACTTTGCACCAATTGTTGGGGCCATTTCTTAAATTGTACATTTTTGTCATGATGGCTCGTGAATTGACATTATTGCACTAGTTTTGGTTGACAACAACAGTCTAATGGCGTACACACTTCTTGTTGAGATGATACCACTTTAAATTTGCACCAATTGTTGGGGCCATTTCTTAAATTGTACAAGTATGGTAGACAATTTGGTCGTCTAATGACATGTTGAATGGATGACAAAGACAAAATATTTTTTTATTTTATACAAGTGATATTGGGGTGGGAAAAATCAATCCTGGGACTTCGAGTGCATGGGTAAATGCTCTTAATTACTTAAGCTACAAGCCCCTTGCACAATGACAATTTTTTTTGTATGTAAATAAAATAAAAACTACATACCCCCAATAACTCTATGACAAGTTCTCCAAGCCAATGGGCTCTTGTTTGAGCTGCTTAATCAACATATCAAAGTTAGTGTAGGAAGATCCACCAGTTCTTGTAGCTGCTTCTGCCTTCTTCTTCCATTCCATAGCCTTTTCCCTCATCTCCTTCCCTTTCTCACCCTCCATCAACTCTCTCACAAGGCTCTCCACCTTCTGTCTCTTCACTTTTGTGTCAATCTCCATCCCAAAACCCCACTTATTACATAAATAAAAGCAGTTGGTTTGTTGCTCTGCAAAAAAAGGCCAACAAATTAATGGCACTCCCTCACAAATGCTTTCCAAAGTTGAATTCCAACCACAATGTGTTAAAAAGCCTCCAATTGAAGGATGCTTAAGAACTTCCTCTTGTGGACCCCATTCCAAAAACAAGCCTCTTTTCTTTGTCTCCTCCATGAAATCTTCATTTGATAAAATCTCTTCTCCACCATCTACAAGATTTGGCCTAATGACCCACAAAAATGGATATTTGCTATTGGCAAGCCCCCAAGCAAACTCAGCCAATTGTTCTTTAGTCATTATTACTAGGCTTCCATAGTTGACATACACCACTGATTGAGGCTCTCTCTTATCTAACCAGTCCAAGCATTTCTTGTCTTCCTTCCACAAATTTGAATCAATTGAGTCCAAGTGATGTGTTGTGGACATATTGTGTTGAAGGAGTGATAGTGGACCAATGGTGTAGAGCTGGGGGAACTTTGTTGTGATCACATCCAAGAATTCTTTCTCCAATTCATCAAATGTGTTGAGGATCACACCTTGAGCTTTCATGGCAATCTCTACTGCTTGTATGTTGTAGTTGAACATTGTATCGTCACGATTCGTTGTTCGGAGGAAGGTGGGGAGATCTTTCAATCGAATTCCTTCCATTGCCGGTATCCAATCAATCACAGTATCAAGAAACCCAGTACTTAAGTCGCTATCATCTGCACATAATCAAAGCATTCTACCTCTCATTTGTGCATTTCCAAAATCAAAGCCAAAGTTGAAATTGAAAAATGATATATAAAAAAATGTAATTTTGTTATTCATAAAATAGAGATAAAACGTAATGTTCAATTGATGGACTTATAGAACAATCAACATGAACAATGATTTAGTTTGGATGTTCATGTCGCTAAACATGCTTCAGATTTACAATATAAGTATCTTACGTTGTCATACAATTTGGCAGGAGAACATTTTCGAAAGATGAAACTCAAATTATAGTGCATGAAAAAGTAAAGTTATATCATAGAGACTACTTGTTTGCTTGAATAAAAAAGTGTTCATGTTAGGAATCACCATATACTAGTTAGCTAGAAAGATACCTTTCAATGGAAAATAACCTCTTTCTAGTAGATCTTCATAGTGTAGATACCCCAACATACCACAACCACTAGGTGTAAATAGAAGCATCTCCGGGATGCCAAATTCTTGAGCAACTTGTAAGGTAAAGCCCATCACTCCATCAGAAATAATACAACCTACAGCTGGCACATCCGACCACGACGAAGCCTTGTTGAGTTTTTTGATGAGGTCTCTGAATGAACGCTGGCCCTCAACTGGCATGGCTCTGCACAATTCCGGGAGGTCAAGTATTCCTCGTTCGTTCGTCGGTGGCAAGCCATCGGATATAGTTTCGAACTGGAAATCCTCTGTGCCGTTGAGAGCATCTGAGCCTCTAGATTGAAGTAAGCGATTGTAGTTGAACTTTGTGTGGACGAAGGTTATATAGAATCCTTTGAAATGGAGAAGCTTTGCAAGTTTGAGCATTGGGTTTATGTGGCCTTGAGCTGGAAGAGGGATACAAACTGCATGAGGCTTCATCGTAGAGCTCATTTATTCACGATTGATTTGGCCAATGATGCTCAAAAGTCTCAGTTCATGTTCAATAGATTATCAACAGAGGGGGAATCTCATGATTCCACACGAGTCACGACAAACACATTAGATGGAAAAAGAAAGAAAGAAAAAAAGCACGCTTATAATAAAATTGACAAAGACAAGAGACATATCCGAAGGCAAACTTTTCTTCTTATTGTATTCTTATAGTCGATTGGTGGAATCTATATCCAAACATAAAACTCAAGGAGAGATTGTGGGACCAGAGTTTATAGGATCATGCCATGTGTTTATAATATAGGAGAAGATCAGTTCGACTAGAGAAATGTTACAGAGGTAGTACACAAAGTGATCTATAAATGTGGTATCCTTAGTATTATTATCCCTAACTTAATCACCTGGATCACACACATGATGGATTAGGCCATATAGACCTATTCAATTGTGGGGTTTCATCTCAATAGGTATCAGAGCTATTATTAGTAAACTGTCTACTTTTATGTTGTAAATTGTTGTGGTAATTATCTAAAGCTTAAATTGATTGATCACTCTATTATTTATCTTCGTAATCATTTTCCTCCATCCCATCGCCCACCGCAATAAATAATTATACAGAGCGACAGCAATATGGTTGGCATCTCACATCCATCAGATGCAAACCATCCGCAAGAGTTTATGAGAAAAAACAAGAAGCAAAAAGAATGGGTGAACGCAATATGATTGGT
Source organism: Prunus kanzakura (assembly GCA_020521455.1). NCBI lineage: Eukaryota > Viridiplantae > Streptophyta > Magnoliopsida > Rosales > Rosaceae > Prunus > Prunus kanzakura. The sequence continues at coordinate 663,899 of BPUM01000828.1, forward strand.
GAAAGAATGTTTCCTCCGGCAACAGAGCTGTTATTACAAAGTGTGGAGGATCCTAGTACCGAACCACAAGTTCAATGTAGAGAAAATTGGCTTCTACTTCAGAAAATGAAGATGACTGAAATTACTAAATTCAAAACCACCAAGAAGCCCCAAATTATCATCCCAAACTTGACCTTGTAACCTCGTATGCCAAGATGCATGCTGCATTGGCTGGAACACTTCTAGCTATAGCTGGTCCAAAGCCCTTGTAGAGGCCTTGGATGAGGCCAGGATCTTTCTAAACGCATCAATTGAGCCCGAAAACTTGGGATTTTTTGTAGTTGTTTGGATCGAAAATGGACAAAAGCCCATTTAGGAATTTTTTTAACTAAAATCTAAAATTGCACAAGGACTCAAGCCCAGTATCGACACATCCCATGCGATTTTCTCAGTTTGACTTTCCAAAAGAGACGTTGGATAATCTTTCAAACAAGTTTTTATCCGGGTAAAGAAGTTTCAGACAAAGAACCAGATCGTGACTTCGACAAAGCCGAAGTTCAAATTGCAAAATGATATATAAATGATATATAAATTTTTTTATTTTGTTATTCATAAATGGAGATAAAGGGTATGAGTCAAACAATATGGTAGAATATTTTCAGATATATTTCACTCTCCGAAATGAGGTATTTATAATACAAGGTTACAAACCCTAGTATGGTCAAACTGGGAAAACAAGTGGAATCCTAATTACATAATATCTATATAAAAGAAAATAAATAAAATAATATCCTAATAGAATAGGATATCTCTCGCTAACACTCCCCCTCAAGTTGGAGCAAAGACGTCACGCATGCCCAACTTGTCAAGCGAGTTGAGAAAGATACTTGTAGAAACAGCTTTCGTAAGAACATCAGCTAACTGGTACTCAAAACGGATGAACGGAAAGGAAACAATCTCCGCATCCAACTTTTCTCTAATAAAATTTCGATCAACTTCCACATGCTTTGTACGATCATGTTGTACAGGGTTATGAGCAATTGCAATCGCAGCCGTATTGTCACAATATAAATCCATAGGTTTCTTAGGCCCAAAACCAAGGTCTCTCAACAATCTCCTCAACCATAGTAATTCAGATACACCATGGGCCATTCCCCGATACTCGGCCTCAGTACTAGACCGAGACACCACCTTTTGTTTCTTGCTCCTCCACGTAACAAGATTGCCACCAACAAACATAAAATACCCATATGTCGAGCGCCTATCTGTAGCTGAACCAGCCCAATCAGCATCTGTGTACCCTTCCACATCTGTATGACCATACTTGGAAAACATTAACCCCTTGCCAGGAGTCCCTTTGAGGTATCTCAAAATACGTGTCACGGCACCCATATGATCTTCACTAGGTGAGTGCATAAACTGACTCACTACACTTACTGCATACGCAATATCAGGACGTGTATGAGCCAAATAAATTAATTTTCCCACAAGCCTTTGATAGCGCTCCTTATCAGTAGGAGCTTGATCAGGATACAACCCCAACTTGTGATTCTGTTCACTTGGAGTATCAATGGGTTTACAATCCAACATTCCAGTTTCTGCAAGCAAGTCCAAAACATACTTTCTTTGGGACAGAAAAATACCATGCTTAGATCTGGCAACTTCAATCCCAAGAAAGTATTTCAAATCACCTAATGATTTCATCTCAAATTCAGACGCAAGATATTTCTGAAGACTCTGTATTTCTACCTGATCATCTCTAGTTACAATCATATCATCAACATAAATTATTAAAGCTGTCAATTTACCTCTGCGACGTTTCAGAAACAAAGTATGATCTGAGTTACTTTGTACATACCCAGATTTCCTCATAGCTGCAGCAAACCTCCCGAACCAAGCTCTTGGAGACTGCTTTAATCCATACAATGATTTTCGTAGCTTGCACACCATACCCTCCTTAGAGGTTACAAGAATACCCGGCGGAGGATCCATGTATATTTCTTCTTTGAGGTCACCATGCAGAAATGCATTCTTGACATCAAATTGTAACAGCGGCCAATCATGATTAGCAGCTAAGGACAAGAGTACGCGTACAGTGTTGAGCTTGGCTACTGGAGCGAAAGTCTCCGTGTAATCCACTCCATAGGTCTGAGTATACCCTTTTGCTACTAATCTTGCCTTGTAACGGTCAATAGAACCATCAGCCTTATGCTTCAAAGTAAACACCCATCTGCACCCAACTGCCTTTTTTCCTTTTGGTAAAGGAACTAACTCCCAAGTAGCATTCTTGTTCAAGGCTTCCATCTCAATATGCATTGCATCTACCCAGTTTTGATCAGATAGAGCATCCTGCAACTTAGTTGGCACACATACACTAGATAATTGACATAAATATGATGCATATGACTTAGATAAACGATGAGTTGACATATAATGGTTAATGGGATATTTGGACTTGGCATGTATATCAGGAGAATATTGTACTTTAGGTTTCCCACGGGTAGTGCGTGGGGGCAATGAATAAGTAGACACATCACTATAAAGTACCTCATTATCACGAGTTGATTGGGGCAGTGGCAGGGCAGAGGGGGGTCCTGTATCAATTTCATCTGTATGAGAGTCGCTAGTATCACTGTTATGTCCTTCTGAGAGAGGCTCGAAAAATTCCAAAATATCACCGGGCGACCGGTCGTGACATTCCTGGCGACCGGTCGCGTCACTCGTATCGTCATTTTCGTCGCTCATCGAGGCAGGCGACCGGTCATTTCCTATGTGCGATCGGTCGCTTTCAGGCAGATTCGTTAGCGACCGGTCGCTCACTTCTATGCGACTGGTCGTATCCAGGCAGATTCGTTCGGGACCGGTCGTTTCCTCCATGCGACCGGTCGCTTCCTGTTCGCCAGAAATTTCTTCTTTAGGTCCAATATCTTCCACATTTTCTACTCCGAAACTCTTCAATTCACTCCCCCTCTCCCCCTGAATTGAAGAGGAGGGGGAAATATAATAAGGTACTTCTTCATGAAAGGTGACATCCAAAGTAATATGTACCTTCTGAGTAGGCGGGTGATAGCACTTATAACCCTTATGAGTAGTAGAATAGCCAATGAAGACACAACGGAGAGCACAAGGATCAAGTTTACTCCGTTGATGGAAGTAGACATGAACATAAGCAACACACCCAAACACCTTCAGAGATAACTTAGAGACCGAAACCGGAGGAGTATGGGCACACAACACATCAAGCGGAGTCTTGAAATCAAGAACCCGACTAGGAGTACGGTTAATCAAGTAGGCCGCGGCCAAGACACCATGTCCCCAAAGATGATGGGGAACAGACATATCCAACATAAGAGAGCGGGCAACTTCAAGTAACTGACGATTCTTCCTTTCAGACACGCCATTCTGTTGAGGAGTGAATGGAGTGGTAGTTTGGTGAATGATACGTGATCACGAAAGAACTGATTCAAGGTATGATTCACATATTCACCGCCATTATCGGTCCGAAAAACTTTAACATGAGCATGAAACTGAGTAGACACCATGGCACAAAAATCAGGGAGAATAGAGGCAACATCATGTTTATTCTTCATCAAATACACCCATGTTAAGCGAGTGCAGTCATCAATAAACGTAACAAACCAACGGAAACCATTAGAAGTCACACGAGCAGGACCCCATACATCAGAATGGACTAACTCAAAAGGCAAAGCAGCTTTATTATTACTTAAGGGAAAAACAGTACGGTGACTTTTGGCCATTACACAAGTCTCACATTTGAAGCTAGACTCATCACAGGAGCGGAATAAAGATGGAAACAGACGCTTAAGGTAGCCAAATGACGGGTGTCCCAAGCGACGATGCCATAACCAAATTTGCTGTTTGTCTTTGACACTGCAACATTGAACAGTATTAACGACATGATCACGAACTGGTGCAGAAGGTAATGTCAAATAATACAACCCCCCTATCCGTTTACCATGCCCAATCACTTCGTGAGTCTTGAGATCCTGAAAAGAGCAATGAGTAGGATAGAAAGTAGCAGAAGCATTAAGTGTATCAAGTAAGCGACCAACAGATAACAAGTTACAATGGATATTGGGAACTAATAACGCACGAGACAATGACAGAGTTGGGGTGAGAGAAATGGTGCCCTCGCCAGTAATTGGAGAGGGCAAACCATTAGCACTAGTTATGTATGGGTCACGGGTATTACTAGACAACTCATCAAAAAATTTAGCATCATAAGTCATATGATCAGAAGCACCAGTGTCAATTATCCAAGTATTAGAGCCAGTACCTGGAATAGAGTCAGAAACACGCAAATTTGCAGAAGCAGCAGCAGCACCAACAATGGAATTATCACCCATGATTGTAGTAGAAACTCAACAAATCACGCAGAGTATACAACAGAACACAGCACTTCCACAAATATGGCAGATGCACGAAGACAACAGAGGCACAAACACAATAGAGGCACGAACACGACAGAGCACACAGCGGAACACGGCAAAGGCACAGACACAAGAACCCTAAAAGAAATTAGGGCACACAGTAGAACACGGGTGGGCACAACACACACAGGTCACCAGAAAGTCGGCTCTAATACCAAGTCAAACAATATGGTAGAATATTTTCAGATATAATTCACTCTCCGAAAGGAGGTATTTATAATACAAGGTTACAAACCCTAGTAGGGTCAAACTGGGAAAACAAGTGGAATCCTAATTACATAATATCTATATAAAAGGAAATAAATAAAATAATATCCTAATAGAATAGGATATCTCTCGCTAACAGTATGTTCTATTGATAAACTTATAAAACAATCAACATGAATAATAATTTAGTTTGGATGTTCATGTCGCTAAACATGCTTCAGATTCACAATATAATAAGTACCTTATGTTGTCAGAAAATTTGGCTGGAGAACATTTTCGAAAGTAACTCAAATTATAGTGCATGAAAAAGTAAGTTATATATATTCACTATTATAATCTTCTATAGCGTTTTTTCGCACTGTCTATAAGAAGTGTGGTGCAGTGTCCGGAATCATTTAGCCATTTGACTATTATTATAAAAATTGTTATTAGTTTCCATTTGTCACCTTAAAGAAAAATTTAAGACAAAAGTCATCTTAATTTTTCAAAATTCATGATTTGTCATTTGACTTTAACACCATATATTTTTAAGGGTATTTTAGTCTTTCAATTGGCAAGAAAAAAAAGAGAGAAAAGAGAGACCTGTCTCACTTTCTCCCCAACTCCACTTGTCACGGGATGAGCGAGCGGCACAGCACAGCGCGGCCGAAGCAAAACAATTGAAGTATAGGACTCTCTCTCTCTCTCTCTCTCTCTCTCTCTCTTTCTCTCTCTCTCTCTCTCTCTCTCTCTCTCTCTCTCTCTCTCTCTCTCTCTAAGCATGCATAAAAAAATTTATGGTGTTCATTGAGCATGACAATGGAAAAAATTTCAATATGCAAATGGAAAGATACCAAAAAGAAAAAAGAAGAAGAAAAAGGTGGACTCAGTTTGGGTGGGCTGAGGGAATTTGTGTGTGGAGGGTAGGTATTTCATGGTAGATAGAGAAGGAGGAAGGGGAATGGATTTCAAGGTGGGCGGGGTTGGTTGGCGCAGCCGGTGGCGCACATGGGATGGGGGAAGGTGAGATTTTTTTTCTTCTTCTAATTTTAATTGTTTAAAAGATATATAAAAAAATTATAATAATTTTTTCATTTTTAAAATACCCTTGAAAATGAAAACACTAAAATACCTTTAAAATGGATGGAAAATTGGATGGTGTTAAAATCAGATGACAAATCATGGATTTTGAATAATTAAGGTGGAATTTCTCTTAAATATTTCTTTAATGTGACAAATTGAAACTGAGATATAAGTTCAAATGATATTTTTACAAAAACCCCTTTATTTTATCACAATAGTAACTGAACAATATTTGATTTGCGAGAATTTGAGGGAATGATTTTCAATCCAAAAAAGTGGTTCGCATTAACTTAGTAACTAAAAATTAGCACTTGCGAAGTATATATATAGGTTGTCTAGTGCAACCAATTTTAATGTCATATTTTTTGATATATCCCTTAAAAGTGTATTTGAGTCTCACTTTGCTCCCTAAAACTCATTTGGTCACTTTACCCCATTTTTCACACATACTTGTCTCACTTTACCCCATTTTTGATAAAATATTACTTTTAAATTCAAAATTCAAAATTCAAAATTTAAATCAGATTAAATATTAAAAATAATTTGAAACTTGAGATCCATAAAACAATTGTAAAGAAAAATTAGTTTTTAAGAAAAAAGAAGCTTAAAACAAAAACAAAAAATGCATCCCTACCTCTGTCCCTCCCCACACCCCACCCTCTCCTAGACCCACACACACTCTCTCTCTCTCTCTCTCTCTCTGCTAATGGTCCCTTTATTTTTTTTTCTCCCCAACTACCCAAACCACCTCCACCGCCCACAACTCACCCCCGGGCCTTACCCATCTCCCAAACAATATAAATATATTAATATTTTAAATATTTAATCTGATTTAAAATTTGATTTTTTAATTTTTTATAATATTTTGTGAAAATTGGGGTAAAGTGAGACAACTATGTGTGAAAAATATGGTAAAGTGAGACAAAATGAGTTTCAAGGGACACAATTAGACTCAAATACACTTTCAAGGGTGTATCAAAATATAAGCCTAATAATTTTTGAGAAAAATTAGGTATTAGACATAATTAACTTTACTAATTAGTATTTGAGACATTGTGTATTTTAGTTTGGGTTTTAATACCTAGAAAAGAATTGTTATTTTGGATTAGGCTAAAGAGGAGGCCCAGATTCGTTTGGCATGTCTAAATTATAGAGGTAAAATACAATTTTACCCTTTTTCTAAGAGCCTTTGCCAAAACCAGATCTATCTCATGAGTCCAGGGGACTCCATTCTCTCTCTCTCTTGAGTCCAGCGGTCGCGACGGCAAAGCGGCCGTGACTTTGTATGGCGCCTCGTTGGCAGTGGCAAGATGCAGCACCTAATGGGAATCAAGGGAGTGATAGTAGATCTTGTGCAAGAGATCACGGAGGCGGTGTCGGATATGATTAAGCCAACAACAGCTGAAGACGAGGGGGACAAGAATCTGTTGGAAGGAGACGGGAAGATACAGATGCACATGAAATCAAAGCCAGAGTTCTCGCAGAGGGAGCTTTCTTTTCTTTTGAAGCTGATTCCAGAGTTGATACAGCTCCAATACAAGGATTGCCACTTGCCCTTTGCTTGTTTCAAATATATTTTCTCCTTTTATTTAGGGCCTATACTCATCACTCAAATCTGGAGGTTGACGCATCTTATTCTATGCTCGTTGTTCGTTGTACATAATTTGGTCTTGTTTTATATATCACAAACATTGTTTTATATAGCACATAATTTGGTTAGGCAATGATCTAATTTAGCTGCAACTACTTATTATAAAGCTCACTTACTATGCATTTGTCTTGATTTGGAAATGGTTGATGCCATCACTGTCATATAATATCTTGCAATACCATTTAAGTTTTAGTTCAGTGAAATTTTACATAGGTTCTGCATTGTAGTTTTGCACAAACTACATTGTAGTTTTGGTAATTGCAATTGGATTTTTGCTCTTTCCTTGGCCTTCAACCTCACCAATTTGAAGAGTAGAGGCTTCAATAAAATTAATTTTTGTTTTTGTAGCTGTTTTCATTTTTGTTTTTGTGTTTGTGTTTTTTAACATAATTGATATCTACATTGTATTTTTTTTGCAGTTTATGTTTTTATTTGCAGTTTTTGTGTGAATAAGTGTTGAAATGATTATTATTATTATTATTTTAAAAACGTTGATTGTTTATATAAATATTATAAAATAAAATTTGGTGTAGTGGTTTGTGAGTGAGCCTTCCTCCTTTGAGGGTCAAGGTTCGAGTCTCTTCAATGATACAAATATTTTTTTTTAAAGGTGAATAAAGGGCAACGAAGTTGGTCCCTTGCATACGGTGGCAGGCTGGCGATGGGCGGTGGTGGTGGTGGTGTCAGGTGGCTGGCGGTTGGAGTCTAACGGTGGTGGTGGCAGGTGGCCGACGATGGTGGTGGTGGCCGGCGGTGGCATATGGACATGTGGCATAGTATGCTTGCTTTAGAAGGAGTGGCATTGTGTGTAATTTTGATATTTTTTAATTATATTTTTATAAAATTAGGTACTACATTTTGGTCTTTGGCCTTATGCTAATTAGATGAAATTGTATTCCTATTTTCCAAATTAGTAAACTATATTGTGTTTTAAAACTACAGAAAGTTTTGTCCAGATTTGAAAAAGTATGATACAATAAACAAAACATTGGTTTAATTGCGGAATGTTGCAACGTTGTAGCAATGTCCCAGGCTATTAGCTAACTCTTGCAGGGGGGCCAGTGCTTGACAGGGAATCATCGGTTAAGGATGGATCCAATGACAAGTCTTCATCCTCAACTACTTCTGATTGAGGAAGTCTTATACTTTCTACCTCTCTCACCACTTCCTTCATTTTCGGTCGCTTCTCCGGCGACGGATCACAGCAACGCATTGCAATTTGTAGCAGTCTAAGCATCCCACCACTGCAGGCTGTTCTGCGCACAGTTAATTCCATATCAAATATTTCAGCCGTCCATTCCTCCCTAACTGCTCGGTGAACCCAACTGAAGAGATCTATGCCATTCACACCTGGTGGGGCTGTGCAAGCTGAGATTTTTCCGGTCAAGAGCTCTAAAACAAGGCTGCCGTAGCTCCAAACGTCAGATTCCTTTGAAACTTTCTTGGTCTTTTGGTACTCAGGTGATTTGTACGACACCATACGCTGAGCTGCAATTGGAAGTGCAACCAGCGAAGTGAAGCCATAATCAGAAACAAGAACCGCATCGTTCTCGTCAAGAAGAACGTTTGACGACTTTAGGTTTCCATGAGGAGCAGTGCTGCTGCTGCTTTGAGCTGACGATGTCGCATTGTGGTGGAGATACTCCAGTGCTCGGGCAACGCCTCGAGCAACTGATAGCCTTGAGCTCCATCGAAATGGAATGCGATCCGGGCCTCTTTCTCCTGCATATAGATAAATTAATAACAATTCCTAAGTAAGGCCATATTCAAAACTACTCCAATGTACAGAGAGACAAATGGAGTGCAAACAAGCGGGTGCACACTGTCTTGGCCAACTGGTCTAACTAGGAAATAAAAAATGTAAGGATCTATAGTAGACAAGCCTTATTAAGCAAAGTGTACATATATATCACATTAATTGATAAATTAATTCCAACCCACTCAGATCAGAGGTACGTACCAAACATTCGGTTAAACAAATTTCCGTTGGGAACGTATTTATACAGCAGCAACTTTTCATCCTTGGACAAGTAGTAAGCAAGAAGAGGCAGCAAATTGGGGTGCTTCAGATTGGCAATCAGCCGCAACGGCTTTGTAAATTCCTCGTTAACTAGTGGCTTCAGATCCCTCAGCCGCTTAACAACCACTGCTTGCTTAACTTGCCTGCCCCCCGCCACGCCGTTATTGGTCATGGTGATCTCTGCTTTATAGCTATTTCCAAAAATTCCCTTACCCAACCCTACGGCAGAGGCTTTTAGCAGATCTGCCATCTCAAATATTTGATCATCTGTCATTTGATTCCCAACAGACCCCTCACTATTATGTTGGGGACGAACGAACACCAGCTTACCTCTCTTAGTCTGATGTTCTTGTGCCGCAGCGTTAGGTCTCGTTATCGGATCCCGGTGACCTTCTGTCTTCGTTTTATCGTCGCCAATATCATGTTTTTCCTCTTGATCAATATTATTATTATTATTGAGCATTGATGCTGATGATTTAGTTTTCTCAAATTCCTTCAACATCTTCTTCAGCTTATGCGATTTCTTGTAATATAGAATGAAAAGCAAAACTAGAGCAACAAGACCAGCAGCATCCAAAAGAAACAAGTACAAACCGAACTTATTCCTATCCTTGGTGGTTTTATCAACTGAATCAGCGGGGCTTGGGTTGTCATCATTGTTAGAAGAGTTGCAAGCAATGGGAGAAGGCTTGCCGCACAACCCTGGGTTGCCAGAATACGAATCGTAGCCAAATGCTTGGAGAGCTTGAGTCATCGGAATCGATCCATTGACATTGTTGTTTGAGACATTGAATACTTTTAAGGTGGACTGGTTCAACCAAGGAATTGGACCGCTGAATCCATTATCCTGAAGCTGCAATGACTCCAATGTCCCAAGGCTCAAAAGCGATGGTGAAATTTGCCCAGAGAACATGTTGTCCGAAAGATCGATATCCGTCAGCTTCGGATTGAGGGAAAAATCCATCATGTTTCCCCACAGAGAGTTGTTCTTCAATGTTAGGGCAGACAACTCAGCCAAGTTGGTGAAAGCGAAGATGTTGATGCTTCTGTTCAGTGGCATATTTTCCAACACAATTCCAGTCACGCGGCCAATGTCATTGAAACCAGTACATTGAATCCCGTACCAAGTTGAGGGCTCACTCTTGAAGCAAGGAGCGCCCGTCCAGTTAGTGTTTAGGTACGTATAGTTGAAACTGTTCTTGAGGGCAACGAGAGCATCCTTCTCCTTTCCACTATATCCAGCTACTTGGGCTGTAGAGCATCTCATGCGTAGCATACACAGAAGAAGAATGGCAAGAAGGTAATATTTCATCATCATGAATATTACTACTGATGATTGAGAAGCCATCATTTATGGCATAAAGACTCAAAGCAGCTAGGAACTTGAAAACCTCGACGATAAGTAGCTAAGAAATTGAAAAGAAAAAGAAAATATTCTCATAAAATTCTATTCCCTTGCAGTTTCTATGTTGAGGATACAAAAACAAAGGATCGCTTGGTATTCCTTTATCTTGTTGCACTTTCTTGCTGAGAAACCTATAGGAGGGCTGTTTTACATTGTTGTCCGTCAGATTTTCCAGCTAGAATTAATCAACTTGAAAATGACCCGTACGTCTATATATAATATGCATATGTCTATTTTCTTGTGGCCTACTGTTTGCATATAATGATGCCTCGCAGGCTGTACAAGTGAATTATATGTATACTTCAAGGATTCTAGACAGCGATATGTATAGCTGACAATGTACCATTATAAGGGAAAATCACTTTTGTATATATGGAGTAATGTGGATATATTTCATATACTAACAATTATTTTATGAGGTCTACCAAAGGCACATAATAGAACAATATGAACATCATGAGATGTCCCGTAATAAAACTCGTTGATTTTCTTCACCGGCAAGGTCTCTAGTTCAAATCAAGGATGGCCCAGCTGCGCCAAAGAAAAGAATAGAATGCCTATTGATCATTTTAAACTAAAATCAAACTTTTATGTGGAATCACTACAAGAAAAAAAGGCTAATGTGACCAAATAAAAAGTGAGGCTTGTAAATTCGTCATATATAATAGGTATTGGTGACGAATTTATCAAGTCGTCACTCATAAGACAACGAAGACATCTGCAATTTTGGAGGAAGGCCAAATCCCTCACAAATAGTCTGGCGGTTTTGGGCGGGAGAGACCAACAATTATTTGTGAGGCTTGTGGAGTCACATATAATATTTTAAGTCGTCACAAATTTTTAGTGCGGGAATATCTATCCAAAAAAATAAAAAAATAAAAAGGAATGAGCGGAAAAGTTTCCCGCCCCAAAATAAAAATTATATTTTAGGGTTAGTTGTCATCACATATTCGCACATGTGAGGACCTGGCCTCACTTATTCATTTAAAATATTAATCAAAATTACAACTATTTCATTCATCTGCCTCTGTTTATTCGCTCTTTACTCGCTCTGCTACCAAAACTCATAGCCATCTGCGTTCCTCAAATCAGTGGCCGCCGATCAATACTGTTTCGTCGTCGGCTACTTCTCTGACGACGGTGACTTCTCCAACGACCATTGTGCTCCAGCGACAACTACCACTTTGATGAAAGCCCTTTCATTCCTAATTCCTCAAGGCTCCACAATATCTCTGTCTTCTTAATCCTAAAACAGGTATCATATTTGTAATTTTAACTTGTAATTTGTTATCTCTTTGCTTCAGTTTGGGTAAGTTGAGTGTTTTGGTGAATTTTAACATGTTTAAGATTTAGGATTCATAGAATCATCTTGTGATTGTTGATTGGTTTATTTGTGAAATCTCTTCAGGAATAATTTGATTTATTGGGTTTTTATGCGTTGTTGTTAATTTGCTTTATTATCTTTGCTTTTCAAAAATAGGAATATGAATCGGTGTCTACTTTTCAAAAATCTCGTTCTTAGAGTTCTAATTGGAGTTGTGCTTTCAGAGGAGATTGGGATGTAATAGGAAGTTGTATTGTTACTTTTCCTTTATTTATTTATTTATTAACTTTACTACTTTTTGTCTGCTTGTTGAGGCAATTATAGAAGAATATACATGTGATCAATATGCTTTCTATCGTTGGCTACCTAAAAGATCAATTATAAGCCAAGCCTTTTTGGATATCATAAAAAACATGACAACTCATCATGCTAGCTGTTTAAAAGATTTGTTTCTACATAATAAATTTGGAACATGTGTATTATCTAATTACTAGTGCTTGCTTTTTCTTTTGGCAGATCTGTTGCTTTTTTGCTGGGAGCAAGGTTTAATAGAAATAATTTGCATAGAGGTGAATTCCCCTGCCATTTATCACAGTCATTAACTTTTCTTATTTAAGTTTATGTCTATACTTTCTTCAATATATAGTGGTTATAAATACAAGTTTTAGATGGATAGGCAGTGGATTGCCAAATGTCGTGATCGAGGAAACGATCCAAATTATAAGAAAGGGATTGAATCCTTCATTGATGTTGCAAGACACCATGTGAATGCTAGTGGTGAGATATTATGTCCATGTAGGCATTGCCATAATTCATTTTGGCACCCTATTGATATGGTTCACTTCCATTTGTTGCGGTATGGGATGGATGTTACTTATGACAGATGGATATATCATGGAGAAGAAGTTGGTTTTCTACCACATGGTTTGACCTTTCCAGCTCCGAGTTCTCCAACTATTGAGCCTAACCTTCAAGGCAATGATGAAATATTTAATATGATGAATGACATATTTTATAGGGAAGATGTTGCTCATGAAATAAGAGAGGATGGAGATAATGCAATGGAGGGAGGAGATACTGTAGATGGTGATAACAATAGTAATATTGATGGAATGAGTATGGATAAGGATAACTATGAGAGGTTATTGAGTCAAGCTCAATGTGAACTATACCCGGGTTGCACTGAATATACAGTTTTGAAGGCTGTTGTGGAATTGATTCAGTACAAAGTTGATGGAGGTTGGACCAACAAATCAGTTGATAAGTTATTAGGATTCATGAGGAAGACATATCCCAAACCCAATAATATTCCAGAAACATACTATGCATGCAAGAGGATGTTGAAAGGTTTGGGCTTAAGTTATGAAAACATACATGCTTGTAAGTATGACTGCGTATTGTTCTATAAGGAGCATGAATGGAAGGATAAATGCCCAGAGTGCAATGAGCCAAGGTACAAGGATAGTACTTCTGAAAAAGGAAAGAAGATTCCTCAAAAAGTATTGCGTTACTTTCCATTGAAGCCTAGGTTACAGAGATTGTTTATGTCAAGAAACACAGCGACTGATATGAGGTGGCACAAAGATAAGCGGGTTGATGATAGTGAACAAATGGTGCATCCAGCAGACTCTATTGCATGGAAAGATTTTGATAAAATGTACCCGGACTTTGCTAAAGACCCAAGAAATGTCAGATTAGGCCTTGCAACAGATGGATTTAATCCTTTTGGAAATATGAGCACGACTTATAGTATGTGGCCTGTCATAGCTGTACCTTATAATTTGCCACCATGGAAGTGCATGAAGCAGACATTCTCAATGATGACTTTGTTAATTCCTGGTCCACAAGCTCCAGGTAGAGATATTGATGTTTATTTGCTTCCAATGATTGATGAGCTTAAGGAATTGTGGGAACATGGTGTTCAGACTTATGATTATATGACTAAGTCTATGTTTAATCTACGAGCAGTTGTGATTTGGACAATTAACGACTTTCCAGCTTATGGAAACTTATCCGGTTGGAGCACCAAGGGTTTTTTAGCATGTCCGGTATGTAATATGGATACTACATACTGTAGGTTACGGAGTAAGATTGGTTATATTGGGCATCGCCGCTACTTACCCATGCAACATTCATGGCGCAAAAATAAAGCTGATTTTGATGGCCATCATGAGATGAGACCTCCTCCAAGAGAATTTTCTGGGGAAGATATTCTGGAGCAGTTTGATTACATTAGGCCTTGCAAACCTGGTAAGCATCCCGATAATAAGGAGAGAAAGAGGAAGCGGAATGATGAGGAATTAAATTGGACCAAAAAAAGTATATTTTATCAATTAGATTATTGGCCCCATTTAAAAATTAGACATAACTTGGACGTTATGCATATAGAGAAGAACATTTGTGATAGCATCATTGGGACATTATTTAGTATAGATAAGAAATCGAAAGACACATACAAGGCAAGGTTGGATTTGAAAGACATGAAAATTAGAAAAGAGTTGTGGTTGAAGGAGAATGGGAGCAAGTTTGATAAGCCTCCCTCGGAATATGCACTAAAACCACATGATCGTAGAGCTTTCTGCCAATTCTTAAAATCAGTTAAATTTCCTGATGGTTATGCAGCCAATATATCAAGAAATGTGAATTTAGATGATGGAAAGCTGTCGGGGTTGAAGAGCCATGATTGCCATGTGTTTTTGCAACATCTTCTATCGGTGGGAGTTAGAAAATACTTGAAGAAATCTATATCTACCCCACTTATAGAATTATCATATTTCTTCCAACAAATATGTGCAAAAACGTTGATTGTAGCCGAACTAGAGAAGCTGGAAAAAAATATTGTGCTCACACTATGCAAGCTAGAGAGAATTTTTCCACCCGCATTCTTTGATATTATGGTTCACTTAGCTGTCCACCTACCTCGAGAAGCCAAACTTGCCGGACCAGTAGCATACCGATGGATGTATCCTATAGAGAGGTAATGTATTTAAATTTTTATGATTCATTCTTCTTAATATTATTAGCAAGTGACTGATCTTTAATTAATTTCTAGGTTGTTGGGAACATACAAGAAATATGTACGCAATAAAGCTCGACCTGAGGGTTCTATTAGTGAGGCATACATTGCAAAAGAATCTTCAACATTTTGTTCAATGTATCTCAGTGGTGTTGAAAATGCCCTTAATCGACCAGAAAGACACAATGATGGGGGTGAACCTAAGGCGAAGCTTTCAGTTTTTGCTCAAAAATTACGTCCAATAGGTGGTCATGTATTGATTGAATGGTCAGAGGAAGAGATGAAAGCAGCTTTTTGGTATATCTTGGACAATTGTGATGAGATTGATTCCTTCAAATAGTATGTCATATGAAATCTCATTCCTTTACATATATAGAACTTGAAAAAACTCTGACTTTTAATTTTATGTTCTTGTAGTGAGCACCAGCAAATGTTACTGAGAGAGAGTTCTCAAAACTTAGAACAAAGACACAAGCAACTATTTCCTAATTGGTTCAAGAGTCGTGTTAGAGCATTGTATGATCAAGGATCTTCAACGGTGAATAATGAGATGCTTGCATTAGCAGAAGGTCCAATTCTTCGAACTATCCAATATACAGGGTGTATATTGAATGGGGTTAAGTGGTTGGTTAAACACATTGATAGGAATAGAACAACACAAAACAGCGGGATTATGACACCGGGGTCACACGATGGTGAAGATTGTTGCTTTTATGGAAGCTTGACTAGCGTTGTTAAAGTGCAATTCATGAGAGGTTATAAGGTGTTTCTTTTCAAGTGTCTCTGGTACAATACAAATATAAAAGGGAAGAAAGTTGTGCAGGATTATCATCTCAAGTCAGTGAATATAAACACTCATTGGTATGATGATGATCCTTATGTGCTAGCAACACAAGCGAATCAGGTATTTTATCTTGATGACCCAAAATTGGGGCATCCTTGGAAAGTGGTTCAGAGGATTCAACCTAGACATGTGTGGAATGTTTTAGAGAAAGATGATAACGTTCACGAAGATGACAATGTTGACGATAATGAGGATGACGATGACAACGGATTTTTATGGATGGTTGAAGATGACAATGAAATTGGTATATCATTATGTAGAGATGATACTGAACCTGAATCAATTGATGCTGCAAATGTTAATATCGAACAAACAGAAGCCGATGAGGAAATCATAATTGATGAGGATAATTTGGAGGATGAATTATCATCAGGAGTAGATGAAGATAATTTACATAGTGATTCAGATAGTGATTTAGAATGAGAGATTTGGTCAGTTTTGGATACAGCTAGTTTCATTATTTTAATGTACTGGTATATAATTTTTTTTTAAACATTGTTTTGCACTAATGTAGATGAATTATCCTTAAGTTACATTGACTTTTTTTGTGTTTTCATTAAAATGTAGATGAATCCTCCTCAACAACAACGTGGGAAGCAATCGAAGAAAAGGAAGCAATGTGCATCTACTCATCCAGCACTTGCTCATCCATCAGCTTCTCATCCAGCAGCTTCTCATCCAGAACCTACTCATCCAGCACCTTCTCATCCAACACCTACTCATCCAGCTCCTAGTCATCCAATACCTTTTCATCCATCACCTTCTCATCCAGCTCATGAGACAAATCTTCAAGAGGTTACACCTCAAGACACAGGTACCATTTTAAAGGTTTTTATAATTTTAGATTTGTGAATAAATGGTGATGCAGTAAATATAAGTTGAAGTAAACAGAATATGGTGATGCAGTAAACAGAGCAACACCACTCTAATATGTATTTATCCGGAATGGTTTAATATAACCAAATATGGTGTTGCTCTATTTACTGCTTCACCATATTCTTTTTATGTGGGTATAAATACAAAGATGCTTTTATCCATACAAGGTATCAAATGGGCTGAACTTGGAAGCGATTGACAAAATATTAGTAGCTGTTGCTTTGTTTTTCTTTATATTGATATTCTGTTTTTTATGGAAGGGTTTGAAGAGGCTACTTCTATGTCTTCTAGCATGAAGCGACGAGGAAGATCTTATGGGAAACGCCTCCATGAGCTCATAGAAGCCAATGATGGGAAACCACTAACTGTTTCCTTTGACCCGAAGTTGAAGGTCCCTATCAACAAGGTAGTTCATACATTGCTTACGAATGAGATTGGAACTAGCATTAGAACTCATGCACCCGTATGCCATAAGCTATGGGAAAAAGTCCCAGATGACGATAAGAAGAAACAAATTGTCAATTTACTGGTTAGTTTAATATTGGTATAAATTTGATTTTTGTTATCGCATTGTAGCACTATCCTAATATTTTGTATGTGTGTATGTTAGGCATTATTTGATGTGGACCTGACCCAATCGATGGTTAGTGAATTTGTGGAAGCTAAGATGGCTAGAGCATACATTGTTTTTAAGAATAGGCTGCATGATCACTACAAGAAGGTTGCCACTACTCCAGCACGGGGAAGGGCCACCTTGCCTCCGGATAGTCTATGGAATAAGCGACCTGTGGAGCATTGGCATTGGCTTTGTGATAAAATATACACTGAACCCACTTTTGTGGTATGTATTCCATAATTGTTTTACTGTTTTATTTTTTATTTTTTGAGTAACAGTGTATTTGTTATTGTAATAGTTAATTCATGTATTTTTTATTACAGGAGAAGTCGAAGAAAAATTCTGATAACCGTAAAAAGAACAAAACAAACCACAGGGGAGGTGCATGCTCATTTGTCCAGCATGCTCAACAGGCTGTTAAAGTAATATAAAGTTACATAGCTACTTTCAATATTTTCCAATTGATTTTAATCAATTTTTTTATTTATGATTTATAGGAAGGAAAGCCTTTATCATTCATTGATAATTGGGAAAGGCTATACAAAGACAAAGAGCATAATTGGATTAGTGAGGATGCCCAAGAAAAACATGTAAGTCAATAATGATTTATATTAGTAAATATTATTGCACCCAAATTGATTGAAATTGTGGATCCTCTTACATATTTAGAAAACACTATGTACTATGTAATACTGCTTTTCATATGCAAGTTTAATTTGTTGGTTTGTCTATAGGAAAAAATGAAACAAATGCGAGATGAACTGAGGTCCAAGATGATTGAGGAGGCTGATGAGGATATTGAGGCTGATTCAATGGAAGTTCCAATTGAGGCTGAGTTCAAGATTATGGGTGATGTACTTGGAGTGAAAGGTAGGACAGTTCGTGGTCTTGGTGCTTTTCCTCGAATGGAAACCAATATCTCAACTACTAGTTTTTCTGGAGCTTCTAATTCTGAGCTTAGAAAGTTACAAGATACAGTACAGATGCTTGCCACAAATATGCAAAGTGTGCAGGAAGAGTATTCAAATTTAAGGGCTAATTTGGTGGCAGCTTTGGAGGCATCCAACAATGGTGGGCTGGATAATGCACAGTTGATGTCAATGCTGCGTGCAGCTTTGATGCCATCGACAACAACCTAGGATGAGATTTACATGTTTACATTATGTTATTTTGGATATTAAGCGTGTTTAGAACCTTGGATATACGATTAACTTGGATATGCTATTTTGGATATTAATCATCTATGATATGAAGCTTCCGTATTCTTGATGCAGAGTATTACATTTATTAGGATCATTGTCATGAAATCATTCACACGTATTATCAATTGTGATGAGTTTTTTTGGCATAACAAATTATACAATATGACGATTTGTTATATGTCATATTTTAAACAAAGTGACAATTTATAAAGCATCACAAATTGAACGTTGTGACAACTTGTCTGTCGTCATAATATATACCATGTGACCACCTGCCAGTCATCAAAAAATGAATTAGGTGACCTATTGTTAAATGTCACAAAAGAAACAATGTGACAAAACACGAGAAGTCACATATTGTAAATAGTGACAAATTCATACATCGTCACAATGTACTATATGTGACACTGAGTTAAAGTCGTCACATTTGACATCGGGTGAGGGGCCTAATGTGACGACCCCTGTGACGCCAGAATATGGTCACTTTAACGTAACCGCGAGGAAATTTTGCCTAATGTGAGGAAATTTTTTTGTCACATTAGCCTATTTTTCTTGTAGTGAATAGTCACATTATAATATTTTCACTCTCGCTACCCAAGGAGAGCCGTGCGTCAAATATTAGGGTTCAGGTTTTTGACATTCAATCGTCATCCCCTCCTCACCCTCCTTGACTTGACCGCATCGAGTCACTTTTCTTCCATGTCGAGTTGCTACCATTTTTCTTCCACGTCGAGTCGTTGCCTTCACTCCTCTCTTCGACTATCGGGCACTGGCCTCATTGTTGTATCTCTCAAATCTTGGGCGTTAATTTCGTCATTCTCTTTCTCTTCAGTGCGTCAGCATCTCTGGTGGTTGCCTTGGTATGGTGGTTTCAGTAGGTCTGCTCCTGCTACTGTGCCAACAATCTCCAAGTCAACAACGATCATGGTGCAAGCTGCTTCGTTGGGATCGGCAGTCACAGTGGTGGTGGCTTTCCTCACTCCCCTTCCATCGTTTGATCTATGATTTCAAGCCTTACCTTTAGGAGAAGACGGCCACTGTCCAGAGATTTGGCGTGGGTGACTCTTCACCTAGGGTCTATAGCTTTGAGATCTCTGATTCTCTGCCTGTCTCAAGGACTATGTTTTCATAGAAGGTTTCTTTGTCAGTGTTGAGATGATACGGTGTGCTTGGGGGCTTTTTTATTTATTTTCTTTCTTGGCCTGTTTGCGGTTAGTCTCTTCTTTGCGTTGCTCCTTGCAGATTTCTCTTCTTTCATTGCAAATTGCTATTGGAGGTTGCTGGAGATGGTGTGCTTAGTGGTTGTTTTCGTTCTTCTTGGTGTATTGTGTTCTCCATCGGATGTTCTCACTGTCTTGTGGCTGTGTAAAGGACTATGATTTCATAGAAGGATTCTTTTGACAGTTGGATTGTGTTGAAGTGTTCTCGTTGGAGGTCTTTGCGTCGAAGGTCTATGTGTCAGTTTGTTGTTTTATTTTATCTTGCTCTAGCATTCGTCTTGCGTGACTGTTTCAGACTCTCTTGTTAGTCTATGACATGTGTGGTACTCTTTCCTACCCTGAGATTTGTCCCTTAGGAAGGTTTTAACGAGGCCACTGTTTCGTATCGTTCTATGTATGCTACTTTGATTCTATCAATGAATTCCATTTCTCAAAAAAGCCTTAGGTGCTACAGTGCACCTTGAAACATTGGTCAGATCCCACTTTACCCCCTCGAAGTCAAAGTGACCCATTTTGCCCCCTTGACCAAGGTTTGATATTCCACACTGACCCTTGCCGTCAACTTCATACAAAAGTCCGTTAAGTTTGATGACGTGGCTTGAGTGTTTTAGTAATTTTGTGCACCTGGTCATTTACTCACCATTTTATTTATTTATTTTGTGTTTAGGTGTAATAAAATATTCATATGGCCACCACCCCCACCAGCAGACCCGAGCCCAATTTCTTCTCTCTCTCACTCTCTCTCTCTTTCCTTCCTTTGCGCTCCCCTTCTCCCCTATGTACTTTCTTCTCCCCAACAACCTAGATCACCCCCACCTCCAGCCTCAATCCAAGCCCCACTCTCACCCCCAGCCCTTAAACCCAGCAGCTCCAACCCTCTGCACAGTCGTCGACAAGCCAGATGAGCCCTGGCCTCTCTTTCTGTCGAACCTCCAACAGCTACAACCCACCATCTCCATCTCGTTGAATTCGGAAGCCATCAAATTTGGTTGCAAACCTTTGAGTACAAAAACAACAAAAACAATGATTTTTTTTTTCTTTCAATTTGTTGGTTTTTAAATTTGCGGAGAGAGGGGTGGGTTGGGTTGTGGCTGGGGGTGGGAGTGGGGCCTGGGGGTGGGGCTTGGGTTGCCATTGATGCTGGTGTCTGCCGCGCAAATCTCACGGCATGGGGTTCCGGGCCGAGGGGATGTGCGTTGACACGCGGTTTCCTGCTTTTGGACGGGGTGCGTTTGTGCGCGGGCGTGCCAGCACGGTCTACCGTGCGTCGAGATGTTTGAAGTGGGCGATAGTGTTTAGATAGTGCGCCTGTCTGAACTCGTCTTCTAATCAAACGATTGTAGCCGAGAGAGGAACTAGTCTCGGCTGTAAGGTTCACGGCCTGAACTACAAGGCCGTTGAGTGGTGGTGTTTGGTGGGTTTTAGGGCGGTGCTCCGGCGCGCTACTCAATGAGCGGCGGTCGTATGATATATGGGGTGAGTGAGCGAATAACAAGGGTGGTGCTCCGGCGCCTTGAAAATCAAGGGTCGTTTGATATATTGATGAATGGATTTTCCTTACAAACTAACACTACTCCTAGAAAAGCAAGTAAAGATATTGAAAGTGCATTACAGGAAAATATAAGTTGCTCCGTGGGAGGCTTTTGTTTGGTGTTTGAAACCTTTGAAAGTAGTCCTGAGTCTTGTATTTATAGGCAGAGCTCCTGGAGGGGTAATCGAGGCTGAAAATCTGCATGGTGGAGCCTGATTATGCCAAGTGGGTAGTCTAATCGACATTTGGGATCGTGAAGTATGGTGGTGTGACTCCATGAATCCCGGTGAATCTCGGCCGCCGCCCTGATCGTGGGTTCTGCGCTTCTGGCCGTGGAGACGCATTTATTGTTCTGATAGCCAATTACCTAATCTCTCAAGCTGCAAAGAGCTTTGTGAGAATGTTGGCGTCTAATCACTCTGATCTCTGTCATCAAATCCTGACTCCAATCACTTCCCACCTTCCCTCGCGCATTAAATGCTCATTCTGGGCCAGTGGGTTTGCTGCAATAAACAGAGACCTTGCTTCATTAAATGGAGCGTGGGACCCTGCTGTCACGTGATGATCCGACTTTAAAGCCTTTGGCCGTGACCTTGTTCGGTCTCGGCCTCGGCCTATAACCTTGGCCGAGATAACCATGCCTTGGTGATTTTTCTTGTTTCTCTGGAAAACCAAACACCCTGACAAAACACTGCGTTTCAGCTTGAAGCCGAGAAGAGAAGTTCCCCCCGGCCAAATTATGGCCGTGATTTATTAGGCACAAACAGCTGGGAGTAGTCTGGGTTATTGGGGAGAATAAAATATAGAGGGGAGAGGGAGATCATAGAGAAAGGAAAGAGAGAGAGACAGAGGGTGAAGAAATCAGGCTGGGGTCTACCAGTTGCGGTGGTGGTCATAGGGGAATGGGGGAGAAGAAATATGGGAAGGGTGGCTTGGGGATGATGGGTTTTTATTTTTATTTTTTTTTAAATTTCTTATTTTTAAATATTCATATACACCTAATTTATTAAGAGAATGAATATTGGTGGGGGATGGGTGAGGTTAGGGGAGGAGCAAGGGTGGTGCGAGGTGGGAGCTATGATAGGGGTGGAACTAATTTATTAAATACTAATAGTATTTTTTGTTATTAAATACTTTTAAATTTTTTTAATTATTTGAAAAGAATAATAATAATTTATTATGTGGAGGTGGGCTCCATTTTGCCACATTACCTACGCAAATTGGTGAGTAAATGACCTAGGTGCACAAAATTACTAAAACACCCCTGCCACGGCATCAAACTTAATGAATTTTTGGATGGAGTTAATGGTAAGGGGCAGTGTGGAAAATCAAACCTTGGTCAAGGGGGCAAAGTGGGTCAATTTGTCTTCGAGGGGGTAAAGTGAGATTTAATCAATGTTTCAGGGTGCAAGATAGCACTTAAACATATAAATAATATATCAAAAAAACTAGAAAGACTTTTAAGGTAAAGTACAACTAAATAAACAAATAATAGGTAAATATAAGTAAAATAAATTAACAAAGCAAGCTTGGTATAGTGAAGCATGTTAGAGACGATGTCCTAAAGCCTTTGTAGCCTCCCTAGGTGCTAGGTATTGACGGTCTACAAGACTCCAAATACGACCCCCAATACACAGACTGAGGTCCGCTAAATAGGCTTCAGGAGCGGACAACGATAGTTTGCAACCCGAGAAAAATAAAAGGTAAGAGAGTAGCACACTCCTACAGAGTGGACAACGATGATGCCTCAACATGGTGGTCTCGACCTCGGATGCCTAGAACCTGGGGAGAGCAAAACAAAAAATGTGAGTGGACGAAAACAAATTGTTGAACATAATTTATATTCAACATAAATAACCCCCTCCATTTTAGAAAATAATGCCCAAAACACCATGCAATAGATTTCTTTGGTAAATGTACGGAAATATCATCCAATACTAGAAAATATTTCAGTTCAATAAAATTTCATATCATGACATACGATAAGGAAAACCATTTAATTAATACTTCTCAAATTCTTGGAAAACAATGTGAATTTGTTAATTTAATACTTATTGTAAAATCGTATATTCAACACCACCAAAGTAAACCCGTTAATATAAAATATAATCATCAAAACCCAATATCCTTTTTCCCGCAACCATACCCTTGCAAAAATACAATATGCCGAGTAATTTCTAAATATCCAATCTCACTTCCAAACTTCATTTCAAATGTTCATACATGTGGAGAGTACTTTCAATGCACATGCTGAAAAAACCTCAACCTGGAAATAAATCCACACATATCCATATATTCATATATATAAGGGAGCTTCAGTTGAGGGAACCCTCAAATATGCTTATTTGAGGGACACCCTTGTAGGGCCCACTCAATATTTTATTTCACTAATCCAAATTACCTTCTATTTTGTAGATACTTATTCAAACATCATCTCTACAAAAAATCACTTGAATCCAATATCATTTGACCACTCAATTGAATTATTAAAATTTTAGTACTTTCTTCAAGCACCATGTTCATTCAGTTTGTAGGACACAATTGGATATCGAAACGGTTTCCGATTTGTCTAATTTTTCGTAAGGATGGTCAATGAATGTAGACATAAAAAATATATGGTTTGGATCGTTGAAAAAATATTTGTAGGGGACCTTAAAGGGTGTCCGTCAAATAAAATTATTTTAGGGATCCCATAACAGAAAGGGACTGTATATATACACGCACACACACACATTAACCACACCATTGTCATGTACCAGGGAAAAAAAATCCAACACGGGTATTGTTTGACTAGACCACATGGCAAAATCCTCCATACTCATGTGACTAAGGACGACTAGTTCTAGGGGACTATTGCTCCCCAGACATGCATTGTAGAATCCTCAATACATGTGCGGGTCAAATAAGTCTTGTTGAAATTGGTATGTTTATTTTAAAAATATATATATTCAATATTTCAATAATTGCCTTAAATTGTCTTTATTAATAGGAGTTATTTTCTATTAATATTGGCTAATTTTTTCAACTAATGCTTTGATGTCTTTAAAGCCCACCAACCTCTCTTTTGTGAT
The DNA here is from genome assembly GCA_020521455.1 of Prunus kanzakura. Lineage (NCBI taxonomy): Eukaryota > Viridiplantae > Streptophyta > Magnoliopsida > Rosales > Rosaceae > Prunus > Prunus kanzakura. The sequence continues at coordinate 688,374 of BPUM01000828.1, forward strand.
AAATCTTGTATATATAACTGATATAGCTAGGAGAGAAAAAGACACAGACCATAGCTGCTGCCTTCTTCCTCTTCATATCTTTTTCTTATTTTCTAAACTAAGTTTTCTGAGCAACATAGAAAGGTGTTTGTATTCGGGTCCCTCCTCAGTGCAAGGAAGAACCTAGACAGAGGAGATTTTGGGGCTGTTTTATCCTGGGGACGTAGTGGCCTTTTTTGAACTGCTTGCACAAATTGGGCTGAGCCGCGAAACGTCTTAAAGAGAGCGACTTAGTACGCGACTCATCCCAAGAATCGTTCACAGCTTCACAACGAATTTTTCCGGGTAATATTGTTCTTTTAATTTTCTCTGCGTCAACAATTTTAAGACGTTTCATCTGCCATGGGAGCTTTAAACAATTCATTCACCCCTGACCTAAATAAACCTTCCAAATTTGAGGGTCTTCATTTTAAAAGATGGAGGCAAAAGATTTTGTTTTATCTTACAACGAAAAAATTAGCTTATGTCTGCACATCTGATAAACCATATGCCTTTGACAATCCCACTCCTGAACAAACTTGGGCCTTGTAGACATGGACTGAAAATGATTTTTTGTGCAAGAACTATATTTTGAGTGGTTTATCTGATGATCTTTATGATTATTATTCTTCTTATGATACTGCTAAAGATTTGTGGGATGCGCTTCAGAAAAAATATGATACAAAAGAGGCTGGTGCAAAGAAATATGCTGTCAGTCGCTATTTGAAGTTTCAAATGGTGGATGAAAAATCAGTAGAAGCACAATCTCATGAACTATAGAAAATTCCACATGAAATTATTATTGAAGGCATGAATTTAGATGAACAATTTCAGGTGGCTGTTTATCATTGACAAGCTGCCTCCCGCTGGAAAGATTTCAAGAATGCTCTGCGTCACAAGACCAAAGAATTTTCCTTGGAAAGCTTGATCACCCGTCTACGTATTGAGGAGGAGGCCAAGAAACATGACATGAAAGAAGAAGTTTTGCTCATCTCCAACAACAAGAAAAATCACCACTCCAACAGGAATCAAACCCCAGCTGCTCTGAAGACAAATGGTAAGAATATGAAAAATTAAAACAAGAACTGCAACAACAACAATCATAATCGAAATGGGCAACACAACCAGAGTCGGAATCCTCAACACTATAAAAATCAGAACCTTCATCAGAATCAGAATAGGAGTCAACCCCCCTCACGTGATGATGATTCGGGACACTTTCTATGTTATAACTGTCACAAGCCGGGGCACCTTGCCCGGAACTGCAGGAATAGGTCTCGCCCTGCTCCTCAAGTGAATATAACTGAAGAACAACTTATTGCTATGATTTCAGAAATCAACATGGTTGATGGATCCGAGGGGTGGTGGGTATACACTGGCGCTTCTCGCCATGTTTGCAATAATCGTGCTTTTTCAAGACCTATTCTGTGACTGATGACAGGAAAGTCTTGTTGGGTGATTCTCACACAACAATTGTTGCTGGAACTGAAGAAATAGAATTAAAGTTTACTTCGGGAAAGACTATCATCCTCAAAGATGTTCTGCACACTCCAGAAATAAGGAAGAATCTGGTCTCAGGCTATCTTCTCAACAAGGCTGGTTTTACTCAAACAATTGGAGTAGACTTGTATACACTTACAAAAAATGGTATGTTTGTTGGTAAGGGCTATGCTACTGATGGGATGTTCAAATTGAATGTTGATGCTAATAAAAATTCTTCTTCTGCTTATATGTTGTGTTCTTTTAATACTTGGCATGCTAGACTCTGTCATGTTAACAAAAGGCTTGTTAAAAATATGAGTGGATTAGGATTTATTCCTGAAATGTCGCTGAATGATTTTGAGAAGTGTGAATTTTGTTGCCAAGCTAAAATTACCAAAACCCTACGTAAATCTGTCACTAGAGTATCTGAACCACTTGATCTAATTCATTCTGACATTTGCGAATTTGATGGAGTGTTAACTAGAAATGGGAAACGATACTTTATCACTTTTATTGATGATTGCTCTAATTATTCTTTTGTTTATCTCATGAAAAATAAAAGTGAAGCAATTGATATGTTTAAGATTTTCATAACTGAAATTGAAAATCAATTTAGTAGGAAAATTAAGAAATTTCGTAGTGACAGAGGTCAAGAATATGAATCTGGTGTTTTTGTTGATTTGTATAAATCTCTTGGTATTATTCATGAAACAACTGCCCCTTATTCTCTAGAAATGAATGGTAAAGCTAAAAGAAAAATAGAACACTGGTTGAATTAATTGTTGTTGTTTTACTTAGTTCAGGAGCTGCTTCTTTTTGGTGGGGGGAGATTCTACTCACTGTTTGTTATGTGCTAAATAGAATTCTCAACTCTAAAACTAAAATTTCCCCTTACGAAATTTTGAAAAATAGGAAACCTAATGTATTGTATTTTAGAACTTGGGGTTGTTTGGCTTACGTGCGTATCCCTAATCCCAAAAGATCAAAACTGGCTAGTAGAGCATATGAATGTGTTTTTCTTGGGTATGCTGTTAATAGTAAGGCCTACATATTTTATGATTTAAAGAACCATGTTGTAATTGAATCTAATGATGCTGATTCTTTTGAAGATAAATTTCCTTTTAAATTGAGAAATAGTGGGGGTTCAACATCTAGTAATCTTTCTCTATCCAGAAATAATGAACCTAGAGGTATAGAGCTTTCTGAACCTAATGTAGAACCAAGGAAGAGTAAGAGAGCACGAACTGGAAAGGACTTTGGATATGATTTTCATATATATACCTTAGAACAGGATCCCACAACTCTTCAAGAAGCTTTGTCTTCTTTGGATGCAGATTTATGGCAGGAAGCAATAAATGATGAAATGGACTCCTTGGAGTCCAATAAAACTTGGCACCTTGTACATATTCCACCTGGTTGTAAGACAATTGGTTGTAAGTGGATTCTTAAAAAGAAATTAAAACTTGTTGGTTCAATTGAAAAATATAAGGCTCGTCTTGTAGCCAAAGGGTATAGGCAAAGGGAAAATGTGGACTTCTTTGATACTTATTCACCTGTCACTAGGATAACTTCTATACGGGTGTGCTGTTTGCTTTAGCTGCTATTCATGATCTTGTTGTGCACCAAATGGACGTTAAAACAACGTTCTTGAATGGTGATTTAGAGGAAGAAATTTACATGGACCAACCTGAGGGTTTTATTGTTCATGGAAAAGAAAATAAAGTTTGTAAATTAGACAAATCTCTTTATGGTTTGAAACAGGCACCTAAGCAATGACATGCAAAATTTGATAGTTTAGTCATCTCAAATGGTTTTCAAATAAATGAAAGCGACAAATGTATTTATTTTAAGCATGAGAATAATGTTTGCACTGTTATATGTCTCTATGTGGATGACTTACTTATTTTTTGCTCTAATATTCATGCTGTGAATAGTGTCAAATCTTTGTTGTGTGCGAACTTTGATATGAAAGATTTAGGTGATGCTAATGTGATACTTGGAATTAAGATAACTAGGTCTGAAAAAGGATTCTCTTTGGATCAATCTCATTACATTGAAAAATTCCTTAAGAAGTATAATTACTTAGATTGTAAACCAGCATGTACTCCTTATGATCCTAGTGTAAAGTTGTTCAAGAACATTGGTGACAGTGTTAGACAAACTGAGTATGCAAGCATCATTGGTAGCCTTCGATATGCTACTGATTGCACTAGGCCTGATATAGCTTATGTCGTAGGAGTACTATGCATGGTTTACAAGTAGACCTAGTTTGGAGCATTGGTATGCTATTGAGAGGGTCATGCGGTACCTTAAAAGGACAATGAACCTTGGATTGCACTATGAGAAGTTTCCCGCTGTCCTAGAAGGATATAGCGATGCTGATTGGAACACCATGTCAGATGATTCAAAGGCTACTAGTGGATATATATTTAATATTGCTGGTGGTGCAGTTTCATGGAAGTCTAAGAAACAGGCTATTCTAGAGCAATGGCTAGTGAGGAAGCAGGTTGGTTGAGAAACCTACTCTCAGATACCCCCTTGTGGGAGAGACTGATACTAGTTGTTCTTATCCACTGTGATAGTATTGCAGCTATTGCAAAAGTTCATAACCGTTATTATAACGGCAAGAGGCAACAAATACGTCGCAAGCACAGTACTATTAGAGAGTTTCTTTCTAATGGGGATGTAAGAGTGGATTATGTACGGTCTGATGAGAATTTAGCTGATCCTTTGACGAAAGGACTAGCACAAGAAAAGGTTTGGAAAACCTCAAAAGGAATGGGACTAAAACCCCTAGAAGGTTAAGTCACTTGTGATGGTAACCCAACCTATAGATTGGAAATCCCAAGAAATAGGTTCAATGGGTAATAAAAAGTCATTTAGTGATATGAGTGGAGTCATGTTATTGTTCCATATTCATCCTTAGAAGCATGAAATCCTAAAGCGATTTAAGGTTGAGTTGTTTATAACTCTTAATGAGATCTATACTCTATATTGAGTCGGATATCTAGCTATAGGAATTATCTCTGATAGTCTCCCCTGTGTGAATGTGAAAGTGAGGCTGCTTTCTATGAAAATTTTGGGGGAAATTTTCCAGAGCATTCACTATATTGGGATACAAGCACATGGCCGTAAAGTGCTGGCTTTTGAACTTCACCTTAGTAGGGCTGTGTGTGTGGTGTTGTCAGAGATAGAGTTCAAAACTATATGTTACTCTTGTATATTCTGAAGCTCCATCACTATGTAAAGGTTCAAGTTGAAAAACACCTCTACTTATGCACAGTCTTATGATATGTTGCTTAATGAATTTATTTGTAAAATAAACAAGTGGGGGATTGTTGAAATTGGTATGTTTATTTTAAAATTATATATATTCAATATTTCAATAATTGCCTTAAATTGTCTTTATTAATAGGAGTTATTTTCTATTAATATTGGCTGATTTTTTCAACTAATGCTTTGATGTCTTTAAAGCCCACCAACCTCTCTTTTGTGATAAATCTTGTATATATAACTGATATAGCTAGGAGAGAAAAGGACACAGACCATAGCTACTGCCTTCTTCCTCTTCATATCTTTTTCTTATTTTCTAAACTAAGTTTTCTGAGCAACATAGAAAGGTGTTTGTATTCGGGTCCTTCCTCAGTGCAAGGAAGAACCTAGACAGAGGAGATTCTGGGGCTGTTTTATCCTGGGGACGTAGTGGCCTTTTCTGAACTGCATGCACAAATTGGGTAGAGTCGCGAAACGTCTTAAAGAGAGTGACTTAGTACGCAACTTATCCCAAGAATCGTTCACAGCTTCACAACGAATTTTTCCGAGTAATATTGTTTTTTTAATTTTCTCTGCGTCAACAAGTCTTATGCGTGCAGACAACCCCGTCAAGGGCTTTATGGTACACCCCGTTAAGGGTGCCTGGGTCCCAACACACCTCAAAAGAGTTATCGCATGTTGAATATATCTAAGTATCTATCGTATCCAAAGGGAGGTACATGTAATGGTGCAATCCATAATTCCAATTTCCAAAAATACGTTTCCAAATAACATAAAGATATATATATAATAAAATAACACCCATAATTCCAATATGAAAAATCATAAAAAATCATAATCAAGAAAAACACCAAAACTAAAATAAACCCATTTGATTTCAATAATATCCAAAATACTATATTCATATACTTAGGAAATATAACAACCTCCGAGAATCCCGTAAGACAACGATAACAAAATTCAATACACCATATTTAAAATTCCAAAACCATATAAACCAAAATCCCATGTTCAAATTTCATAAACAAACCCAATATCACCAAATCCAAAATCACCATAGTCTGATACCCAAATCCATATACTTTAATAATAATAATGATAATAATAATAATCCTTGGAAATCCCATATCATATTGTAAAAGTCGAGACTAGCCCGATAATAAAATCCCATAACCTTATTAACCCAAAATAAACCAATTTCCAATCAAATCACATTAATGCAAGCAATTCCATATTTGAAAAACAATGCTCATTTAAAAACAATGTCCACTCACAACAAGTCCAATGCTGCTCAACCCTGAGAAGGTTCTCCCTCAGGAGCACATGAATAGAATGAATTCCTATTTGAAAGGATAAATGGACTTAGTTAATAAAAGTACCCCACAACAAACTTAACTCAAAACTCTAGTTTTCGTGTCTCAAAGTGTGCACAACCTTTAAGAAGGTTTATAGGGTCATTCTAGTATTTCCCGAAGGGACAGTCTTGGAAGACTCATGGTTAATTGAGCGGTCAAGTCTACTAAACAAGTCCCGAAGGTTTAGTCTCTATCGAGAGGTCGGATCTAAGCCAATTGCACAGACGGTAATTCATTCGCCTAACCCTAGAATCATTGACAAAGAGTATTCGAGACTCTGATTCTCGATCCAGAAGTTCCTACATGATCCTAGAGGTACATGGAACAACATAATTGAAATTGGAACCGATTGAACAATCCAAACCTATCGAACCCAAATATCACATAATATGTGCAATATCCGTTCGATAGTCAAACGGTAACTAACTTCAAATTCGAGCATACCGTCATGCTCGAGATGACATAGGGAACATTTTAGAACACAATGGGCCGCCACAAGATAGCCTATGCGCCGTCACCCGCTGGCGGCAGCGGTGGGTGTCTTGAGAAAATTTCAGCAATGGAAAATCTCCAAATCACCGGCCAATACCCATACCAACACAATCAGACTAAAAAGGGGAACGTTTTTTGTTCTCTTACCCAACCAAAAAGTGGCCATAAATGGGTGGAAAAAGGCCAAAATTGCATGCTTCCAAGGGTGTCTTGATTGATTTCTAAAACCTCATAATTGAACCAAAATAACCACACAAATAGCTAGAGCACGAGGAGAGGATGAAAACCCATAGCTCAATAGACAAAAACAGTCACCGGAAATGCCATTAATAGCTGCGGAAAGCTCGAAACCCTTGAAGCATCCCGGCGCTCGCGATGGTGCTATGTTGGCTGAGCTCGTCGGAGACGAGGCTAGTCGTGATCACCGGCTCCTTGCCGTCCTTTCTCGACTAGTGGCATGGCGTGGCATGGCCGAAGCAAAGAGATCGCCCACCAAGTGTGGCAAGCCTTGTTTTGTGTGAAGAGAGAAAAACGAGAGAGAGAGAGAGATGCAAAGATAGAATTTGATCTGGTATCTAAATTTTAACTTCGCAAAAATTACGGTTGTACCACTGCACTTTCGTAGATCATAACTTCTTTGTTTTAAATAGAAATTGAGCCTGCCACCTATCTACGAACTTGTATTGTCGAGCTCTACGCAAAGGTGGCTCCCAAATTTCTAAAATCGATCCCCAAAAAAAGTTACTAAAATATCCTACCCCCAATGGCAAAAATGTAATTTCACAATTAAATAATTAAATAAAAATAAATTGTTGGGTCGGGGTGTTACAACAAGCATCCTAAGGGAGATGCAGGCTCGTGTCTAAAAGCCTCCTAAGGGAGATGCATGACAGCTAGAGTGTCATAAGGGAGACGCAGTCCATAAAGCATCGTAAGGGAGACACAGAACACTGGCATAAACGTCCTAAGGGAGACGCATGCTCTTGTCCAAAAGAGTCCTAAGGGAGACGCAGGATACCGCCATAAGCGTCCTAAGGGAGATGCATGACAGCTAAAGCATCCTACGGGAGACGCAATCCAAAAACGTCCTAAGGGAGACGTAGAACAACGTTCAAAGCATCCTAAAGGAGAAGCAGAAGAGCACCCTTCAAGTAAGCGATGGGTAAACATTCAAACATCCTAAGGAAAATACACAACCAAGACACTATCTGGTCACTCAAGCGGTTCACAATATACAATTCGAATTGAAGTCAAAGAAATAACTGAAGTTTCCATAGTAAAGTGACCAATCGGCCTAGTTTAATAGAAAGAAGATGGTCAAACAAGACCAATTATTGCAAACAGGAAAGCAGAATACAAAACTTGAAAAGATAAAAGAGTCTTCATCTACTGCAATATTCCAGTAGGAGAGCCCTAGTCATCAACCTCTTCGGCGTCTGCCTGATCAAATACGCCTTCCACAGCTCCACTATGTTCAGCAGCTCCAGATGCCTACTCCGTAACATCTGTCGTCATCTCATCAGCTGCGCCCTCCTCGACATCATCCTCTTTAGCTGCAGAACGTCTTGACGTCTTCATCTTTAATGGAATAACAAGGAGTGGCCCCACTCTTGCAGTCCAAGTAACCCAGCTTGTATGCGTCGATAACGGCCTCAGACTTGGATCCTTCAACAACTTTGTGACAGGCTTCAAACTTGGCTAGAAGCCTGTCATAGCTTCGGGTCATGTCGATATTCTTGCGCTCGAGATGGAAGAAGGCCTCCTTACAACTATGCCAGGCAACATAGACATACTCTCTTTCATTTCAGACATCCTCGTTTCATGGCAGACCTACTCTGGTGAGACTTTGCTAGTCAAAGCAACATTATTCTTCTCCAACTCGCTGAGCTGAGCAAAAGAGGGGCAACAACAGGCGAATTCTAGATGGCCTCAACAGCAAAAACTACTACTTTTTGAAGCAAACTAACAGTTGCTTCCTTTTGTTTCTTTAAGGAGAGAGTTGAGAACTTGCCAAGATCACTAGCCTGGTGTATATGATCAACCAACATGACGCAAGCAGATGGACTTGACAGAAAGTTCGTCTGGGCAGATCAGACACAGACGCATCTCCTGTAGTGTTGGACTTGTCAACCTTGGGATTAGCCTTTCGCTCGAGTAAATGACTAAAATTGAAGCAGATGAATAAAAGAATGACGTAACATCAAAGTAGGTGACGGGAACAAGCCGACCATTGTTGACCCTTAACACATTGGCGTGCCGTACATGATCCCCTTGGCTGAGACTGTGAAACAGCTTGGCTTTGCATACACGGACCCGGGCATACTTCTCGTAGCGCCTCACTTCGAAGAAGTAGAAGGACTCTCACACAATCAGATCCAACTTAAAGAAACAGCTGAGATTCTCAAAACACATGATCGCCCAGTACACGTTCAGAGTACATTGGTTGGGGGCACACTCCATAGCGGAGAACACCTTCCTGAAGAACTTCGACAACGAGAACGTGAAGCCCAAGGAGAAATAGAAGGGATGAAATGTGATAATTCTAGCATATGGATCATTTGGGTCCACACAAGGCTCATCGTCGGTCGAAGAATGCACATCATCAGGTATGGCTGAAGCATAGGTGGCACACCACTTCTAGAAGTAAGCTTCAGACTTAATGTGATGTAGATTAACCATGAATCTCTTCTTGTGCACCTTAGAACCACCCCACAGGTGCAAAGGCACTTGTGAACTTGGTGATCGGCTACCATCATCGGAAGACATGATCAGTGAATAGCTACGAAAAGGGAAGAAAATTGCAAGTCACATATCATTTCAAAACCCTAGTTTGAAGTTGAAAAAAAAAAAACCAAAACTAGCGGCACCAAAAAAAAAGAAGAAGGAAGAATTGGCCTGGTGGCCCAAGCCACAAAATCGCATCCCAAGCCGCACCTGCCCAAGTGGCGGGTCCGCGCCACATTAGCCTAAAGATGCCAGGCCATCGCAACAAGGAAAAAAAAAAGGAAAGCAAGCTACGGCAGCAACTGCAGATAGCCACCACTGCCGCCACTACCGACCGACGTCTCCACTGCCGCTGATCACGCTAGCCACCCCATGTAGTCATGACGACAACCAGTTGGGCCCACTGAAGCGGTGCTCACTGTGAAGAAAAAAGAAAAATAATAATAAATTCAACATACCTTGGTGTGCACGGTGACTCCTCTCCTCAACAAGCAGTATAATTCTCCAAGATCTCTCTCACAAGCTAGAAGGTAGAGAAAACAAGTTTGCAATTTGAAGAGGAGTGAAGAGAAGCCTTGTATTTATAAAAGTTGGGCATCATAGGTTAAGGAGGAATCACAAGCCTCTTCCCATTGGGAGTCCAACACCAAGAAGAAGTCAAAAGCTTACTCCAATTAGGAGCCCAACTCAAAGAAGAAAGTCCAGATGCAGTTGGGAAGCTCGAAAAATATTTATCATCTCCTCCATGCCTCACAAGTGCCATGCAGAAACTGGGGGGCATTTGTGGGAGCAAATATTCTAGCTTCCAATCACAAGGCGCCACATGGACAAGAAGAATATCACCTAGGTTAGTAATTGAGCCCCATTTATTTGGCCAATTAATTAAGACCAAAAATAGGGATATTATCTTTATTTGGGAACACAATCATCAATTAAGGGAAGGAATATCTTCCTTCCAAATAGGAATTATTGTTTGAAAAACCCTAGATGGCTAGAGCCCTATAAATACATGGTCATATTCAACACACAAGGTAATTCCAAAACCCTACCAAAAACCCCTCTCTTTCTTTGTCGTTTCCCATCTCATCTCTCCCTCTCCCACACAGTTAAGTGCCATCACTCATGGCTCCGGCCACCCGGCTCTTTCCGTGAGAGAAAACTCCGTCCATTTTAGTTATTGCCTCATCTTTTCTCAAAGATCCAGTCGAACTAACTTAAGCATCGGAGGGCCTTTGGCCAATACCCCCTGGGTGTGGTATTTTACTCCTATTTGTTTTGCAAGAATCAAAGAAGTGAGAGAAGGAAGCTCGAAGGGTGAAAAATCTACACACGAATATTCTCCCATGAGAAATTTGCAAAAACATACTCTTTTTCTTAGTTTTTATGCTTAATTTCTCTTATTTATTAGTTATTTACCTTGTTTTCTTATTTTATAGGTAAATTTAAACAAAGGAATTAATTTGGAGATTTTTAAGGCAATCTTTGATGCATTATGCACATTTTCTCATAAACTGCATGTGCTGATCAGCTGACTTTACGAAATAGTATGTTCTTTCTCAGGACGAATCACGTTACGAACTTTATATGATTGGAAAGCCTTGGATGTCTAGTGTCTACAGAATTTTACGCTTCGTGGGTTAGAAGTCTGAAGAGGAAGATATCGCGTTTGAGTGACTGCTATTTAGAGCTTGAATTTCTGCACGGAAATTGGATTAATTACTTGGGTTATCTATTTTATCTAAGAAATTAATTGGGTCTTCAGTTTCATTTCATGATGAAGATAAGGCTTATTAGAAGATTCTAGAAGGGCCCAATGGGATGGGTATGTTTTGTTCTGAATTAGAAAGTTGAATAAGTCAACCTCCTTCTAAAATAAAGATTACTTAGTTCTCAAGAATAAAGGAAAAGGAAACGAATCATATTTGAAGAGGGATTCATATTTGCAAACCTTTGAGGTTTTGAGAGCCTATACATACTTTTCTTTTATGTTCCATAAGGACGTTGACGAGCCTACACAACATTCACCAATACTTAGAGCGAAATGGCAAAGGAGTGGCCGGTCTCTATTCCGTCTTCAGTCAAAGGGTGTAATCTTATTTTTCTACGCTTATTTATTGTGATTCGATGACTGTGTCTAGCTAAGCCTCTTGGCCAAGGCTAGGAGGCAGGGGCAGATGCACAACGAGACCAGAGCCAGTCCAGGGTTTTCTAAGGCCCTGGGCAAATTTCGAAAAATGTGCCCCTTTAGACAAATTAAACACTAAAATTACAATTTTTATCAAAATAAAACACTGCTTAGATGCATTTGGTAAATTTTCAACTTAAGCATTGGTCTTTTTAACAAAATATTTATTCAAAGGAAGAACCTTGAGAGATCTGATAGATTAAAAAAAAACCTTGAAAGAAAGGCACTAGTCTGGTCTTGTGAAGGATTGTTTTCCGACTCAGTGTTGGAGAAGAAGAGAATCACAAAAAATAAAATAAAAATTTTCTTGCATTTGATAGTCTTCTTGTGTTGTTTTTGAGAGACTTTTTGCTTTTTGATTAAAAAAAGAAGAAGAAGAAGGCATGTTGGTTTATATTTGTTTAATTTCCCAATGTTATGTTTTTCTTTTATTATATTATATAATATATAAAATATATTTGATTTTGTTTTCCAAGTAAGGAAGTTTCCTTGAGAGAATCAAAAAGTGATTTAATGACACCACAAAATATCAGGAACGGCTCCTTCTAGTTTTGAAGTTTGGTCCCTTTTTTTAAAAAAATTATTTATAAATATACATATATGGGCTATAAACAAAATTTGTGTGTCCTTCTCAGCTTTCGGCCCCGGGCTATAGCCCTAGTCGCCTTGGGCCAGGGCCGCCTTTGAGCAAGACAAATGGGGTTAGGGGACCCTATGGTTGTCGGAAAAAAATGGTTGTGAGGTCCTCAAGCGACCCTGTGGGGAGCAGATGGGCAACCTTGAGATGCACACAAGGTGCTCAACGAAAGGCTTGCACGCAGCAGCAAGCGTTGCGCATCTTTTTTTTTTTTTTTTAAAAAACACGCATGGACAAAACGACGTTGTTTTGGTCCATGCGCATTCAAATTTTTTTTATTGACCTGGCATCAAAACGACGTCGTTTTGAGCCATGTGAAAAAATATATATAAAAAAAGAGAGCACAAAAACCTTCCCCACTCTTTAGTTGACTCCACCCAAAACCCTTCCCAATTCCAAGTGAATCCAATTTATATTTTTTATGAATCCAATTTGTGTTTAACCATGATTGGGTATTATTTGTGAGAGGTGGCCAATATTGTGTATGTACTTTGCTTTCTTTCTGACACTGACATTGTATAGGTGATTGAAGTTCCATTTTTAAGCTGCTAGACAAAATTGCATATTTATAGAACCCTTATCGCAATCAGTTTCTATTGATGTTGATATTGTTATTTTGATTAGAGTTTATAAATTAATGTCTTATTATCACAAAAGGTCCCTAAGCTTTACGAAACTATCAGATTGCATCCTTAATATTTTTTTGTGTCATTGGTGGTCCTCAAGGTTAGTATGTGTGATCACAAATGGTCCGTGCCGTTAGGTTCCGTCAAAAACTATGTTAGTTTGTTAATGTGGCTGTTTGTGCCTAATAAATCTCGGCCGATAAAACCGACCGAAGGAACTTCCTCTCGGCCCTAGCACCTACCCACAGCTGAACGTGGCAAGTCGTTGTTCGCTTTCTTTCGTTAAAGACAAAGGTGAGCTGTGAAGGCAAGGCCAGCACGGCCTCGGTGATCTCGGCCGAGGACGAAGGAAGTGATAACTCCTTAGATACATGGCCAAGATAGGAAAATCAAGCGGCGTCGCCACGTGGTGTCAAGGTCCCACGCTTCATTTAATGAAGTAATGCCTCTGACTACATCAGAAGACCCACGTCACGTAAGAGCATTTAATGTGCAAGAGAAAAGAGGAAGTGATTGAAGTCAGGATATGGCGAGTAAAATCAGGGATTAGGTGCGAAAATCTTACGACTTGTAAGATTAAGTCACCAACCATCAAACCAGGGCATTAAATGCTCCTCCAAGGCCCGAGAAGAAGAGCCCACCATCAGAGCGGCGGCCGGGATTTATGGGGGTCACACCACCATACTTCACGTCCCCAAACGTCAGTTTGACCAACCACTATCTCTTATCAGCCTCATCACACCGATTTTCAGCGTAATTGTCTCCTCAGGACCTCCCTTATAAATACCGGGCTTCAACTACATTTAAAGGGTTCAAACACCAAACACAAGCCTCCCACTGAGCAGATTATATTTTCCTGTCATTTATCTTCTTGTAATGAGTTTTCAATACTTTTACTGGCTTTCTTAGGAGTATGGACAGCTTGTAGGAAAATCCATTCATTAATATATCATACGACCCTTGGTTTTCAAGGCGCCGGAGCACTATCCTTGTTATCTTTCCATCCATCTCATATATCATACGACCGTTGCCACCCAGCAACGCGTCGGAGCACCACCTGAAAACCCACCATCAGCACCACCATTAACGGCCTTGTAGCTCAGGCAGTGAACCTGACGGCCGAGATCAGTTCCTCTCTCGGCCACAATCGCTTTGATTAGGAGTTAGACTCAAACAGGCGCGCAACTCATCTATTCACCCAATCGCACCATCCTTAAACGCACGGTAAACCGTGCTGGCACGCCCACGCATAACCGCACCGCACCAAAGAAGGACGACCCGTGTTGACACAGATCCCCTCGGCTCAGAGTACCAGGCCGCGAGATTTGCGAAGCGCCAACAGTGGCATATATATATATATATCACAAAACATCCCTGAGGTTTACACACCTATCACAAATGGTCCTTGCAAATTTTTTAAATTTTTTAAATTTAAAATTCATAAAATTTTGGTTTTCTTTTTTAAATCTTATGAATTTTAAATTATTTTAAAATATATATTGTATTTTAAATACACATGACACTATATTATTTAGATGTGGGCTCCACATATATGCCACATCAACAAACTAATGGAATTTTTAAAAAATAATTTAAAATTCATAAAATTTAAAAATGAAAAAAACCAAGGGTTTAGGGTTTATAAATGGTCCTCAAGGTTAAAATCCTTATATAAATGATTTTTTTCATTTTTAAATTTTATGAATTTTAAATTATTTTAAAAAAACTTCATTAGTTTGTTGGTGTGGCATATATGTCGAGCCCACATCTTCAAAAATATAGTGTCATATGTATTTAAAATACAATATATATTTTTAAATAATATAAAAAAGAAAAACAAAATTTTATGAATTTTAAATTGAAAAATTAAAAAATTTCACAGGGACCATTTGTGATAGATGTGTAAACCTCAGGGATGTTTTGTGATATGTATATATGCCACGTCAGCAAACTAATGGAGTTTTTGACAGAACCTAATGGCAAGGACCATTTGTGATCACCCATACTAACCTTGAGGACCACGAGTGACAAAAAAAAAAAACATTAAGGATGCAATCTGATAGTTTCGTAAACCTTAGGGACCTTTTGTGATAATAAGCCTAAATTAATTGATTGATATTTGGATTGGATTGAGTAATAGAGTTTACAATTGATTGATATTGTTATGGTTTTTTTATATTGATATTGTTGTGTTGATAATGTGTTTGGAAATTATTTATTTGTAGTGGCTTATTGATAATTTGGATAAAAATTATTAATTGATTGAATTAATTGATGTGTAGAAATATGGAACGATACTTTAAGAGAAAATTGTCTATGGCTAGCTTATATTGTTAGTTTTGCCTTGAATTATGAATGCAAGTACTATTTTTATGTTTTTTTTATTTTCTTCTTAAAAAAATATTGAAACTTTTACACTGTGACCCTATAAGGTCACAATTCTGTGTCCGCCACTGCTAGGACGATGCGTTAGTTTAATTATTTGTGTTATTGAATGTTGAGTTTTTTATCTAATGAGTTGTGTTGATAAATTTATAATCTCTACTTAAATTTATTCTAAAAATGTTGAATTCTTTTGATGATCTTTAGGGTTTGCATCTAGGTGATAAGATGGATACATGTAGACCTAATAAGTTGCATGTTTCAAAGCTTCTTGGGATTGTAAATTGTGAAGAACTTGATGCTCTAAAAAAGATTATAATGACTTCATATGATTCCTTATTTCCATAGAACTTAATGAATCTCATGTGTTTAACCTATGCCATAATATGGATAGATTAGATAGTGAGATAATGACCTATGCCATAATACGGATAGTAAGCATACCTTAGGGAAACTTGGCTTAAGTGCGGTAAAATCGACTTAGGTGCAGAATCTTTATCAATTAACTCATTGGATTAATCACTTGCCTCAATAACATGAGTAAGAAGACTAATCGTTGAATCTAAAGCCTTGGTATTTCATCATATTGTTAACCAACTTTTCAAAAAAAAAAAAAATTTGTTAGCAAACTTTTTCAAAATTCTTGTTTTTATATTTCCTTTAATTTCCTTGTTTGCTTTTGTTTGTTTTCTTAAACCAAAATCAACTTGCTTTTTAAAACTTCCACTGCCACTTACCATCTCTCTATCTTCCACCTTTGTTTCCGTTTCCTTTATGTTCGATTAAATATAATTTTACTCAATCCTTGTGTGACAGGACCCGCCCAGAATTCCTTGGAATCCATGACAAATCATGTAGATTATCCGATATCAAACTGATGTCATGCCCACTTACTAAGAGAGACGAGACTTTCTGCCGAAATTTCGGCAGAGTCTCCCCATAAAAACAGACATTTTTCAAAATTTTCAACCTATTAAAATACAATTATAAACCCAAACTTCAGCGTGCACAATATAAGTAGTTGTAAAGACTCAATCCACAATCATTCATCAATCTAAAACAAGTTTCAGCCCCGACACAACCACAAACACATTTTAACCACATCCCTTCAGTAAAACTGGAATATAAACAGGCATTTAATCTCGCCTAAGTTTCAATCAGGCGTCAAGTCACCGACAAATTCAAAACCAAACTTAACAAATCTAATAAATAGGATTTAATCCCATGACCAAATAATATATATATATATATATATATATATATTATCTTGCGGCTGCACCTGGGTGAGACCCTAGGCTACCTATGTACCTTGACTGAGGGATCAATCCACACGTAGTTCTTATATCAACAATCACAATTAAGATAATATAAGATTATTTAAGGTAATACCAACAATTATATTTAGATTCATTACAACATCAAATTCGACAAGGCACACACTGAACACTTTATAAGTTCCTTTCCTTTTATCAGTTCTTTCCCACAACCATACCCTATCCAAGGCATACGTTGCCGAACAACACTTTCCAAACTATAAATCAGACTTTCATACCTGTGCAGATACTCACAAAGCACCAGCTCAAGAATTACAACCCGAAAACGAATCCACATATATATATATATATATATATATATATGTGTGTGTGTGTGTGTGTGTGTGTGTGTGTGTGTGTGTGTGTGTGTGTGTATCACTATACACACCTCACACCATCATCATGTACCATGGGAAGAGCAATCCAATCCGAGGATCGTTTGACTAGACCACATGGAAGAATCCTCAACAACCATATGGCCAGGGACAAGCCGTCCAA
Organism: Prunus kanzakura; assembly: GCA_020521455.1. Lineage (NCBI taxonomy): Eukaryota > Viridiplantae > Streptophyta > Magnoliopsida > Rosales > Rosaceae > Prunus > Prunus kanzakura. Next base: position 705,359 of record BPUM01000828.1, read on the forward strand.
CTGGGGGACTGGGCTGACCAGCACGCACAGCATAATCCTCAATACTCGTGCGCCTGTGACAAGTCCTACGTGCGCAGACTACTCCGCTAAGGGTCTACGAAACACCCCATCAAGGGTGCTCGGGTTCTGATCATATCCAAGTATCCATTTTCATGTATCCAAGTATCCATGTCCACTGTTTTCCAAGTATTAGTATCCAAGAGGAGGTACATATGATAGTACACATCATGTACCATGGAAAACAATCCAATGTGAGAATCGTTTGGTTGAACCACACAAAGGAATCCTCAACAACCATGTGGCCAACGATGAGCTGTCCAACCAGGGGACTGGGCTCACCAGAACGCACAGTAGAATCCTCAATACTCATGCGCCTGTGATAAATCCTAAGCGTGCAGACTACCTCGCTAAAGGTCTACGGTAACACCCCCTCAAGGGTGCCCAGGTTTCGACATATCCAAACCATAACCACAGTTTCCAAGTATCCATAAATTCCAGAATCAGTATCCAAGGGGGGCACATGAGATGGCGTGCCATCGCCAAGATCCAAAATCCACTTTCATAAACTAATATATAATAAAGACAATACTCTCAAAATCAAATTTCCAAAACAAATTGTTTCCATATAACAAAAATATATATATAATAAAATAATACCCATACTTCCTTTTTTAAAACCATATTAAAACAATAATTAAGAAAAACATCGAGACTAAATAAGCCCATTCGATTTAATTAATATTCAAATCACTATTCATATACTTAGGAAATATACAACCTCTGAAAATCCCACAAGACAAGATAATAAAATCCAAAACACCATATTTAAATTTCCCAAAAACCATAGCCCATCAATATATACATACTAATTCCGACATTCTCAAAGATATTGCAAGTTAAAAGTCCGATAACCACATAAACTAATGCACCAAAACCAAAATTCATAACATACCCAAAGTCACCAAAGTCCAATAACCATAACCTGTTAACTTGTAATCGACATTTAATTAAATCCTTACTGCCACTAAACCCCTCTATCAAGCCATTAGTGAATTATAATAACAATCATCAAAATAAAGCGATAATAATAATAATAATAATACTAACAAAAGTAATCCTTAGAAATCCCATAATCACATATTCCAAATGCGTACCCCTAAACTAAGAGTTACGTAATTAAGTCCCTGATGCGTTCAAGCTAATGCATAGAAATCTCTTTCTTTCTAGTTTATCATAGAATTTTAGCAAGCCTCTCGCCACCTACTTTCCATTCCATCTTATTCACATTTTGCTTAAACATATTGCCTGTTGATATATAATTTGACTTTTCCTAGCATATCAAAAGGCACAAATACATCTTGCATCATGGAAATTTAAATTCTTTCTTTCTAGTTTAGTAATGAAGATTTGGGGATTTGAACTTGAAATCTATTCCGAAAGACGGGATGGTCTCAAAAGACCCGTGGTCAATGGTTTGGTCAAACTTTCCTAGAGGTCCAACAAAGTCTACTGAACATGTCCTGAAAGTTTGGTCTCAATCAAGTGGTTGGACTACTCGCAATCGCACGATCAGACGGTCACCATTTTAAGCAAATTTTGAGTCATTGAATCGGAGCATCTGGGACTCTGATTCTCGATCCGCGAGTTCCTACACGATCCTGGAGGTACCTAGATCAACATATTTGAAAATGGAATCGATCCAAAGGTCCAAATATATCAAACCTAGATAACTCCAAATATGCGCAAATCCGTTCGACTGTCAAACAATAGCCAAATTCAAATCCGAGCATACCGTTGTGCTCGCAACGACATGTTGAACGTTCTAGGACCAAATGGGTTACCCAAACATGGCCCACGCGCCGGCAACACATGGGTGGCTTGAGAAAATTCCAGCAATCGGAAAATTCTCAAAACACCCATCAACACCTATACCTACATGATCAGAACAACGAGTGGAATAACTTTTGTTCTTGGACCAGGGCCAAAAAGTGGGCGAAACTTGCCGAAATTTCGAACCGAAAGCCGGCTGAAACTTTAAGTTGTAAAACGAGTTTCAAAACTTCAAAATCAATTCTAACCAACCCAACCATCAGCTAGAGCACGTTGAAAGGATGAGAAAGCATACCTGGATCAACAAAAATGGTGGCTAGAATCATCTGAAACGACGACGAAAAGTTTACGTAAAATTCGGAGGTTTTTCCCCTTTTTCGGCTGCGGTGGCTGTCGGCTTCATCGGAGGTGGTCCATGACAGAGAGAGGAAGGCGGCCTCGTCGTTTTGGTACCGGCCCAGCCACAAATGGTGGCCGAATGAGGTGGTTGCAGACCAAAACTTTGGCTGGCTGTTTGTTTGAGAGAGAGGGAGCATGAGGTCGTGAGGGAGAGAGATAGATAGAGAGAGAAAAATTTGAGGTTTTAAAAATCCAACTTCAAGTTATTTACGATTCTGCCACTGCACTTCCGTTAATCATAACTTCTTCGTTACAACTCCAATTTGAGCCCACTACGTGTCTACGAACTCATATCGACGCTCTCTACACAACAATGTAATTCATTTCCCCAAAATTCTACGGTATTAAAAAGTGACCAAAATGACCCTATCCCCAATGGAAAATTTGTAATTTCATAATTTAAATAAATTTAACAATTTAACGAATAATTAAAATTGGGGTAGGGGTGTTACATTGTGGGAACAACCCTGTGCTTGAATATATTTTTGAATTTAATCTATTAATTTAGGTTGAATTTGGACATAACAAGTTTTTGTCACTGGCGCTGGGAATTGACTTGTTTAATCCCAATTAATTATTTTTTGGCTTATTTATGGATATGCCCCATGTGCTTTCAAAATAGTCTCAGATTACCATATGGTCTTTGAAATCTCTCAATATACCACCTATACTTTCAATAAGTGTCTCACGTTAGCTATGCCGTCAGATTTGAGAAAACTTCAGTTAGCTGATGTGGCCCCCACTTCTTTTCAATCTCTTAACAAGAGAGAGGAAGGGTTAGTCAAGTTGAGAAAATGGGGAATTTGAGAGAAAAGGGGGAATTTGGGAGAAAAAGGTTAGGTTGAGGGAATTTCATATTTGAGAATCTAGAGGTTCAGATTTGGGAGAAAATGGGGAATTTGATTTGGGGATTTCAGATTTGGGAGAAGAAGGATGGTTTGAATGTTGTGGGGATCTCCCAAATCTAAAATCCCCGAATCAAATTCCCCATTTTCTCCCAAATCCCTCATTTTCTCCCAAATCTGAACCTCCAGATTCCCAAATCTGAAATTCCCCTCAACCAAACCTTTTTCTCCTAAATTCCCCCTTTTCTCAACCTGACTAATCCTTCCTCTCCCTTGTTAAGAGTTTGAAAAAAAGTGGGGGCCACATCAGCTAACGGAACTTCTCTCAAATCTGACGGAATAGCTAACGTGAGACACTTATTGAAAGTATAGGTGATATATTGAGACATTTCAAAGAACATGTGGTAATCTGAGACTATTTTGAAAGCACATGGGCCATATCCATAAAGAAGCCTTATTTGTATGGTTTTTTTTTACTTTCTCCTAGTTTTATTTGATTACTTACAATTTTGTTTCCTATATGAATTTGGGATCCTAATCCTTTTTGGAGTTGGTTTCTCATTCATGCAAGGACTTCGATCACAAAAAGGAGAGTTAGTACATTTAAATCTAGAAGTTGAGAGCATCTTAAGGAAGAAAAAGCAACCAGAGGAGGACGAATTAGATCAAGGTTCCTCTTCAATTCCAAGTGAAACTTCTTTTTCCGATCGTGAAGAAGAGGATGCAAACATGGGTGACAACAACAACAATGGCCCCCAAACTATACAGGATTTTTCTATGCCTCAATTCAATTCTAGACAACCTTGCATAGTTTTTGATGAAAATCAATCTCCTTATGAAATAAAAGTTTATCTAATTAGTATGTTGCCTAAATTTTCAAGTAGTGAGGACCAAGATGCGAGTGATCACATAGACAACTTCTTGGATATGCACACAAAATATTCAAGGTGTCTCCGATGAGTTCATTCGCCTTAAGATTTTCCCCTTCTCTTTGGAAGGTGCAGCCAAGACATGGTTCAATACCCTACCCGCTCGATCAATTACTTCATGGGATCAACTATCGGCGAAGTTTATTCAAAAAATTTATTCTAAAAAAAAGACTCAAAGCTTGAGGGACCAAATATTTCACTTTAAGCAAGGGAGAGGAGAACCCTTGTTTCAAGCTTGGGAGAGATATACAACACTTTGTTGATAAGTTGCCCTCATCATCAATTCATGCCATAGCAAATCATCTTATTTTTCTATCAACATCTTAGTGATGATTGGCGGCATCGATCGGATTCCACGGCCGATGAAAATATTATGGGTAAAGAACCGGAAGAAGCTACGACAATCATTGAGACCGTAGTCGCTAATTCCACTCAATGGGATAGTAGAACAAATTCAAGAGATACTACATATGAAGCAAGTTCATCCCAAGGGAGTGAAGTGGCACCATTAGATAGAAAAATGGACGCCATATTGGGTATCATGACTAAGAATTAATGCCAAGATTTGTGGGATTTGTGAGCGAGTCCACGACATCCTACTCACCTTTATCTTTCAAGTAGAACGTTTCCGGAAGTTGAGGAAGCAAAGCAAGTGAATGCATTTCAAAGACAATAATTGAACTCTTATTTGAATACTTGCTAAGTCATGGTAACAACAAGGGACACCACAAGAGGTCAAGAAACCGACTTTGGAGGATGTTGTTGCCCAAATGGCTCAAACCCGAGAAAACCTCCAGCACTTAGTGACACAAAATCACCAAAGTAACCTACAATTCCAGCAAATTACAACACAATCTAAGCTTGAAACTCAAAGAGGATAATTGGCGAGTGCTTTCAGTGAAAGAAAGGTAAGTTTCCAAGCCAACCGGAGATTAATCCTAAGAACCAAGAGCAACTTAAGGCTATAACAGTACTTAGAAGTGGGCAAAAAGTGGATAATAAAGTGGGTAATGATGAGGTGTTGATTGAAGATTCGGAAGAGGAGGAAACTGTGCAACCCAAGGAAGACAAACTTAGGCTAGGCCAAAACTATCACAGAGCTGGCCAGCAGTACAAGCATGGTTCCAGCACTTTTTTCTAGCGCTAAAACTAATATTAAGACTCGTCCATACATGCCCAAGCCACCCTTTCCTTCTAGACTTGCACCGGTAAAGAAAGAGAAGACAAATCGTGACATATTTGAGGTATTGAAGAAGGTACAAGTGAATATCCCTCTTTTTGCAGTTAAGTCTATTCCTTCATATGCTAAGTTTCTTAAAGAGTTATGTACTAACAAGAGAAAGATTCAAGATCATAGTGAAGTTTTCATTTCGGAAGAGACAAACGCGGTTCTACAAAGAAAGCTTCCACCAAAACTCAAGGATCCAGGCAGTTTCACTATTCCTTACATCATAGGCAATCAAAAATTTGAAAAGGCTTTACTTGACCTTGGTGCCAGTGTGAATCTTATGCCTTACTCTATCTACAAATCCTTGAACCTTGCCAAGTCGCAATATACAACAGTTTCAATTCAATTAGCCAATAGGTCCATCACTTATCCTATCGATGTTATTCAAGATGTTTTAATCAAGATTGAGATTTTTTTCATCCCTGCTGATTTGCTGGTCTTAGACATGGAAGAAGATGTCATTCCGGGCAAGGAATTACCTCCTATACTTGGCTGCCTATTCATGGCCACCACAAGGACAAATATCAATGTGAAGAAAGGCATCCTTACCATGACGATGTTTGATGAGACCATTGTGTTCATAATTTTTGAAGCTATGAAAGTTCCTAATGATGTTAACGAATATTTTTGGGGTCGATGTTCATCATACATTGGTTAAGAAGGAAATTGAGAAGATTAGCATTTCAAATCCTTTGGAAGCATGCTTAGTTGAAGAGAATAATGATGACCCGGACAATGCAAATTTCAAGGACAATAAAAGGTTTGATGTAAGTGAAGTTCATGAGAATGTTAAGATCTACAAAGAGTGTACAAAGGTGCTCCATGACAAGCATATCATAAAGAAGATGTTTGAGCCGCACCAAAAGGTTAATGGCCACCATTTGAAGGTTTATTTGGACAACTTGTTTGACATGGAGAAGCAGAAGCTTTATCCTTATGATCCGAGTCCAAAGTAATGCGTCCTTACGTTTGGCTAAAGAAGTAAAACTTAGTGCTTTCTGGGAGGCAACCCAACGTTCGTTAGATAGCCCTTAGACAATGGAGTCATTGCAACTTTGCTTGATCGTCCTAATCGCTTCAAGGGAGAGTTTTCTTTACCTATTCCTTTCCTTATCTACTTTCATTTGCCTCTAATCCTTCCTTTACTAATGCATTGCATATTTTGCTTGCTTTAACATTGGGAACAATATTTAGTTTAAGTTTGGGAGGGAGAATTTCAAACTTCTGTTGTTTTTGTGTGTTTTTCATTCTCTGTTCGGTTAAAACTGTTTTTTTTTTTCTCGTAATTGATCTTAAACTTTAGTTTACACCATGTTCTTCGATATTTTGTGCTGATTTCAACCATATAAAGAACATAAACTTTAGCTGAGTGGTTTGTGAGATAAAGGATGAAAACTGAACCTGCGTTGAATTGGAAAACTGTTATGTGCTTTCGCACTTATGCTGTGTGTTTCGTCAATTTTTGATTTTTTCTGGACCTGGCGTTCAACAATGCTCATGACATTATTCTTCTTTTTTTCTGTCTAGTTTCTGAATATGTAAAAATCCTAAAACTCCACGTGCCATTTTTAAAATAATTGATAGAAACCAAGCAGAGGTCAAAACTGTTCTTTTCTGAGAAAAGGTTGACAGATTTTGTGCGATTTTGTTTTCTTTATTTTTATTTTTGTTTTTTGTTTTGGTTTGTTTTTCAGTTGTATTTACTATTGTTCAGTACTTAATGTCATAAAATTCATAAAAAATAAAAAAAAATTAATTAAAAAAAAATTTTGTTTTTATTCTTGAGTCGTTTTAGCTAAGCCTTCCATAAGTCGATGATAACAATTGGATTTTACTTTGTTATATAGCTTTTAAAGATACTAATCATTATGTGAGTTTTAACTGTGGTTCTTCAGTTAACTTTTTCTTATGTAATTATTCTCATATCTTCGATGCACATGGCCAATTTAATGCAAATTACTTTTAACTTAGAGAATTATATGTGGATTAAAGTGTAGACTTGATAACCCTTGTGAGTTTTTGATCTTCATGCATATTCTTCATTGAGAGTTATATTTCTTTTCATGATTGCATTATCATTCACTAGAACTTGCTCTAATATCCATTGAGACGTTTCAATAACCATACAATCCTAAGGAAGTGATTGAGGCCATGTTGGATTCGTTTGAGCCTTTCTAGCCAACCCTTATGTGTTATTCATCCCTAGTTAGCCTTTTGAGCCTTTTAATGAGCCTGTTCTTTCTCAACCCAATTTTCTTACCTTTTTACCCTATTAAACACATATCCTTACCCTTTTCTAGAGAGCTAGCAGAGCTAATTCCTTTTAAGAGATTCAATGTGCAAGGATAGTTGCTTAGCTTGAAGATGAGAAGTACGAAGAAAAAAAATATATGTGAAGTGAAAGATAAGAAATAAAGTAAAAAATCTCAACCCAAAAGTGTGTTAAAAGAATAAGTTTGGGGGTTGAGATAAATAAAGTGAAGTAAAAGAGCCGGAAAATTGGGCCAAATTATGCACAAGAACAAAGTGTGCCATGAATTTCAAATTAAAGTGCTCAAGGTTTATTCCTTACTAGTCATCATAATCTATAAACTCTCATGCTATGCTCTATTAGTAATTTTCTAGAAATTTTGTTGCATCTCTATCCTTTCATTTATTTAACCCTCAACTTAGCCCCATTACAACCCTTGTAAAGACCTTTTGATCTTTGGTGTTGTGTAGTTTTTTTCGTGGCGTTGTGTAGTTTTTTTCGTGGAGATGTGATATGAAGAGCAAGATTATGGGGTTTTATTTATTTTTTTTCATGCATTCACTTTTCTTGAGTGAAACACTTAACCCAAATTTTGAGTGCTTTCTTTGTGAGTGACATTTCTGGTGAGATTTGGAGTTGAAGCTTTATTTTGCATATACCTATCTAGGTTGAGTAAGTTGTATTGGTATTGGCTATTTCACACACCACACTTGAGAATGTTATGTGCAGTTTTTTCGAACTCCTGAATCATGCTTAGAATTTATATGGTGGTTATTTGATTCTTTAGCGTTGTATACATTGCAAAATTCCGTTGAGACGACTAATATGCGAAAGGCCTAACATTCTTTTGAGTTTGTGTTTTGTTTTGTTTTGTTTTAATCAAGGACTAGCAAAATCTTAGTTTGGGGTAGTTGATAAGCTCATAATTATATATCATTTGAATACTCATTTTCTTAGTTTTTATGCTTAATTTCTCTTATTTATTAGTTATTTACCTTGTTTTTTTCTTTACAGCATCCGAGCCTCTAGATTGAAGTAAGCAATTGTAGTTGAACTCTGTGTGGACGAAGGTTATATAGAATCCTTTGAAATGTGGAAGCTTTGCAAGTTTGAGCATTGGGTTTAAGTGGCCTTGAGCTGGAAGAGGGATATAAACTGCATGAGGATTCAGCATAGAGCTCATTTGTTCACGATTGATTTGGCAAATGAAGCTCAAAAGTCTCAGTTCATGTTCAATAGATTATCAACATAGTGGGAATCTCATGATTTCACACACGACAAACACATTAGATGGGGAAAGAAAGAAAAAAAAAAGCACACTTATAATGAAATAGACAAAGACAAACACATATCGGAAGGCAAACTTTTTTTCTTAGGGGACAGATTTTCCCACTCCTTTATTATCCACTTACACTCCATTTTTCTAAACAAAAAGGAGTGTAGGTGGATAAAAGGGGAGTGGGAAAATCATTTACCTTTTTGTTATTGTATTCTTATATTCGATTGGTTGAATCTATATCCAAACATAAAACTCATGGAGAGATTGTGGGACCATAATTTATAGGATCATGCCATGTGTTTATAATATAGGAGAGATTGTGGGACCATAATTTATAGGATCATGCCATGTGTTTATAATATAGGAGAAGATCAGACAATCCTAAATTTCGACTACAGAAATGTTACAGAGGTGATACACAAAGTGGTCTATAAATGTGGTCTACTTAGTATTATCATCCCCAACTTAATCACTTGGATCACACACATGATAGATTAGGCCAAATAGACCTATTCTATTGTGGAGTTTCATCAGAATAGGTCTCCGGGCTATTAACAGTAAACTGTCTACTTTTATATTGTAAATTGTTGTGGTAATTATCTGAAGCTTAATTGGATTGATCACTATTATTTATCTTCAGTCATTTTCCTCCATCCCATCGCCCACCCCAATAAATAAATATACAGAGTGATAGCAATATGGCTGGCATCTACCACATCCATCAGATGCAAACCATCTGCAAGAGTTCTGAGAAAAAACAAGAAGCAAAAAAAATCAGTGAACGCAATATGATTGGTAAAAGAATGTTTCCTCCGGCAACAGAGCTGTTATTACAAAGTGTGGAGGATGCTAGTACCGAACCACAAGTTCAATGTAGAGAAAAATGGCTTCTGCATCAGAAAATGAAGATGACTGAAATCACTAAATTCAAAACCACCAAAAAGCCCCAAATCATCATCCCAAACTTGACCTTGTAACCTCGTATGCCAAAAAGCATGCTGCATTGGCTGGAACACTTCTAGCCATAGCTGGTCCAAAGCCCCTGTAGAGGCCTTTGACTCCCTCTGAGGCCAGGATCTTTCTAAACGCATCAATTGAGCCTGAAAACTTTGGATTTTTGTAATCATCTACCTGAATTACACTCTTGACAACATCAGTAGGGTAGACAGAGGCCCAGAAAGCTGCTCCAGCCAAGCCTCCAGCCACAATTAAAGAGCCTCTTCCCAAGCCAGAAGTGTCCTGGCCTCCAGCAAAGAACTGCTTCAGTGCTTCATAGGCACCAAACAGTGCAGCATTTCCAGGTATTTCGCGTGCCATAGTCGGAACCAAGCCCTTGAAGAGACCCCTCGTACCCCCTTCTGATCTAAGTACCTGCTTGGCCACATCCAATGGTCCTCCGTACTTCACTGTGGCACCCACTGAGCCACTATCTCCCATTGCACTCTGGGCTTGCAACCTGTCCTACCATGAAGCACAAACAGCTTATAGATAAGGTCTTTTCATTTCCTTATTTAAATGACAAAGTGATGAACAGTTTTAACAGTTTTAACAGTTTCTGTCAAAAAGCTAATTTTAATGGAAACTATCAAAATGTACATACAGTTTTTCCCTCATTGAAAATCAAAATGAAAGGAAAAGAAATGATTAAGGTGGATAACCAAATATTTAATGAGCAAAACAATTTTTACGTTAAATTTTTCCGAAACACTTTCTAAGATTGGTTACAGATATATTGTGCAAGGGCCAAAGAGAATATAGGCATGATAATGAAACAAAATTGAAGTAAAATTTTTGAAAATGTATACAAGATTGGGTCTTTTTCTTTCTAAAGAGAAGAGCTACACTGACCTGCACTTGATCAACTCAGTGGGGCATGCTAGAAAGGACACAGCTACTCCAGCCCCAGCCCCACAAATGACCTGCTGGCCCACTGTAAGTGGGGCACCAGGTTGAGACCTCAACAACGTCTCCATTTGGCCTCTTACCGCAAAGAGGACAGCATTGAAGGCTGCAACAGTGGCAAGTGGAGCTCCCATACCTTTGTAGAGACCCCCTGCGCCTTCAGCAGCTACTGTCTGCTTGACAGCATCAATAGCACCTGAGAACTTGGGAGGTTGTCCAGGGAGTGGATTAGGCTGGCTTTGGAGTTTAACCTTTATTGTATCAAATGGGTGCCCACATACTAACTGTGCTGCCCCTCCAACAGTCCCAGCGGTCAAGTCCTTGACTACTTCCCCCATCTGCATATTCAGAAATTTTTTGGTCAACGCATATTCAGAATTAGAAAACCCAAACAGATAACTCTTGGCATTAGAATTTAACATACAAGTACCTTAGATTATAAATTTGATGGCACAACGATTCTTATAAAATTGTCAATCTAGAGCCATACAAATGCTGTGTTAGTTAACATCCAATTTTTTTTGTCAACGCTTGGATCAGAGAGCATTTTGAAACATCACATTGTACATAAGTATGTGTGTTGGATGTGTCTGTGCATGTGAATTTCTAGATATAAACTTCAACCAGGGCAAAGAGGAGTAATATGTAGAATGACGTTGTCTGTTACGGTTTCAGTAAACTTCTAAGGGCTGCTTCCATTTTTTGTACTGAAAAAAGGGACAACATTAATTTCTTTCCTCTTTTCACAAAGAGAAGGGAGGGGGGCAAGCAACTCCTGAAAGGTAAACTCAACCTTAGAAACGGATAAATGTCAACCTGTCCTATAAGTTTAGGGAAAATCAAGAAAAAATGTTCATCCCCATGATGACAACTAAATCAGATACTTTGAAACTATGTAAGATTCAGAAAAAAGAAGATCAACCATAGGCTCCAGCCAAACTATGTAAGATTCAGTAAATATAATTTCAAACATTTCTGGAAGGTAGAAAATGAATATGTTAAGAAACGACATAAAAATTTAATCACAGAGTCCTTAATAAAAATAAACAGATTATCCCTCCTCATCGGAAACAAAGAATAGAAATCTATAAAAATAAAAATACCCCTTTGGAAAAAAGAATAACAAGTCCTCATCCCTGCTTTATTGATCAGTTGAATGGAGGTGGGAAGAAGATTTTAAAACAATGTTCAATAAAACAAAACAAGAAAAATGAAAATGAAGATTGATAGATCAACAAGTTGCTTATGAGCAGCTTAAAACTTAAAATGACACCAATTAATTACAATCAGCCTATCTTACAGCTAAATCAAATTTATATATTTAAGCTTGACGATAAAACAAGCCGAGCATGAGCCGCATGCACTCAAATCATTAAGGAATGTAAATCGTTCATTTTCTTCACTTCTTTCTACTGATAACTTGAATTATAACGGAGTTCATACCTCTTCCTATCTGAACTGTTTTTATGCTGTTTTTTTTAATCTTCACAGAACAGAGATTGAATTTGATATGTTTTATACCAAAACAATACCCAATCATCACTTCTCTGAAAAACACACCATCAATATCAAGTGCAATGAGGCAGTAGAGAGCATTGCTCATTCATTTCTTCCCTGTCCAGTTGCACGTGGGTCATGGAAAAGTTATTTAGGACAACAATATTGAGTTGGGGTGGTTTCAAATTTCTTGTGTCTCTTTACTCGAGACATTGTGCTTTTGGTTGAGGGAAAAGCCAAATTAAGTAATGACTATTCTTTGGTATAAAGGAATGTTAGGATTTTGAAGGAAAATAGATGTCTTTTATGGGATAGTGTTCATTGGTGTGCTTCATTGTGCGCTTTTGTGAAACAGTTTAGAGAAATTGATTCATTTTTGCAGATTGTGGGCTATTATTGAGACTGTTGTATAATTGCTTTGTGTTATGTATTTGTTATGTTAGTGATGAGTAAGTAGCTGGATGTTAGAAGTGTCTTTGTTCCTACCTTCCGTATGTCATTCGAACTATAAAATATATGTATCACAAATAATACCTCTCCCTTGCATTATTAGTACAAGTCGGACCTAAAAGATTTGAAGGTTAGCATCCAATCCACAAAGAACGGAACGTTTTAATTAAGGACATTCAGAGTGAGAGCAAAAATAACAATAATTAAACGAAAAGGGGTAAGAAAATTTATTCAAGTTCTGAAATTTACAAAATTCTCAAAACATGGCCATTAATCATAGGGAGAATAGTCCTACAAGCAAGGATTAAAATATCGGCCGTGTAGATAATATCGGGCCTCCAATTTATGGATATTTCGGGGGATATATCCTTATCGTTTTAGGTATCGCGAAAAAATCAACAAAAATGACAGATATAGGCTTTGAAAAACAGAATTATGGAGTAAAACTTTCATAGATGTTATGTACATTCTCAATGAATGTATTGAACAAACAAAAACTCAAAATTTATTAAGTATAAGATAAACATATGATGAAATATAAGTTGTATGGAATACGCGTTAATGAAAAGTTTGAAAATGAAACATTGATTAGAATGAATAAACCATGCATAAATCCATAGTTTGTTTCAACATTGGGTTACAATTTAGATAAGTGTCCATCTACATAAATGAAGAGCTCCTATGTGGTTCAAACAATGAGGAACAACCATATAGATCCATACAATAGTCATACCAAGTCATATAACCTGAGCAGTTTGTAAGCCATGTTTGAACATGGTGCACATATGTCTCTCTTGAGCTCCCTACTGTCCTCCCATATATGGGATAGTTAGGATTCACCCAACTAGTAGGTCCATAATCTGTTTCATCATCTTAAGCTCCATAACTAGTTCCACTATAATCAAACATAATTATAGGGTTCTGGGTTTGATTTAATGGCTGGGTTAGTTCATAGGTGTTCCAATTAAGCTTTAATTTCCTCATATTTAACTTATTTGCATATTTTAATAATGATTAGAGATTTTTGGGTTTCAAATTGCAACAATTGGCTTCAAAACTTCTGAAAATTGTCTGGGTTCTGTTATGGGGATCAGGAAATATCGACGAAGTCGGGAAAATATCGGGGATATATCGCCAATAAGGGGGAAGATATGGTCTTACCCCCAGTATCGGTGTCGACACTTGAAAACCACGATATATCGGTGTATCGGCCGATATTTGCGTCCTTGCCTACAAGTTTGACATACTTCTTATGCCATTAAGAATTTAAGAATGCATGTTTCAGTTGATGGTTCCATCCAGATTTACAAAAGGAATATCCATGGTTGATACACCTAATATTGGTCAGCAAAGGCCAAAGATGTAATACAGAGATTTCAACTACAGGAATCAAGAGATGAAACCCTACACATAATGCTCAAATAATTATGAACCACTGAGAATAAAAATCACTAGATGAATTTCCAATGCAATGATAATACCTACAATTGATTTTTCTTTTCTTGAAGATCTCAATCATAATTTTGTTCTAAAACATTTGGTAGATGAACTATGACTAACAAGCGCAAAACTAATTACCTTGATTGTGCATATATACCCAGAAATCCCCTAACCCACTATCAGATCAGATTCGAAACTGGGGCCCCCAGCCAAACCCTACAATCTTTTGGAGGCAGGAAACACTAGCAAATAGCTACATAGATACCTTCTGGGATTTCGAACCTCAGACCATATGGGAGCAAACCATGGGCATGACCAGTTCCACTACCCCTCATTGGTAAACTAATTAGCTCAATTGTGCATCGTGTCCTAAATGTCTACTTTCCCATTAAAATCTGAAGGTCATGTCCAGTCCAAGACTGCCATTCACAACTAGTTATCAACAACAAATATTCAACACTTGAGGATATGTCATTTTAAGCAAGAAAGAGTCCCTTTTATCTTCAAAGCTTCTGTTAACAAAATTTAAATTTACTCATTAAAGAATAATATGTATTGTAATACATCAAAGTTAGAAATTTAACGACACATTGTTGGTTGAAAGTGAGCAGTTTAAAGGATTCTGCGTCTAACCTATCATCAAGCACACTTTGTAGCACAATGAATAATACAGAAATATTATTACTTCTTTTGACAATTCAAGTAATAAGATCATGGCTAAAATGGAACCTACATTGTAAATCATTAACATGCTTCTGCCAAACCATTTTGCAGCTTATTCAATCTCAGTGTCAGTCATATGAAAAGCAACGAAAGGCATTTGCATTTGATAGAATTAACAGTTTTGAAGCAGAAAAGGAAAAAATCTTACTTGACAAATACTGGGTGGCACCCAGAAGCAAAGCAAAACCTCTCAAGTAATTAAGACCCCCAGATGGTCCTGCCAAAACCCAATAAGCATTAGATCCGTCAAACAGAATTGCTCATATCAAAAACCCAAAAAACCCAAAAACAAAAACAAAAGTGGGTTAAGAAGATTACCAGAAATTGAAAAACTGAGTTTGGTGAGTGTTGCTTGTATGTAGTGGTTTTGAGGGGAAGAAATGAGAAATTGAATCTGTGAACAAGCGAAAGGGAATCGAATCTTCGTGGATTCAGAACCACACGAGATTGCTTATATGGGACAAAAACACACACACCATCCACCAACCCTGTGAGCGTTGGAGTGTGAAGAGGACGAGATGGAGAGATAGGTGTGGTTGAGAGAAGAGAGAAAGAGACAGAGACAGAGACAGAGAGTGGATTCAGATGAGGACACAATAGTGGTGAGATGAAGCCAATCACAGCCACTCTCTCTCTCACTCTCTCTGTGCTCTCCAATTGGTTTCGCAAAAATGAGATGAAGCAAAAATTTATATACATATGATAAATGCAATGCAACTGACGAGTGTGTGTTGTGTCGTGTGTTCTGTATGTAGATAGCTAGCTCTCTATGCCTCGGTGTCCTTCAAACTTCGATGTCTTGGAATTTGAAGATTGGGCTTGCATTATACCAACCACTTGCATTCTACGGCCCACATTTTGTTACCTGGCAAAATCAAAAGAGTTGATAATATACACACACCCAAAAGTGTGATCAATATATTATCTTTTTAGGAAGATACTTCAGGAAATTTGGTTTCAAAGTGGTCCAGAGTTTAAGGATTCGGTTCTCTTCCATTGTAATAAATAAAAAAAACTTAAAAACATGTGGTTTACGAAAGATAAAATGATCTTGTTCGTCAATAGCAAAAGATATTGGAAGTGAACCAAGGTGGTTGGTGTGAGTGGTTCAGCACTCTCATTCCTTAAGAGAGGTCAGGGGTTCGATTCCTACTCTCGTATGGAGTCACCACTTTGGCCAGCACTTTACCCCTTACGGGCCGACCCGGTGTGAGCGGGGATTAGTTTGGGTTGTAGTTAAGGCTTAAAGGTGTCACCCATAATTGGGGCCCATCCAGGACCACCTCGTGGTTTAGACCCAAAAAAAAAAAAAAAAAGATATTGGAAGTGATTTTCGTCATTTGTAGCGTTATAGATTGCTAGCTATTTCTTTTCCTTTTTTTTGTTTTTGTTTCTGTTTCTATATCAAGCTAGCTAATTCATTTGATTTGGGAGCTATACATTTGTAATGCAATGTCCAACCATGCTCTTAATGTTAGTGGTTGAAAATGTTGCTTTAATATTCTGCTCTTATAAGCATCCAATTCCAGCGTTTCATTTTTTGAAAGTTCCAACGTCTAAATAGTCTTAATGCTTCCCATACATGTACCTTTCAACACCTTAATTTTATTTCTTCTATATTCCGCATATTTACTTATCAAGAATGGGTATTGGAATGATTCCAAATCCTACTTCTCTTGTGTTTACGTTCACATGGGTATTGAAAATTTTTCAAATTCCTCACCTCTTGTGTGTTTTCTTACACATAAGGAATAAAAAATTATGTGGGTTCCACGTTAAAATCCGTAAGCAAATATACCCTTAAAATCAATAATGAGATCCACCAGGAGGAGTAGTTGATCTGATTCTAATTCCTTGATTACCCTATCTAAGTTCCCCAATTCCCGACTTCCCGCATTTCTGATAAGTCAACGTGCCAAAGCAAAGAGCAAAGTTGTTCTCTACGAGTCAAGCATTGCAACCTATGATTACAAGCTTGACTGGGTTGGATTTACCTTGTGAACTAGATTTTTTTTTCCTACAGTAATAACGTATATCATCAAACTTTTATTGGTTTCTTTAAAAGTTTACAAATATAACTTGTTAAGAATATAAAAAGCTCGTTGTCTTTGTCATAACATATAAGAGTTTGCTGGATGAAACGGTCATGTTAATAAACATGTAAGAAGATAGAAAACATCATATAAAAAAAGAAGATAAAAAACTTGAATTTCATTAATAAACAAAAAATGTCATCGTTGTCTTCATCACTAGCATGATTTGAGTGTTAAAGGAGAGTGAGTTTAGGGTTTAGGAGACGAAGTTGGTGAAAGGAGGAGTTTGATGTAATAGTAGTCTTGGTAATTATTACGAAGATGGTGGAGGCTTCGTCGAGAGAGGAACATTGGAGGTCCTAGAAGGACTCCAAAAGGCTAATAAGAACATCTCAAGGACTTGAGATGTCAAATGCAAAATGTTAAATTTAAATTTGATGACTTATGTGGCAATTTGACATTTTGAAAAAAATTTAACTCCACCCGAAATGCCAAATATCATATTATTTTATTATATTTTTAAAAACAAATAGAGCCCTATGATGCATAAAGTTTTTAAATAGAATAAATGATAGTGGGGTCCATGACTAAAAAATATTTTAAAAAATGTTGACATCAAGCTTTTTGATATGTTATTTTTGACATATCTCTTCCAGTCTTCAAATCCATGTAGGATTTGACTACTCGGTTGAAGCAATTTTAACCTTCAATTTTTTTCATTTCATATTCATATGGCAATTTGACATATCGGTTGGAGATGCTCTAAGCAGAGGCGGACCTACAAAGGCGCAAAGAGGTGCAGTTGCACCTCCCCTTGCCGGAAATTCTGTGAAGAGACTGGATTATGCACTTCCACTGGTCCCAAGGTTCTGCATCTGAGGTGTGTTGCAAGGGGTTTCAAAACGAGGAAGATGACTTGGGTGTTTTGGTTTTCAATTTTTTGCAGCACAAACGACGTCGTCTTTGTTATCCTCCAGCTCAAAAGGCGTTTAATGAAACGGGGAGTATTGATTGATGCAATTCTGACTTTCGGCAAATTACCACTTTAACCATCTTATTATCCTCCAGCTCAAAAAACCTTTTAATTATCCCATAATCAATTAACCATGTGAGCAGATTAGGATTCCCTTCCATCAGGGCCGGTCCTGAGTTTTCAAAGGCCCAGGGCGAAAATCTAAAATGTGCCCTACACACATTAATCACTAATACTAGTATACTTCTTGTTTTATCAACTAAGCATTGGGTTTTTTGAGAAAGTATTTATTCGAAAATATTTTTAGACTTTGACCAATGTCTTCCATATTCCTAAATAATGAAAACAAATGTCCAACTATGGATACCATACCAGTGAGTCAAAGAATTTCAAGAATGCAAGTCAAGCCAATATCAAAGAATTTCTTTTAAAACTCTCATCATGGATCCTTTGTTCCAAAATTTCAGATTCATCTCAATATCCTATTCCTAAAAATTATGGAAAAATATTAAATTAATTTATTATAATATAATATAACACTTATTATAATAATAAAAAATTGGGGCCCCCTTGAATAATGGGCCCAGGGCAGTCGCACTGACTGCCCCTGGGCAGGGCCGGGACTGCCTTCCATCTAGAAAACCCACAACCCAAAATTACTTCCCAAATCTCTCGAAGATTTCTTCAGTGCAAATTTAAGTGTTGATGGGTTAGTCTTGAAGACATATTTTATGAGGTAATATTTCTTGTGGCTTTTACAGGTTATTATTTCTCACTTTTATTTCTAATTATTATTTCTCACTTTTATATTTTGGGATTGCTTATTTTGCTTAGATGAATAAGTACGTATATTTAATTACATTAAACAATTGATGTCTCAAAAAACATACTCCTCACCATTTAAAATTTTGGCTAGCGCTCACTATGTATGTGACTAAATATCTAAAAGAGGTTTCCATGTTTTGTTTGTACTGTTATTTTTTTCATCAATTATGAATGACATTAGTATTGTTTAAATTATAAGGATATTTAGTTGTTTTTATTTTTTATTTTATAGCTTTTAGCTTTGAAGAATTGCACCTCCGTTGAAAAATTCATGGGTCCGCCACTGGCTCTAAGAATTCGGTTTTCTTCTAAGAGCATTTTGTGGTGGTTGGGGCCAATGGCGTATCTAGGATTTATACCCCAAGTGGTCAACATGTAAAATTTCACCCAAAAAAAAAATTGTAAATGAAAAAATACCTTAAAATTAAACAATACTACTATCATTTATAATTCATAAAAAAGAGGGCATGACAAGACGAGTTCTCATACTATAAAATGAAAACGCAGCATTATGTCTCCATTATGAACAGAAGCAAAAATATCTTGGTGCCCCAACAAATTAATCAAAACTTGTTGATGACTTGTTGATGACTAGTTAGACAACTAGAGTTATAATTTCGATTTGTTTCAAAACTTGTTGATGACTTGTTTGCTGTCTCTAGAACTCGGATGGTTTGTTTAAACCATTATGAGTATTTTCTTTCGTTTGGGGTTTTATCCCTCATTTCAACAATATATATATGAGAGATCCATCAAATAGTGTTATTTGAGGGATGGGGCGCTCAGCCGTTGGATCTCTTATAATGACATCTTGCGGCTGTGATTCTTTTAAATATTTTAACCCGTTTTAACACTCTTGACCTGAAAAAAAAACACGTGATGGCTAAAGAAACCTAAGGCACGCACAAAGAAGAGGAAGAGCCCACCCTTCCAAGACGAAGGAAGAGCTCCCATCGCGAGTTGAGCTTGCGAGAATTCTATGCCAATTAGGTAGGCATATCCATAGCAACGTTTGTATTTCGTTCTAAATCTAGGTTGTGATTTTTGAATTGGGGTTCTGCGATGGGTTTTTAATTTTGAAAATTTCTGGGCAAGATTGAGATCTAATGGCTGAGCGTCCTATCTCTCAAATAACACTATTTAAGGGATCCCACTTAAGGGAACTGTGTATGTATATATATTAACAAACGGTGGGCTGCCTTTTTTTTGGGGCATGGTTTCTACATGGTTGGTGTGCTGGCTTATTTTTATATAAAACAAATGGTGGGTATTCCCTTTTTAATACAAACGGGACGCACAGTTCCATTAAAATCAATTGAAATGGACCGTTTCACTAAGGCAAACCACCCCAGTCTTCCCCCGACGCGAGACTTCTAAACAGAACAGAAGACCCTTCTCTTTGGATAATTTTAGCGAACATTTGGTGTGCACTCTGGGTCGCCCACCGACCTTCCATAGAGTCAAGATCGGAGCTTCCAGGAAGGATTTCGAGGGTTTATGGGATCTGAAGATCGGCCCCTGGTTGGGGCCACTTATTGTGGTCATACTAGTGGCTTGGGTGTTGGTGGCGGGTGACATTTGGAGGGATATAAGTAGAAGGATGTGTGTGTTTTAATTTATTTTTAAGTGTTTATTTTATTGTTTGTATGTATTTTACTCTCACTTTCAAATTTTCAATTTTATTTTTATTTTCTTTCTAAAACCCTTATTTCGGTATTTTCGGTTAGGCACTAATTGCAAAGTCAAACAAAGAACTAATATAAATTATACTAAAAAAAATTACAAAAAAATTAAATATACTCAAATTCAATGTAACTACTTCATTTGCCACGCATGCAATAACATAAGTAGCCCTCTCTAGCTTTTGATTATTGTACCTTTAAATTTGCATGTTACCATGTGTCCACACCATCACAAATTTATATAGCCCAAAACTTTGATTGCAGTGCAAAATCATACGTATTGAAACTTCGAAAGCCCAAAGAATTTAGGTGTATTAAAAAAATCATTGAATACATCCAAATGTGAATGAATTTTAAAAAGTCTAGTTTGAATACACCAAAAAATTTATAGAAAATTTCACTTTTCTCCATAGAAGTGATATTTCCTTGACTGCAAGTCTGCAACCCATCTCTTTATTTTCCCATGACTAGGATCTAACTCAGCAAGTTACCTAATCAACCTAGAATCCTGATTTACTGTATTTTTTAGATTCCAAAATTGCCCCTATTTACAATTCAACGTGTTTTGTGGGGGCTTTTAAAATGTGATCCTCCAATTTATTGTGGTTTTTCCCTCCAACAGATTGTATTTGAGTCTCTTTTATTTATTATATGTTTTTATTTTAGGTTTTCCTTCAGCTGATTGTATGGGATTTAATCATCAGTTATCGTTGGTTTTTATTATAGTTTTAATATGTACCATTGTGTTTGTTTTGAATGTGGGTTTAATTTGGGGAATAGAGTTTTCATCATATTTAAATTTCTGAGAAAGTCCCAAGGCTTCTCCACGTGTGTTTTTGTTGGTTCAGTTGCTGGTTCCGGGGCCGACTTCACAAGCTCGTGTGATCTCCCTTGCATATTGCAGGTAAATTACAGTGTTCTCCATATACGGAAAATGGTGTTTTCCTTATAAGCATGGTTGTGTTCTTGTTGTGGTTTGCCTTTGACTACTTTAAGCATTGGAACTCCAATATTTTGCCTACTAACCCTGTAACAACCAAAACCTAAATTAATTTTTAATTATTAATTTATTCTGAGAAAAGACTATTTTGCCCATGGAATATTTTATTAGTATAAAACTTGACTTTTTGACCGGGAACGAATTTGGAAATTTCAATTAGACCATAGCGTAGAGGACGTCGAGATGAGTCCGTAGACGTGTAGTGGGCTCGAATCGGAGTTGTAACGAAAAGGTTGCGATAAAAAACAGTTCAGTGGCAAACTTGTAAATATTTTGAAATTGGATTTTAGAAAAACCCGGAACCCCTTTCTCTCTCCTCACGCGCGCGCGATCCTCTCTCTCTCTCTCTCTCTCTCTCTCTCTCTCTCTCTCTCTTCGATTCTCTCAACTTCGGCCACAGCAAGGGCCGACACCAGTCACATTCGAACCGGCTCGAGCCCACGAGCATGAACCACCAGTTTTCCCGGCCGGAAAACTCAAGTCTCGTTGGTGGTATCGACTGGTTCGAACCAGTTTCTCCTCGCCGTCGCGCCGCTCCGACTGCCGCCCATTTCCTGCGGATCAAGCGAGGTTTCTCACTCTTTTTCCAAGCCCTAGCTGTCTATTGGGTAGGAATTGAACGATACTTGCGTTTAGGAACCCAATTTTGAAACCTAGGTTTTGGCCAGATTTCAGATCGAAATTCCGCCTGGTTGCCGTCCAAATTGGACCTCCCCATAGTTGAATAAAATGATCCCCGCCTTGAGAAGTAGCTGTGGTAGGAAGCATGGCCGACGGTATGGAGTTTTCTGTCGCCAGAAATTACTCTACACACCCACGCGCCAGCAGCGCGTGGGCAAGGTGGTGAGGCCACATTTTGTCCTGATGTGATCCTCGTGTTGTCACGAGCGCGTAGATGTGCTCAGATTTCAATTCGGATGTCGTTTGAAGCGTGAACGGATTTCGCCTATTGTGCGTTATCTGGGTTTGATAGGTTTGAACCATTGGATCATCTCCAATTTAATATATGTTGATCTAGGCATTCCTAGGATCGTGTAGGATTTCGTGGATCATGAATCAAAGCCCCGGATGTTCCGATTTAATAGTTTAAAGTTTGTGTTTTACGATAACAGTCTGATTGTGTGATTGTGAGCGATCTGACCATTCGATTTGGACCAAACTTTCAGGGTAGATTTAGAAAAGTGTATTGAACCTATAGGATTTCTCGGATGGGTGTTTGGAGGTCGTGGACCCCACGGGGTCCCGGGACGACCTTTTTGAGAATTTATCGCTTATCGAGTCTTAGGTCTTTTCAGACCATTCAACTTGTTAGAAGGTTGAAAATGGGCCTAGGGATTTTCTTAAACTAAGTACACGTCCCTTTAGAAGCCGGGGGTTAGGGTTTTGGATTAAATAATTATGTTGAGCAATTTTGTTAATTAAATATCTTTAATGGCTTAAATAGGTACTCGGGCACCGTCAGACCCGCAGAAGGGACCCTCAAAGGGTCAAGCTAGCTCGGACGCTCAATGAGTGGACTTTTGTTTTATAAATGATTTTATGCAATTAAAGTTTCATTTATTTGATCTTGAATGAATTATTAATGACTAATGCTTTCTAAGCATAAGTATTTAAATTCAAATATTTTTGGCTATATTCCGTTATATTTAAAATTAGAATAGCTTGAGAAGTAGGAAGGATAACGGCAACAGGATTTAAGAAAGGATGAGAAGTAGTTATAATTTCCAGGAAATGTTTTTAAACCACCATAGGTACCCACGATTGTCTTTGGTTATAATGTTGCCTCGGTTATTATGTTGCCTTTGGATTATGATGCCTCCGGTTATGTCAGCACATTTGACATTTGCCCCAGGAGTCTTATGGTTATCCGGACCATGCAGAGTGAGGAATGCTGATCAGGTGGACCAAATGTCCCCTGAATCCTACGAGGAATGCGGCCCGGGTCGACTTTGTGTTACTGAGACCTGCGAGGATGTGTCACCTCATGTGACACAAGGAATTGACGATTTAAATGTGGGAATTAGGTAGATAATCATGGTATTGACGGATATATGATGGGTACACCTAGGTGGAAAAGATTTATTTCTTTATAATGTTTTCAAAATGTCACGTTGTTTTGATTGAATGAATGATTAATAATATGTACATAAATATGCATGTCTTAGCAAATTCTTGTACAAATATAGAAAATGAATATAATCAAATTTCTAAATGTTTTAACAGTGGGGTTAGTATGTTCATATTCTATTTTCTAAAACTTTATTTTTGTCCACTCACACTTTTAAATGTTTTGCGCCTCCAAGGAATAGTCGTGTACCAGAGCACCGCCACAGGGCAGACACCACATTCCGCTCCATCCTTCCTTTATGTAGGATTTATTTTGTAATCGAATTGTTTCATTATAAATTTCTAAATTAGTTGCTTTGATATTGCCCTAGGATTGCTGTAAGGCCTGAGGCCATATAGTTTTGAAATTGGATTGTCGGGATATAATTTGATGCATGCTGAATGTTGGGGTTATATAATTGCTTTTCGTGCAGGTGTAAATTTTTGGGTGACGTGCATTTATAAGGGAGACTCTGTTGAATTTATGGCAGAGTTCAAACCCTAAAGAAAATTTGAATTTTGTTAGAAGGGCAATTTGTTAAGTGTGTTTTGCACCTGCAAGGTGTCGAACACGCACAGGGTTCAGCGCAGATTCCAAAGTGGAATTTGGGTCAGGTCCTGTCAAACCCTTTCCGATGCTATAAAGTTCCTTTTAACAATATTTGCACTATCTTTCGAACTCTGTTTGTTAATATTTATCTCGCCACTAGCATGAGGGAATCCAAGCAATTCCTTAACATCAAGACTAGTGAATTTTTCACGCCTATCACAATTGTGAACTCCCTCGTTGTAGCATTGAAACACTTTATTATTCTGATTATATCTATATATGTTTTACTAACCAAACTTTCATCATAAGTCTTGAAAAGACCCCAAAATGATGTTTTCCTCAAACCATTAAAAACATTAAAAAATGGCCCAAAACCATATCTGTATTGGATTTTCCCAAACATTTTCCTGTTCAAACATACAACCTACAAAAATAAAAAAAGTACATATCTAATGTCATCATTTAACATATAGCTAAACTTGTATTCAAACATATTGCAATTTTTTACTTAATAGGTATGCATATAACTATAAAAAGAACATTGTGAAACATAATTAGTAAACTACATATGTAGTTAAAAAATAAATTGCGAGACCATATCAAACCAGATAATGAATAATTTAAAATGAAAAAAACAAAAGAACAAACATAAGTCATTATGTAGGCTTTTTTTGTTGATTGCTCCACATTATACATGCAAACAATGATTGCATAAGTAAACTATAGTGCATGTTTGTTTATACCACATATGACCAGTCACTTTGGTAGCTAACAAAGGGCATCAGCAAGTGCTCAGCCTTCGGTTGACACCCTTGCCGATCGTATCAAATGTAGGCACACATATGCCCTAGGACATGTGGCGGCTCCACAATACCCATGAATCACACATCAAAAGATCACCTCAGGTAGGTCTCCCATATTTCTCCTCTATAAATAGGGCCCTTGTCCAACCTCAAAAGGTAATAGTAATTTGGCTTATGTACCCATACTCTGCCGAATTACTTACTCCCCTCATATTTAGCTAACTTAAGCATCAAAGAGCCTTCGGCCGATACCACACCGGTGCTCTTCACCCTTGCACTCTCCTTTTGCAGATCTCACTTCACTTGTCGAAGGGAACTCCATTACCAAAGGCAAGCCATCTCTAAGTTGGGTCCAAAAGTGATCATCCATTTTTGGGCATTAACAATGTTCATACCACCTCCGAAAATAGAAAAAGTACATACCCAATGTCATCATTTACCCCTATAGTCAAACTTCTGTAAAAAAAACCACCTTGCACTTTCCTTCACTACAGTATACTTGCAATTTACCTACTTGTTCCCGTAACTAATCTACATCTCCCGCATTATTTACGTAGGTGACATACCAAAAAGGTAAAATATTCATCATAGACAGGGTATCTATTGCTACCAAGGTTTTTTTTTTTCTCTAATCCCCTGGTTTACATATAAAAACTGTTTATAACAAATCATCAAATCACATAAAACCAAAAAAAATATGGGATATTTGTAGAAATGTCACTTGAATTTATACATCAGTTTCAATTTGTCACCTTAAAGAAAAATTTAAGCGAAATGTCACCTTAAGTTTTCAAAATTCATGATTTGTCACCTAACTTTAACATCATCCAATTTTCCATCCATTTTGAAGGGTATTTTAGTCTTTCCAAGCAAAAGGGTTTACATTAAATTATTTTAAAAAGAGGGTTTACATATTGGAAAGACTAAAATACCTTTCAAAATGGATGGAAATTTGGATGATGTTAAAGTCAGGTGACAAATCATCGATTTGAAAACTTAAGGTGACATTTTGCGTAAATTTTTCTATAAGGTGACAAATTGAAATTGATGTATAAGTTCAGGTGGCATTTTTACAAAAATCTCAAAAAATATTCTAGGCATTCTTGATCTTGTGATGCTTTTCTTTCTTTTTTGCAATTTACCTACCCGTTCGCGTAAGTAATCTACATTTCCCACATTATCTACATAGGAAACATATACAAAAGGTAAAATATTCACTGTAGACAGGGATGTATTGATAGAACCTTCTTTTTTCCTTATCCCCTGTTTACATATAAAAATGGTTTATAACAAATCATCAAATCACATACAAATGAAAAAAAAAAGAAAAAACTAATCCAATCATTCTTGATCTTGTGATGGTTTTCTTTCTTTTTTGTTTCATGCTACAACAATTTACCTACTACAAAAAAATACTGAGCTACTACTATATTGCGTCTCCTATTTGTGAGTTGAAGAATAAAAGGTAGTACCTACCACAAGGTAAAATAACATCACAAGCTTGTGCATTCACCTAGGAATTTTGTCAAATACATAATGTGCGCAACAAAAACACAAGCCCAACTTTTAGGTCATAGACAGATTATGGAAAACATAAACAAATATTGAACAATATGAAACTCTGAAACAAACAGTCAAACAACAAATTGAGGCTCCATGGAATTGCATAATTTAGGGGTAGATATGATCACATAGAGGATACGAACAAAAAGTGCTAAAAATTCAAAACACATGAACCGTAATTTACATGCAATATACAAGGCAGACCATACAAGCCTGTGATGTCAGCTCCAGAATAGACTGTTTTAGTCACTATCGTCTTTTCTTCGCGACTAGTTTGATGAATAAAATATACCTACGAACCCAGAATTTGAACAACAAAGACATTGGAGGGGAATCTAACGTTGGAGAATCTATGGTTTCAATGATGGGAACCGATCAAGGCTGAAATGGTGGTAAATTGAATTTGTCATGAATAAAACGGTCGTTCCCAGTGATTGAAAGCCATCAGGATGCGTATCTAAACTCTAGTGGCAACTAATGTAAATACGTAGAGTATTATGACCTCTTATATCTTACAGGGCATTCTAGTTTGAATTTGGGTTTTCCATATAGATTTATAGATGGATGGGTTTGTCTAGAAAATATAAATTGTAGGGGCCTATATTGGACTCTCTCAAAATTTTATTTATTTATTTATTTTAGTACAAGCTATTGGTGGAGGGGGTTTATATAAATATTCATTGGGTGCATGGAGATTTCAAACCTCTGCCCATATAAGTGAAGGTGAAAGAGCTCAACCAATTTAGCTATACCCTACTGACCACGCCAATAATTTTATAGACTTCTATGAAATCTTAATTGAATACTCAACCTACAAATTGGTCACGTCATTACCCAATCCATCATTGGAGTCGTTAAGTGATGATGTGGCATATTAGACGTGGTTTTTTTTTTGCTTGGGTGTTTTTTTTTTTGTCGATGTGGATAATTTCTGACCCACAAACCCCAAATTGACATCTTCATCTCGCCATTCGACTTGGAGTGAAACCTTAAATCCAATTTCAAATCTAAATCAAATAAAGGCGCCCTTCTGTAGCTGTGGTAAGAGAGCTCACGTTTGAATGTCGTGGACAGACACAAACCCAGGCCACCATTTTTAGGGTTGCATGAACTATGAGGTAAGTTCGTTGTGGTTAGATTGAATGGTTTGAGATTTTTAGAGGTTACGATTGCTAATTAGAGCATGCTCGTGTAAGATACCAAATTTTCACATCCCGGATCGGCTCCGCCGTAGCACGATATTGTCCTCTTTGGGCCCCCTCTCTGCCCTCACGGTTTTGTTTCTGGGAGCTCACGAGCAACTTCCCAGTTGGTCACCCATCCTGGGATTGCTCTAGCCCCCAACTCGCTTAACTTCGGAGTTCCAATGAATCCGAAGTCAGTGAGCTCCCAAAAGGCCTCGTGCTAGATGGAGGCGGGTGATGGGCATATTTTATATTATATATTTAGCCCCATTCTTAGTATATTTTGGTTGATATTTTGGAAGAATCTTGATACTTTGAATTATATTTCCAATATAGGACTTTCGACTTTCTCTGGAGCAAAACATAATCAAATGGACGAATTTTGGAGTAATTCTAGTTGGAGGACGTTCGTGAGTCACTTGGCTTGATCGTATCAAAATTTCAGACTTTTCTACCAAGAGGTTATTTTCTGGCGATAAAATAAAGGAGCAGTGTGCAGTTCTGGAAAGTGACGTTTTGGGGTTTTATGGCGTTTTTGGAGCTCGAGATGACCTCTGATGGATTCGTGTCCTTCTGGAGAAGTGTTCAGAACGTTTTTATCTTTAAAACAAGCTATATTGGACCGGATTTGGAGGAGATTTGACCCCAAAACGTGACTGGGCAGATTATGGACAGATTCTCCTAGTCCAATTTGGATTTTATGTCATGTCATTATTTTATTTTATTTAGTTTCCTTGTGGGGATAGAAAAGCTGGTTGTGGGCAGCTTGTTTGTGGGAGTATTTAAGTTCTATTTCACAGAATTTTTAGGGTTACTTCTCTTTTGGCTTTTGAACGTGACTTTTGCTAGGGTTTTTGAAGAACTTCCACTTCAAGGTGTTTTCGATCTTTGTTATTTTAATGAAGAACTTGATGATTTTAATTATGAACATGCGTAACTAACTCTCTTTTGCTAGGGTGAGGTCACGAGCCTTAGCAAGAATATGTAGTTTCTGTCCAATTTGCTTATGATTATATGCATGCAAGTTTTCGAATTATTCATCGTTGGGTTAAACTATCTAAGTGTCTTGATGCTTGATCACCATTAGGATGTTTAGAAAAGTAATTTGATGCAGTTTTGGTCGGAGGTCGGTCCCTGAAATTGACGAAGGCTTCTTGAAATTAATATGTGCAATTTCACTTAGGATGAATACCACGTCTTAAGGGTTGCATGGTTTGTCAAAAGGTTTCACAGAACTTAATGAGTCATGTATGTTTAGATTTGATCTGAATACCACAGATGGATTGCATGTGTGATATACGCTCTATGTTGGGGGTCCAAGTAGGCATATATTAGGAATACCTAACCTTTGAAATATGCATGTATAGGTCATAAGTAATTGGGAGAACTATATAGAATTGTTAAGGTGACGGCGGATCCCTAGTGCTTTCTTAATTTGATTTCTAAAAATACAACTGATTCTCTTGCTCTTAGCTTTAATTTTGCATATTGCCTTATTTTTATTAGTTAAATTCGTTTTAATTTAAGGTCTTCAATCAAACATCTCAATTTTCTCTTTTACAA
Organism: Prunus kanzakura; assembly: GCA_020521455.1. Lineage (NCBI taxonomy): Eukaryota > Viridiplantae > Streptophyta > Magnoliopsida > Rosales > Rosaceae > Prunus > Prunus kanzakura. The sequence continues at coordinate 734,414 of BPUM01000828.1, forward strand.
TAATTAATTAGAATTTGGTTTGCGACGAGTTATTTAATAATCCCTGCGGAGAACGACTTTGCGAGAATCATTTATACTGCAACAACCTTGTCATTCTTGCAAGTTTTATAGGAGTTTTAACCCTGTTTGCGCAGGTACTAAAAAGCCTATCAGCGGGCATGTACATATAAGGCACATCACCCCCTCTCCGTTGGTCGATGTGGGATCTTACAGCTCGTGTCTCTCTACAAAGATCAAGAAGATGCGCCTTTTTTCATTGGATTGATCCCAAGATGAACTAAAGGTCAAGGAATGTGATACATGGGCTTCTGAATGTTAGATATATGCCCTAGAAGCCAATATAAAAATGGAATACTCTAAAGATATAATATAGCTAATATAATCAAAGGGGCGCGAATGTTACTTTAAGATGCATAATGTACACAAAGTAACAAGTTCATTGATAAAGATATGAATGGAAAGCATTCTAAATAAGTTAGATTCACGAGACCCTTCCAACATAGAAGTATCGTATCCTAAAAAGGTTCCTAGTCATAGGATCACCAATTGGATAATGGTGAACCGCAAAGACTGGTACACACTATGTCTGCTTAAACAGAAGGATGACTAGTCTCAAGTCATTCGTTTAGAGACACTGAGACATATGTGTACGCTCTATAGAGATAGAGTTCACTGAATGCGATAAACTCAAGAATTCTTGTATGGAAGTCTTACTCACAAGTCTCAAACAAAGAATTCTAAGTTATGATAATCCAAATTAGTCCTTAGACTTGAGATATCACGGTTGTTTTATGTATGGGTCGTTTGTCTTTGAGAGCACTATACAGTTATATCAAAATGTTGTGACTTAAAGGTGTTCCTCAGGATACTCAGCATGTACACAGAGGCATGTGAATGTACAACAAGGAATCTCTACTCTTAGTAGGAAGAGAGAATACTCTAAAGATATGATTCGTTGAATCTTTGGCCAAAGTGCAGGATGTGAATTGAAATAAGAAAGTTTGCAATTGCATCCAAGTAAATCATATAACCTAGAGATGTCATGTTAGGGATTTGACACAAGTTAACCATATCCCAACAACACGACATAGAGTATTGTAATAAAGAAGGACCGAATTGCATTGTAATCACAAATTGACTAGGTTCTCTAAATGAACTCTATTTAGCTTGGGTAGCCATGACATACTACTAGGTGTCACTCATGGTTTGTGAAAGCCCTGTAAGGACTAATTATAATTAGCCTTCGCCAATAGGGAGAATTGTATAGAGGGATACAATTCACATTTGATTTAGAAGAAACCATTCTTACTCATGGCCTCGCTAATTAGAACCTATAAGATTGCACAACGAAAAGGTATGAAAGAATAAATGATTTTGCGACTTGGTCAAAGTCAAAGTCAAGGTCAAAGTCAAGGTGCTGTGAATTTATTGCAAGCAAACAATTCGCACAAGTAATACAGTGATAAGTGAAGTGTCATTCCCACGAAGAGTGATTTAATTTACTAAGTACCGATTGTGATTAACCCAAGACTTTATTTAAACAATTGAATGATGAGATTTGATTGATTAATTAACTAAAACAATGAATAAAAGCAAGCTTAGAAAAATAAAGTAGTGAGATTCAAGTTATGAGAGCACTAGAGCTTCCGATTTCACCATAGCCAATTCTACCCAATTCCCTTAGGATGTTAATCCTAATTATTCTCCATGTTGACAGTCGATTTTCCCTACTTCATTCGATACTCCATCCCTGGTTATACCAAAGTATTCTTATTACCAACCCACTCTATCCCTAGTGATGGAATTAAGATAATAAGAACCCATTAACTCCTTGGAAAACCTGCAAAACAACCACATAAGTCATGACAAGCATCCCTGTCTAATCATGTAACTCATGGCATCTATTACAAGAAGCAACCCCAAATTGGATATCCCTATTGTCAATTTAGCATCAAAACAATTAAATGTTGGCCAAACATTCAAAGCATTAAGCATAGTAATAGATACTCAACATGGAAAAAATACTTGGAATTAACATGGATTAAAGTAATTGAGTATTCAAGGTTAGGCTACATCGTAGCCCTAGCAAAAAGGAATTAGTTCATGACAACTTTAATAAAAACCATGATAAACAGTGTCATAGGAAAGAAAAGACCGATTGAAGATTTAATCTCTGCACAGCAGTAACTCTAGCTCTAGGTCTTTTTCTTTGTCTCTCTAAAACTCTCTCTCGTGCCTTTGTGGTCTATGGTCTCCTAATAATCATTAGAACCCCCAGCCTTAGGTTAAGGCTACGTATTTATAGGTCAAAGGAATTCTCCAAAAAGAAAGAAAAATAATAATTAATTAGGAAGTAGATGAATAATAGGAAAGCCCAAAAATAAAACCCAAACTGAAGAGGAAAAATAGAGATAGCTGGCGGCTGAGGAAGACTTGGGAATTGGCTTTCGGGTAAAGTAAATAGGAAATAATGAAAAACAAAAACCCAATTTAAAACAGATAAAACAAAGTGTTGGTTTTGAAAGGAATGAACTTTCTCCAACTCAGAAGAGGCAATCATCACGCGGCTTTAGTAGAGAGGATTCTGGGTAAGAGTAATGCCTCAACACATGCAATCAAATTTGCACATATTTGCACTGAGTCTCCAACATCAGCCAATGTCTACAAGTCCACCTTGGTATGTTACTTTGGCAAGCTCGATCTTCAACATATTCAATCTGGATGCTTTCATTTTCATTTGCCTTGGTATTTATTTTTAACAGATTCTCACCTACTCTACAACAACCATTTATGCACGGCATGCCTTCTCTAACATCAGCAACTGACAACAAGGCCCACATAAACGCAGCCCATGCTAGCTTCGCACGATTTCAGCTCCGACATTGATGGTAAATTGCTCTAACTCTATCTTTCTAGCACTGGTCACTGAGACCAGTTGTGGGTATAAATTGACACTTGCACAGATGCACTCTAGGTGTTTGATAAAATGACAGAATGAGTTGCTGAGATTTTGTTGAGTTGATAATTCTATCCATTTCGGTCCCTTAAGCTTCCAAAATCATACTTGTAGCTCCAGAGCCTTGCTAGGAACGAATGCCTACAAAATCTTCACTAAACACATTAAACTAACCAATTTCACATGAAAACAATGCAAAATAGAGACAGATTATATATGCAAAATATTAATCTATCACAAGGTCAAAGTCAAAAGTCAAAATCAAAGGTCAAACCGTTGACCCAAGACTTGACGCAGTCAACATAAGGTTGACTAGGACCAATGCTTGTTAGACAAGTTAGTGATTTAATTAGTTAAGTCATTAAATTAATTAAACTAATTGGATTAGCTTAATGAATTAATTAAAGTTATGGAACTTTAGTTTTGCTCCTACATGACTTAAACATTTATAGGAAAATGGACCTTGTTGACTTAGGCAAAGTGTAACACATTATGGGATTAATGTGGTAGACCAAAGTAGCCCAAAATGGCCAAGGGGTGAGGGGGTGCGACACATGGGATCTTTAGTGGCACATGCGTGACAATATGTCTCTATATATTCATAACCATATCACCACACCTCCTTAGGGTTTCAAGTTAGACATTTAGGAAGAGAGGAAACATCAAACCTCCCTCTCGATCACTCTCTTGGCTGGTCACCTAGAGGAAGAAGAGGCTAGCACCCATCTTCTGCTCTTGGTTCCGTATTCTTCTATTCTCCTCCATCCTTGGTGTAGATTCTTTGGGAAGACATAACCTCATTGTGCCTATTTGGAGAGCAAAGTCGAGAAGCAACATCAAAGGGACCAATCCCTCTACTTGAACATCATCCTTGGTTTCAAGATATGCTCCAAAGGTATGTATTCCTTAATCCCTCTCTAAATAGTTGTCTTAGAGAGTCTATGGTGCTATTTTCATAAACCTATAAAGATTGGGACCTAAGATGAGAATTGTATGAATCTCTAGCTATTTCCTAGCTTCCACTTTATTTTATTTGATATTTGATATGCATATGCTAGATGATTTGTTTTGTCATAGCTTCATGGGATTTTAGAAATCCCTACCCCTAATTTTCCCTTCACTGAAAAGCTTGGCGAAGCAGGAAGAGGGGCAGAGAAAAGCTTCCAGGAGATTTAGGTTTCTGTGGGTTTTGCTACTAGGGTCATGGTTCACGATCTTTGTGCTTTTGTTGGTTCTGAGTGGGGAAGGATGCAAAAAAGATAAAACCAACCACAATGTTAGGCTATAACTTGAGTTTTAGGTGGTTTCATGTGCATTGTGTATTAGTGAGCCACATTCGAAGTCCATGTGGATTTGTAAAATGCAATTGGCTTTGTAAAATGCATTTTGGTATAATGAATTGCATTTGGTAAGGTTTTGTAAACTACATATGGTGCATTGAATTGCATTTGGGTTTGTAAATAACTGCAAAGAAGAATTTGCCATCAATATGGCTGCATCCATTATATATCAAAGAATTTGCAGTTAGTTCAAAATACATCAATATTCCTGTGCAAAAGACTGCATCCAAATACATCATATGCAAAATATATCCAAATACATCTTACCAACTATGCAAATGAGTAATCCAAAAACTACAACATGACTAATCCAAGTTACATCCAAACCTCAAATGCTATAGGCAACCCCCTTTGCTTGTCCGAGATAAATGTCCACCCATGTTGATTCACAATTCCAACATCACGAGCCAACAGTTAAAGAAACCATGTCCATGAATCCCTAGTTTTCATCTCCACCACTACATAAGGTATGACCCATGTTTCATTATTAATATCAATTCCAATAGCAGTCAAGAATTGACTCTCAGACTCCTTTCAAATGAAAACCATCTAATCCAATAAGAGGCCTGCAATACTCCTTAAAGCCCTTCTTACAACCTCCCAAACAGACATATAACATTTGAAAGATTGCATCACTTCCATTAAATTCACACTTCATCTTGGTGGTTGTTCTTAGGTTGCTCATTTTCAGTTCTTCACAATAATCCCATAGCATAGTATAATGTGCATCCAAATTACCCTCTATCATCTCAAAAGTTGATCTCTTGGCTCTATATGCTGTTATGTGTGAAACCCCATTGCCTACTTCTTTGAAGCAACATCCTTTATTGAATGTGGAGGAATATTAAGCTTAGATTGGACTCTGTCAATGAATGTTTTAGTGAGCCACTTCACAGTTGCTAGGTTGTTATCCCAAACTTGTACACATGTATAGATAAGATTGTATATCTTAACAACCAATGTTTTATCCTCAAATGACTTGCAAGAGGCATATATGTTCCAAGGGCAATGCTTGGTTCTACAAAATGTCTTTAACTTGAACCTCGCATTTCTTTTATACCATATTTTGTGTCCATACTTTAGTGAGTAAGATTTGACTCTCTAATCACATGGAAATCTGCAAACATCATTCCCAATTCAAAAATTGGATTGTTGCTGTTAGTTTTAGGATTGTATTCTTGGAACCTTCTCCCAATTTCTTCATCATCTGATGTACCCCTAAGAAAGTCTTCATCATTGTCTTCTAACACTTTAGCCCCAAAAGTATTTGGTCTATTGTTTGGATTTGGCTACTTAGTTTCAAGCTCTTCTGCAACATTTTGGGGCTGCTCATTCTCATTTTGGGCATGCTCATTTTGCAATATTGGGGGCTTGCTCATTTGGAACACCTTAGGCCTGCTCATTTGTAACATTGGGCGCCTGCTCATTTGCAACAACCTCGACATGCACCTTTGCAGCATCCTGGGCCTGTTCATCCTCAGTTGGGGTATGCTCTCTTGCTTCCTCATTTTGGGCCTCCTCCATTCCAATAGTCTCAATTACAATAAAACCACCTTTAAAAAAAATCTTGTGCAAATAAAATGTTTGATTGAACAAAGCCATCATCTCTTTCATGACATATTATGTGTCAACAAGGCATGATTCTTCAGATGGGTCATCACCAGATGACTGAGAAGAATCACCAAGCTTCCTCCTTTTAGGCCTTTGTTTCACTCTTTTCTTTTCTTTTGGAGAACATTTCCTTCTAGTGTGAATGCTTCCTTTACTTTTTTTTTTTTTTTTTGCTTTGTATGCTTTTCTTACTATCAACTAAAACATTTCCCCCTTTTCTATCCTTATTGTATGCTTCCCTTGCCACTGCTTTGCCTTTTGAACCTTGAGTTGTTACAGGAGCACTGCATCCTACATCAAACTCATGTGGCTCCTCATCTATATAGCAGATCTTAGTCCATTTCCACTTGTCTAATAGCTAGTGGATTGTCATCAAATTGCAGCAAGGTTGTTGCATTTGATAGCTCAGGTAGCTTATAATGGTACAAAATGATCCCATCCATATAACCCAAATGTTTAACCATCTAACCTATCTCAACCATAGACATCATATCCTTGTCAACATAGTCAAAATATGTCATATCACCTCCTACTTAGAAATTGTCACTAAATCTACCACCATGATACATTGCAATAGTGAAATGCTTGGGATCAACTGCAAAGCACATAAGAACAAGCAATGAGACAAAAAATGAAGTACTAATTGGACAAAAAATGAAGTACGAATTTGGGACCACCTAAAAATGCATATGCAAACTCACATGCCTAAACTAACTTTCTACAGTGGCTACTTTAACCAGAAAAAGTCTCCTTTATTATAAAAAGAAGGCTTATTAGTTAAAATGCCCCTTGAAACTTGGGTCAAATCTCATTTTGCACCTTGAAACTGAAAGTGACCCATATACCCCATTTGACTATGGTTTCGCATTTCACTTTGCCCCTTGCCGTCAACTCCGTTGCTAACCCCATCAACTTCGCAAATTGTGGAGCCCACCTTTATTCAAAAAATAAATAAAAATTGCAAATATTAAAGAGTATTGCAATTCAAGGGGATTCAAACCCTTAACCTCCAATACCCAATAAATGGTCTTTACCACTGGAGCAAGTTGGATTCTTGAGTAGTCTTTGTACAATGATCATATTTATTATATGCTTAGAAGAATTTAAAAAATGTTATACTCTTCCTTCTCCATCATCCGACTTTCTACTTCTTCTTTTTTCCTTCTTTTTGGTCTTCTTCTCTCATTTTTTTTTTCTTCTTCTTAATTTGAAAGTCATATTTGGGGAAGAGAGGTGGAGGATAGTTGGGTTTGTGTAATATCAGTTGGCGGTTGCGATTTGGGGTGGGGGATCAATTGGGGTGGCTGGGTAAGGATGGATGTGTTGGAGGTGGTGGGTTGCAAGTTGGCTTTTTGGAGTTGTGTGGTTTGGGGTGGGTGTTTTGGGGTTGTTGAATGAATGTGCTGGAGGTGATTAGGTGGAGGTAACTGGTTGTGCGGTGGTGGGGTTTGTTCGAGGGGAGCAACTGTGGGGATAGGGTGGGTTTCATGGGTTGAGAGAGATGTGAGATGGGGATTGTTGGAGTGAGTTGATCTAGTAGGTGGGTTGAGGTTGCGGTGGGGTTGCAGGAAGGTGGAGAGGTGGTGGTGACATCGAAGTGAGGGCTTGGTGGAGATGGCTGTATGGGTGGGGGATGAGGTTGTTGGTTAATTTTTTTAAAAATAATTTTTAATGTTTAAATTTTAATTATTTAAGAGAATTTTTAAATTTTTATAATTTCTTTTATGCCATATGGGACAAAAAGATGAAATTACTCAATCACGTCAACAATTTTGATGGGGTTAGCAACGGAGTTGACGGCAGGGGGCAAAGGGAAACGCGAAACCACGGTCAAAGGGGGTATATGGGTCACTTTCAGTGTCAGGGTGCAAAGTGAGATTTGACCCAAGGTTCAGGGGCCATTTTAACTAATAAGCCTAAAAAGAAACCCCAAACCCTAAAAGGTAACTGGCTACCCCCATTTCAAAACTTACCATAATTTGGCTCGATTTCTCCTCGAGGTCAATAAACCCACACCATGGCCAACACGATAACCCTAAAATCAGCAAGATTCTCCTGCACTCGGCATTATTCGAAGGCTTTTGTTAGTTTGAAATGGTTTTGCTTCAAAAGCTGGGTGAAAAGGAATCAGGTGGTCTGGCGTTGCTTTTGTTTAACGTTTGGGGATTAGGGATTTCAAGCCACATTTGCGGATTAAGGTTGAGGGTACACCAGATTTCGACACATGTCCCACGATGGGATGGAAACCTATAAATTATCCCCATCATCTTTTTAAAACATGCACCCAACACGAGTCGAACATGCAAGCAAAAAAAAAGCCACGTCAGATACACCATCACTTAACGACTCCAATGATGGACTGGGTAACGACTGACCAATTTGTAGGTTCTTCAAGAGTTCAAGTATGTGCTTGAAAATTTTAGATGGTTGGGTACTTGCTTGTAACGACCCCTAAAGTTTGGGTACTAATATGTAGCTTACCCTAAATTTTTAATAAATTTTTAGTCCACATAGAGTACATAAAAGTGGATTCTACCTACCACTTCATCAATTATCATTTAACACACATATTAACGGTATGACTAATAAATATACTTTTTTCTTTCCATAACTAAGTAAATACTTACGTATATGTTTTTCATAAACTTGTGCATCATTATTTCATTTTTAGAACCTTAAATGAGCGAGAATGTTATATTAAATTAATAAATTATTTAATAATTTTTTAGTCCACGTGGAGCACATAAAAGTGGAGTCTACATTTACCACTTCATCAGTTATCATTTAAAACACATATTAACAGTCGTGTATGTTTTTAGTATATGAGTTTGTAAAGTCTTCTGATATCAATTTGAAACCACCCAAAAATATGATGTTTTTACATTGGAGGAGTAATTTTTGTGTATTGGATAATATTTCTACATGTCTTGTGTGTATCGAATGGTACCATTCCAGAACATACAAAAAATTGTCTCCTTGGAGATGTTAAGGAAAGGGGTTTGCTGAGTGAAGGGTTTTTACCAACAGATCCTCTCCACGCTAACCCACTCTCTCACTCCCTACCGTTTTCCTCACTCTCCGTCTCTCTCTCTCTCTCTCTCTCTCTCTCTCTCTCACTGCAGACACTCCCAACTTTCCACCAGCAACCACCGCAGAAATGGCGACGGTAGACTCCTTAACCCACATAGACATCACCACACTCTCTCAATCTGAGCTCCACGCCCTCTCCCTCTGCTCCTCCTCCTCCTCTGCCTTCAACCTCTTCGGGGCCCAAGACTTCGTCGTCCCCAAAATCGACCGATCTGTCTTCAATGAGAGCGCTGGCTCCCGCCGCCAGACCTATTCCCGCCCTCGCCGCTCGCAGTCCGATGCCTCCACCGGCCACCGTCGCCGCGTCGCCGGACTCCACGTCACCCCCAAGCTCTCCCCTGTCCCGCCCGACGACCCCGAGCGCAACGAGAACCACGCCATCATCGCCCACCTCAAGAACTTCATTTCCCAGGACCCCAAATTCGACCAAATCGACTTCGAGGCCGCCCATACGGCGTCGTTTCCCATGCTGCTGGGCCCGAATCACGAGTTGAGGAGCGGAATTGTGGGTTTTGAGGGGAGAGAGGACGAGGGGGTGAAGAAAAGGAAGCGAGGGAGGAAGCCGAAAGTGAAAGTCTTGAGCATGGAGGGTGAGGGCTATGTGGGTATGGAGATGGTGAACAAGAACGGCGCTGCGGTGGACGTTTCGGGTTTGGCGAATGTGGAAGACCCTTTTGGGGAGGAGTTGAGGAGGAGGACTGTGGGTTTGGAGACTGAGGAGCAGTTGTTGGGGTTTATGAGGGAATTGGGTGGGCAGTGGGGAAGTAGGAGGAAGAAGAGAAAGATTGTCGATGCAAATGAGTTCGGGGATGCATTGCCGGTCGGTTGGAAGCTCTTGTTGGGGCTTAAGAGGAAGGAAGGACGTGCTTGGATATACTGCCGCCGATTCATAAGGTTTTACTTGCTTTATCTCTTCTTCAGTCACTTATACTAGAGTATGCAAAAATGTCCATGGCTTTGCAACCATTGAGGTCTACATAGTTCTTGTTTGAAAACACATATATATTCTTTTGGTTAGCATAAGCATTGACTTTGCTATGACTATTTTTTTATGCTCTGTTTGTTTGAAAATTTATTGTCCTCTGTTGATCATGGGAGTCTTGATTGTTAGAATTTTGTATGCATTTGCTTGTAGGAGCTCTTGGGTTTAGAGCTTATAGCAGATCATCCTCAAGTAATGAGGATCAAATTAGAATTATGTACCCATTATCACTGCCACTTACTAAAGAATTCTTGGGGCTACAAAGAGAGTTTCTGCGATATGTTTGGGATATGGTTACTTCGAGCTAGCATCTGCATTTTCTTGGTTGGTTGTAGAACTTGACAATGACATTGAAAGATGTACAACGAAGCTTTAATTCTGAATAGTTTGCTAAAGGCTAAATTTTTTTAATTTGATGGATATTGATTTACCAATAATTTAGTATAACTATGTAGCATGACAATCCATTCAAAGGAGATGTGGCAGTACTAGAGAAAGCAGAAATGTGGGTAGTATCTGAAGAACATGCATAACTAGTTAACGGGTGGTTATTTATATTTGCTTTTCAGCATTTCTTCTACTTCATGTCCTGTATTTTTGAGCTCTCTCTCTCTCTCATAGTTACAAGTTACTTGATACTTTCCAGCCCAACTGGACAACAATTTCTGTCCTGCAAGGAAGTTTCTTCATTTCTCCACTCCTTCTTTGGTTTCAATAATGTGCGACAGCCAGATGGTCGTGGGGGTGAGAACCTTCAGGAAGAGTGCATAATGACTACTGAAAATGTAAGTATATATTTGTGCAGTTGTTTGGTCTATTGTACCTTGGTTTATAAATCTTCTTTAATAAGCTTTGTTTGGGGTACAGCAGCATTCTGACAAGGATGGAGGCCGTAGGCAATATGTGAATTCCAGCTCTGCTCTAGTCGTGTCTTCTATAACTAATGAGCGTGAGAAGGAAGTTAGCTTATCGGGAATGGAGAATCTTGCAGAGGTTCAGATACGTGACCTTTTTGAATGTCACAAATGCAGTATGACTTTTGGTGAAAAGGATTCATATTTGCAGCATCTGTTGTCCTTTCACCAGAGGACTACAAGGAGGTATAGACTTGGTTCTACTGTTGGTGATGGTGTGATAATTAAAGATGGGAAATATGAATGCCAGTTCTGCCATAAGGTATTTCTGGAAAGGCGTCGCTACAATGGTCATGTAGGGATCCATGTTCGTAATTATGTGAGGAGGGTGGAAGAATCCCCAGGTCCAACGACTGTTCAAAAGAGAATAGAGTCTCCAAGCGGGGAAGGTTTTCCTTCAAGGATTTCTAAGATGGATGCTTTAATTGAAATTGCCCAAAACTCTATCCTAGAAACCTCAACTGCTGTACCTAATAATGAATCAAAATGTGGTCCTGCTGCCAATTCTCATCAAGAAATGAACATAGACTCCCCCCTCAGTGAACCGGACCTGGAAGGTAGCATGATTGATAGGACTGCTTCAGATCAACATGATAGTGAGCATACAATAACTGATGGAAGTATGGAGGAAGCTGACGATCCTATGGAAGTTGTAGATGTTAAGATGGATTCTGGTATGAATACAACTTCTAAAGAGAAAAATGGCAAACCATCTGAAAGTTCTTTGGAGAAAGATGGTTTGGTCTTCACATCTGATGAGTTAGAGAAGTCTGGAACCAACCAGGATGAAGCTTCTCAATGCCTGATACATGCTTCTTCAAATGACAAAATTATTTCTGAAGTTGTAGGCAATGAAAATTTGAATTTCCCAAGTACGTTAGAGCATCCCAATGCCGTTGAACTCAGTAATAACAAAAATAGTGAACCTGCAGTTGAGTTTGGTAGCAGCAATGATCATGGACCAGCTAATGATACTTTGATAGAGCCTGCACGCCAAGCTAATGAAGAAAATGAAATCCAAAGTGGGATTTCTGACTCCTCAATGTCTCTGGTGCAACCATTGGTCTGTTTTCCCACATCTAATGCAATATCGGATAAGGTATCAAGCATTGCTGCCATATTTTGTCTTTTTGTGGTTTCCCAATACATTGAATACACCTTAGTCATGTTTAAAACTTTTTCTTCAAAATTAAACTTAAAAATTTGCTAAAGAATTTATATTTGAAGAATATATCATGTTCTCTTTCCTGGATTCCAAGATTATGCTGATCTGTCCAAAATGTAGCAATTATTTGAGTATAATTTTATAGGAGTTGAGTCATCATTCTGTTGGTATGCTTTTTTTTTTTTTTCTTTTTTTTTTTTTTTGCTTGTATTTGTTTCTAAGTTGTGAGTATATGTTGGCTGTGAGACTATTAAGTCTAGTGGCTTTCATATGGTTTTTAATTTAATTTTGTCTGTTTGGCCTATCAAAATATTTGATTGATTACTGTTACTTCTAGTATTGCATTAATATGAATGGTAGAAAAAAGGAAATGGATGCTATATGCTCAACACACAGACACACAGACACTTATAATAATAATTCTCTAATGGAGATGTCATTCTTTTAAGAAAAGGACCACAATGTGGGACCTATCAAACGGTCTCATGATCCAAATCATTTAGTTTTCAGTTTCAAGGATTAGCGTTGCAATAGGTTTTAGCCAAATCAGAAACTCTTTAGTCATCTAAATGCGGTGAAGTAGATAGATGAACAAAGTGTTGATCAGGATGATAAACTAAAGAGATTCTGATTTTGAGAGTTTGAAGAGATGATGCCTTGAACAAAAGGCCACTCAGCCATACCTCCAAGTTGTTGATCGGAATTTGATGTGCCGGGTTTGGTTACATGGTTCAAATATAAGATCAGAGTAGACCCCTAACTAATTATCTGTTTTAACTGTAAATCAATTATCATGCACGCTAAAATAGTGATATGTTCGGGCCTGTTTGATAACCATTTCAAATTTAGTTTTTAGTTTACATTTTTTGTGCTAGAGTATTAGAGGAAAAAGAGGGAGAATGGAAGTGAGAATGAGAGTGAAGATGGGATTGATTGGGAAGATGAGAGGGAATGATGGGAGGGAGGAGTAACAAAAGTGAAAACTAAAACTAAAAACTGAAATCTATTTGAAATTGTTTTCACTTTTGTTACTCATCCCTCCCATCCTCCCCTCTCATCCTCTCTCTCAATCTTATCCTCACTCTTAGTCTCACTCTCATTTTCCTCTATACTCTAGCATAAAAAATGAAAACTAAACACTAAAATTGAAATGGTTATTAAATGGGCCCGTAGTTTGTTGGCAGGGACTCTTCTTTGACATGCTTATATTCCTATATTCTGTGATATTTACTTTTGAAATTTGATTTTGTTCACGGTTTTGATTGACAGGGGGAGCAGCATGTTAGCAGTGCGGGCCAGAGACATAACCATGAAACAGGTTTTGAGGAGCTGAGGCTGGATGAAATAGAACCACTGAAGTATGGTTTTGCAGGTGGGCAAGAATCTCTTACAATGCAGGAGGTACCGATGGATTTGACAAATAATGCAGAGATGGAAAGGGCATTTGGCTCCTCTGTCCAGTTTGAACAAGAAGTCATGCTAAGCATGGCTGCAAGCCATCAGCTTACATGTGTATGGTGTGGAGTAGAGTTCAACCATGAGGCTGCTGATTCCGAAATACAAGCAGATTCCGTCGGTTTCATGTGTCCAGCCTGCAAGGCAAAGATCTCTGGGCCACTCAATGTATAGGATAACGATATGCCTGTGAATTCCAATCCACTCTAAACAGTGGCGTCCTATCATTCCATTGTGATTATTATCATGAACGTCCGTTAATTTTATTTGCACATGTAAACTTGCTGTTTTAGAATGTTACCCAGTATTTTTTTATTTCTCAACCATAAGTATCAAATCATCTTTTATTTGGCTGGTATTGAAGTTGCTATGTTTCTAGTGTGACTTGGCCTCATGAGGTCTCCCTTTGTAAATGTGGATCTCAAATTTGGATACGTCGAACCCTTTAGCCACATTGCGAAGTGGCCCGAACAATGTGATACCTTTTGACTCTCAACACAAGGGGATCATAGTTTGTTGGGCCAAATGGATATTGTAATTCGATGGTAGAACCATTTTTATTTTTTTAGTCGCCACTAAAGAATAATCTTTGTAAAACATCATCCAAATTAGAACAGTGATAATTTCAGCCAATTGTGTTCGTGTAATTATTTGATAAGAAGAAGTAAATGTTTTCATGGTTGATTAATTGCAAAGATGATCTTTTAGTGGACAGTTTGAAAATACACAATTTATATATATAGTCCCTTCTTATTGAGGGATTCCTCAAATAGGGACACCCTTTAGGGTCTTCTACCAAAAATAAAAAATAAAAAAAATCAACGATCAAAACCATCTATTTTTTAAGTCTACATTCACAGATCATCATTGCAAAAAAATTAGACAAATCGGAAACTGTTTCGATATCCAATTGTGTTTTACAAAATCAATGAACACGGTGCTTCAAGAAAATACTAAAGTTTCAATAATTCAATTGAGTGGTCAAATTGTATCAGATTCAAGTGATTTTTTTTATAGAGATGATCTTTAAATAAATATCTACAAAATAGACAGTTTGAATGGGTGAAATACAATACAGAGTGAGCCCTACAAAGGTGTCCCTCAAATATGCTTATTCGAGGGATCCCTCAACTGATGCTCCATGTATATACATATACATATATATATATATATATATATATATATATATATAGTCCCCTTATATTGAGGGATCCCTCATATAATTTTATTTGAGGGACACCCTTTAGGGTCCCATACTAATTTTTTTTCAACGATCCAGACCATCTATTTTTTAAGTCTACATTCATAGATCATCCTTGCAAAAAATTAGACAAATCGGAAATTGTTTTGACATCCAATTGTGTCCTACAAAATCAATGAACACGGTGCTTCAAGAAAGTACTAAAATTTATATTTATATAAGCTTATTTGAGGGACACCCTTGTAGGGCTCACTCCACATTGTATTTCGCTAATCCAAACCGTCTAATTTTTAGATAATTATTCGAAGATCATCTCTTCAAAAAATCATTTGAATCCGATATCATTTGACCACTTTGAGTTATTGAAAATTTAGTACTTTCATTGAAACATCGTGTTCATTGATTTTGTAGGACACAATTGGATGTGGAAACGGTTTCTGATTTGTGTATGTGTATATATATATCCAGAAGTTCGCACCGTGCGGACGCGAATGTAAACATGGAGAAAAATAGGGAGGGGTAGTAGAAAATATATGGTGTTCGTATGGTAATAACGTCCGGACGTCCGTATAGGAGAAAATCTTTATATATATATATATATATATATGGTAATAACGTCCGGACGTCCGTATAGGAGAAAATCTTTATATATATATACAGAGAACACCCTTGTAGGGCCCACTCCATATTGTATTTCACTAATCTAAATCTTTGTTTTGTATTTTCATTCAAGGTTCATCTCTACAAAAAAAATAATTTGAATTCGATATTATTTGACCACTCAATTGAGTTATTGAAATTTTAGTACTTTCTTGAAGCACTGTGCTCATTGATTTTGTAGGACACAATGCAGGGTCGGTCCTGAGATTTTGAGGGCTCTATATGAAATTTAAACTGGAGCCCTCACATAATCTAATATGAAAATACTAAATATTTTTTGCCATGACTTAGTGTCAAAAAATAAATTTTTTATAACTAAAATTCATCATCAATTAGCATGTAACAACAATCACAAATCAAATTCATAAATTTTTTAATGTTTTCATTCGATAAAGTTAAATATTAGTATGTTTGGTATGATTTTTTTTTTGTTTGGTTTTGTTTTAAGTGGAAGAAAGGTTTTTTTTTCGTTTTAAGGAGAAAGCGTATGCGTGTGATATATACTGTTAGTTTCATTGGATCTTTGTTGTTATTATGAAAAAAGAATAAAAATATAAATACAATGACATCATTGGGACTTTAACTTGGGCCTTGTACCAAGGAATATGCACTAGAAACCAACTTCACCAAATACACTTTTGTGGCAATGTGTTGCACACTTGAGTATATATACCTATTTTATAATATTAATATATATATAATATAAAGTTTTTTTTTTTTTGGGGGCCCTAAAAATTCAGGGGCCTTGTGCGGTGGCGCCACTTGCACCATGCTAGGGTCGCCCCTAACAAATGAATGTCGAAACATTTTCTGATTTGTCTAATTTTTTGCAAGAATGATTTATGAATGTAGACTTAAAAAGTAGATGGTTTGGATCGCTAAAAAAAAAGTTTGTAGTAGACCCTAAAGGGTGTTACTCAAATAAAATTATTTGAGAAATCTCTCAATAGAGCGGGACTGTATATATTAGGTATAATCTTCTCATTTAAGCAAGCAGTAACCCAATTAATTATTGGTCCAAATTCTTGGCCTCACAAGAGAACAATGTAAACAAAACAATTCAATCAAGTGGTGTGATCTTTGTGCTGAAAAGTTTAAACAAACAAGAAAACCTATGGGCGAATATGTTCAGTGCGTGCATTTTATACGAAGATTGGCATTTCGACCTGAACGTAGTGTAAAGAAACCGAATCCCCTGTGTGGCCCTTTGCCCTTTAATATGTTTAATATTTTTGGCCTTTGGTTTCAAGACGGTAAAATCAGAATAAAGAAAAAAGATAAGGGCATCTAGTTCTTCTTTCTTTATAACATGACAGAATAAAGAAAGGTGACCCCATGCATGCTGTTTGATTGGACAGATACTAAGACTTTAACCCTAATTATTCTATGGATTTTGTTGAAAACTAAACGATTCTCAACTGTTAAATTCATCAATTCACGTATTAATTTCCAAGCTAGAAAAGTGAGTACACCCTCATGTAAGAATATAGAAATTTGGATCCACATATATTTTCAGTTCCAATGGGAGGTGGACATGCATCCTTGACATTGACAATATGGTCCATGATAAATGCGGCGCTTCCTGCAGTCAAGATTTTGTGTTCGATTCTTTCTCTTTCATTGTCGCTTGTATTAAACAAAAAGTAGATTAATCAGCCGACTGCCTTTGATCTCCCATATTAATTTTTAATTGTACCTAGAAAGTCAATGTTGTAGCAATTCATACACATTTTACATAAGGCCCGGAATAAGGTAAAATTAAGATGCTCAACACAGCCACCCAAAACGTCTCCACGGTTGTGATTGCTTGTTCACAATAACTAAGAATCCCAGATATGATATGAAACCTTTTCCACCAAGCTATAGTTGTGTCCAAACTGGGGCCATCCTTGGCTAGGGTTAAGCTTGTTTATATATTTTGCTGAAAGCCTCATTATTAATTGGCGTTGTAGCCTTCAACATATTAGGCATATATCAGTGATCGTATATGGAAACCACAATACCAATCACATGCAGCAATTGCTATGATCACCAAGACACACAAGAAAGCTGCATCTGCGGGCATATAATTGCTTGCGGTGGAGGTGCAGATCACAAGGACAAAGGAGGTGTGCATGGCCTGAGGAAAAATGTAAGGAGGCTTTTTCATGGCAAGGCTTCATCAAACAGTTCGGATGTTAATTCATCATCAGTGGCCACGGCCAGTTTCAAGAAATCTTCTCTAGGGAAGTTGACGTCGTGGCCCTCTGTCGAGATCCCGGCCACCCCGGCTGCCGCATGTGGAGGATCGAACAAGCGTGCACTTCTTTGCGGGGTGACATACAGTCATCAGCATAGATACAAGCTCAAGGGCACTGCTAATGATGTGAGTAACATGAAAAACTTGTTGACTAACACCTTTGGTTATCCTGCCGAATGCATACGCATACTTTCAGGTAATTAATTAGGCCCCAAGTTAACTATTATATCCATCTTTATTTATTGTATAAGTGGTTTCTACTTAATTAATGGAAAAGAAAATGGGAAAAGAAAACAAATTGTTATTGAATTGACCTTGAGAAGAAATGATTCCTTACGATCTGTTAGGCGACATTTGGTTTTTTTTTTTTTTTTTTTTAAATATATAAAAAGGTCAAAAGTAGGGGGAAAATGTGTGGGAGGATTAAAGGAGAAATAATGAAGGAGAACTTATTGATAAGTTTAGAAGTCAATGGCAACATTTTAATCAAAACATACTTTATTTATTCTTTCACTCTATATCTCTTGCTCCCTACTTTTCCTCTCCCATTGTAACTCTCCATATACATAGCATATATATGTGATGAATTCTAGTATAATTGATCTTCTATTGTCAGACTGTGTCTTTGTAATAACATGCTTATATTTTCATTCCATATATGAAACTAAACAATTGATTAAGTGGATTTTTACTATATGGTCCGAATTTACAGTCTAACAATATAAGATTGACGAAAGAACATAACTATATATATATATATATGGTGTTTTCGGTGCAATTAAATTACCAAAATGGATGCAGAAGATGATCCGTATGCCCAAGATTTGATACCAACGAAGAAAAACATTGAAAATTCTTTGAAATGGCTTGTGGAGGGCTGCAAACGGGGAGACTCCTTGGTATTCTACTTCTCAGGGCATGGCTTACGGCAGCCTGATTTCCAGGGCGATGAGATTGATGGGTATGATGAGACTATTTGCCCCGTTGATTTCATGAAAGAGGGCATGATCCTTGACAATGATATCAACAAAACCATTGTTTTGCCACTCAAGGAGGGTGTCACACTCCATGCTATTGTTGATGCTTGTCACAGTGGAACAATTCTCGATCTCGAACACGTGTACAACCGAAAACAGTGAGTACTATATGATATACTAGTTAGGCGAGTTGTGTAGGTATACTTATGAATATGATATAGGCATGTGCATATGTGGGTTAGGCGATTTGGCCAGGGCAGTGAGCCCACATCTTTGCACCCAAGTTTAAATCTCCCTCCATGTAGATTAGATTAATTTAGAATAATTTAGGTGTTACTCCCCCTCAAATTATATATAATTGGTATAGCATTTAGGGTCTATATATAGAATGAATTGATAATAGGGTTTAGGTATGCATTTGTAGGGTCTTCAAAGTTTGGATACCAATTTGAAATCAACCCCAAAATTCGTGGGGGAATTTATGTAGTTGATCCTAAATAATTAGGATAGTTTTTTATTAGTTGAATTTAATTTGCAGGAAGACTTGGATTAATAACAGTCCTCCATCTGGTGTTAGAAAAAGTACAAGTGGTGGGCTGGCGATTTCAATCAGTGCTTGCGAAGATGATAAAATGGCAGCAGATACTACTGTAAGGGATTTTGCTTCAACCCATTTGTTTCAAGTATTAATATACGTGCAACTCTGTATGTGGCAATATGAAAAAAATAAAAATAATAATTATTCTAGTATGATTTGATAAAATCGGGAAATTTTATAGCTGTTTAAAATTGCTAAATAAGCATGCTACGTGGTGTTACCGTCCCGTCACACTTTATATTTTCGAATATTTGATCATTACTCATTGCTAATAATTCTGTGTGTGTGTGTTTTATTTATTTATCATGAAGCAACTTCTCGTTAATTATTTTATGTTTTAATCGTAAATGCAGGTTTTTACTAAAAAAATAATGAATGGTGCTATGACATACGTTCTCACTGAAACTGTTAAGAGAAACCCTCAAATAACATATGGGGCTTTGCTTGACACCATGGCCAGTGACATTGAAAATATTAACAGCGAAAGATGGATCAAGTCAAGAATCATAAGGAAAGTATTTCGACACAAAACCATACAGGTTCGATTTTGTTCCCATGATCCATGTTAAACAAAATCTTTATCTTTTCTTCCATATCCGTATGTATCAAATGTGAGTATAATTCCATCTTCCCTAATATCACTTGTATAAAAGAAAAATTAAAGGCATAAAGTAGTTATTAATTACAACACATTAACATAAAAATTAGGCAAAAAGTTACATTTAGTTCATGTAATTTGCCGCTTTTATCATTTTGGTCCATAAATTTGAGCAATTTAAGAACATGTTACAAATTCTATCAAATTTCTTTCTATTATGTTTTGAGCACGAGATTTGACAAAATTTGTAATGGAACTAGAATGATTTTGACATAATTTTAAATTTGTCCTTAAATTTCTGAGATTTAAAACTTTACTGATAAAATTGACAAAACCAAAACTATATGGTGACTAAAATGATAAAATCACCAAACGACTGAAATCTCAATTGATTATGGGTATGTGTCAAGGTTACATTGGTTCGGTTCACGTCAAATCTAAATTTACCTTCATTAATTTGTTGGACAAGTTTTGATTACAGGATTAATGTCATGATCATCAATTGATCAAAACTCGACCCACCCGATTCACTTATAGACACTCAACCCATATCGAGTCCTTGATCCTAAACCCTAAATTCTAAACCTGTATTCTGAGCCAAGAGTGAAAAATGGTTAGATTGGGGTTTATTCATCTCTTCCAATGGTACAAACTCATCTGAGTTGCGTTTCTTAATTTTCATAGCGGAAGGGTAAAAGAAGTTTGGCATATATTTCACATTGTCTCATTATTTCTTTTCCTCTACAGAGGCGTTTACATTGTGCCTAATGTATGCAGGAACCTATGCTGTCATCTTCTTCAAAGTTTGAGGTTTACGACAAGAAATTTATCTTGTAATGAAGATCTATCATTAGAATAGTGATCATTTCAGCCAGTTGTGTTCGTATAATTATTTGATAAGAAGAAGAAAAAGTTTTCATGGTTCTGATTTAATTGATTATTTGCAAAGATGATCTTTTAGTGGACACTTTGAAAAAATACACAGTATATATATATATAGCTCCCTTTTATTGAGGGATTTCTCAAATAGGGACACCCTTTAGGGTCTCCTATAAATTTTTTTACAATGATCCAAACCATCTATTTTTTAAGCTTACATTCATAAATCATCCTTGCAAAAAACTAGACAAATCGGAAACCATTTCAACATCCAATTGTGTCCTACAAAATCAATGAACACGGTGTTACAAGAAAGTACTATATAACCCAAAGTCCGCACCGTGCGGACGTCATTGTAAACATGGAGAAAAATAGGGAGGGGTAGTAGAAAAGACATGGTGTTCGCATGGTAATAATGTCTAGACATTTTTTGATTTGTCTAATTTTTTGCGAGGATGATCTATGAATGTAGACTTAAAAAATAAATGACTTGGATCATTGAAAAAAAGTTTGTAGGAGACCCTGAAAGGTGTTCCTCAAATAAAATTATTTGAGAGATCCCTCAATAGAACGGGACTATATATATAATGTATAATCTTCTCATTTAAGCAAAGCAGTAACCCACTTAATTATTGGTCCAAATTCTTGTTCTCACAAGAGAACAAAGTAAACAAAGCAATTCAATCAAGTGGTGTGATCTTTGTGCTGAAAAGATTAAACAAGAAAACCTTTGGGCGAATCTGTTCCGTGCGTGCATTTTATATGAAGATTGGCTTTTCGCCCTGAACGTAGTGTAAAGAAACCGAATCCACTGTGTGGCCCTTTGCCGTTGTTTTCAAGACGGTAAAATCAGAATAAAGAAAAAAGATAAGGGCATCTAGTTCTTCTTTCTTTATAACATGACAGAATAAAGAAAGGTTACCCCATGCATGCTGTTTGATTGGACAGATACTAAGACTTTAACCCTAATTATTCTATGGATTTTGTAGAAAACAAAACTATTTTCAACTGTTCAATTCATCAATTCACGTATTGATTTCCAAGCTAGAAAAGAGAGTACACTCTCATGTAAGAATATAGAAATTTGGATCCACATATAATTTCAGTTTCAATG
Source organism: Prunus kanzakura (assembly GCA_020521455.1). Taxonomy (NCBI): domain Eukaryota; kingdom Viridiplantae; phylum Streptophyta; class Magnoliopsida; order Rosales; family Rosaceae; genus Prunus; species Prunus kanzakura. Next base: position 756,193 of record BPUM01000828.1, read on the forward strand.
GGAGGTGGACATGCATGCTTGACATTGACAATATGGTCCATGATAAATGCGGCGCTTCCTGCAATTGAGGTTTTGTGTTCGATTCTTCCTCTCTTATTGTCGCTTTTAGTAAACAAAAAGTAGATTAATCAACCGCCTTTGATCTCCCATAATTATTAATTGTACCTAGAAAGTTAATATGAAGCCTTTTCCACCAAGCTATAGTTGTTTCCAAACTGGGGCCATCCCTAGCTAGGGTTATGCTTGTTTATATATTTTGCTTAAAGCCTCATTAATTGGCGTTGTAGCCTTCAACATATTAGGCATATATCAGTGATCGTATATGGAAACCACAATACCAATCACATGCAGCAATTGCTATGATCACCAAGACACACAAGAAAGCTGCATCTGCGGCCATATAATTGCTTGCGGTGGAGGTGCAGATCACAAGGACAAAGGAGGTGAGCATGGCCTGAGGAAAAAAGTAAGGAGGTTTTTTCATAGCAAGGCTTCATCAAACTGTTCGGATGTTAATTCATCATCAAGTGCCATGGCCAGTTTTGAGACATCATTTCAAGGGAAGTTGACGTTGTCGCGCTATGTCGTGATCCCGCCTGCCCCAGCTGCAGCATCTAGAAGATCGAACAAGCGTGCACTTCTTTGCGGGGTGACATACAAGCAGCGTAAATACAAGCTCAAAGGCACTAGTAATGATGTGAGTAACATGAAAAACTTGTTGACTAACACCTTTGGTTATCCTGCCGAATGCATACGCATACTTTCAGGTAATTAATTAGGCCCCAAGTTAACTATTATCCATCTTTATTTATTATATAAGTGGTTCTACTTAACTAATGGAAAAGAAAATGGGAAAAGAAAACAAATTGTTATTGAATTGAGCTTGAGAAGAAATGATTCCTTACGATCCGTTAGGCGACACTTGGTTTCTTTTTTTTATAGTAAATTTGGCTTACATCCTTCAAATTCAATTTGCTGTACCTATAACCCTTCACTTTTTGTTTCTATAAATAATACCCAATTTGTATAAGTAAAAACCCATGACTAAGATCCAACTCAGCAAGTTACCTAATTAAGCATAAAATCTGATTTATTGTACTTTTCAGATTCCAAAAATACCCCCAACTAAGCCATTATTGCATTTTGTATATTAATGTATGAATCAATATGGAAACAGTTTTTAATTGGATTGTATATAATGACAGACATTGAATTTGGAAAGATCTCCAAATGGTTGTAATGGATGTAGAAATTAATTTAGAAACATTTTTTTAAAATTTAACAATAAATACAAATTTAGGTAATCGGTTTGTTGAATAAAAATGTTTATGTTATTTTCTTTTTATGAATTATATATGACTAATAATCTACTTTATTGTTGTTTATGAACAATACTGTACATACTAATTATGTTGAAAAAATAATGTACCTATTACTTGTTCTATGAAAAATAACTAATAATCTTTTTATTGTTTGTTTTATGAAAAATATAATTTACCTAGTATGAAAAATATAAAAAGTGTACATAATTATCTATTCCAATATACCTACATTATACGACATCCAATATACCTACATTAATTTTAATGTACTACTTACGATTAGAATTTAGGTATTATATGTCATCCAATATACCTACCATTTGAATATTATACCTACTATGAAAATATGTATAGGTAAATTACCTACATTATACGACATCCAATATACCTACATTAATTTTAATATACCTACATTATATGTAATTATGGTTTATATGTATATGGTTTATATGTACAGCTATATATACATATTATTTATGAACGAACATATATTATATGTATTATGAGAATGTTTTGATTTGTTGAGTCCAGCAACACCATAATAATGGAAAGGCTAGATATTAGGGATTGTTTAGGAAAAATCGCTCGATAACAAAAATGACAGGGTTTTGTAAATAAGTAACAAGAAATGGGCAATTTTTATCCTTCATGGCATCCGTTTTCAAAATTGGGTTTTAGTTGGAAGTAATATGTAGATGAACTTTTGTATAGACTATTAGAGTTGCAAGGGCCTATTATATAATAATAATAAAAAGTCACAAGTAGGGGAAAAATGTGTGGGAGGATTAAAGGAGAAATGAAGGAGAACTTATTGATAAGTTTAGAAGTCAATGGCAACATTGTAATTAAACCATACTTTATTTATTCACTCACTCTATTTCTCTTGCTCCCTACTTTTCCTCTCCCATTGTAACTCTCCATATGCATATAGCATATATATGTGATCAATTCTAGTATAATTGATCTTCTATTGTCAAACTGTCTTGTAATAACATGCTTATATTTTCATACCGTATATGAAACTAAACAATTGATTAAGTTGATTTTTACTGTATGGTCCGAATTTACAGTCTAACAATGTAAGATTGACGAAAGAACATAACTATATATATATGGTGTTTTCGGTGCAATTAAATTACCAAAATGGAAGCAGAAGATGATCCGTATGCCCAAGATTTGATACCAACGAAGAAAAACATTGAAAATTCTTTGAAATGGCTTGTGGAGGGCTGCAAGCAGGGAGACTCCTTGGTATTCTACTTCTCAGGGCATGGCTTACGGCAGCCTGATTTCCAGGGCGATGAGATTGATGGGTTTGATGAGACTATTTGCCCCGTTGATTTCATGAAAGAGGGCATGATCCTTGACAATGATATCAACAAAACCATTGTTTGGCCACTTAAGGCGGGTGTCAAACTCCATGCTATTGTTGATGCTCGTGACAGTGGAACAATTCTTGATCTCGAACACGTGTACAACCGAAAACAGTGAGTACTATATGATATACTAGTTAATGTACATTAATTTGCGTAGGTATACTTATGAATATGATATACGTGTGTGTGCATATGTTGGTTAGGCGAGTTGGTCAGGGCACTGAGCCCACCTCTTTGCACCCAAGTTTAAATCTCACGTAGATTAGATTAATTTAGAGTAATTTAGGTGTTACTCCACCACAAATTATATATAATTGGTATAAGGAGTTAGCATTTAGGGTCTATATATATGGAATGAATTGATAATAGGGTTTAGGTATGCATTTGTGGGATCTTCAAAGTTTGGATACCAATTTGAAATCAACCCCAAAATTCGTGGGGGAAATTTATGTAGTTGATCCTAAATAATTAGGATAGTTTTTTTATTAGTTGAGTTTAATTTGCAGGAGGACTTGGATTAATAACAATTCTCCATCTGGTGTTAGAAAAAGTACAAGTGGTGGGCTGGCGATTTCAATCAGTGCTTTCACAGATGATAAAATGGCAGCAGATACTACTGTAAGGGATTTTGCTTCAACCATTTGTTTCTAGTATTAATATACGTGCAACTCTGTATGTGGCAATATGAATATATATATATATATATATATATATATATATATATAGAGCTTCAGTTGAGGGATCCTTCAAATTTATTTGAGGGACACTCTTGTAGAGCCCACTCCGTATTGTATTTCACTAATCCAAACCGTCTATTTTGTAGATATTCACTCAAAGATTATCTCTACAAAAAATCACTTGAATCCGATATCATTTGATCACTCAATTGAATTATTGAAAGTTTAGTACTTTCTTGAAGCACCGTGTTCATTGATTTTGTAGGACATAATTGGATATCGAAACGATTTCCGATTTGTCTAATTTTTTGCAAGGATGATCTATGAATGTAGACTTAAAAAATAGATGGTTTGGATCGTTGAAAAAATATTTGTAGGGGACCCTAAAGGGTATCCCTCAAATAAAATTATTTAAGGGATCCCTCAATAGAAGGGGACTGTATATATATATATATATTCTAGTATGATTTGATAAAATTGGAAAATTTTGTAGTTGTTTAAAATTGCTAAATCAACATGGTACGTGGTATTACCGTCTTGTCACACTTTATATTTTTGAATATTTGATCATGAAGCAACTTGTTAATTATTTTATGTTTTAATCGTATTAATGCAGGTTTTTACTAAAAAATGGATGAATGGTGCTATGACATACATTCTCACTGAAACTGTTAAGAGAAACCCTCAAATAACATATGGGGCTTTGCTTGACACCATGGCCAGTGACATTGAAAATATTAACTGCGAAAGATGCATCAAGTCAAGAATCATAAAGAAAGTATTTCGACACAAAACCATACAGGTTTGTTATTGTTCCCATGATCCATGTTAAACAAAATCTTATCTTTTCTTCCATATCCATATCTACCAAATGTGAGTTTAATTCCGTCTTCCCTAATATCAATTATATAAAAGAAAAATTAAAGACATAAAGTAGTTATTAATTACAACACATTAACATAAAAATTAGGCAAAAAGTTAAATTTAGTTCATGTAATTTGCCGCTTTTATCATTTTGGTCCATAAATGTTTGTGCAAATAATCTCGCGGAAGAATATTCGCTTCTGGATCCGTCAACCTTCGATCTTCCTTCTCTCTCCTTCTCAATTCCTGTAAAAAAGATTGGAGTAAATAGACCACACCCGGGGGGTGTTGGCCAAAGGCCCTCCGATGCCTAAGTTTGGTCGAGTGTTTGTAGGAAAACAATAGCTAAGCAAAGGGTATGGAGTTGTATGTATAGTGTGAACCGGGCGGCCGGAGCCGTGTGTGATGGCCGGAGCCGTGGGGAGAAAATATGGAGAGTGGAGAGTGGAGAGGGAGAGAGAGCTTCAGGTATTTTTTCTCGGGTATCAGGAGTAGGTTTAGATGTACCTTGAATGATGAATGAAGTCACCTATTTATAGGAGCCTCGAGGCTAGGGTTTCGTAGAGATTGAGTCGGACTTGATTACATCCCTTTATTATGATAATATCTGAATTAATGATATTATCTCATTAATTATGAGATAATACCCTATAATTAAGATATTATCCCCTTATTAGGATAATATCCCAATTAATGATATTATCTTATTAAATAAAGATAATATCTTATAATTAAGATATTATCCCTATTAATTAATTAACCAAATAAATAGGTTTAATTAATTAATTTAAGGGATAATCTTCTTTTCCATGTGGCGTGCTGTGATTGGAGACAAAAATATTTGCTCCCACAAAAGCCCCCCAGCTTCTGCATGGCGCTTGTGTGGCATGTAGGAGATGAAATTATTTTTCGGACTCTCCAACTGTGTCTGCGCTTTCTTCTGTGAGTTGGACTCCTTTGTAGATCAGATTCCCAATTTGAGTAGGCTTCTGACTGTTCTTGGAGTTGGATTCCCAATAGGAATGAGCTTGCGATTCCTTCTTGACCCGAGTTGTCCAAATTGTATAAATACAGGGCTTCTCTTCACTCTTTCTCACATTGCAAACTTAACTTCTCTACTTTCTAGCTTGAGAAAGATCTTGGAGAATTTGTATTGCTTGTCGAAAAGAGGAGTTGCCGTGCATCCCAAGGTAAGTCGAGCACGTATATTTTTCTTCGTCTTCTTCGCTGCGAGGACCAGCTGGGTAGGACTAGGCTAGTTGTTGTCGTGACTAGCGGTCGAAGACGGTTGGAGAGGCGGTGGCCTCTGGTGGTTGCTGAGATAGTATCGGGAGGAAGTCGGTGGACTGCCCCCTGCCGAGGATGTTGAGAGATGGAAGTAGGATGGTCCGGACCCTGATGATCTACCTGCTGGACAGGAGGAGTGTTCTGCTGAACTCCCCTCAAAGAGGAAGGCTGATGTCAAGTCTTCGAGAACTCAATTGCTACTTCTTCATGGGCGAGGAATGTGTCTCCATTGAGGAAGAAGCCAAAGCTCCCTTATGCTGAGAAGACTCAAGTAGGAGCTGTTCCCTCGTCATCTGCTAGGGTCAAACATCTCGTTGGTGGGGATAGCAAGAAGATTGGCGGTATGTGCAACATTAGGGATGTTCCCCTTAAGCCTCTTGCTGATGAGTTTGGAGATCGTGATCTGCTCCGTGAAGTAGTCCGTACGCGATCTATTTCACCTGTTAAGAGGCAAAGAGATGTAGATATTCCTATCCGAAGTTCGGGTCGTTTGCACCAGTCGAAGAGTGGAGGTCGATCTGGGAGGTCTGCTCATCCATCCAACCATCATGATCCAGCTGTTGAGTCACGAGCAGTCAAGCGTGGAGTTGATTCGTAGTCACCAATTCCTTTGGAAGTGAGGTTGGCAGAGGCTAAGAAAGTAAGAGAGTCATCTGCTTGGGCGAAAGGTTCTTCTGCAACATCAGCGACTGATCCCAAGGTGGACAAGTCCAGCCATGCAGGCGTGTCTGATCTGCTCAAGACGCACTTTCTATCAAGTCCATCCGCTTTTGCTGAGTTGG